>OZ010790.1:22422865-23669544 GCA_963932465.1 Maratus speciosus | reverse complement strand
GAAATTTGCTACGTTGGTAACAAAAATTAACATAAAACAAAAATTAAAAAAATCCAGATATCGAGCACCTACCACTCACAAAAGCCGATTTATCGAGAATAACTTTGAAGAAATTACAAGTATTTATCAACAAAGCAAGGATTCTTGACATTCAGTGAGTTAGTATTCTCACGAGGTTAGAGACGTCAGCAATATCTGAGCTCTTCCTGGGGTTAGTTTTTTTTTAATATATACTGCTTACAACTTTAGATCAGGGACATGGACTGGTTCTTAAGATTAAATTTCTGCTATTTTTGTATTATACTGTTTTGATGCATTTTTAATCGAAATTTTGATCAAAGTTTCATGATTACCAAATATTTATTAAATAAATTACGTCCTTTTATAGGGAAACATATTTCAGGAGGTTTTTTTTTTACACCAAGCGATGAAAGTTTTCTAGCAATGTTCTTATAATATTGGAAAGTGTTTCATAATCTATGTGTAAACTTTCACTTTTCTTTCATGTTTATGCATCAAATATCATTCGTGCAGCGAACCGGTTGTTAAATCATTTTAATCCCACCACTGTATATAAGCCGTTCTCTGAGTGTATTTTCATCATACAAATCTTCAATTTTTGACCAATTTTCATGCTTGCTTTACATATGTTTTACAGCATGGAAACGGCCCCTACAAACTTAAAAAAAATCATCAGACTACTACACTGCTTAAAACAATTAGGGGAACACATGGTTTTAGCAAAATTACGCAAATATTTACCTCTATAAGTAACGTAAAATATCTTAGCCTGTATCAATACAGGTCTGATATACACTTATACTGCTATCAGCAGAGGAACTGTAAATGTGCTGTAGAAGATACCTGTTACAAAACTGTATGTTGAATCCATAGAAAAGTCAGATATTGTTGACGACAGTTCTTTATTTGAATTCTATTTCATTCAATTACTTTATAAAAATACAGATTTAAGTTGAAAAATATTCAGAGCCAACTTTGTTTAAAATAGCTAAGTGAATCATTAAAAATAACTTTGGTTAAAACCGGATTAATTCAATACACCTGGAGCTTTTCAAAACAGCTTAAATTTAAATCATAGCTAAAACCGTTTTCTAAAAACATCGTAAAACTCAAACTAGTAAATATCTTACTGTAACTTAAACTCAAACATATTAAAATCATAATGATAACTTTAAAGAAATGAACAGAAAAGAGAGAGCGCGGCAATTGATTAGGGAAACGCAATTTATACCTTTGAACTGGACGATTCCATTTTACAAAAAGGGTAGATCCGAGAATAGTCAACTACGGAACGGCTAACGCCATCTATGAAACACTTTAAATTTAATGTCAGTTCTTTTAAATTAATTTACGTTATAGGAAACAATTAACATTATATTCCAGGTGATGAAGGTATTGCTTTTAAAATAAAGAAGTTCTATAAGCATTAAAATGTAAAAAGGAAAGCTATTAAATCAATATAAGTTTACGTAAAGTTTTAAACCCATATTAGCCATAAGTGACAAGTAAAAACGGTTGAATAGATAACAAAATAAAACATCCATAATTTAAAGCGCAATAGAAAACAGATGAAGAAAACTTCACATGCAAATAAAAGTTTACGACGTCAAAAACTAGAAAAAGCAGATAAGTGCAGAAATCGAGATTTTGCAGAAACGTCTGTTTCACACTCTCAGTTGTAAAATTCAATTGCTCAGCTTGTGTTTTGCGAAAAGGTGACTTGAAAATGTCACAACATGGTGATTTATCGGAATGCATGGCTTGGCGTGTTATCGGGACAGTTGAATCTGGGAAAACACAACGAAGTGTAGCGGACACTGTTAGAGTGGCAAGAATTGTCAATGCAAGGCCGTGGAATCGATTCCAAGACACACGGGATGGTAGACATCGACAAAGGCAAGATCGGCCATGTGCTACTCCAGAAACTGATGACCGATATATCCTGTTTACAGCTCGTCGAGATGGAACGCGCAATACTACTCAGCTGCAAACACAGTTTTTCTTGGCCACAGGACGAAGGGTGTCCAGCAAAACAGTTCGAAATAGGCTTCATCAGGGTGGTATCTATGCACGTAAGTCAATGGCCTCTATTCCGTTGACCTCCAGCAACTGTGCGGCTCAAAGAAGGTGGGCAACTAAAGATCGAGTTTGGAGGCAACGTTGTTGGAGTCAAATTCTGTTTATAGACGAGTCCCGATTCAGTCTGGATGTGACATCCGATGTGTTTTGGCATGGAGAGAAAGGGGCACTCAAAATAATCCTACATTCGTTCTTTAAAGATCACATTACAGACGAGGTGGGTTGATGCTATTGGCTGGAATCAGCATAGGTGGACATACGGGCCTGCATATCATTCGGAATGGCACTTTGACGGTCCAAAGTTATACAGACGAGATGCTGAGACCTCATATCGTATTATATAATACAGGCGATTCCTTTTTTTCCATGCATGATAATGCCATACCGCATACAGCTCGTCTTGTGGAGAACATTCTTAAACATGAAACAATACAGCATATGGAATAGCCAAGATGTTCTCCTGACCTGAATCCGATAGAGCATGTTTGGGACACATTCGGACGACGCATTGCAGCGAGACTGAGGGCTTCTTTTATTGTCCGGGACTTGGAGATTGCAATTCTTGAGGAGTGGAAAAGTACTCCCGAAAACTTAACAATAATATCATCGAATCCATGAACAACAGTTATGCGACAGTTTTATCTATTCGAAGGGACCACACGACATATTAAATATCTTGCATCATTCCTAATCAATACTTTTTTTGTCATTTACATTTAACTAAATTGATGCCCTGTACCATCTTTTCACGTTCTACCCATCGTTTTAGAGAATTAAAGCTCTCTTACAATTTTGTTTTGCGTCTTTGTTTCTGTATTGCGCATTGATGCACATGTTACTCTCAATTTTATGCCCATGCATAGCTGTCTCGCAGTGTTCTCTTCACTTTTTTGCTTGCTCCTCTAATTTTTTGAGCAGTGTATTTACGCCTTTTTCAACCACCTTCCGTAGTTTAACATAATAGAAATATCCCTTTTTTTAAAATTTTCTAATTCAATCATTTCTTTCCTGTTGCCACACCCTAAAAAAAAGACACAATAATAATTAAAAAAGTCCTTCCGGCCAGTGCCGGGAGGAAGAGGTAGCTTTCATAATCCTTATTTAAAAAAAGCCAACTTATATCATGCAAACACACGAAGCTCAATTTAGTGGAAACCGAATATAGGAGATTCAATACTAATTTTTATCAATATAATGAATGAGAATTTCGCGAAATTAGTCAGCTTTATCCAAGCTGCTTTTCTTTAAAGTAACTTATATTTGGCTGCCAAATTCGGCAATTTCTTAAAGTGCCTGTCATTTTAAGACAACATGGTGGATGAGGCTAAGCAGTGAACTTGGTCGAGACCTTAGTAATTGCTGTGCACATGCTCACTCACATCGGAATCGATTAATATATAGGAGTGCTGTCGCATGCAAAAAATCAGATTTTTCAAAATGTCACCCACAATAGAAATTGAAACTGCTATATCTGAGCCATTTTTTAAGGTAAAGACAAACAAAAAATGCTCCTGAATCCTTATATCAAGATCAAATACTTAAGAAAGAAACCTTTTTCAATTTCTAATTTTTTTGCACCTCACTTTAAATATATATATATTTTTTAATTTAATGGCCGCCATTTTGAAACAAGATGGCTGATGAATCTGGCAGCGAACTTGGTCGAGGTGTTGATGTATACTATCCACATGCCTTCTTACATCGAAATAGGCGAATACGCGTGTTATCGCGTGACAAATACAAGATCGTTTCAAAATGTTAGCCATGCTAGAAATTCAAAGAGCTATAAATCAACCATTTTTTAAGATATCAACAAAAGAACAAATTTTCAGAAACAAAAACTGCTCCGGAATCTTTGTATCAAGACCAAACACATAAAAAAAATCTTTTTCATTTTCCAATTTTTTAATACCTCATTTTGAATTTTAAATTTAATTTTTTTTAAATGGCAACCCTTTTGAAACAAGATGGCGAATGAAGCTGGCCAACGAACTCGGTCGAGAGATTGGTATGTACTATGTACAGACCAAGTTACATCCAAGTAGGTTCATAAATACGCCTGTTATCGCGTGACAAAAATCAGGTCCTTTTAAAATGTCAGCCACAAGAGAAATTCGAAATGCTATTACTCAGCCATTTTTTTTTTAGATATAGACGAAAGAAAAACTGTTCCGGAATCTTTGTATTAAGGTCAAACACATACAAAAAAAAAATCTTTTTCATTTTCTAATTTTTTGGTATCTCATTTAAATTTTTTTATTTTTTAATTTTTTTAAATGGCCGCCATTTTGAAACAAGATGGCGGATGAAGCTGGCCAACGAACTCGGTCGAGATATTTGTATGTACTATGTACACACCAAGGTACATCCAAGTCGGTTCATAAATACGCCTGTTATTACGTGAGAAAAATCAGGACGTTTCAAAATGCCAGCCACGCTAGAAATTCAAAATGCTATAACTCAGCCATTTCTTAAGATATAGACGAAACAAAAACTGCTCCCGAATCTTTTTATCAAGGTCAAACACATAAGAAGAAAATATTTTTTCAATTTTCAATTTTTGGTACCACATTTCAAATTTAAATTTTTCTTAAAAATTTAAATGGCCGCCATTTTTAAACAAGATGGCGGGTGAAGCTGGCCAACGAACCCGGTCGAGACATTGGTATGTACTATGTATAAACGAAGTTACATCCAAATCGGTTCATAAATACGCCTTTTATCGCGTGACAAAGTTCAGGACGTTTCAAAATGTCAGCCACGCTAGAAATTCAAAATGCTATAACTCAGCCATTTTTTAAGATATAGACGAAACAAAAACTGCTCCGAAATCTTTGTATAAAGATCAAATACATAAGAAAAAAATATTGTTCCATTTTCAATTTTTTGGTACCACATTTCAATTTTTACATTTTAAAAAAAATTTTAAATGGCCGCCATTTTGAAACAAAATGGCGGATGAAGCTGGCCAACGAACTCGGTCGAGAGATTGGTTTGTACTATGTACACATTGAATTACATCCAAATCGGTTCATAAATACGCCTTTTATCGAGTGACAAAATTCAGGACGTTTCAAAATGTCAGCCACGCTAGAAATTCAAAATGCTATAACTCAGCCATTTTTTAAGATATAGACGAAACAAAAACTGCTCCGGAATCTTTGTATAAAGGTCAAATACATAAGTAAAAAATATTTTTCCATTTTTAATTTTTTGGTACCACATTTCAAGTTTTAAATTTTTTTAAAAATTTTAAATGGCCGCCATTTTGAAACAAAACGGCGGATGAAGCTGGCCAACGAACTCGGTCGAGACATTGGTATGTACTATGTACACACCGAATTACATCGAAATCGGTTCATAATTACGGGAGTTACAGTGTGACATAGGTCAGATATATATATATATATATATATATATATATATATATACTAGCAGGCTACACCCGCTTCGCTGGTCCATTTTCCAAATGATCCTTGATCAAACAAAATTATGAATTCGACCTTGTATTTTAAATTAATATGGACCTTCACCGGGAAAATCTTTCCGCATTTGCTGAATACTATGCGAACGCTATTTAGCTATTATAATATCTTATGGGTTAGGCAAAATTCGGACTATTCAGAAGAAATTCTTTTTACAGTATATATTTAAAGTAGAGGTTGGGAAGAAAATACGGCCGTTGTGATAATCAGAAATGTTAAAATGTTCTCTAGTCACCACACTACTAAAAGGAGAGATAATTACAATGATTGCAGAGAGTGACCACTGAACATTACGTTCGGATTATTCACTTTCGTTTGATAGTTCTTGAACTCCGGGCTTCTCAGCTTGGTGCTATGTGTGGTTCTGGTAGCTTAAATACAATTTCTCTCTACGTTGCATTATATTTTGTAATACACGTCTTCTAGCAGGTCTACTGCAGTTTTCTATCTTCGGATTACAGCAGAGTAAATACGGAAAAAAAAAATGTAATAAATTGTTTGCACGCAAAAAGTCTTTAACATTCATTAAAAGAAATGTAAATCACATAAAAGTGGATTTTTAAAAATGAAGTGTTTGAATAAAATTAAAATAATGTCATTTTCATTACCATTTCCATTTTATATGTATACCACTTGCAATTATGTAACTGTTAACCTGAAAAAAAAACTCGATAACTCATTATGATAGAAAAATAAACCTCTTGTTTTCATCCAATCAAAATCTTCCCAATCGTCCATAATCGGGTGCACAGCTAAGTTTTACGGCAAACATTAGAAGTGTTTGCAAACTATATGGTTACAAATTTATCAGAGTTAACACACGTAAAACATACGTAATTATGCGCCAGACTACATCCCATTAATTAAAGTCAAATTGCTGTTGGCTGAATTATTAGATCTTTCGCCAAAAATACTCTTTGTAAATGACAAATAAAGTCAGTTATACAAAACTTAATAACCTAACACGTTATACTATAACGAAATAATCTTTTTGATGCACCGAAGACCTTTTTTAATTTCTCTAAAGAGTGCAATAACACGGAGAAATAAATACACTTTTTATTTTCAAAATTACATTATTCTTCAATCTGCTGCCTAAATAAACCTAAAATCGTTAATTTTTTCCTCAGTTTAGCGAATAGGATTGTGCGTCAGAAGAACTTGCTTTATAATGATTTCTATTTTCAATTTTATCTGCATTTCAGGTACTTTTTTTTCTTATCTAGGCTAAAATGATAAATCAACAAATATTGTTCCACCAGCCACCATTGGAATTTCAAATTTTCCCCCCAAGTATTTATTTTTAAGTGCCAGTAAAATAACTGCAAATAAAAATATATATAATACTAAATCTTCTATTCTCCGTTTGCTTCATAATGAAAAAACATAAATTTACTAATAGCTAAGTACAAATTTCATGTAATCTTCTACAATCGCGATCACTGTCTGATCACTGATCTGACTCTTTCAAATATAGAAGAAACATCTCAATAGTTCAGTAAATACACTGATTAGCAGGTAACCTGATTACGGAAGATTAATCCAATATCAAAAACCTTAAAAAAAAAACTGAAAATGGGATGACGAATTAAAAAGAGAATCGAAAATGTATTTCAGTAAGCAATTTTTATTGCAAAATATTTTCTTTTGTGGTATTAATAACGCAAAATTGCATAATTTTTCTTAAGAATAATCTTTGTACTTAAGATTTGAAACAGTAGACTTTTCTAAAAGAAAAATTAGCGATATATGTTTAAAAAAAAAAAAAAAGAGTGGACAATATTTGTTGATCTGAGTTCGAGGTTATAAAAGTCATAAGTTTGGGGAAAAACAAAATAGCATGTATCCGTAGTAAAGTACACGAAAAATATTTTAAATATCTGAAATTAAATTATTTATAATATGTGTGTGTAGGGGGGGGGGGCAAACGTTTGCATTAAAATTTAAATATTTGACTCCACTTTTATAATATTAACTGCTATTTATGTAATATCATTATTTTTATAATTACATCTGCTAGTTTTTTCTGTAAGAGATACATAATAATAATAATAATAATAATAATTGTTACTCACAAGGAAGGTCTCCTTAAAACGCATACTCAAAATATTTTGAAAAAGGAAATGCTAATAAAATGACTCATGTATGTAAAAAAGATCGGTAAAAATATAGCGGTCGAATCGCAGTAGAAAATCTGTAAAAAAAATATTTTTTCGAGTATTTGGCGCGAACAGACGAACGCTCGACGCTCTTTGGCGAACCAATAGGTTTCCTCGCCAAATGCAAGAGATTGAAATGCATTTATAAATTCCTTGTTAAATAAGTAATTAAATGCCTAATGCTCAATGAATTTAAACTTAAACTGTGGATTAGTTTACTATTTTTGCTGTAAGCTTATGTAATATATACAAATTGCGTGTTACTTGTATTGAGCTATTTAATTTTATACGGTGTCACCGGCTGGATAAGTTTTAAGGGTATTTTAATTAAGAATGCTATCATTAAACATTTCGATATTAAATTGTTGTGTCCATGGCAATAAAACTCTCCTGTTGTCTCTGACACTAACAATATCGAAGTCAAATTGCCAATGCTCAGAATCGGACCTTAATTTGAGTTTGAAACACTTTTAATCCATTTAAATTTCATTGTAAACGGCATAAATACGATCGTTAAATTTCATTGTTACATATATAAATGTATATGACAAAACTGCAGTTATAAATATGTATTTATTTAAGTTAAACTTACTTAAACTAACTTCGTATCGAGAGTTGAAAAAGTTTTTCTTAAAGAATATTTATCATAGTATTACTCAAAATTTTATCGTGTCGCCATCCAGCGCTAAATCGCAAAAAATGAAATTTTCATTATTTTTTTAGGAATGCTAAATAGAGGTTCTACCGATTTTATTATGGATATATATATATTTATGAAAAGAATATTCTATAATTTTTTTCAAATAATGCTGAGCATGCGCTTATGGGGAACTTCCTTGATATCATTTTATCAATTTTCAGATGCATTTTTCTTAACCTGATGCAAAAAATAAATCGCCAAATATTATTTCAATTGCAATATTTCAACTGAGTAATTCTTTAAGTATTACGGACATTCTCTTTCATGTTTAAATTAAATATATTCGTTTTTTAATATTATCACTCATTAAAATGGATTTCTTTTTTTTTTTTTTAAAGGTTTTAAATAAAATTAGTTACAGTTTTTTTGTCTTTTATTTTTCTAGGTGTAATAGCCGTTTCAAATTTTTCAACAACAAAAAACTTCGCCAAGAAATAAAATGGTAACCTTATCGTCGAAAATAACTGAACTTTCCGTCATACTTCTATAACTAATCTAGGTAGAATGATGTGTTAGAGCTTAAAACCTTCCCTGAAACGATACCTATCTAACGGTATAAGTTCCGTAAAAATCCATGCGGTAGAACTCGAAATCTCGGCGTTCGGAACGAAATTTCCGTTTGGATTTTATATATATAATAGATAATAGAATAGATAATAGATTATATATATATATAATAGAATAGATAATAGATTATGTGTTATGAACTATCTCAAAGTTTAAAACAGATCGCATTGTTAGATTTCCTAATTTTAACAATATCGCGTTATGTTAGTTCCACATTCCACCACCAGGGAGCGCACTCTATTCTTAACGAAAGCGTATCTGAATGAAACTCCTTCATGCAACCTTTCCGTAGATACATGAATCGGGAGGGTGGCGGTCTTAACCAATAATTTAAGATAATTGCTGAAATTACTACGAAAAATATTTTAAAAGGGCTTCTACGCAGGCATCTAATAGAGTTAGACGAAATCGGAAAACGTCAAAATAATCGCGGGGAAAAGTTTGCTTGGGTGCTTCGGAGCTACTTTTGGCGCGAGATCTAAGCTCTACGACCAATAGGAGCCCAGATATTTAAGGAAATATGAAGTAACAAAGTCCAAAATAATAGAATTTTCCGTAATAATTCTTAACTAATCTAGGTAGAATGATGTGTTATAGCTTAAAACCTCCCCTGGAACGATACCTATCTAACGGTATAAGTTCCGTAATAATCCATGCGGTAGAACTCGAAATCTCGGCGTTCGGAACGAAATTTCCGTTTGGATTATATATATATAATAGATATCAATTTTGAACGGAGGGTGGTTTCGGGGTCTGGGGGTCATGATCGATGAAAATATACCAAAATTTTTTGAAATCGCTTTCCTCCGAACGGCTGCAATAGGTAGCTTTTTTGTAAAGAAAGCTACCTAAAAAGAGTGATAACGCGCGCATTTTGTTTTTATTTGCCAATAAAAACTCAGGTCTCTCGCTAATTGTTGTATTTTTGAAATCGACTTTATTCTAAACAGAAAATAAACATTTTCCATCTATATATATGTGAGTTGTGGTTTTAGATTCCCATAAAACCCTACTCATAGCAACAGATATGGTCAGCACTTTTCCACGAGAACTTGTTACCGCAGAACAGCAGATGTTACTGAATTTGCTGATATGCAGTTTGCATTCTCTTCGCTTGGAAACAAGTGACAACCGAGAGCAGATTTCATTCTGACGCGGTTGATGTTACACGTATCTTTCTCGCTCTAGACGAGAGCGGAGGCCGATATGGAATCTCAACGATTCTGCGAGTGCGTATGCCGCAGAAAACCCCCCTACCCTCCCGTACTTGTAAATATAATTTCTATTTAATATGTAAAACTATAACCTAGAATCATTAAACTCCTTTTTTCATTAACTAAGGCCTTATCCTTATATCATCCTTATATTACATGTGGGCTCTAGGCCGATTTGAATCCAAAACGAATTAAAAAAGTAAAATCCCCTAGGCTTTATTACCGATCAGAATTGGAGAACTTCCTTCTCAGTTCCGTTATCAACATTCGTATTCCAGCAGACGTGATTCATCCCCTTAGCCATCTGGTTGAAGCTCGTTTATTTTTATTTGTGCAAGATAGTTATCGCTGTACAAGGAATGAATCTTCGACTGCAAGTATATTTTTTTTTCTACGGATCATTAATTGGATTACTTCAATATATCGTGGCGAGGAATTTATTTTTTAATTGGATAACTCCTTTTGAAGTAAGTTTATTTTTTTCTCTTTCCTTTCTTGCCTTTTAATATGGAATTACAAGAAATTGACTTTATTAAAAGCCAGTTGAAATCGGCTAAAACAGATAAAATCAAATTATTGCATGAATTTATATTTGGTTGCGATAAAAATCGCCAGAATAGAGCGAATTTAAGGAAATTTAAAGGTTTTTCTTTTACTGACAAAAGCGATGAGTATGAAAATAAACTCAAAGTAATTTTGGACGATTACGATCAGATACAATTGATTACTATTGCTAATATCTTATCCATTGACATCCATGGATCAAAGGAAGATATCGGGCAACGTATTTTAAGTGCACTAGTTGATATTTCGGCTTTTAAGGACACGTTTACGGCAGTTTCCGAATCGGATACAGAATTTGATGATAGCCACAATAGTAGTGGAAGCACTGGTTTATCTTCGCCTTTGGCAGTACAGCCAGACCAGGCGCGTGTACACTGTACACACTCCGCGTCCAAACAGACAATTTCTTAACATGACATTGATCATTTAATTACACCGTTTAGTGGTGATAAAACGGAAAACGTTCAAACATGGTTTCAGAGATTTGAATCTCTGGCCCATTCATTTCAACTGTCCGACATACAGAAATTTGTGTTTGCTGAGCGGGCATTAAAAAGTTTAGCATTATTGTATGTACGTAGTGAAAATAACATTTCTTCATATACATCGCTCAAAGAAGCATTGTTTCGCGAATTCGGACAATCAGCTTCGTCCGCCCAGATACATCAATTACTAGCCGCTAGAGGCTGCCGCCCAAACGAAAAACTATTGAAATATTTTTTGAAAATGAAAGAAATAGCACAAAGAGGAAACATTGATGATATATCTTTAATTCACTATATAATTAATGGGATTAACGATACACCACATAATAAAGCTATATTATTCGGGTGCGCCACGCTTGCCGAATTTAAAAACAAGCTCCAAATTTTCGAACGAATTTGTGAACAGAGTTTTAAATTTTATCAATCAATGTCATCGACTACACCCAACACTCCTAAGATTAACCAGACGGAAAAAACTGCAAAATTAACTTGCTGGAATTGTTTAGCCCCAGGACACCTATCTACCCATTGTGTGCATTTAAATAAAGGAAAAAAGTGTATAAAATGTGCACGTTTTGGTCATGTTTCCAGCCAGTGTACAGAGCAAACGCCGGAACGCAAGCGTTCGACTCAAGGCACCTCCCTTTCAGGCAAGACGTCGCCACGCAGAGACGAACAAATCCACGTAGTAGAAATGTGTCATTCTCATCCGCGCATGCAGAAACGTGTAAAAATTTTTAATTTAGAAATCAATTCAATCTTGGACACTGGAAGCTCACTGACGATACTGAGAGAAGACATTTATGAACAAATTGGGTCTCCCCCCCTCACCGGAGCAACTGTGCAATTGTCGGGCATCGGTAACCGTATTATTCAACCTATAGGATCGTTTTTTACCAATATACAAATAGACGATATTACTTTTTCTACTTCTGTTTACGTAGTTAAGTTTTCTCAGATGCCCATGCCACTTATCATAGGGACAGATGTCATATTTCAGGGTACTCTCACATGCGACAAAAACGGCGCTACTTTAACTAAATCTCCACCCACAAGCGTTTTTATAAGCTGCATTACTGTGTCTGATAATGTATCTGCAACGAAATCTCAAGATAAATCCTATGTACCTGCATTTCCCGACGCAAGATGCACTACGGAAACATTTGTTTCAAATTCTTTCCCCCAAGATCTAAAACCGCAGAGAGTAAATACAGACTTTTCGAAGGAAAATATTCCTACTGACATAGAAATTGACCCAGTGATTGACTCAGCATATCAGAAACATCTCGCAACATTATCGCCAGACTGCTTTTCCTACGATTTAAATTTCTTATCCTACAAGATGTTCATGACTGTGCTCGTCTTATTGACCATCTATTTATTACTGTTTACGTCTGCCAACGGACTCATTTATCAGCATTTGGCGTTCCATACATCCCAACCATCTCGAGATTCGAGTGACGTTACTAATTGGACCGAAATTCTGCGTGTCCTTGTCATTCCTTTTTTATTTTTTATACGCCGACATTTTGTGAAGTCAACAACGAGAAAGAGAAAAAGTAGACTTAAATTTCCAAAAAGAAATATGCTTTACGTATATAGGTCACTAGTGCAACCAAAGAATTTATCATAAATGTGTTTTCTATTATTACTACTATTTTTTTTTAACTGTGTTTTTATATATTCTGTGTTTTACACCTATATCTGCTTATTCCTGAGAACATTTATATCGTACAGACTATAGACTGCTACTATCTGTGACTTTCTTAGTAACTTTATTTCAATATCTTCGTTTTTTTTTTTTTACGATTGCAGCAAGCATCCACGATTATTTTTTTTTCTGGACGAAACATTAGAATGAGGCGTTTACCAGTGTAACTCACCATTTCAAGAGTCCAATCATTGATGGAAATCTTCAACACAGAACGTTTTTTTCTTCTTCGTATTTCTGTGTGTCATGCCATTCTTCAGTGCGATAAACTTCAAGTGCTTTTTTTTTAAGAAGTTATCGCGTACCAAGCATTTTTATCAACAGTGTTTTTTTTAAATTATTCTTAGTTTGTGGAATATGCAACAGATTCTTTATTTTTCAGCTTATATTAACAGAATTTATGTGCCTTTTTTTTTCGAAGTCCTGTTCAGCATTTTTTTTTAAATCTCTGAGCGATATATACCTGCTCAAAACTTTTTTATTGAACCCATGCGGTGATTTTTTTTTTGCGCATGGCAAGTTATCTTTCTCTCGGACTGCAAATGGTGCATTATTTTTTTCATTTGCCTGTTTCGCAACACGTGCTTTTTTTATGTTGCGTAAACAACAACTTTATTTAAGATGACTATCTACACAGGACTTTATTTTTTTTTTTTTGAACACTCACTTTTGACAAGAAGAAAAAGAATATTGTTGTATTTATACTTTTAAAACTGCATTTATATTTTTAAAACTGTATTTTATGTGTAAACTTTTTATTGAATTGCTATATATATGTATGTGTTCCTCCCCCCCCCCTCGCATATTTTTTTTTTACAGAAGTAAGAGCTGGCTGTCGAAAAAAAAACCTTTTGGTGGGAAATCCTTTTTTTTTTTGCTTAGACGAGGCAAACCTCTTTTTTTTTATTCTCGAATGACGTTGGGATAAAGATGTTTTTTTTTTTACGAAATTCTACCTAAGATGAGGGAGATTTTAGTATGTTTTCGTGATGATAATATAATGGGCAGACGGCCTTTCAGATTATATTTTTCATCCCTGATGATGGCTCATGAGAAAGACGGTCTCATGATTGATGTTATCCTGAGATTTTTTTTATTCTTTTTTTTTTTTTTTTTTTTTTTGGAGATATCCCACGGCAGCTCAGCATTAATTTACATAAAATTTAGAATTAATTTTTTTTTATTATTATTTAGCTCAATTTTCTTAATTATTTAATGACAATTTTTTTTCCTTTGGATTTTAATTATTTTTAGATAGTTTGTTTTTGTTTTTTGACATATCTTGTTGCTTATTTAACGCGCTGTCGAGGTCGACAAGCGTACAAGATGGCCGAGTGTGAGTTGTGGTTTTAGATTCCCATAAAACCCTACTCATAGCAACAGATATGGTCAGCACTTTTCCGTGAGAACTTGTTACCGCAGAACAGCAGATGTTACTGAATTTGCTGATATGCAGTTTGCATTCTCTTCGCTTGGAAACAAGTGACAACCGAGAGCAGATTTAATTCTGACGCGGTTGATGTTACACGTATCTTTCTCGCTCTAGACGAGAGCGGAGGCCGATATGGAATCTCGACGATTCTGCGAGTGCGTATGCCGCAGAAAAACCCCCTACCCTCCCGTACTTGTAAATATAATTTCTATTTAATATGTAAAACTATAACCTAGAATCATTAAACTCCTTTTTTCATTAACTAAGGCCTTATCCTTATATCATCCTTATATTACATATATATATAAAATATCTAAAAACTTTAACTAAACGTGTGTTAAAATGACGTAGTATCTTGAAGTATCTTGTTTTTGAAGTTAAAAAATCTATTTTAATACAGGCGTTTCAATTTCAAGAAAGCAATTTAGGTAAAAGCTAATAATAATAAAAAATCGTTTGCTAGATATGACGTTAATTTCGTAAATATGACGTAAAACTGGTTCTAAAAACTGGTTGCTACAATTTATTTCCTATTTCTTTGTAATGCTGCATTTTTAGTTGCATCACTTAGATAAAGTTTCAATACTTTAAATGCAGTCATAACATTCTTCGATTTATGTCGAATACGATTACGTAAAATACAATTTTTCTACGATTTATATTAAATAGAAATTGAAACATAACTATTATTTTTTAGAGTTAGCTTTCTCTTTTAAACAAAACTTCATGACTGACATCATGACGATCATGACCCCCGGTTCCCAAAACCATCCTCCGTTGAAATGTTGACTTATCATATTTATATCATTTATATATACATATATATAATATATATATATTTGAATTTTGTCATGCTATAACTCTCAAATTTTTGAGCCGATTTGGATGAAATTTTACGTAATACATACTAATGTCTCGACCGAGTGCGTTGGCCAGCTTCATCCGTCATCTTGTATCAAAATGACGGCCGCTTGAATTTTTGAATTTGTTTTATATTTTCTAACATTGTATACTTATAGAAAATGTTACGTTTCACAAAATGGAAACTCTTATGTACCCTTTTAACAGGATGTTAGAAACATTAAAAGATATAAATAAAAACATATATTTATTTTACTTAAATAGGTGTCACAAATAAAAATCAAAATATATTGACATGTTTCGGTTTAATCGTAAAAACCGTAATCATAACACACACATAATCAATAGAAATGAATGACACTGGGTACCAAAAGATAATCTGAAAACCAAAAAACATAAAACTGCAAACATGGCGCCCTCTATGATCTCAAATAGCCTACGCTACCGCGGCTCCCTCTATCAGACTCCCTTTTTTAAGTATTTATTAAGGAATTCCAACCATAAAATTGGAATATCAAAGGATAAAGAATCATTACACACAGTATCCCTCCTAGAATATATCTCAATAGATTCCCGGATGATTGACTTGCGGTATAAACTCGAAACAAACACTAATCTACTATCTCTGAAACAAATATTAACCCCCCTCTTTAAAAACAGCCTTGATAACGCAGTCTTATCCGTACCAAATTTTATATCAGATACATGCTCTTTCCTTCTAATCCCAGACTGTCTACCTGTCATACCAATATAATAATTAATATCCCCCCCCCCCCTCATTCTCATATGGAATTTCGTATACCCCTGCGAGATCATCCTGTACAACCGGATCAAAAGGTCTGTACAGAAGATGTTTCAACTTAGGAGGTGGTTTAGCAACTAATTCTAACTTAAACTTCATTAATTTACTTTTAAGTCTCTCAAAATTACCCTTGATATATGGAAACGATAACCTTTTAAACCTATCAACCTCCCCCCTCTCGCACACCTTATCAACCAAAGTTAACTAACCTGTGAATGACCTTTACACTTATAATTTTTAATCAAATTATTAATCTTCTCTCTTTTGTAACCATTTACTTTAGCAATATTGAAAATATAATTTAACTCCTCGTCCAAAAAATCCTCTGAACAAATATTAAAGAACTTAATTATGGAAGCAGAATGTATAATTAATAAAGTGGATAGGGAAAACAAGGAAGAGGTTAGAAACATAATGTTTACTGAATTAGATAAATACATGAAAAGACCTTTGAATCTTAGTACATCTGAGCTTAACATCATTAAGAGTCTGAGGAAGGATAGAGAGGTATTGTTCATACAAACTGATAAGTCCAACAGGATTGCTGTTTTGGATCGAAATGAATATAAAGATAAAATGCAAAAAGCTATTGGTGAAATGGATTGTTCATTAGTTGAAAAATCTCCTTTGAATAAAATCCACAAAAGTGTGAAAGAGATTATCGAGAAAGGCAGTTGGCCAGATAATGTTAAAGTTGGATTGTTTATTAATAAACAGGGTGTGATTCCACGTATGGTTGGTAGATTAAAAGATCATAAGGAGGGGTATCCACTACGCCCCATCGTTACGAGGTGCCAAGCACCGACTTATTATTTGGAAAAAGCGTTCGTGCTCATTTTGAAGGAGTTACTGCCACCATCAGATTATGTTGTGGACTCCACTGCAGGATTTGTTGAAAGCATTAGGACGCTTGAGATTCCTTATGACTGTTTATTAGCGAGTATGGATGTTAAATCACTTTTTTAATCAATTGACACTTTTGAAGTTTGTCGTGAAATTAATAAGAAAATTGATAATGCAGAAATGTATAGTGATAGCATAAAATGTACTCTGAAAGATGGTTTGCAGTTAATTGTACAAAGTAACTATTTTATTTTTGACAGTAAAATTTATAAGCAAAACATGGGTGCCCCTATGGGATCTCCTATTTCGGGTTTTTTAGCAGAGTTTAAAATGAGACCTTTTGAAGAGAATATTTTCGTAAAGTTTAAGAGAGTTCCTAAATTTTGGAAAAGGTATGTTAATGATGCGTTTTTAATTTGGGAGGGGGGGGGGGGTTGAGTCTTTTATTGATTTTGTTGATGAAGTTAACAAACTAGATGGGAATATTCAGTTTACTTTTGAATTAGAAAATGACCGTGCTCTTTCGTTTTTAGACGTGTGCCTTATAAGAGAGGGGTCTGTTTTAAAAAGGAAAGTTTATAGGAAGGATATTAGTAGTCAGCATATTATTCCAAATTCAGCGTATTCACCTTTTGGGTATAAATTCTCAACGTTCAGGTTCATGGTTAATCGTGCGTTTAATATTTGTTCAGAGGATTTTTTGGACGAGGAGTTAAATTATATTTTCAATATTGCTAAAGTAAATGGTTACAAAAGAGAGAAGATTAATAATTTGATTAAAAATTATAAGTGTAAAGGTCATTCACAGGTTAGTTATACTTTGGTTGATAAGGTGTGCGAGAGGGGGAGGTTGATAGGTTTAAAAGGTTATCGTTTCCATATATCAAGGGTAATTTTGACAGACTTAAAAGTAAATTAATGAAGTTTAAGTTAGAATTAGTTGCTAAACCACCTCCTAAGTTGAAACATCTTCTGTACAGACCTTTTGATCCGGTTGCACAGGATGATCTCGCAGGGGTATACGAAATTCCATATGAGAATGAGGGGGGGGGGGGGATATTAATTATTATATTGGTATGACAGGTAGAAAGTTTGGGATTAGAAGGAAAGAGCATGTATCTGATATAAAATTTGGTAGGGATAAGACTGCGTTATCAAGGCTGTTTTCAAAGAGGGGGGTTAATATTTGTTTCAGAGATAGTAGATTAGTGTTTGTTTCGAGTTTATACCGCAAGTCAATTATCCGGGAATCTATTGAGATATATTCTAGGAGGGATACTGTGTGTAATGATTCTTTATCCTTTGATATTCCAATTTTATGGTTGGAATTCCTTAATAAATACTTAAAAAAGGGTGTCTGATAGAGGGAGCCGCGGTAGCGTAGGCTATTTGAGATCATAGAGGGCGCCATGTTTGCAGTTTTATGTTTTTTGGTTTTTAGATTATCCTTTGGTACCCAGTGTCATTCATTTCTATTGATTATGTGTGTGTTATGATTACGGTTTTTACGATTAAACCGAAACATGTCAATATATTTTGATTTTTATTTGTGACACCTATTTAAGTAAAATAAATATATGTTTTTATTTATATGATAAGAAAGGGTGAAGTAAAATTTGTTTGAGTTTTTACGAAAACTTACAACGGTTTTTGACATTAAAAGATATTTTAAAGACTCACACAGTGTAAGTTAACAACATAGGCCATTTTAAAGAGAAAGTTAGGAAACTTAAAAATATAATATATATATATATATATATATGTAAGTCAGCATTTCAATGGACGGTGATTTTGGGATCTGCGGGTCAGGATCGGCGAAAATATAGCAAATTTTCCCGAAGCGTTTTCCTTCGGACTGCTGCAATAGGTAGCTTTTTACTTTTTGTAATAAAAACCACCTAAAAGTGTCCACAATTTTGTCCACTACTGTATGCATCAAATTAATGGGTTTATTCTGTTTTCATTGAATCAAATGTTATAGAAGATTTCTCGTGAGTCTCTATTACTTTCATTTGTTGAAAAAAGTGTTGTCATATCTATTGCATGTATCGGAAGTTGCTATGTGTAAATGTGCATACATGTTAGAAAATGGAGGTAATAGATGGAATTGGGGAGTACTCAGCATGAAGGTAATTTAAATACACGGTGTGCATATAAGAATGTACGAGATTCAATGACATATTATAACAGTTTAATTTAGACTCTTTACAACAAATCATACATCAAATTAGAGGTAAAATAACCTAGTTTTTTTACAAATGTTCAATAGGTGCACCTTTAGTGATACGGCACACATACAACCTAAAGTCCAATTCTTCCCACACTTCAGTTAACCCTTTAGCGGGCGGTGTCCACAAAAATGACACCTCATTTTAATTCCAAAACTGACAAACGGCACCAAAAAAATTTATTTAAAGTTCTCCTTTTATAAAGTACGGGAAATAAGCAAGTTTTTATTTTCTAATAAATTCGTTTATGAATTATGATGCCAGTCCATCGTTTCATCAATTTATAAACAGACTTACTCTGCGCCTGAAAGGGTTAACACGTCCTGAAGTAATGGAAGTAGTAGTCTCTTCAATTCTGTGTCTCAAATCTGGTAAATTATTAGGTAGCGGCGGAGCGTAGACACGATTCTTTATAAAGCCCCAGAAGAAAAAATCGCATGGCGTCATATCAGGTGAATGTGGCGGCTAGCGAAAAAGGGCTCAGTCGTCTCTACCATTACGACCAATCCAACGGTCAGGGACCAATCTCGTATAAAGTGATTCCAATAGGGAGGGGATCCATCCTGTTGCCAAATAATGTTTACAGGTTCATCCTCTACTAATTGGGGAGAGAGACATTTTTTCAACATATCCAGATAAGCCACTCCTTTTACGGTAGCTTCAGCGAAATCTGGCACTGCAAGTAAGTCAATAACAAAGTAGTATTCGAGCATGTACTTATCTAAAACTGTTTGAGTTAGTCTTTATTTGTGACCTTGAACAAACACTCTACAACATTTACAGTTGATACTATTAAAATTTATAACTGGGACATTCTTTTATGGACACACTGTATTATAACTAGCTGTGAAGCAACCCGTTGTGTTGCATTTAAATTGCATGA
Organism: Maratus speciosus; assembly: GCA_963932465.1. NCBI lineage: Eukaryota > Metazoa > Arthropoda > Arachnida > Araneae > Salticidae > Maratus > Maratus speciosus. The sequence goes on along the minus strand of OZ010790.1, from coordinate 23,649,510 downwards.
GGTCTTTTGATTATTTGATGTGTGTGTGGGGGGGAGGGGAGAAATCTAGTTTTATTATACATTTCAAGTTTTTAGCCCGAAAAATTGCAAATAAATCCTAATTTAGAATGTTAGTCGTACGTTTTTCACTCATTTTATCTTTTTTAATTTCGACTTCGTTTAGAAACCATTCTTATAAAGCATTTACATTTTAAAAGCAACTACCATGCAAAATTTCAAATTTTTAGCCGGAACAGTATCACAGAAGTTGCAATTCTAGAACTTTTTTGTTGCATGTATACCTTTGAATTTTGAATCTTTAAATGCTGTTCTGTTTTAGCATTTACGTGTTAAATGGAACAGCAATGTCAAGTTTCCAATGCTAATAGTTTCAAATAAATCGTAATTTAGACTGTTTATAGAACGTTGCCCTCACGTTTCATTCTTTTAAATTTGAATTTTTTAAAGTGTTCATAGCGAGTATTTACATCTCAAAGATAATCAACACACCAAATTTTAAGTATCTAGCCCCAACAACATGGACAAAATCGCAATTTTAGAACCTTTTTTGTCTTTGCGTTAAAAGGAACATCCATGTAAATTTCAAGTTTTCAAAGCTAACAGTTTTAAATAAATCGTAATTTATACCGTTTATAGAACGTTTCCCTCTCGTTTCACTATTTCAAATTTTGAATTTTTTTAAAGTGATTATAGCGAGTATTTTCGTCTTAAAAATAATCAACACATTAAATTTCAAGTTTCTAGCCCCAACAAGTGTCAACTGTGGCTGAGTGGTTAAGGCACCACAACCGCTAATCGCTTGAGAGTGTAGGTGGGCTGCGGGTTCGACTTTCGCTGCTTCCCTTGCACACAGTTCTCTGTTGTTGTAAATTTCCTTGTGGCTATCTCGTCCTTGTATATTGACGATGTGGGCTTGACATCCGGTGTCCGCTTATAAGTTAAGAGCCATATGCATGTGTTCAATAAATAAATGAATAAGTTCCAACAATATGACCAAAATCGCAATTTTAGAACGTTTTATATCCTTGTACCCCCTGTTGTTGGACCGATATAAAATATTTCTATACGTTGGGACAGTGATGGTCACCAGTATTTTACCATAATTACTTTTGAAATCGGATCAGTACTTTCAGAGGTTATCCCCTACAAAAAAGCACAAAGATACATAAATGTTACTTCTATATAATATTGGTATCCATAATACAGTATCCTCTCCTTTATATCTTGCTTCACATGAGGGAGCAAAAACGCGTGCGACAACCGAATACGCCATACAGGATGTTCCAAAACAGTTTGAAACAAGCTTTACTTTTTTACCAGTTGGAGATACGTAGATAATTCAAAGTTCAAAAGTGTTCAAGATAAGGTTATGTTGAGGAAATAGTACTGCCATTAGTTTTCAAAATGTTACACGTTTTAGATTTTTATAAGGTATATGAATACTACAAATTATGCTTAGAAAACCTTCCTCCATTCTCTGACAAATAAAACAGTAAAAATACCATTATTCTGTGGTCAAAACTTACCGAGTTTTTACCCGACTGCCAAGAAGGGTTATGTGTTTCACGCGTATCTGGGTATGTGGATTTCTTTATACCCTCGAAACATCCCAACGGCTGGATAGATTTTAATGAATGAGGTCTCTATCAATTCGTCTTAACCGTCCAATGGTTATAAGCTAGTTTTTGTTTTTATAAATTAAAAATGGTGGCCGTAAAATACAAAATGGCGGTAGAGGCGGAAATTTTTTTCACGCACCCTATTGAGTGACATATCAGCATATGTCTTTCAAAATGAAGACGATGTTTCATTGACTATTTTACAGTCAGAAGCTGCTCCGTTTAAATACTAGGCAGATCACACATTGAACAGACAAGCTACAAAAAACCGTGAATCAAGAGACATTTCACCCTGTTAACAAAGAAGAAACCGGTTTGAACACTACAACTTGTCGCATGTCGCACGTTTCTCTGTTCAGTGTGTGATCTGCCTTACACAACCTGGAAGTTGTGTAGGTAGGATCTCTAGCTTTACTGCAATTTTAACCTTCATAGACATCTATAGGCCTCTTCAAAACAGTATTTATAGATAGGAACTAACAATTAAACACAACTTGAAAGTCATCAAAACAAATAAATAAAAAAAATAGGTAAGTACAGTAAACATCCTCTAATCTGGTACGTTCGGGACTTGAAGCATGCCGGATTACGAAATTTTCTGGATTAGAGGATGAATATCGGAAAAAACGTGTAGAAGTTAGAATTAAACAAAAAATTGACAGTAAAACATGTCTTTTGTTCCTTAAACAGCTTGAATAGGATAAACAACCCCTCAATTATGTAAAGTACAACATGAATATATGTACACAACTATAAAATGAAACGTGCACTGTAGGTCTACAGAGTAGGCCTAATTGTAGAAGCCATCTTAAACAAATCTCGAATATCAGGTTGTTTTGTAGTAGTCTTCTCTCCTCTCATTTTAGGAAGTCATTTCTTATGATGTGGAGTAAGAGGTGGTGACTACTCACATGCCGGATATACTATGTCCGGCACAATGTCTATCAATCGCGCATTCCGAAGTTTTCTATGTTTTTTTTTCTATATAAATGCGTATATGGGGCATTCTCACAATTTTTTGACTTTTGGGGAAAAAAATCTGGCAAAATTAAACTTGCTAAAATAACATTTTAATCTGATAGACGAATGCTACAATGATTCAAAATACAGAAAAAATGGTCAGCAGCGAAATTTTTTTTTTATTTAACTGAGGTTTAAGTTAAACTTGCGAGTTTAATTTTCCTTACCATTTTACCCCTATAACTTTTTATTTTCTTCTAATTTTTTACTTATAATGAATTTACATAGTACCCACAGGACATTCAAATAAGAAATAATGGCAATGTAGTATTTTTAGTGCAAAATTTTGGTATAACATTGTCTTAAAGGGCTGTTAAAGAAGGGACGGTAATGTAAAAAAAAGGGGATGGTACAGGAAAAAAGGGACAAAATGGGGAAAAAAGGGACGAAATGAGAAAAAAAAAGGGATGGTAAGGATGGAACAGCAAGGAAACTTACCACCTATTTTAGCCAGATAATGTTAAGACTAAGTGGTAGCGAAAATGTTCATTGATTTTTAGAAACAGTTATTTACATTGGATTAAATAATAATACAAAAATTAATTTACCTCGAAAATTGCAGGATTAAACCTTGCGGACGGTAAGACTACCAATAAAGCCAAGGTACTTGAAATTGATAGTTAAATGCTTATTTATATTCTGCAGCAAATTTCCTGTCAAAGAATTTTAGATATTCTTTCTCTAGCATACTTCTGCATGAGCAAAAACTTGAAAAAAATTCCGTCGCTGCATCTGAAGTGATTTTCTATATCATTTTAGAAGACGGATGGTAAAAAATCTAAAACCCAGGGACAGAGTTCAAAAAATAATATCAACCCTAAAAATGTGTGCAGGTTAATTTTTAGCTACATATTTATATAAAACAATAGTTCCAATTTCAGAAAAAAATACATCGAATTATTTTTATTGAAACAATTTTATCCAGACAGCTCCAAACTTCAAAATCAGCATCAGGGACACGGGACGGTAGATGAGTTTTCCATGTGTTTGGACCCCCAACATCGCCCAAAACTTATTTATCTCGTTAATATTGTTGTGCAATCATGTAATGGGATGTTCCCAAGTATATGAAATTAAAAAAAACACACAAAAAAAAGTGCATTAAATAAAAAATTATTATTCAGGGACATAAAAGTTAAAAGATTGTGAGAATGCATCATATACTCCGAACATTCATCAAAATTATTTTGTTTATCTTTCGCAGAAATAAAACAAACGATTGAATCTAATAATCCACATTCATTATTTATTATTTGATGACTGATATAAAATTCCCGTTTCAAGTTGAGCAATCTTTTCTGAAATGGAAAAAGTATTTTATTCTGATGATAAAAAAATATTTTTCATTTCAACAGTTTCGCAAATTATCCACAGAAATGTTTTTCTCACCCCAGTTCCACCAGACTGTTATAAACATCAGGTGTGATTGAATAAGAAATACTATTTTTTTTTTCGAAAGTCGTGCCGGATTACACAGCGTGGGCGACCATAGGATGCCGGATTAGAGGAAGTTTACTGTAATATAAAAAATAGTTTCACATTGATGAGAAATAATTAATTAATTCGTTTTTTACGTAGTCAGGTTTTTTGATTTTTTAAATTTAATTTTTACTTGTTATACATTGAATTTTATAAAATTACGGAGCTTCCCGGCACATAAAAATCGTCTGTCCGCCTGAAAACTACGAAACTCGGTGAGTTTTGGCTGTAGTTGAATGAAATAGTTGTTGCTATATTTCTCAGAGCACTGGAAAAAGTTTTCTATATAAGACTTATGAGATCTAGGGATAGTATAAAAATTTTAATAAAGGAATGTTAAAATTCTAGTGATAGATTCACCTTGAGTAAATAATTCAAATTCGTATAAAGCTCAAAAAGAACGTACTGAAATTGCTTTTAGGTGCGTTTTTAGTACGCTTTATTTGGGATTTAAATGAATTTTAATTAAAAATTTTATTGTAACATGTAAAAAATGAAACTGCGTTCCATTGTTTTTTTTTTAAGGTACACCCTATATAAATTATTTGAAAACAACGTTTTAAACACAAAATAAAACAAGCAGATTTGACCATACGTATACGTTTCGTGAGTACTAGGACTCACATCCTCAGTGTAAAAACTTTAAAAACTTTAAAAAACAATATCCCCCAACTGCATGTACGGTGAAAAAAACCCAAATGTCAAAACATAATACCAAAAGACCATCAAGTTCTAACAGCCAATGAAATTAATGCGGAAGTGAAGTGTCGTGACACAACAAATCCATCCAGAAAGTTGAGATGTATGGTGTACTAGATAAATCATTAACCAAGGAGTCTTTAAATTTATGGATATGAATAGCCTCATAAAAGTCTAAATCCAGAGGAGTAATGCATTTCTTGATAATGGTAGCTGAGTCAAAATTAAAATTATGTCCCTCCCCCCAGCAATGAGAGGCGATAGAGGATTTCTGTAATTCTTTTTTCTTTACATAGTTTCTGTGTTCATTGATTCTGTGTTCATTGATTCTGTAGGAGTTTTCGTTTAGTTTGTCCAATGTAGAACAAACCACATTGGCATTGAATGTTGTAAATGCCCCAATAATTATGTGGAGGAATTTGGTCCTTAAGTTGCGAAAAAGATAATTTATTAACCGGTTTAAAAACCACATTAAAATCATAATGTCTTAAGATATTAGCCATCTTAAAGCTAATGCTATTATAAAATACTCACGAAACGTATACGTATGGTCAAATCTGCTTGTTTTATTGTGTGTTTAAACGTTGTTTTCAAATAATTTACATTTTCACACAAGTTCTGTACTTATTACACCCTATATAATCGATGCCATTCAAAAAATTAAGAAGAGTTGTAAACTACTGAAAAATGTTACCCTTTATTTGTATCCCCTTTATGCGCATATTGTTATTTTCTTTGTAAAATAATAATAGAGACTATACCGGGTGTCTTAAAAATGGCTGACTGATTTTAAAATTCAATAACTTTCAAACGGTGACATATATTTAAAAAATTCTTGCAGGAGGGTTATGCATGAGATCAAAAGTTTTTTTACAGGGATTTTCGATTTTAGTTCGAATTACAAACAATAGATGGCGCTGCAATCAATAGACGCTAAATTCAGGCTCGATTTTTGGTACTTTGGGACCCACTCAATACATTTTAATCTCCTTTTTCCGCATGGAAGAAGAAAAAAGGCTAAAAAATCGAGCCTGTATTGCTTACAGCACCATCTATTGTTTGTAATTCAAACTAAAATCGAGAATCATTGTAAAAAAACTTTTGACTTCATGCATAACACTCCTGGAAGAATTTTTTAAATATTTGTCACCGTTTGCAAGTTATTGAATTTTAAAATCAGTCAGTCCTTTTTAGGACACCCAGTACATATTTATTGTTATCATGTAGGTATCCAAAATATATAAAAAAGTATTATAGCTATTTACTTATTTTTAATTTTTTGGAGAGGGGGGCACGGAAAAAGAGCGATCGATATACACGGATATGCGAAATGTCGAAAAGCGATTATATTGAAGAACTATTGAATATTTAATCTTAACCTATAATAGTGCGTTATTAAAATATGGTAAAATGATATTTAAACAATAACAACAGCAACAACAAAAAACGTGAAATGCTTGCCTTTTTTTTAATGTACAAAATTGGTATTAACTTTCTTAGATTGACAGAGAATTTTTTTCGGTAGAAATTGCTGTTCCTATTATATTTACAATGTGGTATTTTTTAAACAATACAGTTATTTGTCAAAAGCGGTAAATGAAATAGAAAATCGATTTATAAAGTTTAATGCCAATATAAAGTGACAGAGGCACAATTGAATTTCTTTCAGTTTTTCAAGCAAACAGTTTCCCGTGAAATATCGATTTATCCAAACAGTATTATTTTGAAATATCGATTTTACATTACTTTTATAGACAATTTAAAGAGTGTGTTCAAATGTTAAACAACAAAGCTAGTAGTATTGATTTGATAAAATGTCTTGCTTATTGCTGTTTATTTCAAAAGAATTTAGACTTGTTTGAAAATTTCGACATTGACATATAAAATGCCAATAATGCATTATTCGGTAATATTAAATTTAATGTTGTCTATTTACATACACAAGTTGTTTCAAAATATCTAAATATACTTTAAAGCAAGGTACAGAATGATCATTTCTCTGTTTTGACAAAGTACTGTTATCTACAAGGCATCTTAAAAAAGGACTTATAATTTCAAAAAGAAATAACAAGCACAAGCAGAAAGTAAGAATTCTGCTGCTTTTTCAGAATTTAGTGTCGGCCCGGATAAGGAAATAAATACTATTGCGAGAAACTCGTCGAATTTTGACGAAAGAAAATGTTTAAGAAAGAACTGTTTAATTATTTTTTCATAAACTTACAAAATTAGTTAAAATAAAAAATGCATCTTACATTGGTTAGTCTAACTGTCAGATAAATATGATTTTAACCTAGAGGTCACTCGTTTTTAATAAAGACACTCTAAATTTTTGTAAAACTTTGAGCTTTATCAGTGTGCGATTTCAATTGCGTTATTTTCAAAAGTGAAACACTTCCACATGCGAAGAATTTCAAAGCTGCTGGAGTAGAAATGGTGCACTTCTACAAAACTTATTTCAGTTTAAAGACTTAAAATACACGCTTTCATTGTATATAAAATGACGTCATTTGCATCCGTGAAGAATTCCTCATTTACGATCCAGTCTTATACAACACCTGCAGAAAAGTATACATAGGACGTCACTCTCGCGGTATAACACACAAACCAGCAAAAAGCGATGTCATAAACTCGACAAACAAAATCGGCTATCTAATGATTCATATGCCTTCATTTGTTTGTAACATCAATATAGATACTTAAAATTAAATATACTTTATAACAGCTCCATGTTTTATGAGAAATCATTCATTTACATTTTTTTAGAATACCACGTATTTTACACAATTTTTTTCAGTTGTTATGAGAAAATGGCAACAAAAAGATACAGTAATCTACTATTTTCCCTTTACTTTCTACAGAAATGGAGTACTTTAGTTGCCAGTATTACCAAAATTGCGTTAAAAACTACAAAATAATTAATGTCTCAAAAATAAATTGAGATCTAGTTTTCAAAGAAGTTGCAGTTAAAAGTACTTTTTCCCCCTATACAAAGGTGTCAAAATTGAAAATGTGCGAAGCTTAGAAGTTAAAATAATTTACAGTAGAGATTATCAGTATTTAACCGTACAATGAAACATCTGCTTCATTTTACGTCTGGCGTATGTAACGTAACGTTATCTTTTAGGGACGGCAATTTAATTGTTGCCTGAAAGAGAAAGCATATCGGCGGCTAATAATGTGTCATTACATAGGAAACAATAATACAGCAAAATCGACTATTTACTAATATTTTTTATTTTTTTTAAATTAAACTATAATATATTTAGGAAAATCTGATATTTAATTTTGGGAAATTGCGCTATAAGGATTGTCCATTAAAAATCGATTTAATTGAAAAATATATTTTGAAGTTTTAGCATTTTGATTTTATTGATACACTAAAAGCACATACTAAGAAAAAGAATTTAAGTATTGCAATTCTAAATCATCTAACCCTTTTGGGGGCAAGTAATTGAATTTATGTAATGTTGAACTGACACCAGAATTTACAAATAATTTTATTTGAAGGAGCGGAAATGTGCATTTTCAGCTTATCTTCGCCAAAGTTATAAAAATAAAATTTTATTAAATTTTATTCTAAAATTCTCTGTTTTAAAATTAGATGTGATAAAATATACCTTACCGTCCTTCAAGGAGTTGAAGTAAAACAAGTCGGAAATTGCACGTCAAACGTGGTAATGAGGTGCGTTCGTACTATATCTAGTTTTGTAAATATTCAGATCTTGGTGCAATAGCCGTCGCATTATTATGTAAAAATGTATGAATATAAAATTTATTACGATTCTATACATTAAATGCAGTAATACGGGAATAATACGACCCCATCTTAAATAGAACGCCATCACCATAGCCCCTATACCCTCCTATATGTGACGGAATTCTTTTGTGTGACCCTGTAAATCAATAATAAATATTCTTTGCACCGCATATTCTACAGAATGCACATTATAGTCATTTAATAAAAGCATATCAATTTCGTTATGTTAAAAAATGCATGCATCTATTATTATTTAAAAAAAAAAAAAAAAAAAAAAAACTTGTAACAATTTTTTCCTATTGGCCGCAATGTAACGGAATACTTTTGACTGTCCCTGTAATTGAACTATACATCCAATTTTCATAAAGTTTGAAATGACTCAACAAAATTCTGCAACAATTATATATTTAAAATTTTAAACTATTCGATTGGATAGTTTTTGCGCTGTTATATATGGACAGACGGACAGACAGGCAGACGGGCGGACCAGGCGACGACTATAGGTGCTACGTATTTATATAATTACGAACGCACTTAAAGACGAATTGCAACGTACTTCGATTTTATGACTTTAAACTTTCGTGTATTTTTTAAACATAATCTTCTGAGAAAAGATAACTTACGCCGTCACCGCCGCCGAAAATGATTCTTTTGAGACCAGGGATCTTTCTCGGGTTGAGTTGAGTTGTTGATTTTTGACGTCCGATTATCTATTTGACGGATATAGGCCTTAGGGGGAATGCCCTCCGTGGGCGTCTTTCTAAGGGAATTTAACCGGTATTTATGCAAAGTTTCCCAAGGTTCGAAGAAAACCACGAAAACTCCGAGCGGTTAGGCCGACGGGCGCGATTCGGTTCAAACCCATCACTTCCCGTCTGGCAGCTTCGAGAGCAGAACCTCTCACCCGCTGGTGGGGCTGGGATCTTTCTCGGCTAGTATTAAGAAAACTATTGCATATAAAAAATGTGAAAAATGGTAGCTTTATAGAGAACTGTTCAATAAACACAGTGATGCAGGCTATCAAATCGAAGAATTTATTTTAAGCACATTTACTTTTGTCGGGTCAAATTATTCCGTTAAAAAAGTTTTATAGGATCAAAAACTATGCATAGTAATTTAACCATTTTATTGCAGGGCTTGACGAGATTGCGGTGTGCAACGTGTAATCACTTTTCAAAGTTCGTTAATTTTCTGAGGTTTTATTTTTCAATTTTTTATTCAAAATTTTTTCATTTTAGTAGAGATTTATTTCATATTTTGGAAAGGTCATATTTATATTGTTGTCAAATTGCAAAACAGCGCAAATAAAACTATTTCATTTCGATTACAAAATGCATTTACACGTGACTATTAAAACAGAAAAAAAATTTAAATTAAAATTAAATGACCACATGTTAAAAGCAGTAAATGGGAAAAACTATGTCATAAAAATGCATTTACACATGATATTAAAAAGAGCAAAAAAAACCCTTTAACATAATTAATTTTGTACTCGTTAAAAGCAGTAATGGGGAAAATTACGCCATTTTAAAATGCTCAAATAATAATATTGCCAAATAGTTTAAATTTAAAGCTATTTACATGATAGATTTATTACTTCATCTGTCAAATTTAAAACAGCGCAAACAGTAATGTTTCCTTTCAATAAAAATCAGTCCTAATTAAAACGATACTTTTAAAAGGTCTTATTTAAAACAATTGTCTTATAATGTTGTTATTAAATTTCGGGAAGGAGCGAGATTGTTTACTTAGCCATTTTATACAAGCTGATTTTTAAATATTTGATTGATCTTAAATCAATAACGAAAATAGTCGTTAGCTGTCGGGATAGCCGTTATCCGACATTAAAGTCCCCAGTCATCGAGAAAGGAATCGCAACCGTATTACAGAAGATCCCCACTGGTCTTTTTATTTAAATTTAATCTCTCGTAATCTTTTTAAAATAGAGCAAATTAGCATGTTTTTAGAGTCTGCGAGTCTGACGGGGATTGGCGAACATGGCTCGTTGGGGGCATAGCCCATAATAGAATAACACTTGCTAAGAAGAAATTGCCATAGGTCGAAATATTAGCCGTTTTCCATAGGTTTTCATTCTAGCAGATACATAGTATTTTGAACTTGTTTTCTCTTCTATTCTTGTAACCGGGATTATAAATTTTTCACGTTTAAAGCACGATTTCGTTATATACAGGAAGCAGTATACTAGAAAGCAATTGCAAAACGTTTGACAGGTCAGAAGAAGCATTTATATGTAATATTTCCGATTTAAAAAAAGTCTAGATTATAGTTTAAAACGTACAGTTAAAGAGACGCTTTGCTTCGTACATATTTAATCTTTGTTTTACGAAGCTACGTTTTAGTGTAACTCCGTTACTAGATCATACGGATACCAAGCTAATTACAAAAGACCGTTTTGATGGAAATTTCTTTATTTAAACAAACAGTACTTTTTTTCCGGTGTCAATAATTTCCAACAGTTTTTTAAACTTTATATTTTTGTTATTCCTACTACTTGAGCCAGCTAAAAGAATCAGCCACTTGAAATTACTGATGTTAATTTAAACGAAATATATGTATGAATTATCAAAGGTATTTTGAAGCAAGAATTAAGGTTTGAATGAATAATCCAGAAAAATAATTTTTTCGAAATGCATTTCATGTACAGGAGAGCCAAAACCATAACAGCAAACTGGTATCGTTTTTTGTTACAATATTAATGAACAGTATTGCGCCAATACTGCGGTCACTAAAAATACTTGCAATAAAATATTAGGTTCAGTTAAAAAAAAAAAAAAATCTGTTTTTTGTTACTGAACTTTTCGAATATAATTTTTTAAATAAATTTTCAATGTTGCGTTATTGTACAGTAAGACCTCGACAACAAACATTCCCGAATAGGAGACAGCTTTATTTAGCGAACACTTTTTCAAACCCTAAGGCTCCGTTTAGAAAGAAAAGCGCTCCCTCTCATTCTAAAGCAATAATAAACGGTTAAGTGTGTTTATTACTCGCGCTCAGAGGGTTCCGTACAATAAACATACGTATTATTAACTGTGTTATTAAAAAACTCGTTGCTTAAAAAATAATAAGACTTTGTAAAAAACTATACTACGTAGGGTTGGGTTTAGCTGTATGTATTAGAAAAGTGTGAATGAGTATACCATAAATGTTCAAACATATATGAAGCCTAAATAATATCAAATATTGCTATTCTCATAACACTTTTTTTAAATCTAATCCTAATCTGTTTATGAGGAACTTAATTCGGCACTGACAATAAAAGTACTGTATATTCAAACTTCATTTGGCATTTAATAAAAATAAATTCAGCGTAGTAATAATATTTTCTTTTTACAGTGTAGCTAAAACAAAACCCTTGTTCAAAGTTTAAACTTGGCATTGTGTTAAGCGCGCTTCGAAAGCAGGTCGCAAAGTTGTAACGCCGCCTTGGTCCGTGCAGCGTTTTTCCAGATAGGTTTTTAATCAACTTTTAAAGACACGGGAGGGTTATTGAGAGATTCACTCAATGAAAATTAGCCGCGAATCCCATAGTATTTATGTGATTAATTCTAATTAAATTAGTCCTTTTTTAACAATTTGACATTTATTGCTTTTATAGAGCTGCTTGCCATTGCATTACACAAATATATCATTAAAAGTTGTTTTCTGGCTTTAAAAGCGGATGGTACATAGAGTACGCCGCCCCTGTCATTATGTATGTCGAAGCCGTCCGTATCGTTAAAGGTTAATATCTTGGCTAATCTACAATGTTTTTCGAAAATCATTATCAATAATGCTTTTATACTTCTTCTACGATAGGTACAGTCGTGGAAAAAAAAGTAAACAACCCCTGCTAACTCCTCAACAAATTATCGTAGAAAAAAGTTATTGGTACCGAACAATTTGAAATAAAGTCTACTTTTAAATGATGTATATAAAATTTTCTTAGGGGAACATCTACATATTAAAACGAACCATAACTTTGTTTTTATCAATAGCAGTAACAATTCTGACAGCATAAATGAACTCTACACCCTTCAATTAGTCTAAAAACAAATTTTTATATAATTCGTACGATAAGTATCCGAGATAATAATTATTTTAAAACGAGTGTATTTTAGGGGCTGTATCCAAATTGAAGTTCGATTGGTACTCGATTGTTCACCGAGAGAGCCGCCTTCTTGATCAAGGCACCACTCGAGCGGTCGTTGAAGACTGATAGGATAAGATTACAGGATAGCATAAGAAATTTCAAAATATCTAGTCATTTCTGTCATAGACGGCCCCTTAAATCATCATTTTGCCGTTTTTTAAGCATAACTTGAAAACTACTTGAAAGAAAAATGTGAAATTTTGGATTTCCATAAAGCAGGACGTAATAAATCTAAATCCATCAAAAAAATTGTAGGTTGCAATTCATAATTTTTTCGAGTATTAATTCCATAATTCATAATTCATATCATAACATTATAAAAATCGCAAATTCAACGTATTTATGTTTGGGTATTTTAGTATTACTGCTACACAAAAAATTAGCACATTCGGAGAATAATTTTAGGAGTTATAAATAAAAATATGAAAATGTAATTTAACATTAGAAGCACTAAATTTTGAATGTTTATAATTCAAAAACTTATCATTCAAATGACTTGAAATTTGGTGTCTACGCATAGTTTGAACCGAAGATTTGAAATATCTTGTTAAAATTGGGTATTGCTATTAAAAGAAATGAAGTTTGGGTTCGTTTTAATATGTAGATGGCCCCTAAGCAAATTTTACATACATCATTTAAAAGTAGACTTTATTTCCAATCGTTCGTACCAGTAACTTTCTTCTAAGATAATTTGTTGAGGAGTTAGTAGGGGGTGTTTACTTTTTTTTTTCCACGACTGTACCTCCAGCACTCCTCAACACCTTTGCTGAATGCCCGCAAATCAAAATTTGTGTGTAACGGAAAAATCCGATTTTCTCAAAAACAATGTGACCTAGGGTAATTGCTATAATTTTCCTGCAAGGTTTAAATTAACGTCTACTACCTCTAATTTTTTTTCATAATTTTAGTTTCAGCAGATTCGAAAATAGATGGGGGAGGGGGAACACATTTTCGACAATATCTCTGAAAATATAATACCTAAAATTACAAGAGATGTATTTTTGAGTTCAGCGTAACGAAAGCTTTCACACGATACATATAAAAAAGATTTTTTTTCAAGTAGCTTAATTAGCCCCTCTATGTTTTTCATAAATATATTTGTGAATATTTGATAATATGCAAATGTGGGGGTCAATATTCTTTATTATTACCCCAATTTGAACTTTCCATGTTCCATAGTTTACGAGTAAAATGGCTGTGACAGACACAGGAGTGATCTTATAGATCTTATAATGGTTCCGCTTTTACCTTTTAAGTACGGAACTCTAAAAATGACCTTTCTTTTTCAACTGTACTTGTGGTTTTTATCAAAGGAACGGGAGACTCACCAACGAAAAAAGCGGACGAATAACTTCAAGGAAAGGTATTCCTCCTTCAGGATGTCCATCCATTTTATTTTATAAAAAATGAAAAGCACACCAATACAAAGGGGTCCACAGTTGAAGGTAGTTGAGTGATACGTCTATTCGAACCTTAACACTTACATTACTTCTATGTTTTTACCCCTGTATTAGCAGACACCTTTTAGATCAGCTGATGTATATTCCGTGTTCCTGAGCTGTTCATTATTTAGGGATTTTACTATATGTTATTTTGAAGAGCAGATTTTTGCCTACATTTTTATGATCAACATTTTGTTTTTCATTATTTTTCAGGGATAGTTAAGGGCGGCCTTAAGACAATGGAAAAAAAAAAAAAAAAAAAAAAAAAAACGAGTGTGGGCACATCTACAAGTGAACAGATTTTGTTTAAAAAATAATTGTTAGGAAAATTGGTTCAGTAGAAAGCTCAGGGCAGATGACTAAACAAGTGGGTAAGTGTGATCACAGATCGCACAGAGGGTTTCATTTAATATTCCTTTCAAAACACTTTATCCTTTTGCAAAATCTGTTAGTTCCACATTTTGCAACCAAGGGACGCCCTCTATTCTAAATAAACCTCTATCCGAACGAAACTCCGTTTTTCAACCTATCCGTAGTTATATTAGTCGAGGGGATCGAGCACATAGCACCCGAGATAGTTAGGTGCCCCATGGCGGTAAACAGTGGAATTAAAATATGTAAGGCTATGGTGCATAATATGAAAGAGTGGTCAAAGTGGTGTCGGCAAAAGTTAGAAAAGTGCTAGACGGACAAATCCTAGCCGGATTTGAATAAGGGTAGAAAAATCTCAAATACAGCATGCTGCCGATCGTACTACTGAACCGCTTGCCAAAGAAGGAAATTTACCCGATTATAAACTGTAGCTTATTCTTTGCGACTTATTTTTCAAGACCCCGCTGGAGGTTGCACGTTACGGCGATCATATATTTTTATACTAACTATACTCTATCGATACACAAATGTTCATCGCATTCGGTGACACCAACCTCGGACCCTCTCCTTGCTAGACAAGGTGATAGGTTTTCGTCTAAAAAAGCATAATTGTATAGAATTTCTTTCTCCGACTACGATTTTTTTTTGTTTTGTTTAAAGCAAGATTTGTTTCAAATCTGATTATAGACCGGTTCCATTTTCTTATTCTGCATATCGAAAAAAAAAAAAAGAATTAAAGTTGTGGCTAAAAGGTGGTGTGATATCAAAATTTCCAAGCTTATATTATGCTACTTATTTAAAATTTTCTATTAAAAACTTACCATATATAAGTCGAGTGCCTACGTATACATTGATAGAAAGCCTTTTCTCTTTTAATAAATACATCACAATGTGTTTCCGAAAATTAATTTTTTTTAAATTATGCATGATGGTCTTGGCAGCCATCTTTCGATATTTTACACAAATTTCTAATCATACAAATCCGTAGTTAAAATTCGAAGTTCGAAATTGTTACTAAAGTAAACATTTTATGCTTTTCCTTTATGGACATGTGTGCCTAGAAATTTGTGTCTTAAGGTAATGGTGACGTATCTTCAGGATTCCTCTTAAGATTCTTTTTTTTGGGGTGGGTTAATTAGTTACTTAAAAGCAGTGAAAATCAATTTGTTAGCTCAAAACAAAAACTTTCTTCATTTATCTGTCCGTAATTATAACCAGAAGTTCAAAATTGTTAATAATGCAAACATATTACGCTTTTCCTTTACAAACTTGTGTGCTTAGAAATTTGTGTAAAATATGGAAAGATGACCGCTAAGCCCATCATGCATAATTAAAAATAAAATAATTTTCAGTAATACGTTATAATGTATTTAGTAAAGACTTTCTATCAACGTATACGTAGGCGCTCGATTTATGCATGGTAAATTTTTTAATGGAAAATTTTAAATAAGTACCATAATATAAGCTTGGAAATTTGATATCACATCCTTTTTTAGCCACAACTTTCATCATAATTTTTTTTCTTTTAACTTTTGAAAAGTTGTTTTTTAGTAGGAGATATCATTTCTTTTTCTTTTTTTTTAACGGATTATATATGATTTAAGTAATTTTACCTTCTCAAATTAAAATGAGTCCTCGTATAGCCTTTGTAAGCAGAGCACAAACAAATAATATATATATATATTACATATCATTCATTTTTTAGAGTAATTAACAATTTAAATGTAAAGAAAATAAAATTCTTTTTCAAAGTATCAAAGAAAATTTAGTAAAAAAGTAACAGAGTCGAAATAAAATATAGATTTATAATTAATCTGTCAGTTACTTGTTTGTTCTGTAATAACTGTTTTTTTGCTGACGATTTTACAAAATTAATTTATCTTTACAAATACTCTATCGATCTAATCCGAGAATGAAGTACGGCAGGCATCTAGAGAATCCAAGATCTGTTTAAAGATTTGTAAATCTGGAAATTCTATCCATATTGAACAAAAATGTATTTGATAAAAAAATCTAAAAATTGAAAAAAAATAAATTGTACACAAAACTTCATCTACGTTCAGATAGTGTTGTAGAGAAAAAAATAATAAATATGTAGTTTTTATCTACTCTGTTTATCCATACCTATTTCCATAAATGCGAGAATATTATTTACATATAAAAATTCCCATAAATTGATTCTCTTTAATAGTCTATTATTAAAGCCGCGTATGCATTACTGTTAAATTTTTTCCGGTAAAAAAATGTCTGAAAACTGGAGTCTTATTGTTCGTCAAATTTTTTTTATACCTTTTTTTTTAATACCCGGACTCCTTTTCTAAATTCTAACAAAGGATCCCAGACGTAATAAAGTTAACCAAATACTTGTATCTTTCTATCGGATTCTTTTATTTATTTATTTATTTATTTTTTTTTTTTTGGGGGGGGGGGGAGAAAGAAGAACTTCTCTTTGTTCTTAGATTTCTGAATTGATCATTCGAAAGACCTACATGCATAAGTCTTGTTGAGGAATTTTCATTAGCTAAGAGTTGCATCAACTTATACATCATGTTGATCTATAAAATATTTTTGTAACATACAAGAGTCATTTAAAACTGTTCATTAGTTTTTCATACGAATTAAAGAATTACAATGGTCAGATTACATACCTAAAATTTCATGAAATATTGCATATTGTTGAATTCTATACTTTTGATTATTTTAATAAAAAATAAAACTTGAGCTTTTTCTTTTTTCGTATAATAATAGGCGAGTATATTTACTATTCTTAGACAATTTGTCCATTATTCTTCCAGAATTCCTTTTAGATATGTAGCAAACAGTAAGGAACATTTATAAAGTCAGCGTTTATATCATTTTCTTTCGCTTTCATTGAATAAAACTACGTCATTTGGAAAGTTTTGCGTCCCTCTCTTAATGTCCGATATGAAGTGCTTGTAGAAATCTAACGCCAAACACAATCATGCATTTTCCCATCGAGGAAAGGTATTGGTTACCATAACAACAATATGTTTTCATCTCTTTGAAATTACCTAAGCGAATTATTCTGTACTGTTTCGCTAAACATTTCGATACCGAAGAAGTCATTATTTCCATGGCAACTGTACTTTTCACTCTTGATCTCTTTAACACCCAGATGCGGAAATTTAACCAATTGCGCTTAGACTCTGGCCCATAAGACAGGACATTTATATGTAACAGTAGTGACATATGCAGTACATATGCAACGCATGCACAGGACGCATGCTCATACTGAAGTTTTGTCTAAAGTACAGTAACTCAGTTTTCAGAAATAGACCTGGAAGATTTCAATTGAACTAACCAGACAAATTAACAGTCATTGGCTTCCGGATTCAATTTTATCCAAATACAGAAAATCTGCTAAAATTGTCGTGTTTTTGAATAGAAAGGTGTATAAGTCAGCAAATGTGACTAGTAACCTTTTTAGATGCGTTCGTAATTATATAAATACGTAGCGCTTACAGTCGTTGTCCGGCCCGTCCGCCTGTCTTTTCGTCTGTTCGCATACAACACCTCAAAAATTATCCAACAGAATGGTTTGAAATTTAACATATATAATCGTTGCAGAATTTTCTCGAGTAATTTCACATTTTATGAAAATCGATTCAAAACTTAAAAAAGATATTAATAAAAAATTTCTTCATTTTATTAAATCCTAGCATATGTAATAAATTCAATGATATCCCATGATAGGTAATGAATTTAGGTTGCCATGGTGATGGCCCCCTATTTAAGATGGAGTCCTATTATTTCCGTTTTACTGAATTTAATATACATGATTGTAATAAATTTTGTTTTCATGCATTTTTGCATGAGAGTGCAGTAACTATTGCACCAAGATCTGAATATTTATAAAACTAGTTATAGTACGTAACGCACCTCATTTGCCATGTTTAACGTACAATTTCCGACTTGTTCATTTTTAAAAGCACCCAAAAATATTTATAATATAATTATCTTACTTATGATATGTAGTTCTCTTAGTTGTGTTAATATCTTGGCATATTACAAGGCAGAATTAGCTCTTCATTTAGAGGAGGGTGGTCATGGCTCCTTTTTTGGGAGGGGGGGGGGGGGGTCACATCTGTTAAGAAGCAATTTTTATTTTGAAGGATGTTCCCATATCAAAAATTGCTACTTTTCTGATACTTTTAGGAAGTCATTTTCATTCGTATATTTAAAAAAAAATGTATTAATATTCGTAAAAATATAAAATTTACTCATTTTATTCAGGTACCGAGATATTGAAGAATTTTTTAATTTCTTATAAAAGCAAAGAATCAGTCAGAAATTGAGCATTTTAAGGCAATGCTTATTACTTGGCAGTTACAAAAATGCCTTCATAAGGAAGCAATTGGCTATTGCACCTGAAATTCCGTTTAAAAGCCCACATTTTACGGAAATTTCCCGAAAGATTATTTGCCTTTATCGAAAAATGAAAAAATCTAATGAATCACATTTGTTCTAATGTCTTTTATCTCAGACTAGCAAACCCCGCGTCTTTGCTCGCGCAATAGTTGAAATATGCCAAGTGATATTTATATGTCTAATTTTTATTAACCCATTTTCGGCCAAAGGTGCGTAAACGCACCATTTCTATAAATATTTTTTTATTAACACTGTGACGAGTATTTTTCACTAATTTTATTTTTCTGCTATTTATAAGGGTTCTCGAGACATCTATAAAATATCAGTAATTCAATTGGAGTAAACACTTTCTGTTGAGAAATTTTCAAAATACGCTAGTCTTTTAAAATTGAGGCGGTTATTGACAAATTCGACTTTTTGAAAATGTATAATTATTCCACTTGAGATTAATCATATGTTTTTATAATGGATTAAAGTTGCAAGTTCTGTAAATAAAATAATAATAAAACAAATGTCATAAATAATTAAAAAATATATTAATTTTAAACTTAATGGTGTGTTAGCGCACCATTGACCGAACGCATGAAAATGCCGAATGCATTTTATTTCTCAAATAAAATATTATTTTTCATCCACGAAACTTTTTTTTTGTCTTAAAGAATGTAATTTAAGTATATTTCAATGAATATAATACCACATTTTATAAAATTTCTATGCTTGGCCTAAAATGGGTTAAAAGGTACTAACTAAATTTTTATTCTATTAATAGGTAATATTTTATTTTATTAAAAGGTACTTATTACTTTTAGGAATAATTCAAAAATTACTATTTAAAACACAGTTTGATCAAACATCATTATTACACTGCATTAGGCAAAAATGAGACTTAAATTAATAAAACGAAATAAAACTAAATAAATGATAATTTAGAAAATATTTTGAAACTTTCATGCTCAATTAATACACTCATTTCAGTATTCATTTGAAGTTTTGAATTTTTTAGAAACCATCTTCTTACATCTTAAAATTAACTATCATGTCAAATTCCAAGTCCTACCTCTCTCAACAAAAAAAGCTATGTTGAAATAGGAAGTGTCACGATTAATTTGCCAACATTAATTTTGAAATCGGTTTGTTATTTCCTAATATTCCACAGAACCGTAATTTAGAAAGCTTTTAAAGGCCTTTTTTAGAACGTTTGTTGTTCCTGTGAACCCCAGGTGATAGAATCATCGACATAAAATATAGCCTGTGTAGGATCAGAGACTGATTGATTCCATTGATTCGAAACTATTACTTTTATAATCGGTTTATATTCCCTGAAATTGCATAGAAATCGTAATTTAGGACTTTTTTAGAATGCTTCTCGCACCTCCCCTTCGCTTCACCCCTTTTTAATCCGAATTTATTTTTGACAGTCCTTCGAGAACATTTATATTTTATAAGTAACTACCATGCCATATTTAATGTTTCTAGCCTTTTCAGTATCACAGTGATGGAACAGCATGGACTTCATTTTGGAGCAGCAAAAACGCTCATTTTGGAGCAGAAAATAACTACTTTGGAGCAGCAAAAAGCCACTTTGGAGCAGAAAATAACTATTTTCGAGAAGCAAAAATGCTCATTTTGGAGCAGAAAATAACTATTTTGGAGCATCAAAATATCATTTTGGTAATTCTTAGCAAAATTCGCGTTTTTTCTGTAATTCTTTGACGAAATTCGCGTTTTTTCCGTGACTCTTTCACAAAATTCGCATTTTTTCGCAATCTTTTGACGAAATTTGCGTGTTTTTCGTGATCTTTTGACCAAATTTGCGTATTGTTCGCAGTCTTTTGACAAATTCGCTTACTTTTCACGTGTTATTCGGAACCTTTGTTGAAATCAGCGTGTTTTTCGCTACCTTTTGACGAAATTAGCGTGTTTTTCGAAATCTTTTGACGAAATTAGCGTGTTTTTCGTAATCTTTTGACTAAATTTGAGGTTTTCTTGCAATCTTTTAAAAAAATTTGCTGTTTAATGCGACTTTTTGATGAAATTTGTGGTTTTTTTCCGCGATCTTTTAACGAAATTCTCGTTTTTTCACAATCTTTTGATCCCGTTTTGTTCGTTTTTTGACAAAATTAGCGATCCTTTGACAAAATTCACGTTTTTTTTTTTTTTGATCCTTTGACGAAATTCGCGCGTTCTTCGCGATCTTTTGACGACATTCGCGTGCTTTTTCCGATTTTTTGATGAAATTTGCTGTTATTTTCGCGATATTTTAACGAAAGTAGCGTTTTTTCACGATCTTTTGACTGTTTTTGTTCGCTTTTTGAAAAAGTTAGCAATCCTTTGGCAAAATTCACGTTTTTTTGTGATCCTTTGACGAAATGCGCGTAATTTTCGCGATCTTTTGACGAAATTTGTGTTTTATTCGCAATATTTTAACGTAATCGCGTCTTTTCACGTACCTTTGACGAAATTCGCGTGTCAATCTCTTGACAAAATTCGCGGGTTATTCGCGATCTTTTAACAAAATTTGTTTGTTTTTCGGGATCTTTTGACGAAAATCTCGTGCTTTTCGGGATGTTTTTGAAGAAAATCTCATGTTTTTCGCGATCTTTTGAAGAAATTTCAGACCTTTTGATAAAATTTGCGGGTTTTTTTTTTCTATCTTTTAAATAAATTAGCGTTTTTTCATGCTCTTTTGACCATGTTTTTTTCGTTTTTTGACGAAATTAGCGATCCTTTGACTAAATTGACGTTTTCCTCGAGATCCTTTGACAAAATTTGTGTTTTATTCGCGATGTTTTAACGAAATCACGCTTTTTCGCGATCTTTTGACTGCGTTTTGTTCATTTTTTAACGAAATTAACGATCCATTGTTAAAATTCAGTTTATTTTTTCGTGATCATTTGACAAACATCGCGTGTTTTTCGCGATCTTTTGCCGAAATTCGGGTGGAAAATGATCGATTTGGCTCAAGAATTATTATCGAATTGGCGCAGTTGGGCGCAATTTTGTTGAAAAATAATCGATTTGGCGCAAATGGAGCAACTGGCGCAACTGGTATCACAGAAATAGCAATTCAGAACGTTTTTAGCTCCTGCAACCCTCTGGTGGTAGTGGCACAGACATAAAATATAGCTTATGTTTGAGCAGGTTCTATCACCAACAATTTGTCAGCATTATTTTTTTAATCGGTTTAGTATTTGATAAGATTGCATAAAAATTGTAATTTATAACGCTTTTCGCTCACTTCATATTTTTAAATTTGGAATTTTCTTTCGACTGTTCTTAGAAAGCAGTTGCATCTAGTAAGTAAATACTATGCCAAACTTCAAAGTGTAAGACCCCTCAGTTGTGCAAAAAACGCAAATTAGAACATGTTTTGCTTTTGCAAGCCTCAGATGGTAGTGACAGCAACATAAAATATAACCTATGTTATAGCAGGGACTGTCACCATTGATTTGCAACCATTACTTTTGAAATAGCTTTGGTATTTCCTGAGATTGAGTAGAAATCGCAATTTAGAACGCTTTTCGCGCATTTTCACCCCTTTTTAAATATCTAATTTTTTCGAAACTGTTCTTAAAGATAATTTATATCTAATAAATATGTGCCTTGCCTAATTTTAAGTCGCTAGCCCCTACCGATCACAAAAATCGAAATTTAGAAAAAATCGAATCGAAAAAAAATCGAAAAATTTTTTTTGCTCCTGCAACGTCTATGTGATGGCGATACCAACATAAAATAGCGTCTATGTTAGAGCAGAGGCTGTCAGCATCAATTTCCTACCATTACTTTTGAAATCAGTTTGATTCTTCCTGACCTATTACTGACAAATCGGCATTTAGAACGTTTTTAGAATGCTTTTCGCGCATTTTGCTCCTGCATCTCCTCTGTGGTAGTGGAAAGAGATATAAAATATAGCCTATCTTGGAGCAAGATCTATCACCCTCATTTTTACACCATTATATTTGAAATCGGTTCAGTACTTCCTGAGATTGCATAGAAATCGCAATTTAGAACGTTTTTTACAACGCTTTTTCCGCATTTTGACCCCCTTTTAAATTTTGATTTTTTTAGGAAATGTTCATAGATATCTTATAACATTGATATCTTATAACTAACTACCATTCCAAATTTCACGATTCTAGGCCCTTCCGTAACGCAAAAACCGCAATTCAGAACGGTTTTTCTCCTGCACCCCATTTGGGGTAGTGGTACCGACATAAAACATAGCTAATGTTGGAGCAAGGGTTGTCACCATCATTTTGACGCCTTTATTTTTTAAATCAGTTTGGTATTTCCTGAGATTGTGTGGAAACCACCATGTAGAATGTTTTTTAGAACGCTTATCGCGCATTTTCACCCCTTTTAAATTTTGAATTGTTTAAGAACTGTTCTTAGAAATCTTTTATATCTAATAAGTAGCTAATATTTCAAATTTCATATTTCTAGGCCCTTCAGTAACGCAAAAATCGCATTTTTAGAACGTTTTTTGCTCTTGCACCCCCTTTCGGGTAGTGGCACCGACATAAAACATAGCCTATGTTGAAGCAAGGGTTCTCACCGTCATTTTGACACCCTTATTTTTTAAATCGGTTTGATATTTCCTGAGATTGTGTAGAAACCACCATTTAGCACTTTTTTTAGAACACTTTTCGCGCATTTTCACCCCTTTTAAATTTCGAATTGTTTAAGAACTGTTCTTAGAAATCCTTTATATCTAATAAGTAACTAATATTCCAAGTTTCATATTTCTAGGCCCTTCAGTAACGCAAAAATCGCATTTTCAGAGCGTTTTTTGCTCCTGCACCCCCTTTGGGGTAGTGGCACGGATATAAAATATAGCCTGTCTTGGAGCAAGCGTCGTCACCATCATTTTGACACCAATATTTTTTTAATCGATTTGGTATTTCCTGAGATTATGTAGAAACTACCATTTAGAACGTTTTTAAGAACGCTTTTTGTGCATTTTCACCCTTTTTAAATTTCGAATTGTTTAAGATCTGTTCTTAGACATCATTTATATCTTATTAGTAACTAATATTCAAAGTTTCATATTTCTAGGCCCTTCAGTAACGCAAAAATCGCATTTTCAGAGCGTTTTTTGCTCCTGCACCCCCTTTGGAGTAGTGGCACGGATATAAAATATAGCCTGTCTTGGAGCAAGCGTCGTCACCATCATTTTGACACCAATATTTTTTTAATCGGTTTGGTATTTCCTGAGATTATGTAGAAACTACCATTTAGAACGTTTTTTAGAACTCTTTTTGTGCATTTTCAACCCTTTTAAATTTCGAATTGTTTAAGAACTGTTCTTAGACATAATTTATATCTTATAAGTAACTAATATTCCAAATTTCATGTTTCTAGGCCCTTCAGTAACACAAAAATCGCATTTTTAGAGCGTTTTTTGCTCCTGCATCCCCTTTGGGGTTGTGGCACCGACATAAAATATGGCCTATGTTCTAAGTTGGATTAACACCATCATTTTGATACCATTATTTTTGAAATTGGTTCGGTAGCTCCAGAGATTACCTCTAACAAACAAACAAACTTTACTTCTTTATAATATAAGTATAGATTAAAAATCACTTCATGGATGTTTCAGAAATTACCTATTTTGGATTTAAGTGGAGCTTTAAACAGTCAGAAAGATATTCATTGTTGATCAAGGGGAAAATTTGAAAGAATTTAATGTATATTTCATTTTTAAAATGCCCTTTAGAAATTTTCTTCGCTCAGGAGGGAGGGGGTGTCATGACCCCTGTGACCTCCCCCTGGATACGCCATTGGGCATGGACACCGGATATGAACCTTCTACAGATAAACTGCTTGAAGAGTTCTGTTAAAACATGTTTTTAAAAATGAATACGAGATAAAATAATGCGAAAACAATAACAAGGACAATAACAAACATATAGTTTAAATATCAGATCAAGGAACTCTTCCTTCAATTTCCTTATTTCGATTCTTCGTGAAAATTTAAAAAATACTTTGTATAAATATCCTTTCTATATGTCGAATAGTTATTTTATGTTTCAAAGGAATCTATAAAACAGTCTTTTGATCTCAGAAAAGGAGATTCTATTTTTCTGTGCACGAAATTCATTTTGATCAAAGAAATTAAACTTCTTTTAAAGTAGTTGTGTGTGACATTGACAAAAAAATTCGAATTCTAACCTATACACAACTGACAATTCTGCACAATTTTTTTCTTCTGCATTATTGAGCACTTACTGAAAAGCAATGCAAAATTTACAAAAAAATACTCTGCACAAAAGAGGCATATTCTAAAAATTCCCATTTTGTCGTTTTATATTTATACCAGTTTAATTTTTTTCCCAAATAAATATACATCCCATTTATGAATATGTCGATTATTAAAAAATCACTTTCAGAAGATTAATTTTTAACAACATTACAAATGAATCAAATTTTAATTATGTATTTTAACCTTTATTTCGCGACAGACTTTTAAACCTACGGCACACTATAACATATAATTAAATGGAATCACACTGTAATAGACCAGGAGACGGCAGCACAGACAATCACCTCATCGAGTTCATGGCTGAAATTCCCAGATTAGTTAAATCTCGATTCGCATATTAAAGCTCAATCGGTCTGCTAAGTCATATCTTGGTGGAAAACATCTGAAAACCCGATTTTAGCGGCTGACTCGTAGATTTACCATTGTGCTTTCCTGCACTCAAAAGTATGAAAACATGGAGAACTGGGATAAAGAAAAACCCAATGGTAAACCTACTAATCAACCGCTAAAATCGGCTAGGTGATATATATTAGGTGTTTTTCATCACGATAAGGCTTGGCAGACCGACTGCGTTTTAATATGCGAATCGAGTTTTAACTAATTGTGGAATTTCAACCATGAACTCGATCTTGTGGTTGTCTGTGCTGTCGGCTCCCGGTCTATAAAGAAAATTATGCCCTTCTATATATAAAAAAAGTTTTGATTTCGAAATGGACCAATGAAAATCTGCGTAGATATTCCGGGTAGATCGGCATCCAATTTGAATGCTTAAGCATGGCCTTTCATCGTTAATATTAAAAAAACTGTTGCATACAAAAATATGAAAATCAGTGGTATTATAGAGAAATGTTTTATAAACACGCTGATGCAGACAGTTTTCAAATCGAAGGATTATTTTAAGAGATATTTAAAGCTAAAGTTGGACAAAATCGTTCCATTAAAAAAGTTTAATTGGAGCAAAAACTATACATGAGAATTTAATCATTTTAGATCATTTTATACGTTTTAAGTTCCCGGTGTGCAGATTGCATTTATTTTTCTTATTTGACTCATTTTTTGAGGTTTTATTTCAATTTTAAATTCAAATTTTCAGCATTTCGAGAGATATTTTTTACAAATTTTAGAAAATGTTATTAATTTAAACTGTTGCCAGTTGTATAAACAGCGCAAACAATAATGTTTACTTCAAATTAAAAATTTATTTACACGTGACTATTACAAACAGAAAAAAAAACTTTAAAATTAGAGTTAAATGATTACATGTTAAAAGCAAGAAAATTACGTCATAAGAACCATAGGAATAGATGTCATATACGCATATTGGCGCAATTTTTTTCCGACGCCAATTTGGCGAAAACATCAATAGCATAAACAACAACGTCCGGATTACCATAAAAAGCAAAATAACGACACTTTGGAACCAGTTAAGTACCCGTTGCGTATATGAAATTGGCGTCAGAAAAAAATTGCGCCAATGACATCTGTGCCGAACCATATTTACACTTGAATTTTAAGAGAAACGAAATCTTAAAAAAAAAAAAAAAAAAATCATTATTATGCGTTAAAACTTGTAATTTGAGGAAATTACGTCATATTTAAAATGGCAAAAAATATAGCAAAACCATTTAAATTGAAAAATATATTTGGCGAGATATTTTGAGCTAATCTTTTCAACTACTATCGTGAATTCGAAGACAGCGCAAATGATATTTCCTTCAAACAACAAAAGTATTTTCACGTGAATATTAATAAGAGAAATAAAACTTTGGTGTAAATTACGTCAGATTTGAAACGATATATTTAAAATGAATTATTTAAAAGAACTATCTTATTGCGCTGTTAAAAAAAAAATACCGGGAGACAATGACACTGTTTACTTAATTCATTTTACATTAGCTTATTTTCAAATGTTTAACAAATGTTTTTAATTAAATACGAAAACAGCCATTGTATCTCTTAGCAGCAGCAGATTTGGCCTTAAAAATCCCCAATCCAAGGAAAGCGAATGGAAACCCGTTTACAGAGATATCGCTACTGTTTTTTTAAATTTTAATTTAATATTTTTAAAGCCGATCAAATTAGCGTGCTTTTTGCATTTTGGTGTGCCTGAACGGGGGTTGGCGAGCGTAGCTCGTAGAGGACAGAGCCCCCTAGTATTTTACAATAAAATATGCTGTCATCCCGGTTTCCAACACATTTACTGTAAAATTTACAAGCTGCTGTCTTGAGAGTGCTATAAAATTTCTCAAGTCTTGGGAAAGTCTTGCTGTTATTGTCTGTCTGGTGCACCTGACAAAAATAATTCGATTGTTACTTCACTTGGTGCGTGAATTCTCTTTCACAGCATCGGCGCTTGAAAAATTACAACGTAAAATGCAGGAAGAAGTTCCGTATTTTACAACAAAGGGTGCTGGCACTCCGACACATTGCTGTAAAACACATTGCCAACAGTTGCTGTAAAATTTACAAGCTGTTGTATTTATAAGTGCTATAAAATTTCTGAAGTCTGAGGAAAGTCACTTTGCTATTCGCTGCGTGGTGAATGTGGCAGAAAGAATTTGATTTTTACTTTACTTGTTACTTGAATTCGATTTCACAGCATCGGTTGTTGAAAAAATACAACATAAAGTCCAAGAAAAATCACAATTTTTTTTTTTAGAGTGGAGCTGGATTTGAACACTGGCATTCCCATTTGAAAACTATAAAAGTTGCTTCTGTGTGACTAATTCTTGACGACGTTGCTGCAATATTTACCACTTATGCTCTGTCACATTTTCTTGATGGTTTTCCTTATAGTATATTCCGTTCGCAAAGTGGTTTAAAAATTGTTTTTAAGACTTTTCTTACATTATGTACTGTGAAAGTAAAAAGTGCGCTACCTTTTGTGATTCATTTATCAACTCGTAATTATTGATTTAAACAAGACGTTTTATCACCTACCCCCCCCCCCCCCCCCTGAAAACTAGACTTACGGGCTGAAACAAAAATTTTGGCTGTCATAGGTGGATTTCTCTTAGCGTTTGCAGGGTTCCTTGAATTTAAATACCATTATTTTATAAAAGTATTCTTCGCTCAATTGAATCTCAGAAAAAGAAGCTGAAGAATACTTTTAGAAAATACTGGTATTGGAATTGAAGATTCCGCCTAAACACTAGAAAATATACGCCTACGACAGCGACCATTTTTGTGTCAGTGCGTAGGTCTAGTTTTCAGGGGACAGTAACCACCAAACAGTAAAATTATTAGGGTAAAATGCCCATATTTCGTCCCCTCTCCTAATTTCGTCCCCCTTAACTTCTACGCTTCTGTAAAAGTGGCGCCTCTTATGATTCAAGGAACAGGGGACGGAAGGTAAAAGGGGTCAGTGTTGAAAGTTTCATTCGCCAAGACGCATACATAAATTAAAGACGCCGAATTTCCTATTTTTAGAAGATCTGAGTTCTTATTACTCGTTTGTAGAACGTTATTTACTCTACTGTAAGCATTTATTTCTTATTCATTGCATATATTTTATGTTGGTAAGATGCTGACAGTAGCATACAGCGAGTTTTAGGACGCTCAGTTCATCTTACGGGAACTGAAGCTCCGTCATATTGGGAAGTGGCGTGGTCCCAATTTCGTCCCTCTTGCAGTTCTTATTTTCGTCTCGGGGACGAAATTAGGAATGCTTTTTTCATGACATTTTTTTTCAATTTTTTCCTTCATGTTTGGATGGCTAATGTTTCGTTATGTTATTCTTCCACTGATAATTAGTACATTTTTTTGTACCTTACTTTAATGTAAATTAAATTGCTTACTCATTTAGAAATAAATCTTGATTTAGTTACAAGTTAAGCCTCGGCGTATTGGATGTTTTGGGGGGACGAAATTAGGACAATTTTTTTCTTTGCATTTTTTTGACACTTTTGAAAAAACAATTTTTTGCTTTGTTAAATTTTTTTTTGTACGATATTTGCCTATGTTTCTATGTGCGTGGGTAGTTAGTCTATCTAAAATCCAAATTCGGTAGATTTTCACTGAAAATTGCAACTTCCAAGGGCCTAAAAGTGACTGGAGGGCGATAATAGGACAACTTTCCCTATTTGTGCACCTCATTATTATTTGTGATAAAACGATAAATAACTTACTTTAAAAATTTACCGCGCATTTTAGGTGTTTGTGGATTATAAAAAGTTATTTACATTCATTACGCTAAGAAGTGGATAATTTATATTCATAAATCAAGTACATTGTGCGAGTTTGATATCAGCTAAAATTTTTTACAGCGACCAAACGCACAAATACGTGCAACACTATGACACAAAAATTAAAAACGGTCGTTTCAAGAATTTTTGGATCCCTTCCTCAGCGCAATAAATAAATAAATAAATATATAAATAAATAAATAAAATATTAAAATGTGTTCAAAGAACCACTCGGTTATAAGCCAGAGCTAGTGAATTGACTGAAGTGGGGAAAGCAAGAGATTATATCGCTCACCCGCTAGAAAAGTGATACATCTCGATAAAAGTAAATTTCACAGGAGAGGCAAAAGGACAATTTGCAGGATTTTACGGTAACTTAAAATTATAGCGCTTAGCTCAGCATGCAGGAGCAAAAACGTGCATAAAAGTATAAAACGCTTAAGAATGAAGACATATGATGAGGTTTGGAGGATTGGATAAATTTACCTCCCCATACAATCCACCCCTCTTCTGTGGTCACGAATGGACAATTAGCGTAATAAAGTGATTTCCCGTATCACTACACTTATGAAACGTTTTGTGCAACAAGACACATCTATGATAAACCTATTAGTGGAATAAAACGCAAAATGAATTTTTGCGAGATGTGAGTCTTTTCTTGCGGGTGAGCGATATGTTCTAAAAGAAATGACGTAACCGACAGGAAAACACAGAAAAATAGGAGTCACAATGCAGGATACCTGCACACTTGCACACTAGCGAGAGAAAAGGGATGCTAGTCACATCATTCACCAAGGAAGAAGTATGTTTATGTAGTATATATGAGCTTCGTAAAAGTCGAGATAGACTTCTGAATGATTACACTTCTGAATAATTTTAGCCTCTGAAAAACTAAACTTGTGTTTGGAATTCTAACAATGTTTCACTATTGTAGATTTGTCAAATTCCTACCTTCTGACATAATTCTGGTATTCTCTCAGCTGAAATCTATGTGCGTGCACGCTTCGTCTGCCCAATGTGGGAGAGGCCGCACTCACAAAAAATTCTATAAATGCCCCAGATAGTATGGCCGTTAGTTGGATCTTTGAGATTGAGAAAGAAACTTTATTGATTGAAAAGAAAACAACTTTTAATCTAAACTTATTGAGCATTAAACAAGTTTATATTATTATATGCAAAGTTCCTGTATTCTCAATAAGTTTATATTAATAATAAATTGTCTTAATTTCTATTATAAATACTAATTCAGATAAGTAAAACAGTATTTTTCATATTCCTTATTGAAATTTTAGTTTACTATTAACCAGATAACCTTAAGATTTAATCACATCTGAGACAAACACTAGCATTCAGTGACGGTAAGTATTGCCAATCTAAGTGATATACTAAGTTGTCACTATTCAATTAAATGTCACTTACTTAAGAAATGACATTTATAAACGAACGAGACCAACCTTTAATTTATAAGAAAAATCATTCGAAATGATTTCGCATGTGAACTTGCTATATTAACATGTCAGCGATCACTTTATTTAAATATGACTACATTAAATAAAGTTATAAAACAATAGTAATAAAATATAAATAATAAAACTCACATAAGATAACAATTAGAAATTGAGAAATAAAATAAAATACATCTCCCGGCATATTTTGAATAAGCGTCTGTTTCTAACCATTAAACTTGATATCATTTTTATGTTTAGCATAAAAGAAAAATCTGTCTAAACTTAATCTAAACTAAATTCTATTAAGGACAAGACATATTTTATTTAGCTCAGTAATGTGACATGTTATGGTTTATCCTACCCACCCACCCACCCCACTTTTTTTTTTTTTTTTTTTGCTTGGAACAGCGAATTTAAAATTGTGGTAAATCTGTGACTAGTTACCTACTTTACATTATTGTAACAAGCATATGCTCATTGTTCTGATAAATAAATAGATAAAAAAAAAAGTTCGAAAGTTTTAAAAGTTAATAGAAAAATCATTAAATTGAGCTACAGTGTTCAAGTAAATTTCATCTGTAAGTACTTTTCTTACATATTCGATGATGTTGATATTGAAAAAAATCAATTGAAATTTTCTGCTCTATCTCCTTCTACAGTACACGGTTTTTAAACATGTTAAAAACCTGAATTTAGTTGCCAGAAAAGATCGTATATGGCCATCGGCATCGAACGAAACAGTACGATCAGCGATATCTCTGTAGACCAGTGATTCTCAACCCCTTTTACTTCACGCCGCACTTAAACCTACAATTAAATTTGTGCGGCACACTAAAATTATGATGATTTTAAAAAGGAAGGATTATCTATCATAATATACGAAATGATTACATGCAATTTTTAATTTATTATCGCAAACAAAATAGACCATCCCAGCCGAATAAAGGAACAGAAAATTATTGAAATGAAAACTTCTTTAGGCGCGTTGAGCTTTTTAGCTTTTTTTGAGATGGGGAAAAACCACTGATTTCGAGACACTGTAACGTAACCGACATGCTAGCATTTTGACACATAGACACTAGCGCTCCAAGCGGTGAATGACAGGAACTTTTCCCTCTTCAGCTCAATCCGCAAAAGAAGAAGGAAGCTAAAACTCACTTTTTCTCCCGGCGTATTGCTAAAACAAATTATTATTTTGTTTTTCGTCAGTTAAAATGAATTATACCGTATTCGTGACCTACCTATTTCGTGTAACTATAAACCGATAACGCTGTATTTTATCGTGTTGATGGTCTGGTCAATGACCAACAGTATTGGCGGGAATTTCGATTACGGAAGATAAAATACGGGGCACAGATGTCAGATACGCACTTGGGTACCTAATTGACAGCCAAATAATGTTACTTTATTTTACAAGGTAACCCGGCTACTGTTGCTTATTTATTAATAAATTGTTCATTTACTTTTATTTTATTTTTTTAAATTGTACAATTATTTTGTTCTATAGTTATTAATGAAATTACCGTTTATTTATTGTTGTTTACTTTTTAAAACAATAGAAAATAATTTAAAAATATATATTGTAACTGGTATTGGAAAACGGGCTTTCGCCAAATTGACGTTAAAAAATCGCGCCAAACCTGGTTCGTATATCACATCTCTGGCAAATTCTCGGTTTTTTGATTTTTCGACTTTTTATCCAAATTTTCCGGATTTTTTAAATTATTGATTATTAATTATTAATTATTCCCTTTCATTGTATCCCAAACACTACCTTCATACCAAATTTCAAGATTCTAGGGATACAGGACGTACCTTTGAGTTTTGATGATCGGTGAATCAGTGTCGAAAAGGCGAAAGTTTAAGTTCATATATCTTCTGAAATAAAAAAGATAGAAACGTGAAATTTCAGCATTTAGTTCCATTTCCACATTACTTTAGATTTACGAAGTTTCAAGTTTCTGGGAATCACCAACACAAAGATATTGGGGGGTCAAAAGTACCCTGAGTTGCTTCCAGAAAAAGATGCTTACGGCTGTGCTTTCAAGACTTGGCAGGGGCACTGCCGTGTCCCCAGATGCTTTCATTAGTGCTGCTACACAATTCAACGCATAAAACATTTCCTGACGATTAAAAAAACACACACGTAATTGTTGAAGTTTTCACTTCTATTGGCACTCCCGGAGTGCCACTGTTTTTTTTAATTAAAATTCTTATAACCCTTTTTTATATACTTCTCTTTAATACGCATTAACATTTATAAGCTGATGCAACACCATTTTAAGCACCTTTTGAACACTAGTTTCGGTTTCATTTAACATACCGTCATCAGTGCAAAATTCATGGAATTTTCCCATATATATATATATATATGGAGGAGAAGCGGATTCGAGGAATAGATTTATTGACCAATAGCAGTGCAGGAAATTACAGGCAACAGCCTATAGGAAATAGTGCAGGTAAAGCAACTGGTACTGCGGAAAATATCTTAATTTGTTAGTAATTTGCCACATTAGCTTTTAAAGAGATATCTGAGTTTGTCTTTTTAAAAAATTAGAAAAATTTCTGCGTAAGATAAAATATTTTGATAGGCATACTCTTCACTCCTTTTTTCAACCATCTTTTCTACTGCATTTTAAATTGTAATATTTTTCCTTCAGGAGAGATGTTTTTTTTTTTTTTTATTTTTTCTGGAAGAATTTATCTCAAGAGACGTAAGACCATTTCAAGGGTTTCTTCGTATATTCTTATAAGGAGTGACAGAAGAAAAATCTCCCAAATAAAGCAAATTTGTGACACTAAACTTAATTTCAAAGTAAATAGTATAATATGAAATGTCGGCCATTACAGATTCGAATTTTTAAAATTTTAATGCACCTTGCTTAAAAGTTTCGAGACACACCTAAGATCTTTTCAGGGCACGCAGGTTGAGATCCACTGCTGTAGACATTAGAAGATAAAAAGAAAATTGTTTTTGGACGCGTCCGAAAACTTCTCTTGTACCTATGTGGAATTACAAAGGACAACAGAATATTTAAAAGTAATAACAAATTTAATAGTGTCCTAAATATATGAAAAAAAGCTAAGCTTTTAAAGCCCACCTAAAAAATAATCTGAGGAAAATGTTTACTTTGTTAGCTTAATTTTTTATTTTAAGATGAATATAATGTAATTATATATATATGTTACATTATTAGATTTAATTCCGCGATTTCCTTATCTTATTCGAAATTACTACTTTATATTCACTAAATCCTTATCCTTAAATAATCTCTATCGTTAACTCAGGTAAATTCCCTTTAATTTAATGTCTCACTTGTCTAAATCGCTTAAATATTACGCTTTTAGTATTCTTAAATTAAATGTTCCATTTCCGCGCTTTTTTCTTTCGAGAATATTCTTTTAGCTTCCATTTTTACTTTCCCGCGCATTTCTGAGGTTGTCATTTTTCCCTTCAAATTCATCCGCTTGCTCTGTCCGCACTTTGTATATGACGTGACATTCTTAATTATTCATTGGTTGAGAGCGCGATCTACGTCATATTTGTATCCTTACATTGGAGGAACAAAAGGTCGATACTCGCTGTGTTTCAGCAGAATTTGTCGTTTTCCTACTTTGATAACTTTCCCTGGTTGCCGTCTGATATTTCCTATTACCTATAATTGCTTACCCATGATTAAATACTACGTAGCGATGGCTTGATTTAAACTGAATTGGTGGAAACTGCACCGCCGAAAGCTCTTTAAATAAAACCCTGAGTTAAATTACGCATTATCTCAATTATTCCGGAGAAACCTGCACTGGATAAATGTGTTACCTGGCCTACCACTCGATGACTGCAACTACCTTCCAATATCCATGTTGATTTACTACGAAACATTCTATTTCAGCTTAATCTAATGTACGGCTTCCAGATTGATTATTCATCTACTTTACTAACATCGAAGCACTTTCGAATCACCATGTAACGTAATATCGTTATATTACTCGACAGGATGAGAAACGTTATATTAGTCGACGAGGATTCAACTCTACCTGTGATTCTATTAATTTCAACATTGCACTACTGGTAACATAACAACCAGTTATTCCGTTCACAAAAAAAAAACCTTCCAATGTTAGGATAATCTAACATATATATACCTTTATTCTTATATGTGGGTCTATTATTACTATTAATAAATTATCTCATTATTAGTAAATATTCTTACCACGAATTTAATTTTATATTTCAGCTTGTGGAGAATTTCGCAAGCAACACCTGCATCAGACTGAGTGTCCCCGTATTTTCCGCTTCGAGATTAAAAAGGAAACGAGCCTTAACGAAGCTGTGTGAAGTGGAAATGCAGAAGAAGTAAAGAGAACGAAATGAGTTTTTACGACGCAGGGTTTTGTTAAAAAAGAACAGAACATATTTCGGTGAAATAAGATTGAATATTTACACGACGTAAGAAAATCTCAGAAATATTCAACGACGTCCTGAATTATAGACTTTAAGCTAATTAAAGAACGAGAAGAGTGTTTATATCTGTATTTTTTGTTTGTGTGTTCGTCTCAATAAATGTCAGTGTTCGTCCTAAAAGTGAGTTGTGAGTTATGTATGGAGTCTCACCCCCATAAATTGGTGTCATAAGTGACAGTTAACCCACCAATATGATTAATTAGAGTTATTCATCCTACATATTCAAGCCGGATATTATTCTAACGGTGAGTTCATTATTATTATTTTGATTATGAAGTTAGTTGAGATACCTGAACTGGAAGTTGCATTTAAAAACGAACGAACGCATAAAATTAAATTGCTGCATAAATTCCTATTTGATGCTGACGGTGATCGCTCTAATAGAAAGAGAATACGTGATTTTACTGGTTTCGGTTTTCAAACCGACAGCACCGAATTAAAAAATAAAATAACTAAAGTTCAAACTGATTTTTCATTAAATGATCTGATTACAGTGTGCAATCTACTTTGTATTGATAATGAGGGATCTTTAAACGATCTCGCAACCCGATTAGTTACATACCTTTCAGACTTGACCTTACTACAAAATAATATTATACAAAATGAAAGTGACACTGACTCGGAACCCGAACTGCCTTCAAATAATATGACTTCAAGTAATAACACTGAATTATCAAATTTTGACAAACAACAGCAATTTCCAGTTCAAAGTTTTATGCCATCGTCTATGAATTTTACTGATATTGAAAGTGTAATACCTCCTTTCGATGGTAGTTCTTTTAGTGATATACATGTATGGTTTAATAATTTTGAGGATGTTACTAATATGTTTAATTTATCTGACTTTCATAAATTCATATTTTGTAAAAGATCATTACGAGGAAAAGCCCAGTTATTAGCACAAACAGAATTTCATATCAATTCATATGACAAACTTAAACAACTCTTAATATCAGAATTTAGCACCACTTATAATTCTGCCGAGTTACATGATATATTAAATAAACGAAAATTGCAAGAAAATGAATCAATAGAAGAATATTTTCTTATCATGAAACAAATATGCTCGCGTGGTAAAATCGAGGATTCCGCATTAATGCAATACATCATAAACGGCATACCCAACCCCGTTTTCAGAAAATCAATGTTATATGGATGCCAATCCATTGTAGAATTCAAGCAAAACCTCAAACTTTATGACAAAATTTGACATGACTTTGAGAACACTAAATTTCGTAAAGTCAAACCTGAAATGCCAGTGAAAGAGAAATCCTTTCGACCAAAATCTGATCTTTTTTGCTTTAATTGCGGTTTGTCGAATCATAAAAGTAGCCAATGCAGACATAAAGATAAAGGCCCTCGTTGTTTTAATTGTTCGAATTTTGGCCATAAATAGGCTCAATGTGATCAACCAAGGAGGCCTAGAGTTAAGTCAGAGCCCTCCAATGTTTCCACTGTCACGTCGAACACTTTCATGACCAAACATGTCATTATTTCGTCTGTAAATGTTACATCATTGGTAGACACAGGTAGTGAAAGAAGTTTACTAAAGGAAAGTATTTATCGCAAACTCCCTACAATTTCGAACCTTGAACATTCAACTATCACATTAACTGGATTAGGAAATACTATAATCAAACCCCTAGGTTTTTTCTCTACGAACATTATGATAGATGATTTTAATTATACAACTAATGTTTATGTAGTCCCAGATTATTCCATATCTTTTGATCTTATTATTGGTACAGATATCATTCAACAAAGTATTTTAACAATTTCTGGAAATAATATTTCGATGCAAAAAATCGAGAAAAATGACGATACGTCCAATAATTTTTTGATTAATATTGCTCATGTGTTAGACGATCTTAATCTTGATTTATCTCATATTACCGATGAAACAATACGTTCAAAAATTTCAAATCTTATTCAAAATTATTCTCCTAAAAAAATAAAGACAACTGATGTTAAATTATCAATTCATCTGGAAAACGAAGAACCTGTTACTTGTCCTCCCAGGAGCTTGGCGCAAATAGAGAAAAACTTCGTCGAAAAACAAATTTCTGAGTGGCTCGAAAAAGGAATTATTCGTAAAAGCACTAGTAATTTTTCATCACCTATTGTCCTAGTAAAAAAGAAAGATGGTTCATATAGATTGTGTGTTGACTATAGGAAGTAAAATTCTAAAACACATAAATAAAGTTTTCCCCTCCCAGTAATTGATGACATTATTGATCAGTTGCATTCTGCAAAAGTATTTACTACTCTTGACCTTAAAAATGCTTTTTTTCATGTCGAAGTAGAAGAAAATAGTAGAAAATATACTTCTTTCGTAACACATTCTGGTCAATTTGAATTCTTATATATGAATTATGGCCTTAGCGATGCACCCTTAGTGTTTCAAAGATATATTTATAACGTTTTTCGAGACCTCATTAATGAAAAATTACTTATTGTCTATATGGATGACTTCATAATACCAGCTGAAAACGAAGTCGAAGGACTCCAGAAATTACAACGCGTCCTTACAACTGCATCCGAATATGGTTTAGAACTGAATCTCAAAAAATGCCACTTTCTACAACGAGAAATTGATTTTTTGGGTTACCACATTAAAAATGGTCAACTGCACCCTTCCCCCTTAAAAACTAAAGCTGTCCTTAATTTCCCAGAACCTAAAAGTATAAAAGATGTACATTCATTTGTCGGATTAACTTCATATTTTCGTAAATTCATTCAAGATTACTCTTTAATAGCTAAGCCTTTAACAGATCTTCTTAGAAAGGACACTAAATTTCACTTTGGCGACCAGCAACGAAATGCATTTAATCAGCTGAAACACATCCTTTCTTCAGGTCCTGTTTTAAGCATTTATAAGCCTAGTAACGAAACAGAAGTTCACTGTGATGCATCTATTGACGGTTACGGAGCAGTCCTCCTTCAAAAGTCGTCTATTGACAATCAATTTCACCCTGTCTATTTTATGAGCAAAAAAACCACAGATGCCGAACGTAAATATTCGAGTTATGAATTAGAAGTTTTAGCTGTCATAGAAGCCCTTAAAAAATTTCGCGTTTACATTCTAGGTATTCCTTTCAAGATAGTCACAGATTGCAACGCATTCGCCCTTACTATGAATAAAAAAGATCTTTGCACCAAGATTGCTCGATGGGCTTTAATGTTAGCTGACTATAACTATACAATCGAACACAGACAAGGTACACGCATGCGCCATGTCGACGCTTTAAGTAGAAATCCAATATGTATGGTCATTCAAGATAGTTTCACTACCAAAATCATACAATCACAGAACACTGACGAACATATACAGGCCATCAAAGAAATTTTGAAAACAAAGCCATATGACAACTATTTCCTTAAAAATAACGTTCTCTATAAAAATCATAAAGGTATCGATCTGATAGTTGTGTCGGATGAAATGCAGCTAAATGTCATTAAACACGTTCATGACAAAGGACATTTTGGCCGTAAACGCTGTGAAGAACTCCTTAACGAAGAATTTCTCATCCCTAATATGTCAAATAAAATTGATAAAATTATAGCAAATTGTGTAACATGCCTTTTGTATAATCGCAAACGTGGCAAACAAGAAGGTGAATTACATCCCTTACCTAAAGAAGAGACTCCTCTCCAAACTTACCACATTGATCATTTAGGCCCTCTTGAAACAACCAACAAAAATTATAAACATATTTTGTCTTTAATAGACGCATTTACTAAATTCGTCTGGTTGTATCCATGTAAAAGTACTTCTGCTACCGAAGTTATATCAAAACTACGACAACAAAGTCATACTTTTGGCAATCCTTCCATTATCATTAGCGATAAAGGTCCTGCATTTACAAGCAAAGAATTTGCTGATTATTGTCAAGATGAAAATATAAAGCACGAGACAGTTACAACTGGCCTTCCCCGTGCCAATGGTCAAGTAGAGCGACTTAATTCCACCATAATTTCTGTAATCTCTAAAATGTCCAAAGACGAACCGACCAAATGGTTTAAACATGTTCCTAAAGTTCAACAAGTCATTAATTCAATTTATCAAAGAAGCATTAAGAGAACACCGTTTGAAATATTATTTGGTACAAAAAT
Organism: Maratus speciosus; assembly: GCA_963932465.1. Lineage (NCBI taxonomy): Eukaryota > Metazoa > Arthropoda > Arachnida > Araneae > Salticidae > Maratus > Maratus speciosus. The sequence continues at coordinate 23,610,111 of OZ010790.1, read as the reverse complement.
GAAACAGAAAGAAGATGTACAAATTATTGACCTCTTAAACAGTGCAGTCGAAGAACAATTTATGAAAGACAGAGACGAGCTCCGTAAAGAAGGCAAGAAGAATATTCTGGAAATTCAACAAGAAAACCGCAAGCACTATAATTTACGACGTAAGAAACCCCGTAAGTACAAGCTTCGTGACCTTGTAGCAATTAAGAGAACCCAGCAAGGACCAGGTTTAAAGTTGAAATCTAAATTCTTAGGTCCGTATAAAGTAATCAAAGTGAAGTCTAACGACACCTACGACGTAACGAAAATCTCATCAACTGAAGGACCGATAAATACTAGCTCCTGTGCTGAATACATGAAACCTTGGCCTGACGAAAACCGAAACTTAAAAAAAAAAAAAAAAAAAAAAAAAAAAAAAAAAAAAAAAAAAAAATTAAATCTTTTCTTTCTGTGTCCTATAAACATTTTACAAGTCACTGCTTTCAAAGAAATCTCTATACGATGTTACGCTACTTCAACTATGATGTGCAGATTAATTTTTTTTCTTTTCCCCTAAGAACAGTTACTGGTTTTTGTTTTTTGTTTTTCAGATTCTATTTTACCACATGTCGCTGCGGCAGCTCCAGATGTCAGGACGGCCGCTTGTGGAGAATTTCGCAAGCAACACCTGCATCAGACTGAGTGTCCCCGTATTTTCCGCTTCGAGATTAAAAAGGAAACGAGCCTTAACGAAGCTGTGTGAAGTGGAAATGCAGAAGAAGTAAAGAGAACGAAATGAGTTTTTACGACGCAGGGTTTTGTTAAAAAAGAACAGAACATATTTCGGTGAAATAAGATTGAATATTTACACGACGTAAGAAAATCTCAGAAATATTCAACGACGTCCTGAATTATAGACTTTAAGCTAATTAAAGAACGAGAAGAATGTTTATATCTGTATTTTTTGTCTGTGTGTTCGTCTCAATAAATGTCAGTGTTCGTCCTAAAAGTGAGTTGTGAGTTATGTATGGAGTCTCACCCCCATATATATACCTTTATTCTTATATGTGGGTCTATTATTACTATTAATAAATTATCTCATATTAGTAAATATTCTTACCACGAATTTAATTTTATATTTCAACATTTAACCCTTTCAGGGGCAAGTGATTGCGTTTATGTAATGTAGAATTCACACCGGAATATTCGAAAAATTTTGCTTCAAAATAAGGAAAACCAATTTTTCAACTTTTCCCTACAAAAGCTAGAATGGTATATTTTAATTAAAAGTTTCTGGTGCAAATCTTGAATAAAATAGGGGTTAAAGAGGAATCTGAGAAGAAGTTTTTTCAAATGCAAATCGATAAAACATGAGCTTGTATGACACAAATAAAAGTTCGTAATAGGATATCTAACATTTTCACCAGAAAAATTCGAACGAACATTTTCAAAAGATATATCCTTTTATTAGTAAATGTATAAGATTTCATTTTTTGTAAAATACAAATGCCTCATTTAATTCTCAAGAGAAATTTCAAACACACAATAAGCGGGACAAGAAATACTTTTATTACATCTATATATTTTTTTTCTTTTTGCCAAGGGATCAAACAAAAAAAGCATATATAAACAAAGGCTTATTTAAGGTTAAATTAATCTTGTTTTTTCTCTCAATTTTATTGCATTATATAGTTTTTATATGCAATTAGTATCCGATTGTAATAATAAATTCCACTTCTTTGTTATGTTTAACCCATTTATGCCTGAATTTTTGTTTCCTCAAATTTATTGGTAAAATCACTTTAAAATGTTACAAAATGAACTGGAAATATATTTAAAAAAATTACGTTAAAATATTTTTGTATGTACTTGATAAAATGTCACCGTACTAAATATGGGAATATTCATATGTGGGAAAATGCATAATTATTGTTTTGTTTAAATTTATATAAATTAAGCTGTTAAATTGTATATTATGTACTATAGTTGGTATTTTGTGAACTATTAAAAAAATATATTTATTTCTTTACAGAGACTAATAACATTATAAATATTATTAATAATAAATTAAGAATAATCATATATGAGGCTAAAAAACAATTTATTTTAAAATAATCTTGAAAAGGATTTTAAATTGCCCCCTACGTCAATTAAGCTCTGCTATTACCGTCCAATAAAATTGTTCAATATATATCTTAGGCGTCAATAGCTTACAATTTCTAAATTTAAGAAGGATGAAAATCAATATTAAAAAAAACCTCTTTAAATTGAACCCAAACCTATAACGAATCACTTTAAGCAATGTGTAAGCTTAGGTAAGTTGAACAAATTGAATTTTAAATTAATGTGACGTATCTTGCATTTGAAACTAGTCGATGATAGAAGTATTACCTGGTTTAATAACACATATTGCCACAGGTTTTTATTGTTATTTTGTACACTAGTATTTCCTAACAATAATCAGAGTGGGATATTTCTACTAGTCTTCGATGATGATTCTTATTGTTTGTAGATAGTGGTACACAAAGTAATAAAAACTAGAAAACAGGAATTCTGCTTTTTCAGAATTTAGTGTCAACCCGAAGAAAAAAAAATATATGTATACTAGCAAACCCCGCGGCTTTGCTCGCGTAATATTTGAAATATGCCAAGTGATATTTATATGCCTAATTTTTATTAAATGTACTAACTAAATTTTTATTTAATAAAAGGTAATATTTTATTTTATTAAAAGCTACTTAATACTTTTAGGAATAATTAAAAAAATTACTATTTAAAACACAGTTTGATTAAAGATCATTGTTCCACTGCATAAGGCAGAAATGAGACTTAAATTAATAAAAGGAAATAAAACTAAATAAATAATAATTAAGAAAATATTTTGAAACTTTTATGCTCAATTAATACGCTCATTTCAGAATTCATTTGATGTTTTGAATTTTTTAGAAACCATCTTCTTACATCTTAAAATTAATCATCATGTCAAATTCCAAGTCCTACCATCTCTCTCAACATAAAGGGCTATGTTGAAATAGGAAATGTCACCATTAATTTGCCAACATTAATTTTGAAATTGGTTTGTTATTTCCTAATATTCCACAGAAACGTAATTTAGAAAGCTTTTAAAGGCCTTTTTAGAGCGTTTGTTGTTCCTGTGAACCCCAGGTGGTAGAATCATCGGCATAAAATATAGCCTGTGTAGGATCCGAGACTGCTACCATTGATTCGCAACTATTACTTTTATATTTGGTTTATATTCCCTGAAATTGCGTAGAAATCGTAATTTAGGACTTTTTTAGAATGCTTTTCGCACCTCCCCTTCACCTCACCCTTTTTTAATTCGAATTTATTTTCGACAGTCATTCGAGGACATTTATATTTTATAAGTAACTACCATGAAATATTTAAAGATTCTAGCCTTTTCAGTATCACAGAAATCGCAATTTAGAAAGTTTTTAGCTACTGCAACCCTCTGGTGTTTAGTGGCACAGACATAAAATACAGCTTATGTTTGAGCAGATTCTATCACCAACAATTTGTCATCATTATTTTTTTAATCGGTTTGGTATTTGATAAGATTACATAAAAATTGTAATTTATAACGCTTTTCGCTCACTTCACCTTTTTAAATATGAAATTTTCTTTCGACAGTTCTTAGAAAGCAGTTGCATCTTGTAAGTATATACCATGCCATACTTCAAAGTGTTAGACCCTTCAGTTATGCAAAAAACGCAAATTAGAACATGTTTTGCTTTTGCAACCCTCAGATGGTAGTGACAGCAACATAAAATATAACCTATGTTATAGCAGGGACTGTCACCATTGATTTGCAACCATTACTTTTGAAATAGCTTTGGAATTTCCTGAGATTGAGTAGAAATAGCAATTTAGAACGTTTTTAGAACGCTTTTCGCGCATTTTCACCCCTTTTTAAATTTCCAATTTTTCGAAACTGTTCTTAAAGATCATTTATATGTAATAAATATGTACCTTGCCTAATTTTAAGTTGCTAGCCCCTACCGATCACAAAAATCCAAATTTGGAACGCTTTTTTGTTCCTGCAACGTCTAGGTGATAGTGATACCGACTTAAAATAGCGTCTATGTTAGAGCAGAGGCGGTCAGCATCTATTTCTTACCATTACTTTTGAAATCAGTTTGATTCTTCCTGAGATATTGGTGACAAATCGGCATTTAGAAAGTTTTTAGAACGCTTTTCGCTCATTTTTCTCCTGCATCTCCTCTGGGGTAGTGGAAAGAGATATAAAATATAGCCTATCTTGGAGCAAGATTTGTCCCCACCATTTTTACACCATTATATTTGAAATCGGTTCAGTATTTCCTGAGATTGCTAGAAATCGCAATTTAGAACGTTTTTTACAACGCTTTTTGCACATTTCGACCCCCCTTTTAAATTTCGACTTTTTTAGGAAATGTCCTTATAGATGATTGATATCTTATAACTAACTACCAGTCTAAATTTCACGATTCAAGGCCTTTTCGTCACGCAAAAACCGCAATTTAGAACGTTTTTCTCCTGCACCCCCTTTGGGGTTGTGGCACCGACATAAAACATAGCTTATGTTGGAGCAAGGGTTTTCACCATCATTTTGACGCCATTATTTTTTTAATCGGTTTGGTATTTCCTGAGATTGTGTAGAAATCACCATTTAGAACGTTTTTTAGAACGCTTTTCGTGCATTTTCACCCCTTTTAAATTTCGAATTGTTTAAGAACTGTTCTTAGACATCATTTATATCTTATAAGTAACTAATATTCCAAATTTCATATTTCTAGGCCCTTCAGTAATGCAAAAATCGCATTTTTAGAACGTTTTTTGCTCCTGCACCCCCTTTGGGATAGTGGCACCCACATAAAATATAGCCTATGTTCTAAGTTGGACTAACACCATTATTTTGATACCATTACTTCTTAAATCGGTTTGGTATTTCGTGAGATTATGTAGAAACTACCATTTAGAACGTTTTTTAGAATACTTTTTGTGCATTTTCACCCCTTTAAATTTCGAATTGTTTAAGAACTGTTCTTAGACAAGATTTATATCTTATAAGTAACTAATATTCCAAATTTCATATTTATAGGCCCTTCAGTAACGCAAAAATAGCATTTTTAGAACGTTTTTTGCTCCTTCACCCCTTTGGGGTAGTGGCACCGACATAAGATATAGCCTATGTTCTAAGTTGGACTAACACCATCATTTTGATACCATTACTTTTGGAATCGGTTCGGTAGTTCCTGAGCTTACCTCCGACAAATAAACAATTTTTTCCTCTTTATAATAGGAGTATAGATATAAATAGTACAAAACATATTTCAATTTTAAGACTTAAAGCACACACTTTTATTTTATGAAAAATGACGTCATTCGCATCTGCTTAAGAATTCCACTCTTAAACATCTACAGTAAAGCATGCATAGGATGTCACTATCGCAAAATAATACACAAATGCAGCAAAAAGATGCCGCCATTAAAGAAACTCCACAAAAAACGGCTATCTAATGGCTATCTAACGGCTATTCATAGGCCTTTATTTGTTTGTAACATTAATATAGATACTTAAAATTAAATATAGTTTATAATTATAATTAAATATAAATTAAATATAAATTATAAATTATTATAAAAATTATTATAAATTATTCGTTAATATTTTTTTCAAAACAGCACGTATTTTAATTAGATTTTCTTTCGGTTGTTATGAGAAAATGGCAACAAAAATATATAATGGCTATTTTTCAACGCTTTCCCTTTACTGTTTACATAAATGGAGTACTTGTGTTGCCAAAATTAAACAAATGGTGCTAAAAACTACAAAAAAATTAATATTTCAAAAATAAACGGAGATACAGTTTTCAAACAAATCGCATTTAAGAGTACTTTTTTTCCCCCAGTACAACGGTAAAAAAAATTGAAAATGTGCGATGCTGAGAAATTAAAAAAAATTATAACGATACATCTGCTTTGTTTATTGCTGGCTTCTGTAAGGTAACGTTATTTTCTGGAGACGACACAAAATAAGTTGGGAGAAAGAAATAGCATACCGTACCGGGGGCTAAAAAAAAATCATCTGCGATAACCATGGTAACAGTAATTTTGCGTGCATATTTCATGGCAGTTCAACTTGGACAAGAAGATTGTTCTTAATGAAAGGTTGAACATGTAAAGTTAATTTACATTGATAAAAAAAAAAAAAAAAAAAAAAAAAAGATATTGCTCCAGCACGAAAGATTTCCTTACCAGTGTTAAAGGGCTAAAGCAGTAAACGTATCATTTCACTGTGACTTTCTTGAAACTCCGATCAGTTTTTGGTTGAAATCTTCATACATAAAAAAGAAGATATCTAAACGTTATCCTAAATTTTCCGTGTCCTAAAATTCCCTAAATTTTAATCTGAAAAGCATAATCCATTGCCTTAAGTTTTACACAGGTTATCTCTCTAATTCGCATGGCAGAATACCTTCTTCAATTTCCATAATTCAGAAAATCTTAATTCATACCAGAAAAATAAATTTTGTTTTATATAATGATGGAATGTTTTTTTAAATAAAGCAAATATAGCTATTTTAAATTTGTGGTGTGAATTTGGAATATCTGAATTAAAAAATCCACTAAATTAGAAACAGTGGTGTATAGTTGCGAACTTTTACGCTTTTTTTTTACCTCTAAAATTTAAAAGGAAATTTTGACTTACTTAATTGAGCCGTTCAGTTCACAAATTGAATAACTCCATCAAATGAAAATGTTCAGTATAAACAGTTAAAGTTATTGCAACAATAAAAATATTGTGTCTATATAATATTTTTTCTCGGGATACTTTGATTGAGCTCATTAATTTTATTTTAATCAAGGGTAACTTTTTATCAGTGTATAAATATATTAAAAAATTTTCAATGTTCTTTTGTTAAAAAAAAACCCACTTAGAATGGTGTTACTCGGATTGTTTTCTGAGTGCCTCAATTGCGGAACAGGTGAACAGCATTGAGGGGTTTCCTAGCTGATAACAGCTTAGCACCCAGTCTAGGAGTTGAAGTATCTTATGTTTTGTGAGCCATTGGGAAAAATTTAACTGTAGTTTAGAACTACTTAAGAGATAAAAATAAGAAATTAAAAGAGGAAATTAAATAGTTAAGTATTTAAAGGAAATAAAGATTAATATTAAGTTAAGATTTAAGATGAACAAAAATGATAAATATATTAAAGAATATTTAAAATGGTTTAACTGTAGTTATAAAACTACTATAAAAGGATTAAAAAGAGAGAAAGGGTTAGCACTGTTCAGAGTTACACTCGCCAAGCTTGGGCATGAAAAGCTGAAAGGAGGTAGCAAAAGCCACATTAACCAAAAAAGGGACTTTTCAGGGACATACATTTTTTCCCCTCCTATATACCAATGTAGTGACGAAATAACTTTTTTTTTTTTTTTAAAATATAGAATATAAAAGAGAATTTTAAGTATAGAAAAAGATAGACAATAGCAATGTTAGAGTGGGTGTCCATAATTATGGAGAACCTGGGGAGTTTACGGTGTGGTGCTCGAAAGCATCATAATCCGGAAGTTCCAGTACCTAAGGTTCTTCTACATAAGGTTTTTCCATTTGAAGGATAGCCAATCAGAGTAGAGCAGGACTGAAACGTCACGTGGCGGACAAGATCGGAGATCGACCGGCCATAAGAAAGTAAATAGAGGAGTAAAAGAACGGAATATGAAGTAAATAATTTTTTTAAAAAGCAGATCCTGGAAAGTAAATTGAACGAAATCACTTTCCTTAAAATAATTTGTTCAAACACTGATTGGAGTTAATTAAATATAAAATACATAATGATTAAATAATATCGCGATACATTTGTTTACATTCAAATACTTCAGTAAATTCGCGAAAAAAATTAAATTTTTAATGCGTAAAAGTACAAATGAAAACTTTTAAGCTGTTGTAAAATGAAATGAATGGATGAATTATATGAATATGATGACACGGCAGTAATAATAAAAAGACTAGAATAATCAAACAGAATAAATTAAACAAAACTCACACATCAAAACTTTTAACAATAATCCCTTGTCCCACTACTAGATATAAGTTTTCAAAAATTTTCGAATGTCACTATGCTTATACAGGATCAAAACCAACATGATTCAAATATCTGTAACAATATATATACACAAGACTTAGTTTCTAGAAAAAAAAAAAAAAAGTACCGGAGCTCTAATATTCTGCAGTAATAACAGCAAAGTGTATACCCCCCCTCCCCCATCCATCCACACACGCATATTTATATTTCATACACTATTTGCAAATTTTAAAGTAATTTCGTCTTCCTCAAAAAGAAATTTTATATTTTTGACATATCTTTAGGCATAATATATAATAGATTCTAATAAATGAACAGAGCAAAAACATTAAAATCAGGAGTGGGGAATTTCAGAAAACCCTGCTCATCATGGACGTCTTTGTATTGGTGTACAGTATTTATGAACTCTGGTCTGTTCTGACTAATATTTAAATATTCACTAAAAATAAAGATGTACTGGAGCTGCGCTCCTGTGGTATTTGGAGCAACTTAAGCACTGCGCGGAACTAGAAAGTTAATCAGAGAGAATATTTTAAAAACACGAACAAAAAGTGGCGAGTAAAAACGGCAGAAATAGTTGCGATTAATTCTGACATTCCTCATCGCCGTTCTGAAACTATTGAAAAAAAAACCCTACACAGGACACACTATGTCCCCTACGTAAGCGCTTTGGTAGGAAATAACACAAAAGATTTGAGATGGGAGGGAAATAAATAAAAAATTAGGCTTTGATTTTTTAGAGACACTATTTCCGCTGAACTCCGGAGTGAGTGTCGGTGAATTTAGACCAATATTTAAATTTCCACTAAAAACAAAGAAGTAGCGAAGCTGAGAACCAAACAGAATTTAATATTTGTAATATTTGTACTAACGATAATATCCAACGCAAATTAAGCACTTCTTATAGGTTAATACTTCAACCCTACATTAATTTTCATCCTAAATTTCTGCTTCATTTTATTAATCAGAGTAACACTAACAAAATATTTAATAAAATAAATATTATCGTTATTCTTTTTGCGAATCGCCGGGTTAGCTAGATAGAAGTGCATGTCGCTGCATCAGCAGTCGATGTACAACAGAACTGCGAAAATTCGAGAAAATTACACAAAAATCGTTATCACAGCCCCCCCTTTCAGGATTACATATTCATTTTCAACTGAGACCTGGCGTCAATAGTCAAACATATATGTATGAAGTTCGGATCAAATCTATGCCTAACTTTGTATGCTTTTCGGTGAAACAATAATGAAAATGGCACAAAAATCGCTATTACAGCGCTCCCTCCCGGCGGAATATCCCCAACTTTAAACTGGACCTGCTGGCCATAATCAAAAATACATAACTTCGTATACTTTCCGATGATATAATGAGACGTACATGTATACGGACAGACAGATATTTTGTAAAAGCATGTTTTTCGGGATCTCTGACCTTTAAAACGTGTAAATCCGTCGAAAACTAGAAGTCGAACAAAAATTCGACTACAATACTTTCTTCTGTTATAGATAAAAGAAAGTAAAAAAAGATAAGGCTAAAGCAAATATTTTAATAGAAGATTTTTTTTAAAGGGAAAAAAAAAACCCAGTAACAAAAGAATAATTTTAGAATTTTTATGCAATTTTTGACGTTTTTTTAAAAACTTTTTGCGACGATTTTTAAAATTGAAAAAAAGGAATCCGGCTTTATTTTTTTAGCCCACTATAGTATTAAATCTTGTCATTTTTTTAATAAAGTTTATTCGGAGTTAGTGCAGAGATTTTCGCATTTTGCTCGAATTTTTTATGCGATTTTTGGAATTTTGAGATTTGTAAAAGGAACTCGGTTACCAACTTTTAACCAAATATAATAAATTTCCTCCTCTGCGAGTTTTGAACTTTTTTTCCCCCACTTCATGGCGATTTGTCTGCATTTGTGAAGGAAATCTGGTTTTAATTTTTTATTCTAACATAGTAAATGCTGTCCTCTTTTTTTTTTCTTTCATTAAAATTTATTCTGAATTTCTCGCGATTTTTTTATCCAATTTTTACAGATTTTCGCGTTCTGCAGAAATTTTTTGACGTTCGTAAAAGGAATTCGGTTTTGAAATTGTAGCTTAATCTAGTAAATTTTGTCCTTTGCGATTTTAGTGTTTTTCTTTGCGATTTTCCAGAATAATAATCGCCAGTTAACAAAATGCCCGGATTTTGAAGAATTCCGACGTCCGGATTGAGACTCTGTACTGTATAGGGCTCCTTTAACCTTTTAAGAGTTATAGGATCCTTAATACTGTATTGTTAAATCTGTATACGTGTTATCCGAGAGTTATTAGAACACGTTAATATAGTGCATTCACTAGGTTTTTTTTTTTTTTTTTTTCAAAAAGGCTGTCAAAATAATATAATTACAATCATTTATAGAAAAAAAATTCCAACGCAGAACAGCATACAGAAACGAGCGAAGCGAGGCGAATCTGTCCGCCACGTGACGTAATACACGAGCAGTTAAAAAATCTTTACAGCTGGCGCATTGCACGAATGATACCCCCTGTAGAGGTCTGCACGGGCCGGGCCGGCGGAATGAAGGCGAATTTTCAAACGGGGCGGGCCGGCAGAATTAGGACAATTTTTTGAACGGGCCGGGCCGACAGACAAAATTAACGGGCCGTTCCGATAAAAAAATTAATCGGGCCTATCGGCCCGATATAAGAATTCAAGTGAAGCAGATAAAATACGAGCTATTTTCAATGAATATGATTTTCTCGAGAAGTATAAATGTGTGTCACAAGCCGATGCGAGTTTAACAACATCAATACAGAAATGTAACATGTCCATCGTAGAGATCGACATCGGACAGTTACTAGATTGCTGAAAAAAATTAAACCCGGAGTCAAACGACTCGTACCGGGACGGAACTGGTCTTAATCGATCGCAGGATGTGTAGGACAGGCATTACGTTTTGTAAAACCAAGTATTAATAGTGATAATGAACTTATGTTAACAGTATCTTTGGAAATATACTTTAAATTGGTTCTCATATTCACTGCTCAACAATGTGAAACTTTCAGACACATTTTCTGACTCATTTTTAACTATAAAAGCACAAAAGTAGGCCTGACTATTGAAGGCATTTGGAAACGAATAGCTTTCTCCATATTTGAGAAATTACTTACAGAGATAACAGAGATTCTTGTCACGTGACTGTACGTTTTTGTCCTTTCCTGTGCTATCGCTTCGGGAAATTCGATTCAAAACGCTAACTTTGACAGTATTTTCAGAAAGATATATTGCTTTTATCTATGAAAAAACGGCATTTACATAGTTTCTGAATAAGAATACCTGCCAATCTTACGCGTTTCCGAAAAGAAATGAATTCATAAATGTGTCGAAATGCAGCTCCTTTGGACTTGAGAAAATGAGAGAAATATTTTCACAAATCTACTTTTTACTATACAGCTTCAAAAGTTATCATGTTTTTAATCCTTTATTCTCTACTGCATTAATCTTTTAATGAATCCTTATTTGAATTTTGAAATATCTGTAGAGACGATGACTAAAACCCTGTAAGTAATCGTTAATGTTTACTATTGTGTGTTTTCTGTTTTGCGAACACATAGTAATCTAAAATATACTGTAAAGTGTTCCCATAAATATGTATGTAGTATTCATTAAAAGAATCTTAATTGTATGTCAAGAAAAAACGGATTTATTTTGTAGAAATTGAGTCGGGCCGGGCCAGGCCTGTTTTCACAGATTTTTGTACGGGCCGGGCCCGGGCCTGGAAATTCCGGCCCGTGCAGACCTCTAACCCCCTGTCCAATGCCTCAATTGCAAATTTCACCGACTGAATCTCTCTATTCTAAAAAAAAGTAATTTACGCTGTCACCGCCGCCGGTTTTGAATTTTTTGTGACTGGAGGTCTTTCTCCGTTAATATTAAGAAAAATACTGCATGCAAAAATATGAAAATCAGTGGTATTATGCAGAGATGTTTTATAAACACGCTGACGCAGGCAGTTTTCAAATCGAAGAATTATTTTAAGAGATATTTAATGCTAAAGTTGGACAAAATCGTTCCATTAAAAAAATTTTATAGTAGCAAAAACTATACATGGGAATTAATTAAGTTTTAGATCATTTTATACGACAGAATTTCCCGGTGTGCAGACTGCATTCACTTTTTTAATTTGACTAATTTTTTGAGGTTTTATTTCTATTTTAAATTCAAATTTTCAGCATTTCGAGAGATACATTTTATTTATTTTAGGAAATGGTATTAATTTAAACTGTTGTCAACTGTATAAACAGCGCAAATAATAATGTTTGCTTCAAATTAAAAATTTATTTACACGTGACTATTATTAACAGAAAAAAACTTTCAAATTAGAATTAAATAATTACGTGTGAAAAGCAGGAACTTATTGAACATTACTTCATAAAAACTATATTTACATGTGAATTTTATAAGAATATTGTAAAATAATAAATTCATTAACATGCGTTAGAAGTCTTAAATAGGAGAAATTACGTCACAATTACGTCACATTATACTTATTACGTAAAATGAACAAAAAGTAATATTGCAAAACAGTTTAAATTTAAAAATTGCACGAGACATTAATTTGATATTCTGAGATTATATTAACAAGATTAATATTAATTTTATTGAACGCGTTTAGACTGCTTTCGAGCGATTATTTAGTAATGTAATAAAAAAAAAAAAAGATTACAAACTGAAAATGAAGTGTTATCAACAAAAAATATGATTTGAAAGAGTAAAATCTGTGAAGCAGAATATAAAGAAATAGCTTAAATGATTTAGTTAAGATTCGTTAACCTTCTGTGTCGTTTCCGTCAAAAGAAGGCATTGGTATTTGTAAAATATATTTGCATTTTGATGCATATTTGCTTATTATATTAGCTTATTTTGAAGTGTTTAACTGATTTTATTTAATCAAAGACAAAAACAGCCATTGTATCTTTTAACAGCAGCTGATTTTTCCTTAAAATTCTCCAATCGAAGAAAAATGAATAGAAATCCGTTTAAAGGGAGATCGCCACTGTTTTTTAAATTATAATTCAATCTTTCAAAATCTTTTTAAAGCCAATCAAATTCGCGTGCTTTTAGAGACTGCGGTGTCTGAACGGGGGTTGGCGAGCGTAGCTCGTAGAGGGCCGAGCCCCCTAGTAAGTCAAAATTTTCTTTTAAATTTTACAGGTAAGAAAAATGCGTAAAAGTTGTCAGCTATGGTGGTTTTGCATATATGCTACCATGTGCATTAGAGGAAAGAACTATCCGTGAACTTAATACAGTGACACTACAACATCTCAGACTTTCTAGCTCTATTTTTTATAAAACAAAATGAAATAAAATGTAATTAGGTAGTCAGTAATGAAAAACAAAATAACTGATCATGAGATTTAAATGTTGCTATAGATAAAAACTTTCTGTTGAATAAAAGGAGAGCAATTTTCATGATTTGTTTATGCCTAATTTAAGACAATCCTTTTCAATTTTTTTTTACCAGTCTTTCAAAGAAAATAATAAATTTTACCTTATTTAAGCTTTTATCAACATCCGCTCTAAGTTTTATAATAGAAGAAAGAAACATATTCATTTCCTTAACAACAACAGCAAAAAATAAAATAAAAAATAAATGGATTTACGAGATGATATGCAAAACAGACGCCATTACAGTATTATTAAACGAAATCTCAACTCAAAGATTTTCTTGTTTATTGAAATTTTGCCAAATGTTCTTTTAATTTCATGACAATTGAAACGCTTTTGATAGCTATTTCATAGTCTTAAATTAAGAAATAGGCGGCATGGTGTATTTATTTTTTAAATGATGATGTAGGGTTTTTATTCAAAACTTTTCAAGACAATGATTGTAAAAAAAGATTGTAGTTATATTGAAATATAAAAGGAATTTTTTTTTTTTGTATTTATTTGTTGGGGATTAAGGCTATTCTTAAAGTTAAACTGTGCAAAATTTTAAGCCTTTTTTTTTTTTTTTTTTTTGCTTCTTTTAAATATTAAAATTCTAGTGAAAAAAAAGAACCATTTTACTGTTTTAGGAATCAAATCCTTAACAGCTGGGTTTTTTTTTCGTTGCATAATCTTGCGACAGCTTACTTTATGCAATAAAAAATGCATCAATTCAAATTAATAACTTTATCTGTAAAATACTGCTTGCCATGAAGAAAAAGGGATAATTGGATTTCTTTTTTATACAGGCTATTGTGTTAAATACTTTTAATGAGATTAAGTTTCATTTTAGCTTTATACTAATGTTTATTCTATTTAATATTAATTTGTAAATATTCCATGACTGGGCATAGAAGCAGTTATTAAATAGTCTTAGAATAAATGCCATAAAGTGAATTATAAAATTTACAAAACTCTTATTTTTAGGATGAGACTTCTTATTTTGCTTCTACATTTGTCAAGGTTCGAGTACCTATATTATAAAGGACAAACATATCTGTGCGTAACGCATACGTCATTTTCCGAATGGCAACACTTTGAAATTTGAAATAAAATTTTGGTTTTGCAATTTTCTTTGCTGCAAATTTTTTAACCTCTAAACATCGCACATTTTCAATTTTTACAGTGTCGTATAAGGAAAAAAATGCTTTTTTAAATGCAATTTGATTGAAAGCTGTATCCCAATTTATTTTTGAGATATTAATTTTTTTGTAGTTTTTATTACTATTTTTTGTAATTGTGGCAACTGAGGTACTCCATTTCTGTTGAAAGCAAAAGGAAAAAACAGGAAAATAGTACATTGCTGTATCTTTTTGCTGCCATTTTCTCATAAATACTGCAAAAAAAAAAAAAATTGAAATTAAAATACATGCTATGTCGAGAATATCGTTTTTCATAAAATCCGGTGAATGTTGACTTTATTTCGTTTCTAAATATCAATTAAATGATTTTTAGTTTAAGGCAATTTAAGTTTACAAACGATACGACACTTTCTCTTTACAAAAATGCATTTTAAAGAATATTTGTGTGACTTATTTTTTCCGCATTTAGTTAATTCCTATCAAAAATCTAAAAGAATGTAATTTTATTAATCCGTGTGTAACTAAACTTTCCGAATTTTGAAAAAAATATATAAATGAATGACTTCTGATGAAACATAGAGCTATTATAAACAAAGAATGAAGTCGTATAAATCATTAGATACCCGATATTGTTTTGCCAAGCTTCTTAAATGACGTCATTTCTTTTTGTTGGGTTTGTGTATATTATTCCGCGATAATTTGCATGCCGTTCTATATCTGTTGTTTAAGACGGGATCGTAGACGTGGGATGCTTCCGGGTATGCAATTCACGTCATTTTATAATAAAAGCGTATATTTTAATTCTTAAAACTGAAGTATATTTTGTAGAAATGCGTCATTTTCACCCCAGCTGCTTTGAAATTCTTCACAGGTGAAAATGCTTTATCTTTGAAAATAGCGTAATCGAAATTACACACTGATAAAACGCAATGTTTCACAAACAATTAGAGTGACTTCATGGAAGAGCAGTAACATACAGTGTGCATGCTCTTTGTCCGTAAAATAGCTATTTATATTACAGAACTTGACGATTCTCTCTTGGATGAATTCGCTTCACCGAGTCAGACAAGCAATCAAAGGAGATCTTGGCAATAACTCGAGGTTTAAATAATATAAGATTCCCCAAGTTTTTGTCTAAAATTCTCTCGACTAATAAACTTTTATTGCTATACTTTAAGACATGTTACTGTAATTTTTATCAAAATAACATAATTTTCTTTCATAATTTTATATAATATATATATTTAAAACGCAAGACTATTTTTTAGTCATTTGCCCTGAGCTTTCTGCTGAACCAAATTTACTAATAAATTTTTTAACTGAAAGCTGTTCATTTGCAGATGTGCCCGGATTAGCTGTTTTTTTTTTTAATATCCCATTATTACATTTTAATTTTAAAAGTATTCTATGAAACTTCTTCAAAATTATGGTAATGAGATATCTTTCAATACTGCAGAGGAGAGAGAAATAACGAGGTTTATTTATTTTTATTCATGTGATTATCTGATAAAAAATCAAATTTGTTGATAAAAATTGTTATAAGGTATAATGGCGCAAAATCCCATTAGGTACATAATATTTTAAACTGAAAATTACATACTGCTTTTGAAAACACGCATTTTCCTCATAAAGTTTCCATATTTTTTCCTCTTCTGTATGTGTACTAAATTTCAGACACTAGGTGAAATGCTTAAGTAAGTTAAAATGACGTCATATTTAAAAGAAAAAGATGGTTTTCTTATATGAAACTAAACTTTTAAACACAAATGCGTCAAAAAACATAAATTGAGGTAATTTTTACTCTCCAGTAGTGAGATTAGAATCTCAAGTTAAGAGTGCGACTGTTCACATGCAAAGATTTTGCTGACAATCGTGACTTTACGTTTTGAGTTAAAAGGGTTTTAAAATGGTCAAATGAAAATACCAATTAATAATTGGAAATTTTTCCAGAGAGAGAAACATTTGCCCTGCATACAATATTTCAAATGAAAATCAAATTTCAAATTAATTGCTTAAAAGGCGCAAAGGCCAACCTAGTGAAAAGATGTCCCGGCATGGAATCTTTTCCACTTTGCGCCTTTTAAGCAATTAATTTGAAATTTGATTTTCATTTGAAAATACCAATTTTTTAAAAAGAGTGATTGTGGGTATGAGAGGTTAATTTTTATATTTATCTCTATAGCTTGAAACTCGATTAAGAAAGATTAATCCGTTTGCCCTTAGAACAACATAAATAGTTCATTATTTTCTTACGACTAATATTCCATAAAAAAATTAAAACTTCCTCTATGAATAAATAAATAAAATAATATAAATAAAACACAAATTTAACCGATATGTAATTGAACTACGCGCTTAAAGTTCGGAAATTATCAGAAAATAAAAGAATGCCGTAAGCAGCAAAATCTTGGGCTAAAAACTCATAGCGTGCGGCTAATACGAAAAAATTGCTTTTTATAAATTTTAAAAGTTTATTTGGTTGTATAATAAACATTTTTCATATGAAATTTTTTTTTTTAAATTTTAAATGTCAATCTAAAACACATATTGCACGTAAAAAAAAAAATTATTTTTCAATTTAAAAAATTGGTTTTCACCTATATGTTGAAACCCGGCAGCCTGGGTACGATCCCCTATTTTTTATTCAAGATCAATTTTGAAATTTCAGATATACACAAGCAGAAAGTGAGACTACATCATTATAAATTTAAAATTTAGATTTCGCTAAAATTAAAAAAAAATGTTAGATAAATTTGTGAAAATTTTATAAGTTCACATAACATTTCTTCAAATACACTGCTCAAAACAATTAAAGGATATTGCAG
The DNA here is from genome assembly GCA_963932465.1 of Maratus speciosus. NCBI lineage: Eukaryota > Metazoa > Arthropoda > Arachnida > Araneae > Salticidae > Maratus > Maratus speciosus. The sequence continues at coordinate 23,592,678 of OZ010790.1, read as the reverse complement.
TTTTAGGGGGATTTTGTATCTGGTAAACTGTTTAGCTGATTGATACATGGTTGACAGACATAGTAGGTTATATGAGAATAAATTACACATGTTTGGCAGAAAAAATGCATTTTATTGCGCATTTGTGTACTAAAGGAAAAAAACACAATTTGTGCATATGAGAAAAAAAGAATAAGAAAAGGTGTTTTCTTCAAAGAAAATCATTTTCAGTAGGGGGTATGGTTTCCACGGGCAGCCAGCAACGTTGGACACCTTTGAGGCATGGACTCAATGAGGCTATTAATGACGAGTTGGGGTATTCTGCCCCACTCTTCCAGAAGAGCTCTTTCCAGTTCTTGGAGAGTTTGTGGGGGTTGTTGGCGGCCAGAAACTCGTCTTCCTAGAGCGTCCCAAACGTGCTCGATTGGATTCATGTCTGGAGAACACGCTGGCCATTCCATTCGAACGATTCCTTTCTCGAAAAGGAAATCCTCCACCAGGTTTGCACGATGTGGCCTGCAGTTATCGTCCATTAAAATGAAGTTATCTCCGATTGCTGCAGCGTAAGGGACTACAATAGGTCTGAGGATCTCATCCCTATATCGGCGACCAGTCAGAGCTCCATCTCGAATGATCTAGAGGTCAGTGCGCCCGTCAATGGAGATGCCACCATACACCAACACTCCTCCACCGCCAAATCTAACACTTTCGTGCACGAACGCAGGATTATTCCTACTGCCACGGTCCCTCCAGATGAAAATACGCCTATTATCCGGATGCACAGAAAAACAGGACTCGTCAGAAAACAGAATATTGCTCCATTCATTTCTCCTCCAGTTGACATGCTCAGTTACCCACTCCCTGCGGTCGCGACGATGCCTTGGTGTTAATCTAACACATACCATCGGTCGGCGAGCATACAGACCTACAGCATGGAGCCGGTTTCGGACAGTCTGAGTTGAAATCGTGGTGCCTGTAGCCGAGCGAAGGTGTTGTTGGAGAAGAGTAGCGTTCATGGTTCGGTGTCTCCGAGCTGTTAACGCTAAATACCGATCTTCATTGGGCGTTGTTGCCCGTCTACGACCTTCCCCTGGTCTTCGGCCTGCACATCCACTCTCCAAAAAACGGTTCCAGATCCTGAAAATGACACTTTGTGACACTCCATTGGCTTGCGCTACTTCGGCTTGAGTTTGGCCCCCTTCTAACCTACCAACAATTCTCAAAGGTTCTGAATCTGTCAAATGACTTCGCTGAGACATCGTACTCATCGAAACAAAGCAATCACTGAATGCCGATCATCCTTGTCTTCATTCTCTTTTATCCAGTTGAAAGTCAAATTTCATTCGCTGCCGCTGAAGCGACGTTTTTGACGTCGAACTCAAAATATGCATACTCCACAGTTTGAAAACCAGAAAAATTTGCATTTGTGATTCTCTTCTTCTATTTTCGGCAAAAAAAATTTCGTTTATATCTTTATTTTATATAAAACTTCAAATATCCTTTAATTGTTTTGAGCAGTGTATATAAACAGTCCTAACGAATAACCTAGAGAACAAAAAATCCGTCGTGTATTGTGTTTAATTCTAGATAAATCCATTACCAGATTCACCTGCTGTTTATACTCCTAGCAGACGATATCTATGCTACTTGTGGAAGATTTATTTAAATAAGATATGACGTCAGCATTTCTTTAAAGAAAAGAATACTTTCTTTGTTATAACTTTTATGTTAAGTACAAAATGAAAATCTGTCTTTTCATGACAGATTTTAGTTTAGTGACAAAGTGAGGTAACTTAAAGTCAAATCCTTCAACTCATCTATCATGTGAGACAAGATAAAACTATAAAAATAGCAAATAAAGCCTTTGTGCAACAATATTAAAAAGCAGAAAAACCAACGTTTAAAATGCACAAATAATATGTGAAAAGCAGCAAACAGCTGTTTCGAATCTACTAGCGAGATTCTTCTTCAGTGCAAAAGGAACAGCGTGCTAGAAAAAGCAAGGCTAGAAAAAGCAAGGCTGAGCCTTGCTTTTTCTAGCACGCTGTTCCTTTTGCACTGAAGAAGAATCTCGCTAGTAGATTCGAAACAGCTGTTTGCTGCTTTTCACATATTATTTGTGCATTTTAAACGTTGGTTTTTCTGCTTTTTAAGATAAAACTAGTCTCAGAATTTAGATTTGGCTACCAGTATTTTAGAACAAAATTTTTCTAGCATATTTTTAAAACATTTGCAATTGTATTTCTTATTATGAAGATAAAGATAACGAATTGTTAGATGAATATGATAATACAATTCAATGCCCTAGAAAAATCTTATTTGATTATTTTAAGCATTAACTTACTAATTGTCAAAAAATTAATGTAGTGAGATTTATGACTAAAAAATTTGACCTTATTGGATGCTCTTTAAATTGCAGTTATTCTGCATTGTGCATTGTCTGCATAGCTTATAAAAATGCCTTTTACTTGGACACTGTTGAGGATGACCTCATCCTGGTTACTGGTAACAAGCGAAATGCTAAAAGTAATGTTTGGGTTGCTACTTGGAAAACAGCTACCCATGGAGGAAAGAGATACATGCAGATGCAGTATGCCGTAAAAACGGTTTGTAATACACTATATGGCCAAAGGTGACCGGTCACTTGCGATTTTAGACGTTTTGTTAAATACCTAGAAAAATACATGAGGAATTAGCCTGAAACTCCAGGTGTGTAAACAGTATAGTATAGATCATATATTTCCGTGAAGATTTTTCCCCGAAACCCCATAGAGGACCGTTAACAAATTGAAAAAGAACGAATATCTTTAGGATAACCTTGGAAAAACTAATGTAGCAAAAGCGTTCAAACTCGAGATTATTAATAAGTGGTTTATTTTACTATACTGGGCTCATTTTTATGAGGATAGCATGTATACTCGTAGAGAAATTAAGGTTTTAATAAAAACTGTCCCAAATTTCGCCAAGTTTTTTGCTTATAATTTGCAGAGTTCTTAATATAAAAAAAAGTTCTTTTCAGAAAATATGAAAAACAACATTGTACATAATACTCTGCAATCAGAATTAAAAAATGATAAAAATTGGATGAAAATGAGCAGGTTTACTAAAAAATGTTTCACTGCGCATGCGCGAATGCAATCAAAGTATAATGTCCATAATGTATTAGCTAAGCATATAGAGCAACTTTTGTGAAAGCCTCAAAATCATAGCTTGAAAATTCTGAAAATTATCGTCCATAGAAAAAGCTCGAAATCCGTTCTTCCCAAAAGGAAGCAAAAAGATGAGGGTTTGTATCCAAATATAGTACGTGCAATATTGTTTACGCTATCTTGGCACCAATCAACATACATTTGATGCAACCGCTCATACTTTTGTTTAGGACCCTTCATAAAATGTTCCCTATTAAATTATCTGGTAAAAATTAACCAATTTTCTAGAAATTTCCAATAATTTTATAATATCGAAATGCTTTAAAATTATAACGTCCAGCAGCATTACATTCGACAACCACCAAATGAATAACGGCCGATTCCAAACAGAACAAGTAGGAAATTGTGCGCCAAAAGTGGCAAATGAGGTCCGTGCGTATTATAACTAGTTTTATGAATAGTCAGATCTTGATGCAATAGCTGTTTCACCCAAAAAATGCACGAATGCAAAAATGCACGAATATAAAATTTATTACTATTCTATATATGAAATTCAGTAATAACGAAATAATATGACGCCATCTTAAATATGACGTAAACACCATGGCAACCTAGAATCCTTACTTGTCATGGGATATCAGTGAATTAATAAGGTAGGATATTATTTAATAGAATGAAGAAAACTTTGATTAATATCTTTTAAGTTTTGATTCGAATTTTATAAAATTGAAATGACTCAACAAAATTCTGCAACGATTATATACTACAAAGGGGCTGTAAGCTACGCTCGCCAACCCCCCGTTCAGACACCGCAGAATCTAAAAACACGCTAATCTGATGGGTTTTAAAAATATTAGAGAAAATTGAATTATACTGAAAAAAAAGCTGTGCAGATCTCCATGTAAAAGGGTTTCCATTCTATTAATTCCCTTTGATTGCAAAAATTTAAGGCCGAATCAGTTGCTGTTAAGACATCCAATGGTTGTTTTCGTTTTTGATTAAAGAGGATCAGTTAAACATTTGAAAAGAAGCTAAAATAAAATGAATTAAGTATACAGAGTCTTTGTCTCCCGGTATTTTAAAACAATCTCTATAACAATAGCCTAAGTCATGTGACTATCATCAACAGTTCCGGGCGGACCACTTCGATTTTAGGTAGATTTCCTATGAAATACTACCTATTGGGATCGTTCCCATGTTGGAATTTCTGAAAATTTTTTGCAGATCTACATCGATCATGACCCCTAGAACCCAAAACCACCCTCAGTAAAAAACTTTATCTATCTATCTATCTATCTATATATCTATCTATCTATATCACTTTCTTCTGGACACGATAAATTTCGTAATTCTGCACCAATCTCTTCCAAACTGATACATAAAATCAATGGGCATAAAATCTCGGTCAAGTTCGTTAATGGGCAAAATCGGACAAAGGGGGTGGAAATACGGAGGGATTGGTGAAAACAGAAAAACCCCCATAACTTCTTAATTTTTGTACATATCAAATCAGTTTAAAGTTTTTATTACTTCTAAAAATAGGGCCAAAAATTTATGTATCACAGATTTTTGATAAAGTTAAAAATGGGCTCAAGGGGCGCAAAAAATAGGGTTTTTGGGAGAAAAAAATTCATAACATCGTCAATTCTCCAGATATCAAATCCAAATAATTTTATTATAAATCTCCTTAACATTATCTACAACTTTTATATTCACAAGTTTTTGATAGGACCAATTCGTACTGCAAAAAAAAAAAAAAATTAAAAACGAAAACAAAAAGGGGGTTTGAAGGAGAAAAAAATCCATAACTCCGTCAATTGAAGAGATATAAAATCCCCATGAATTTATCATATATCTTTTTACTTTCTTCTATCTTGACAAGAAGAAAGTATTGGTTTCATGAAAATTTTCGAATTCCAGTTTTCGACGGATTTACACGTGTTATGGGTCAGAGATTCCAAAAAACATGTTTTTACAAAATGTCTGTCTGTCTGTCCGTCTGTCTGTCTGTATGTGACACAAATTTTGTGGGCGCTCTATGTCACGAACTAATGCACGGAATTTAATAAAAATTTATATTCAGGTAGTCCCTGATATAGATTGGTGCTGATTTGTTTTTGGTGTAAATCGCCCTGCCGCTGCTATGTAGCATTTTGCAGGATTTCCGCAAAAGCTCTATCTCAAGAACTAATGCACGGATTTTTATAAAACTTCAGATTCCGTTAATCCTTGATATGAATTGGTGCTGGTAACGTTTTGGTGGAAATCGCCCAAAAGATGGCACTGCTATGCTGCATTTTGCAGCATTTACACGATTTTCGTAATAGCTCAATCTCAAGAAATAATGCACGGATTTTCATCAAACTTCTGATTCAGTTAGTGCTTGACATGAATTGACGTTTTGCCTCTTGTGGTGTAAATCGCTCAACAGGTGGCGCTGCTATGCTGCATTTTTTTTTAGATTTCCGCAATAGCTCTATCTCAAGAACTAATGCTTGGGTTTTCAACAAACTTCAGATTCAGGTATACCTGGATATGAATTAGTGCTGTTTATGTTTTGGTGTAAATCGCTCAACAGGTGGCGCTGCTATGCAGCATTTTTCACGATTTCCACAATAGCTCAATGTCCAGAACTAATGCACGGATTTTCATCAAACTTCAGATTCAGTTAGTCCTTGACATGAATTGATGTTTTGTACCTTTTCGTGTAAATCGCTCAACAGGTGGCGCTGCTGTGCTGTATTTTTTTGTGATTTCCACAATAGCTCTAGCTCCAGAACTAATGCACCGATTTTCATCAAACTTCAGATTCCGGTATACCTTAATATGAATTAGTGCTGTTTGTGTTTGGGTGCAAATCGCTCAACAGGTGGCGCTGCTATGCTGCATTTTTCAGAATTTCCCCTACAGCTCTATCTCAATAAGAAATGGACGAATTTTCATCAAACTTCAAATTCAGGTATACTTTGATACGAATTGGTTCTAAATTGATGTAATTTCTTTTACTATTCAAATGATTTAATTGAAGTGATTTATATAGAAGAAAGTTTTGTGATGGCCACAACATACTAGTTAATATTGTCTACAACATCTATATAGACAAGTTTTGGATAAGACCAATTCTTACAGCAAAAAAAAAAAAAAAAAAAAAAAAAATTAAAAATACATAGTGGTTGAAGAATAAAATCATCATAGTAAGGGTGTATTCAAATCCTAACTGCTTATTTTCTGACTCATTTTACAATTCATTTTTGCTCTCAAAGGCTTCCAATTGGTACGTTTTCTTACTCAGAAACTATATAATGTACAGTAATGGTCGATTTTTAGATAGAGGCAGAATATATTTTTAAAAATGCTGTTAAAAAGGGCATTTTGAATCGAATTTACCGAAGCGGATTGTGTTGGAAAAATCATTGTATTAAGGATGCAATCAAATCAAAACCGCTTATTTTATGACTCATTTTTAAATTCATTTTTGCTCTCAAACGCATTTAATTGGTAGATTCGCTTCTTCAGAAACTATATAATGTGCCGTAATGATCGATTTTTTGATAGAGGCAGAACATATTTCAAAAAATGATGTCAAAGTGGGCATTTTGAACGGAATTTCCCGAAGTGATTGTGTTAGAAACGAAAAATATTGTCCTTTTTAGAAAATAATTGTTTATATATCAAGTTTTAATTAATTGAACAAAAAATACGAACACAGGTCGCTTATAAATCTCTTCAAAAATCACGTCAGCAAGTTTCATATATTTTTTTTATTAAAAATGAATCTGGAATTATGCCAGAAAATTTCGAGTTGTTGAACATGGAAAAGTATTTTTTTGAATACCGTCCTAACATGATTCTGATAAAACCAGCTATTATATAAAAATGAAATAAAAACTCGTCAAAAGCGGCCAGATAAAATTGTTAAAGTGGATTTATCTCTAATCATGATTTAGTTTTTGTTTGTGAAATTAGTATATTTGACTTCGAAATCTACCTCTGCCTGTAGGCCGGGCCGGCAGGGATTTTTTATACTCTAGGTGCCATTTTGGTACTTTAATGTTAGCCAGGTGATAAGTCGCCAAATATTATTCTATCGCCATCATTTCATCTATATTATAACAGCTCAAGCCATCAACTGCCATAAACAAATACGGTCTGATCCCTTCACCTGTCATATGAAAGTTTGGCACAGATGTCATGTACACCCCATATTTGCGCGATTTTTTTTCCGACGCCAATTTGGGGAAACTATCAACCAGTTAAGTATCAACAGCATAAACAAAACCACCCGGCTTACCATATCAAGCAAAATAACGATACTTTGGCGCCAGTTAAGTACCCATTGCGTATATGACATTGGCGTGAGAAAAAAATCGCGCCAATATGGGGCCGTATATGACATTTGTACCGAAAGTTTTCCATTTTGATTAAAAATCAAATTTCTTTTTTCGAATAAAACTACATAAAAGTTGTCATGCTCATAAAGAATTCTTGGTACTGTTACGCTAGCCGGGTGCAAATCTCGCCAATAGCTTTTTTGAACTCGCCAGTTAGCATTTTTTTTATTTTTCGAGTGGTAAATTAAATCATTCATTTGAAGTTGAAATTAAATGTCATGGTTTGTTGCATTATTTAATATTAGCCAGATGTCATATACGCACCGCAGGTTTGGCATGATTTTTTTAAACGTAAATTTGGCGAAAACCTCGTTTTCGAACACCAGTTACATATGTATTTTTGGTACTACTTAGTTATCCCGTCGACCAAAAATCTATCGCCAAACTATAAGATTAAATGCCAATAATTGTTGATCGTAAATGTTACATTCACTTGACTTTAAGCAAGTTACACGTGTTCTATCAAGCGATTTTTTTTTCGACGTTTTATTTGTATATTTATTAATGTTATACTAATTTATTTGTTCATTCGTTACTTAAAATAAAAATTATGACAATTTGTATAATTTGGCGAAATTGTTCGACGGAATAACTATGTAGTACTTATTTTTTTAATTATTTTCTATTATTTTCAAAAGGAAATAACAAAAAGTAATTGATAACTATAGAACAAAATAATTTATATAATTTAAAAAAAGAAGTAAATGTAAATAAACATTTATTATTAAACTAGCTGTACCTGGCCACGCGTTGCAGTGGCTCAGTCTGGCTAAATGGAAAAGAAAGAAAAAAGGGAAAGTGCGCGTTTCTAATGTGTTTAATTTCACAATACTTGTGGGTATTATACAATATACTTTGTTGTTACATTGTCTGTGCAGATATAGATATTGTCTGATTTGCAGATTCTAGAAGATGAAACATATAATTGTCCGTGTGAGAAGCAATTCATGTCTAGATCTAAACCGCAGAATTTTAATGCTTGGCCCTAAGCTTTGTTGATGGAGATTACAAACGCCAATCATATAGGAAATAGCAATCTCTTAAATCGAAATTGCGCATCCATTGGAATCAAAGGAATGCGAGGAATGAGGACATCTTCACCTTTGAAAAGCCCTGTCAAGATTGTTGCTTCTATGAAGTTGCTCATTATTAAATTCCTACTATTATTTCACACTCTCCCTATATTTATTTATTTATATATCTTGTTCAAATTTTCAATCGTTAATAAAATACTTATTATTCATCCTATCAAGTTGAAATAATTTTTTTTTTAAACTTGTACTGGATGACAATTGATGTTAATACAGATTTTTCAAATATTAATTCATTAATTAAATTTTAATTAATTAATTTTAGTTTTACATGGGAGAAAAATAACGGCCATTGGTTATTGAACAGCATTTAATGCATCTTCATATCTATAAGAGGGGCTACCATAGGACACCCAACCAGGACGCCAACCGCTAGGTTTATGGCCTATATGTCCTGGCGGGGAAACCCCTCCACCATCCAGTTCCTCCCAGCCGGGAAACGGGTCTATCAGCGACAATTATTACAAAAGAAAATGCTTACAAAAGCATAAATCCATATGCAAAACTGCATAGCAACTCGCTATGTCTCAAACAGGAGTACAGAAATGCATGTTTATAGGTAACTATGCAACTAAAACACAAACATGTAACTATCCAGGTAACTCTACAACTGCACTGCAAAACACAGGACTAACAACACGCAAATAACAAAATAAAAAGCAATATTACAAAATGTAAATTTGTAGTAACTCTACAACTAGGTAAGCATTAGTCCCATAATATAGTAGAGTCCAATATATAGCAGTCATAGATAAAGGGGGGGACCCTGTTCTGTCGCCAAATACCACCAACTTTGTCGCCAACTTGGCGACATACCGCCAAAATGAATCGCCAAATGTAACGCCAACTTGGCGATATCTCTAATATTTCGCCAAATTCCCATAGACTTCCATTTTAAACCTACTTGCTTATAGAAAATCAAGAAATTGAGATATTTTAATGCAACAAAAACTAATATTAGCTTAAGGGATTATATAAAATTTTTCTTTGATGACCTAAGTAGGAATTAACTTTAAAAACAAAATTTTTATATTACTTGTTTTTTTACTGCAAGCCGCGTGCCGTTGCAAACACTTGGCTTGTGAATATTTCGCAACATCATAATTGGTAGGCCAATTGTCAATTGCAGTACGTGCAGTGGCATCCCTGTAAATCGAGTTAATTAAAAAGATATGTGCCGAGTTAAACTTGTGGCATTGAGCTCACAATCTATTGACACTAATTGCATATTATACTCTTATTTCAAAGAATAATGTCCATTGAAAAATAAATTAATGGGGATTACCCCTCATTTCCCCTCTTTATACCTAGCCAATGAACCTCCAAATCTAATCTGGGAAACGCCTTATCAAAATAAACCGGTATACCAAATTTGAAGCAAATCGGATAATTCGGCATGGAAAAACTCATTTATCTAAATTAAGGGGGCATTTGCCCCCGTTCGCCCCTTTATACTTAATCAATGAACCCCCAAAACAAATCATTGAAGCGCCTTATCAGATAGAACCTATTCACAAAATTTGAAGCAAATCCAACAATTCTACATCAAAAACCAAGTTATCAAATTTAGGGAGGAATTACCTCCCCGATCCCTTTTGCACAACCAATAAAACACCAAAACTAATCAGGGAAGCTCTTTAATCAGAATGAACCTATTTACAAAATTTGAAATAAATCAGATAATTCTGCATGAAAAACCCATTTATCTAAATTAAGGGAGGATTTGCCCCCGTTCCCCTTTTATACTTAACCAATGAACTCCCAAAACTAACCAGGAAAGCGCCTTAACAGAAGGAAATTATTTACACAGTTTGAAGCAAATCGAATATTTCTTTCAAGAGATATCACGTTACATACATACGTACATACAGAACCTGCAGAGGTTTAAGATTTCGTACAAACGAACATTTACATTTTTGTATATAGAAATGTGCCCCCACGGGGGGGAAGTGGGATAAGGAGGATGGTAAGGGCATAATATGAAAGAGTAGTCAAAGAGCATTCTAATGATATGTCACATGACGTGTCTGAAAAAATTTAAAAAGCGCCCCCTGGTGTTGGCGAGTAAATTGGAGTGGGAGGAGCTAGGTTCTTGATAGGTATATAAAAACACGCGCGTATTCGAATGCAACGCAATCCGTAAATTTCAAAGCAATCGGTGAAGAACTCGGAGGTTTAAGATTTTGTACAAACGAACGTTTATATTTTTTATTTATATAGAAATGTGCCCCCACGTGGGGAAAGTGAGGGAGCGAGATGCGAGGGGCATAATATGAAACAGTAGTCCAAGGGCTTTCTAATGATATATCACATGATGGGTTTTGGAAAAAATTTTAAAAGTGCCCCCTGGTAAAGGGTGGGGGCAAAGGGGGGGGGGGGGGGAACGAGGCTCATAATAAGTATATAACAACATTCCCTTATTCGAATGCAACTCAACCAGTGAATTTCAAAGCAATCGTCAAGAACTTTCGGAGATTAGAGAATTTGAACAAACGAACATTTACATTTTTAATTATATAGATAAACAACAATAGCCGGGTTACCGTGTCAATTAAAATAATGCCATTTTGGCGCCAATTAGGTGCCCCGGTGCGTATATGACATCTGTGCCTAATATTTTTCTTTCCATTTTTTTTTGTTTTGTTTTTTTAAAGCAGTGAAAGCCATCAATTTTAAATGTTTCAGTTTTAAATGAAAGTTTTGTATTTTAAATAAAATGAATGAAAGGATTATTTTTTCAATGAAATTAATGAAATATAAAAAACATGAGACGGAGAAAATGTTTGGCGATTTATCACCTGCGTCTCACTAACATAAAAATAGTGAGTTCTTGATTTCTCTATCAGAATCTTTCGATTTGGCGTAAGATAGTTCAAGTAAATTGAATTATGAATAAAAATAACGTGATACATTTCTTAGCATACATTTAAAGGAGACCAAACTGGTCGACAAATTAGTTTAAAATAATAACCTTTTCTGAAATATGAAAAAAAAAATCTGTTATGATTAAAATTTGAGTTACCATCATTAGAAAAATGTATTTAAAATTAGAAAAAAAAATTAATATTTCAAAAACTAATTGAATTTAAAAATTCTAATACCAGTTTTGGGATCTGCGGATCAATACGATTTTTGGTGTTAATTTCATCGCAAAGTATTCCATATTTTAGGAGAAATGGCCGTGAAACATAATCAGTTGTTTAATCAGTCGTTTCAAAGAATCGTTTCATAAATTCGTTTCATATATCGGTTTCATAAATTCGGTTCATTAGGATTCTATATATACGAGTTGGAACCCGTCGAAATTCGACGAATTAAAATGTTTAGAAAGGAACTGTTAGATCGAATTTATAATAAACCTACAAAAATAATTACAATAAAAAATTTGTCTTGCATTGGTTGTCTAACTCTTAAAACAAATAATGTTTTTAACCTAAAATTATCAAAATATTATTTCCACAAACTTCAACTGCTTAAATTATTGAAAAATTAAACTGTATTAGAATACGTAATCAAGATCAGTAATCATGTTGAAGTTATCGATTGAGGCTCTTCTGTTTGTTTTTACGGGATGAAAAATCAGTAAAAAGGATTTCGCTTTGTCACATCATAAAATTTTTCCACATAAAATCTAAACTGTACGTTATTTTCACATTCCTAAAATTTACATACGCTCCACTCAAATCACAATTTAAAAGTATTTTAACGCACAATACATTATTAATGAATGTATTTCCAAACTTAAAGTCACGCTTGTCCGATATAACTTTTCATGTGAACATTCGCACAAACTTTAAGTTCTAATCTCAGTACCCGCAAAAACTTACCATTCAGAAATTTGCCTTTAGTTGCCATAGTATTGGCCATTTAGTATTGGTAAAATATTTAGTTTTATCAAAGAAAATGATAGTTTTGTTTTAAATATGACATCATTTTTACTCACTGAATCATTTTGCATAGCGTCTCAAACTCAGTATCAGCGTAATGTAAAAATATTGAAATATCTTCTTCAATCTTTTGATTTATGAAGAAGAATGTGTAGTTTTTTTTTAATGGCTGACGTCATTTTCTGTTCAAAAATTAGAAAAAAAGTTACTTTTATTTGTAATATGAAAATGGCATCAATAAGAATATAATCAATAAAAATAAATAAATCATGATTAATTTCCCTTTACTTTTAATAGAAATGGAGTACTTCAGTTGCCACGATTAGAAAAATGGTATTTAAAACTACAAAAAATTAATATCTCAAAAATAAATTGAGATACAGCTTTAAAACAAATTGCATTCAAAAGAGCATTTTTTTCCTCATACGACGGTGTAAAAATTTAAAATGTGCGATGTTTAGAAGTTTAAAAATTTGTAGTAGAGAAAATTGCCAAACCGAAATTTTATTTCAAAGTGTTGCCATTCGCAAAATGACGTATGCGTTACGCACAGATATGTTTGTCCTTTATAATATAGATAGAGTAGATATTAAATTTGAAACAATTCGGGTGGGTAGTTTTTGCACTTTTATATGCGGACAGACCAGATGACGACTATAAGTGCTATGTTTTTATATAACTACGAGCGATATATATAACTAAGCGATTTTATATAACTAAGCGAATACATTTTTTATGAAGTAAATTATATATAATAATACGTAAAATAAATATATACCACACAGAAATAAATTAATTAGATATGCAAAATAGGTTTAAATAAAACTTCTTGTGTGAAATATTTTTATAGATCTTGAGTAAAATTTCCGGTCATTTTAGATCTTTTGTTTAAGACATTAAAACTCACAATTTGGAACCATACTTTCACAAAATCACACTGCAGGTCACTTGTGTAAAGCCATCCCATGCATATAAACAAACCACGCTCGCATATGAATTCATTTTGCCTGTCATCAACCTAAATGAAAGGCTAATGTATGCGTTAATAACGTTGAAGTTTACTACTCAAACATTAAACCGGCTAATATCAAAGGCTTCAATGTTCCTTGAAATGGGAGAAGTAAATGTCTCCGAGAACGAGTGTTTGTCTTAGACGTGATTAAATCTTAGGGTTACCAAGTAAACACTTAGCTAAGAATATAACTTGATACATGCTGTTTGACATTTATTTGTTTGCTAAATTAAACTGTATAAATAAAGTAATATATAAAATTTAAAATATTTGTGTAGAATTTTCCATTGAAAAGCACAAACGAGCAGTTAATTTAAAGGAAAAAAATATTGCAGTTATTGCATAATATCTTTTTTCATTTTTGTCGAAAAATGTCTTCTTTAGAATATGTTAAATGCAATAAAAATTTAAGGAAATCCTGACATTTTTCTTGATTTTTAGTAAAACATACACTAGACTAATTTAATTAGAATTAATCACATATATACTATGGGATTCGCGACTAGTTTGCTTTGGGTGGGTCTCTCAATAAGACTCCTGTGTCTTTAAAAGTTAATTAAAAACCTATCTGGAAAAACGCAGAACGGACCAAGGCGGCGTTGCAACTTTGCGCCCTCCTTTCGAAGCGCGCTTAGCACAATGCCAAGTTTAAACTTTGAACAAGGGTTTTGTTTTAGGTACACTGTAAAAAGAAATGATTATTGCTATGCAGAATTTAGTTTTATGAAATTCCAAATGAAGTTTAAATATGCACTTCTTTTATTCTCAGTACCCGAATTAAGTTCATCATAAACAAATTAGGATAAGATTAAAAAAAAAGAGTTATAGAGAATAGCAATATTTGATATTATTTAGGCTTCATATCTGTTTGAACTTTTATGGTATACCCTTTAATACTTTTGTAGTATTGACAGCTATACCCAATCCTATAGGGTTGGGGTATAGATGACTATACTACAAAAATTTAGACAGCTAATTTTTTTACTACGTCTTATTATTCTTTTATTAACGAGTTTTTTAATAATAGAGTTAATTATTCACATATTTACGGTACGGAACCCTCAGAGTGCGAGAAATACTCGCATTTGACCGTTTACTTGCGTTTTATAAATATAATTATGCGCGCAACGTTTCTTGGTGTTTCCATTACCTGTGATTTCATGTGATATAACGAGTAATACTACATGATTGGATGGACCTGATGGACCACATGGCGGAGGAGGAAGGCGAAATTCCCTTACGGGAACTTTTAAAAAATGTGGATACAGCTGAGGGGTAAAAGAAGAAATTAACGATGATGTGCCGATTGATTATTTTCTATCACTTGATTCTGAAGTTGACTCTTCAGAAACACTAACTGGATAATCTGGGCAGTTTTAAAAATAAAAACTATACAGCAATGAATTGCGATGAAGATGATGGAGAGGGAGAAATCAATGAAACTTCGGACGATAAAATGCTTAAATCGTTTGAAACAATCAGACGCGGATTAAAGTTTGAAGAAAATAAGCCTGAAGGGGTTTTTGGTGCATTGTAAAGATGCGAGATTTATAATGAGAGAAACAACTTTTTCAAACGATAAACTAGCAAGACAAAATTAACACTTTCGCTGCCGATCCTGCGACAGCGCGTGATGCGGGATCGACAGCGAAAGTGATCAGATATTTTAAATTGATACTAGAAATATCAAAAGAAGATATTTTACTTTCTGTTATCGCTGAACAGGTACTGAACAGGTAATCAGCATTAAGGGGTTTCCTAGCTGTTATCAGCTTAACACCCAGTCTAGGAAATTAAATGCCTTTTATTAAATAAAGCGTAAAATACTATTCTTTATTTCTGGTATGAACATTACATTTCTGGATAAAAATCGAGGCGAAACTGACAAATCTGTATGGTGGCACTCAACGTGTTAACAGACTTTTTCAGTAATTAAATTTAATGATCCGTGTGGTAATGTATGCTTAAAATTTCTTGTTATAATAAACACGATAGTGTCATTAAAATTCATTAATTTTAATATAAAATTATATTCTTAAACTGAAAATTCAGTGTATTCCTGGAGAATTTTTTATTTTATTCTTGTTTTCCGTGCATGTTTCTTTTTGATGTGTAAAATAAAGAAAACATATAGATATAATTTATAAAAAAGGTGTGATAATTACTTTTTAAAAAATATATTTATTGTTTACGAATAAAAAATCTGTTTTATGTAGTTTAAGCAGGGCTCGCACCGTTCCTAAAATTTTCGCACTTTTCTACCAGTATTTTAAATAAGAATTCTCCGTGGTAGATTACTTTAATATCTATAATAGAA
Source organism: Maratus speciosus (assembly GCA_963932465.1). Taxonomy (NCBI): domain Eukaryota; kingdom Metazoa; phylum Arthropoda; class Arachnida; order Araneae; family Salticidae; genus Maratus; species Maratus speciosus. The sequence goes on along the minus strand of OZ010790.1, from coordinate 23,576,852 downwards.
TTATACGACAAAGATTGCAGTTTTAATTTAGTGGTAGAAAAGTGCGAAAATTTTAGGAACGCTGCGAGCCCTGAGTTTAATGCATTTTAAAGGTGGATCTCTATTTAACGAATTTTCCATATAACGAACTTTTTTTCGGGATTTAGTATCCGACTGTAAGAGTAAATGTCTTTCTTATATTTCTGCAAATTATTGAAACTTAATACAATTAATATATCTGATATTATTTTTATGAAATATTAAAGATTCGTTCAAATAATCCGACAACACTTATTGCCGGAAAATTACTTCACGCTTTTTTATATTTCTAAGTGTTGATTGGTGCAGCCAAATCATAAATGTTTTACTTCTCATGTTCAAGGATTCTGTAGTGAATAAGTTATTATGAAAATTTTGTGTTTTTTATTATTGACAGTTATAATTATATATGACAGGTTATAATTATAAACAACTGAACGTCGACATACACTATATGGCCAATGGTAACCGATCACTTGCGATTTTAGACGTTTTGTTAAATATCTAGAAAAATACATGAGGAATTAACCTGAAACTGCAAGAGTGTAAACAGTATAGTATAGGTCATATATTTCCGTGAAGAGTATTTTCCGAAACTTCATAGAAGACCGTCAACAAATTAAATAAGAACGAATATCTTTTGGATAACCATGTAAAACCTAATGTAGCAAAAGCGTTCAAACTCCAGATTATTAATAAGTGGCTTATTTTAATATAATGTGTTCATTTTTATGAGGATAGCATGTATACTCGTAGAGAAATTAAGGTGTTTACAAAAACAGTCCCAAATTTCGCCAAGTTTTTTTGTTTCTAATTTACAGAGTTCTTAATATAAAAAAAAAAGTTATTTTCAGAAAATATGACAAACAACATTTTACACAATACTCTGCAATCAGAATTTAAAAATAATAAAAATTGGATGAAAAATGAGCAGGTTAACTAAAATATGTTTCACTGTGCATGCGCGAATGCAATCAAAATATAATGTGCATAATGTATTAGCTAAGTATACAGAGCAACTTTTGTAAAGGTCTCAAAATCATAGCTTGAAAATTATCGTCCATAGAATAAGCTCGAAATACGTTGTTCCCAAAAGGAAGCAAAAAGATGAGGGGTTGTATCCAAATATAGTAGTACGTGGAATATTGTGTACGCTATATTGGCACTAATCAACAAATATTTGATGCAACCCCTTATCTTTTTGCTTCATTTTGGGAACAACGGATTTTGAGTTTATTCTATAGACGATAATTTTCAGAATTTTCAAGCTATGATTTTGAGACTTTTACAAAAGTTGCTCTATATACTTAGCTAATACATTATGTATATTATATTTTGATTGCATTCGCGCATGCGCAGTGAGACGTATTTTAGTAAATCTGCTCCTTTTTCATCCAATTATTGTTATTTTTTAATTCTGATTGCAGGTTATTATGTACAATATTGTTTGCCATATTTTCTGTAAAGGACTTTTTTTATATTAAGAACTCTGTAAATTATAAGCAAAAAACTTGGCGAAATTTGGGACTGATTTTATAAAAACCTTAATTTCTCTACGAGTACACATGCTATCCTCATAAAAATGAACACAGTGTATTGCAATAACCCACTTATTAAGAATCTCGAGTTTGAACGCTTTTGCAACATTAGTTTTTACAGGGTTATCCGAAAGATATTCGTTCTTTTTCAATTTGTTGACGGCTCCCTATGGGGTTTCGGGAAAAAAAATCTTCACGGAAATATATGACCTAAACTATACTGTTTATACAACTGCAGTTTCATGATAATTCCTCATGTATTTTTCTAGATATTTAACAAAACGTTGTATCCAAATATAGTAGTACGTGGAATATTGTGTACGCTATATTGGCACTAATCAACAAATATTTGCTGCAACCCCTTATCTTTTTGCTTCATTTTGGGAACAACGGATTTTGAGTTTATTCTATAGACGATAATTTTCAGAATTTTCAAGCTATGATTTTGAGACTTTTACAAAAGTTGCTATGACCTAAACTATACTGTTTATACAACTGCAGTTTCATGATAATTCCTCATGTATTTTTCTAGATATTTAACGAAACGTTGTATCCAAATATAGTAGTACGTGGAATATTGTGTACGCTATATTGGCACTAATCAACAAATATTTGATGCAACCCCTTATCTTTTTGCTTCACTTTGGGAATAACGGATTTTGAGTTTATTCTATAGACGATAATTTTCAGAATTTTCAAGCTATGATTTTGAGACTTTTACAAAAGTTGCTCTATATACTTAGCTAATACATTATGTATATTATATTTTGATTGCATTCGCGCATGCGCAGTGAGACATATTTTAGTAAACCTGCTCCTTTTTCATCCAATTATTGTTATTTTTTAATTCTGATTACAGGTTATTATGTAAAATATTGTTTGCCATATTTTCTGTAAAGGACTTTTTTTATATTAAGAACTCTGTAAATTATAAGCAAAAAACTTGGCGAAATTTGGGACTGATTTTATAAAAACCTTAATTTCTCTACAAGTATACATGCTATCCTCATAAAAATGAACACAGTGTATTACAATAACCCACTTATTAAGAATCTCGAGTTTGAACGCTTTTGCAACATTAGTTTTTACAGGGTTATCCAAAAGATATTCGTTCTTTTTCAATTTGTTGACGGCTCCCTATGGGGTTTCGGGAAAAAAAATCTTCACGGAAATATATGACCTAAACTATACTGTTTATACAACTGCAGTTTCATGATAATTCCTCATGTATTTTTCTAGATATTTAACGAAACGTCTTAAATCGCAAGTGACCGGTCACCTTTGGCCCTATTGTGTATGCGGCCTAGGGCGTGAAGAGGTTAAGCACACTGCAAATAGAAGCGTCTTAAATTTAGACACATGTGTGACTGAAAAAGAATTTTAGACACTTAAGTGTCTTAATCTGAAAATTCAGACATTATAGATGTCTTAATTTAAGATACATAAGTGTCTTACTATGACCATGGTGTAAACGAACTGAGAATAATGTCTAAAATATCCGCAAACGTCTTATTTTAAGACACTTCATTGCTTTAAACGTGTCTTAATTTAAGACGTTTTGATTCTTTCGACGCAATAACCACCAGGGGGCACTAGCACTCCCAGTTGCGCATGCGTTTTAGATGTCTTCTTTCGAAGTGGTATACGTTGTAATTCAAACAAAGTTTGTTTTTATGTACGCGTGTATTTTAATTCGTTTTTTTTGCGAAATGTGAAGTACTGTGATTTTAATTCGTATTAACTTGGATTATTTATTTATTGAATACATACATCTGACGTATGTGCTCGACATCAAATGTCTCTTAGAAGCTGTCGTCGATACAAGGGCGGGATAGACACAGAACAGAAGTAGACGACGGTTGAAGATTACACTCGGAAATTCTACAAAGCGTGTGCAATGGGCTTAGTGTTAACTCGTATCAATTTATATCAATAATATTGTGTTATTCATCTTCGTCCTGTCGAAGCTGGCAAAAAAAAAAAAAAAAAAAAAAAAAAAAAAAAAAAAAAAAAAAAAAAGAAACTTTTGTCTGGCGGGTTCTGTTTTTAGGATGAATCATCTCATTCTTTAAATATGGCTAGTCGGATGTATTATGGGATTACCTTTTAAACTGATGAAAGTCTTTCTCCCTCACTGTGGTTGTGGTAGTTTTTAAAATTTCAAATCGAGGAATATTTCTTACCTCTTGCAAACAGCGATTGAAGTAAGTGTTATAATCTCTTTATAGTACTAAAACTATTGTCTTTTATGAATTTATTTATTGTACTAAACAAAATCTTACATGAAATTTAATTAGTTTTGAATCTTTTTGCAAAAAAAAAAAAACACTATTTCTAGAAGTATATATTTTTAAATTTATGACGTTGTCTTTTATTACAAATTATGTATTATTTATTCTCATCTTTTTTCTCAAATTTAAAGTAATAACATCACTAAAAAACAGACATATTTAAAAGTTAAGTTCATTCTCTTGTTTTGTTTTGTTTTCAATATGGCAGTTCTTAGTTTCAATTTCAATGGCTAATGCTTATCTCATACTCGACCACAAGGAAATAGAAAAAAAAAACTTTGAAAGATCTCCTAAAGTTTTCTTACTTCCTAGCTAGGGATTACAATCCCGGATTGAGATCCGGGATCCCACTTTAATTTTAACCCCGAAAATCCCGGAATTTTTACTGGAAAATTCCAGGATTTTCGGGATTGCCTTTTTTTTTTCCATTGAACAATATTCAGCTGAAATTAAAAAATATATTTATAAACTTTCGCTTTTGGAAAAAAAAATCAATTGACTTTCATGAAATTTATATATAATTGAAAATGAATGTTTATCTCAAGTATTTCTTAGATATATTTCTAAAGCTATTAAATCTTTTAATGTGTGAAAACTTTTGATTTGGAAACATAGAAGTAAGCCAGTCAGGAAATCATTTGTTTATTTATTTGATTTGTTTAATCATTTGTTGCTGCATGCGTGGATTCGAAGGTCATTTTCCAATTAGACTTTACTGATAAGCATCGCAAGTTTGTATCATAGTGATATCATGTGCTAACTTTTTTTTTTTTTTTTGGCTTTATTTTGCTTTAAAGATGTCTTGTTTAGTACCTCATAGGAATGATAACAATAAGCCCATGTGGCAATATAAATTTTTAAAAAATCTAATTTTTAAATGATAAGGATTTTTATTTTTTTTCGGGGAGGGGGGGGGGAGATTTTGTATGAAATTTTCGTAAAGTTGATACCTTAAATCTTGCACTGATTATAATGAAAATTTTGAACTTTTAGAGTAGGACAAGATTAAAAAACACAAAATATAAATAAACAAATTACCGAAGTAATTTTTTTCTCAATATTAACCCTTTGCACTCGAGGACTCCGGAGCGGAGCCATTTAAAATTTGTCTTCAAACACCAGGTCTCCGCTACGGAGACAATGCAAATAATTTTGTGATACCATGTAATCTTGGGTTTTCTAGACAGGTATCACAAAATTATTTGCATTGTCTCCGTAGCGGAGCCCTCGAGTTTGAAGACAAATTTTAAATGGCTCCGCTCCGGAGCCCTCGAGTGCAAAGGGTAAAGTAGAATATTTATTTATTTATTCATAGTTAAATAGCTGTTGTGATTATCATCTGATATATATGTAAAATTGCCTATGTGGCAATATAAATTTTTAAAAAATCTATTTTTAAATTATATGAAGTAGAGTAGGACAAGATTATAAGAAATATATATATTTATCCATGTACTTTAAAAGCCCTCAATAGCCCTTGCCGCTGAATTTGTCCGATAATCGGAGATGTCTGCTTTTGTGAGGTAAAAATATACAAATATGTATGCCATGCGGATTAAAAAAGTATTCGCTAAATAGATGTTTCAGAATAGCTATTCGGGAATGTCCATTAACCTCCACAACGGATACTCCCGAATACTGGACATCTCAATTGAGATAACAATAATGCAGGGTTGCATTTTTTGCAAAAGAACTTCTTGATTAAAGAATGGGCATACTGGGCCGTGCCCCGCCCCCCTACGATTTTAGTGCCCACAAATTCGATGTGCAATATTTTTAAAGCTTATATTTTAAATCTGTTTCGAAATTGTATTGATTATAATCAATATTTTGAACTTTTAAAGTAAAATAAGATTAAAAATAAAACAAATTAAAAAAAATCTAATATTTAGATAAATATTTTTTGTTTTAATCTTGTTCTACTTCTGAAGTTCAAAATATTGATTATAATCAGTAAAATGTCGTAAAAGATTTAAATTATCAGCTTAACAAAAATTGCGTACCAAAATTGGGAGCACCAGAAAAATCAGGTTGTAGGGGGGGGGGGGGGGGGCAGGACCCCAGCCAAATATTTTTCCAGGATTCAACGTGGTCAAACATGGCTACGTATGATGCTTACAAAAAAAAATGGATGCTATTAAGACGTTTGAAGTGTCTGAGATTCAGACACGAAAAGTGTCTGAAAAAATTCAGACATTTTAAAATGTCTGAAAACTGTACACTCCGTTTCAGACACTTAAGTGTTTGAATTTCAGACATTTTAATTTACAGTGCAATCAATACAAGTTTTAGATTTATTTTATTTTATTATTTTGTAAAGTGTCATATAGTTACTTAAGTTTCTTGATATCTTCCACTAGAAAATAATATTATTTGTTATTTTGACAAAAAGGATCACTGTTATTCGCTGATATTATGTAAGGGATCAATATTTTTAATACTCTATTCCGTTACTTATTATAAATCATTCTAATTCATTAGACATTTATTATATTTTACTGAACTTTTAACTGAATTAATTTAATATGTCTTTAGAAATGAATAGTTATCGCATACACTTTTGAGCCAAATCTGCATTCACAATTGAAAGTAAAGATTGTTTAGTTTAGTGAAAGCAAATAATATGTTTCAGCAATCACTCGGTTTCCAAACTTCGATTGTAGTGGTCTAAATTTAATTTATTATCGCCTAATGAACGTCAAAGTTTTAAGGAAAGAGATGCGTTCTAATTTTAAATGAAGCTGACCCAAACATAATTATAAATATGCATTATCATATAGAAAATTATTATTGGTTTATTGCTAAATTTAAGCATTTTGCAGATCGTATGATTTATGAGCGTTATTCATTTATCTACGAATATATTATGGGACCATTATAAATTCATTTACGATACATTATTATATAATAATATTAAATACATGTTCTATCCAAATAATTAATTGTTACAGATCACAATTTGTAAATTTCAATTAATTTCAAAAGTCTTTTTTAATTCTAAATAACACCTGCGATTTAGATATTTTTGTCTAATAGTTTATTGAATACATACTGTGTGGTTCCATATGTTCTTAACAAACAAAAACTTAACGTGATATTCATTTTTTAAAATAAAATAAGAGAATGGAGATGCAGAACATGCCATGAAACAAAGCAATTTGGGCCAAAGAAACCCCAGTTGACGGTGCCGAATATTCTCTTACGTAGATTATTTTTCCTGTTTCAAAAATCCCTCTGTTATGACCAAATTCCTTTAGAATTGTAAAATGGTAGATTATGGTAGAATTTTAATGTCAGATTTCTCTTTCTGAATAATTCAATTTGTCTCTTATTTTTAGCATTAAGCAAACTTTCCTTTCTTTTTTTCATTTATTTATATTCAAGTTTTAAATAACACAATTTTCAAATCAAAAACTTACGATACTCGTACATTCTTTATCCCCTGTTTAAACTCTTCAGGGAAGATTTTTTTATGGTGAAAGAAAAATGACTTATCTATATACACAGAATCTGTCCACTAAATAATGAGACTGATTTCACAAAATTCGTTTATATGAAGATAATTTTACAGACACTTAATGTTCTTCAAAATAGCCTCGTCCTGCATTAATACACCATTGCCGACGACTCTGCCACACATATCTACCCCACCCACATGGGGATGGTTGTATATACCCACCTGGAAGTCTTTAACTGGATTGCTGTTGAGAACGCGCTTTGCGTTTTTCTGAAAATTCTCCATATTGTCAAAACGACGATCTTTTAAGCTAGATTTTAACCGAAGGAATAGAAAAAAGTCCAGCGGTGACAAATCAGAGCTGTACGGTGGTTAGGACAGCGTTGCGACGCTTTGTTTTGCCTGGAGCTGAGTCACTTTGAAGGATGCGTTAGAACCAGCTTTTCACAAAATTTCCGCATTTGAAGTTCTTCTGTGACGATTTGATGCACAATAGATTTTACAAGTCCCAACGTCACCGCAATCATTCACGACCCGACTTTAATTTAACCACATAACAACATTGTCTGAAGTTCGAGAACTTGATGGAAGCCTAGCCTTTGTTCGTCATCGCCGTCCTCTCTTCTGTCTTTGAAGGCTTTGTGCAAACTAAAAACTTGAGACTTGGACAAAAAGAATTATTGCCGTAAGCTTCATGTAATATGGCAAGCGTCTCAGTGGCCTATTTGTTCAGTTTTACACAAGCATTTATGGCGTATCGCTGCTCCACACTTCGCTGCATTCTGAAAACCAAACGCCACTTTTAAACACGTGTTTGCTTCACGAGCGATCCGTGCGATAATTTTCAAATAAATGCATAAAATCAATTTAAAAAATTTGTTATGAATTTTTATTTTATGTTATAAGAAGATTCAAATTATTATTCCCTGCTAGTTTTTACTTTCTTCTATCTTCAATAGAAGAAAGTATTGTAATCGAAATTTTTTTCGACTTCCGGTTTTCGACGGATTTGCATGTTTTAGGGGTCAGAGATTCCAAAAAACATGTTTATAGAAAATGTCTGTCTGTCTGTGTGTCCGTCTGTCCGTCTGTCCGTCCGTCCGTCTGTCCGTCTGTCCGTCTGTCTGTCGCCATTGTACCATCAAAAAGTGTATGAAGTTATGTATAGAATTAAACCAAAATTTTATTATAAGTTTTTGGCTATGGCAAGCAGGTCCTCCCGGAATTTGGAAAAAAATCGCCGGTAGGGGGCGCTGATATAACAATTTTTGTGCGATTTTTAATATTGTACCATCCAAAAGTGTATGGAGTTATGAATAGAATTGAACCAAATTTTTATTTTAAGTTTTTGGATATGACAAGTAGGTCCTCCCTGAATTTGGAAAAAATTCGCCGGTAGGGGGCGCTGTAAATGCGATTTTGAATATTGTACCATCGAAAAGTGTATGAAATTATGCATAAAATTGAACGAAATTTTTATTTTAAGTTTTTGGCTATGGCAAGCAGGTCCTCCCTGAATTTGGTAAAAATTCGCCGGTAGGGGGCGCTGTAATAGCGATTTTTGTGCGATTTTGAATATTGTACCGTCCAAAAGTGTATGAAGTTATGCATAGAATTAAACCAAATTTTTATTTTAAGTTTTTGGATATGACAAGCAGGTCCTCCCTGAATTTGCAAAAAATTCGCCGTTAGGGGGCGCTGCAATAGCGATTTTTGTGCGATTTTGAATATTGCACCATCGAAAAGTGAATGAAGTTATGCATAGAATTGAACCAAAAAAAAAAAAAAATTAAGTTCTTGGCTATGGCAAGGAGGTCCTCCCTTAATTTGTAAAAAAATCGCTCGTAGAGGGCGCTGTAATAGCGATTTTTGTACAATTTTTGTGCCATTTTGAATATTGTACCGTCGAAAAGTGTATGAAGTTATGCATAGAATTGAACCAAATTTTATGTGTATATTTTTGGTCATGTCACGAAGGTTCTTCCTGAATTTGGAAAAATTCTGCCGGTAGGGGGCACTATAATTGCGATGTCTGTACCATTTTCATTATTGTACCATCGAAAAGTGTATGAAGTTATCCATATAATTGAACCAAATTTTTTGTGCATGTTTCTGGCTATGGCAAACAAGTCCTCTCTGAACTTGAAAAAATTCCGAAAGAAGGGGGCGCTATAATTCCGATCTCTGTGCCATTTTCATTATCGTACCATCGAACAGCGTATAAAATTATGCATACAATTGAACCAAAATATTTGTGCTTGTTTTTGGCTTTGGCCAACAGGTCCTCCTTGAATTTGGAAATATTGCGCGGTAAAGGGGCTCCGTGTTAGCGATTTTTGTATACTTTTATGATTTTTCGTAGTTCTATTGTGCATCGGCGGCTCATGCAGCGGCGGGAACTCGCTTCCTGCTAAGCCGACTATTCGCAAACAGCTGATAACGACAAAATAAGGAAAAATTAATAATTTTAACAAATATCATGATATAGATTAACTCGTTTTTAGTCCGTTTAATTGACATGAGCTGAAATTTAAGATGAAAATCAAAGTTGGTATAGTATTGAACTAATAATATTGAAGTATTAACATGTGTAACTAGGTTTTGAAATATTAAGATGTATAAGATAGAAGAAAGTTTTGGGATTGGCACATCCAACTAGTTTATTTTAGAAAAACTTCCATTTTTGAAATACCTTCTTTTATATGAAAACATTCTAGCATATCCTTTTTTTTCCACGAAGAACTTTAGAATATTTTTAAAATATTTCTATTACTTTTAAGCCATGTACATTTTCCTGCTTTTAATTTCGGTAGATGAAATAGAGCTAATATAAAAAAGAAAAAAAATCCCTGCCGGCTCGGCTTGCAGGCGGTGGTAGATTTCGAACTTAAGTACTAATTTCACCAACAAAAACTAAATCAAGATTAAAGATAAATCCAGTTTAACAATTTCATCTGCCCGCTTTTGAGGGGGTTTTAATTTCATTTTCCAGTAAGAGCTGGTTTTATCAGAATCATGTTAATGTAATTTTTTCCAACCCCTATTTATTTTTTATTTGTTTTAGCTTTAAGAACTCGTTCTATCAAAAACCTGTCAATATAAAAGTTGTAGATTCTATTAAAAAGAATTATGAACTAGTTGGATGTGCCAATTCCAAAACTTTCTACTATCTTATACATCTTAATATTTAAAAAACTGGTTAAATATGTTAATACTTCAATATTATTAGTTCAATACTATACCAACTTTGATTTTCATCTTAAATTTCTGCTTCAATCAATTAAAAGAACTAAAAACGAGTTAATCTATATCATGATATTTCTAAAATTAATAGTTTTTCCTTATTCTGTTGTTAACAGATGTTTGAGAATAGCCGGCTTAGTAGGAAACGAGTTCTCGCCTTTGCACGTGCCGCCGATGGACAATAGAACTACGAAAAAACTAGAAAAGTATACACAAATCGCTATCACAGAGCCCCTTTACCGCGCGATTTTTCCAAATTCAAGGAGAACCTGTCGGTCAAAGTGAAAAACATGCACAAAAAATTTGGCTCAATTGTATGCATAATTTTATACACTTTTCGATTGTACAATAAAGAAAATGGCACAAACATCGCTATTACAGCGCCCCCCTTCCGGCAGATTTTTTTTTGTAATTCAGGGAGGACTTGTTTGCCATAGCCAGAAACGTACGCAAAAAATTTGGTTAAATTCTATGCATAAATTCATACACTTTTCGATGGTACAATAATGAAAAAAGCACAGAGATCCAATTATAGCGCCCCTTCTGGCGGAATTTTTTCAAGTTCAGGGAAGACTTGCTTGCCATAGCCAGAAACATAAACAAAAAATTTGGTTCAATTACATACATAACTTCATACACTTTTCGATGGTACAATAGTGAAAATGGTACAGACATCGCAATTATAGCGCCACTTTCCGACGGAATTTTCCCAAATTCAAGTAGGACCTTCGTGCCATGACCAAAAACAAACACAAAAAATTTGGCTCAATTCTATGCATAACTTCAGTCACTTTTCGATGGTACAATATTCAAAATGGCACAAAAATCGCTATTATAGTGCCCCCTACCGACGAATTTTTTCCAAATTAAGGAAGCACCTGCTTTCCATAGCCAAGAACGTAAAATAAAAATTTGGCTCAATTCTATGCATAACTTCATACACTGTTCGATGGTACAATTTTGAAAATGCACAACAATCGCTGTTACAGCGCCCCCTATCGGCGAATTTTTTCCAAATTCAGGGAGGATCTGCTTGCCATAGCCAAAAACTTAAAATAAAAATTTGGTTCAATTCTATGCATAACTTCATACACTTTGGTAAGGTACAACATTCAAAATCGCACAAAAATCGCTGTTACAGCGCTCCCTACCGGCGAATTTTTTCCAAATTCAGGAAGGACCTACTTACCATATCTAAAAACTTAAAATAAAAGTTTGGTTCAGTTCTATGCATAACTTCATACACTTTTGGATGGTACAATATTCAAAATTGCACAAAAATCGCTATTACAGCAACCCCTACCGGCGAACTTTTTCCAAATTCACGGAGGATCTGCTTGCCATATCCAAAAACTTAATTTAAAAATTTGGTTCAATTCTATGCATAACTTCATACACTTTTAATGGTACAATGGCGACAGACAGACATTTTCTATAAACATGTTTTTTACTTTCTTCTATCTTCAATAGAAGAAAGTATTGTAATCAAAATTTTTTTCGACTTCCGGTTTTCGACGGATTTGCATGTTTTAGGGGTCAGAGATTCCAAAAAACATGTTTATAGAAAATGTCTGTCTGTCTGTGTGTCCGTCTGTCCGTCTGTCTGTCGCCATTGTACCATCAAAAAGTGTATGAAGTTATGTATAGAATTAAACCAAAATTTTATTATATGTTTTTGGCTAAGGCAAGCAGGTCCTCCCGGAATTTGGAAAAAAATCGCCGGTAGGGGGCGCTGATATAACAATTTTTGTGCGATTTTGAATATTGTACCATCCAAAAGTGTATGGAGTTATGCATAGAATTGAACCAAATTTTTAGTTTAAGATTTGGGATATGACAAGCAGGTCCTCCTTGAATTTTGAAAAAATTCGCCGGTAGGGGGCGCTGTAAATGCGTTTTTTGTGCGATTTTGAATATTGTACCATCGAAAAGTGTATGAAGTTATGCATAGAATTGAACCAAATTTTTATTTTAAGTTTTTGGCTATGGCAAGCAGGTCCTCCCTGAATTTGGAAAAAATTCGCCGGTAGGGGGTGCTGTAATAGCGATTTTTGTGCGAATTTGAATATTGTACCGTCCAAAAGTGTATGAAGTTATGCATAGAATTAAACCAAATTTTTATTTTAAGTTTTTGGCTATGGCAAGCAGGTCCTCCCTGAATTTGGAAAAAATTCTCCGGTAGGGGGTGCTGTAATAGCGATTTTTGTGCAATTTTGAATATTGTACCGTCCAAAAGTGTATGAAGTTATGCATAGAATTAAACCAAATTTTTATTTTAAGTTTTTGGCTATGGCAAGCAGGTCCTCCATGAATTTGCAAAAAATTCGCCGTTAGGGGGCGCTGTAATAGCAATTTTTGTGCGATTTTGAATATTTCACCATCGAAAAGTGTATGAAGTTATGCATAGAATTGAACCAAAAAAAAAAAAAATTAAGTTCTTGGCTATGGCAAGGAGGTCCTCCCTTAATTTGTAAAAAAATCGCTCGTAGAGGGCGCTGTAATAGCGATTTTTGTACAATTTTTGTGCCATTTTGAATATTGTACCGCCGAAAAGTGTATGAAGTTATGCATAGAATTGAATCAAATTTTATGTGTTTATTTTTGGTCATGTCACGAAGGTCCTCCCTGAATTTGGAAAAATTCTGCCGGAAGGGGCACTATAATTGCGATGTCTGTACCATTTTCATTATTGTACCATCGAAAAGTGTATGAAGTTATCCATATAATTGAACCAAATTTTTTGTGCATGTTTCTGGCTATGGCAAACAAGTCCTCCCTGAACTTGAAAAAATTCCGAAAGAAGGGGGCGCTATAATTCCAATCTCTGTGCCATTTTCATTATTGTACCATCGAACAGCGTATAAAATTATGCATACAATTGAACCAAAATGTTTGTGCTTGTTTTTGGCTTTGGCCAACAGGTTCTCCTTGAATTTGGAAATACTGCGCGGTAAAGGGGCTCCGTGTTAGCGATTTTTGTATACTTTTCTTGATTTTTCGTAGTTCTATTGTGCATCGGCGGCTCATGCAGCGGCGGGAACTCGCTTCCTGCTATGCCGCCTATTCGCAAACAGCTGATAACGACAGAATAAGGAAAAATTAATAATTTTAACAAATATCATGATATAGATTAACTCGTTTTTAGTCCGTTTAATTGACTTGAGCAGAAATTTAAGATGAAAATCAAAGTTGGTATAGTATTGAACTAATAATATTGAAGTATTAACATGTGTAACTAGGTTTTGAAATATTAAGATGTATAAGATAGAAGAAAGTTTTGGGATTGGCACATCCAACTAGTTTTTTTTTTTAATCTCTGACTCCTAAAACGTGTAAATCCGTCGAAAAAAATTTCGATTACAATACTTTCTTCTATTGAAGATAGAAGAAAGTAAAAATTTAAGCGGATTTGATATCTAGTGAAATGACGATATTATGAATTTTTTCTTCTTCAACCCCCCCCCCCCTCTTTTTTCGTTTTTACTTTTGTTTTGTGGTAATAACTTTAAACAGATTTGATATGTTTTATAATTAAGAAATTATGGGTTTTTTTAGTTTTCAGAAAACCCCTCTCTGTTTAAAACCCCTTGGTCCGATTTTGCTCATTATCCCCTGGAGAGGCGGTGGTATTTTCACGAAACCACTTAATTTTAATTCCCAAATGCCACAATGGTTTATTACATATCGGTTACATATCGGTTTATTACATATTTATCGGTTTATTACATATGCGAAATGTACGTTTTTCTTATTTACAGATAAATTTGTTTTCAAATTCCGGTATCATTCATTAATTTCAACTCGTTAGCAATGGAATTGCTTTGCCCCTGAAAGGGTTAACGAACTTGACGGAGATTTTCAGACCCTTGATTTTGTGTATCAGTTTGGAAGAGATTTTTGCAGAATTATGGAAGTTATCGTGTCCATAAAAAAGTGATTATATATAAGATAGATAGATAGATCGATAGATAGATATCACCCCCTGTTTTTAACTGGGGGGGTGATTTTGGATTATAGGAGTCATGATCGGCGCAGATCTGCAAAACTTAGGGGAGAATGTAGTAGGTAGTATTTCTTACTAAATCTACCTAAAAATAGTTGCGATTTCCGGATTATTTCCCGAATTTTGGGAATATTAGAAGAGTTTGGTAATTAACGATTCATATTACAATGGAACGTTCTAGAAGAAATGCATTAAATGCAGCAAAAGGTTTCGCGCTATATTTCTGAAATGCATATGTTTATGTTATACCTATAACAGGTTTCCCCAAAAAGAATGAAGCGAACTTTAAATAGAAGCGTAAAAAATACAACGTTAAAAGCACCAAAAATTTTTAATTTTAAGCATACCGGTTTCGGTAGCATGTAGCATACCTTCCTCAGTGCTATATGCTATATGCAGGAAGGCATGCTATATGCTACCGAAACCGGTATGCTTAAAATTTAAAATTTTTGGTGTTTTTCAGGTTGTATTTTTTACGCTTCTATGATATTGCACCAAGCTCCTTCCTTATAATTATACGAAATTTAAATGTTTACCTGTTAGCGCTATGCATTCAATGTACATTACAAAAGTGTTTAAAATACGGTGGGAGTTAGGATTGTTGATGAAATCGTCCTGTCTTTAAATTTCAAAAAGTTAGATTAAAAAATATATATATGACGCATTCTCACATAAGTTTGACTTTTAAGTCCCTGAATAATAATTTTTATTTTAGTACATGTTCTTTTTTTCTTATACTGGAAAACATCCCATTATATGACTGTATAACAATTTTAACGAGATAAATATGTTTTGGACGATGTTGGGTGTCTAAATATATCACGAAATTCCCCAACGTCCCTTGTCCCTGATGCTGATTTTTAAGTTTGGAGCTGTCTGTATGAAATTGTTTCAATAAAAGTAATTCGATTTAATTTTTTTCCGAGACTGGGACTATTGTTTTATATAAATATGTAGCAAAAAATTAACCTGCACGCATTTTTACGGTTGTTATTATTTTTTTTAACTCTGTCCTTGGATTTTAGATTCCTTACCGTCTTCTTGCTAAAATTATACAGAAAATCACTTCAGAAGCAGCCACAGAAATTTTTTCAACTTTTTTCTCATGAAGAAGTATGTTAGATAAGAATGGCTAAAATTCTTTGACATGAAATGTACTGGAGAATTTAAATCAGCATTTAAATATCAATTTCAAGCATTGTGACTTTATTAGTAGTCTTTCCGTCCCCAATATTTATTCCTGCAATTTTCGAGGTAAATTGATTTATTTTTTAATTTAACTTAAAGTAAATAATTGTTGCTAAAAATCAGTGAACATTGTGGCTATCACTTAGACTTAATATGATTTCCCTAAAAATAGGTGGTAATTTTCCTTACCTTCCCTTTTTTTCCCTTACCGTCCCTTTTTTCCCTTTCCGTCCGCTTTTTTTTCCTTACCGTCCCTTCTTTAACACCCCTTTAAGACAATTTTGTACTAAAAATACTACATTGTTATTATTCCTTATTTGAATGATCTGTGGGTACTATGCAAATTCATTATAAGTAAATATTTAGAAGAAAATAAAAAGTTAGAGAAGTAAAACGGTAGAGAAAATTAAACTCGCAGGTTTAACTTAAACCTCAGTTAAATAAAAAAAATCATTGCTGCTGACGATTTTTTTCATTATTTTGAATCATTAAGGCATTCGTCTATAAGTTTAAAATGTTATTCTATTAAGTTTAATTTCACCAAATTATTATTATTGAAAGTTAAAATTTTGTGAGAATGCCTCGTATACAATACACGGGATGTGTAAGTTATATTTAGAAAATTTTTCTCCATGCTCTGAGTGGTACAACAGTAAATATTTTGTTCTTCTACGACCAAAAGTCACAGAGTTACTGCAATTTGAATTTTATAAAATTTCGGAGTTGTCTGGAACTAAAAAATAGTTTTTAATCCCGTAAATCTCCGATATTTCAGAAAATTTTAAAGTATCATAACTCTGTGAGTTTTGGTCTTAGGTCAATAGTATTTTTACTGTTGTTCTTAAAAAAGTTTATAATATATAATTCAAATGTAACTTATAGGTTCCAGAGACGTTTAACAAAAAATAGAAAAGCGTGATTTTTTTGAAAAATATCGGCATGACTACTTTATCAACTTAATTTTTATTGATACCTTATTTTGAATATTTTTGCAGTTTACATCGTTACTATCTCCAACATGTGTATAATTAAAGTGTGTTTAAATCTTTTTCGGACACCCTGTATACGATTTTTGCCTTGGCATTTTAAGTACAAATACATTGTTGCATTTAAGCGTCCTCACATTTAGGGGCATTGACCTTTTCTAACTTATGAGTAATTTATTATAATTTACTAAACTTTTGAGCGAATTATTGAAATATATCCTTGGAAACGAATAGTTATCTCGCACTTTCGATCCAAATCTGCATTAATCATTGAACATGAAGATTGTTTAGTGAAAGCAAATAATATGTTTCAGCAGTCACTCCGTTTTCAAACTTTAGTCGGTGTGGTCTAAATTAAATTTGTTCTCGGCTAAGGAACGTCAAAGTTTGCGCGTAAATAATGGTTTCTAATTTTAAAAGATGCCAACCCAAACATAATAATAAATATTCATCATAGTATTGCAAATTATTATCGATTGGTGCTAAATGTAGACATTTTAATGATGGTATGAACTACAATGGTCAACAAAATTGAACTTTTGCTCTGTCACAAATCCGAAATTAGTTGTTTCCTATTTAATTTTTAACACTTTCTAACAAAGTTGAAAAGTGTTTATGCATTAGGTTTGTCTGTCCGTCTGTCTACGCTCCCGTAAGTATACTCGGATTTTCATGCAATTGATAAAGGTTATTTAGGGTCACCAAAGCATATTTGGTATTGTATATGAAGTATGTAGGTTCAATAGTTCATTTACAGGGCACTCAAAAGAATCCTATTACATTATGGTAATGTCATAATTTCCTTTAGGTAATCAATTTATGCATTATTTTATATAAAATAACTATAGCAAGTGTATAAAATTTCTGCAGATAAAAGGATAAATAGTCAGTGTCTTAGTTTCCCATTCTACTTTTGTAATAATAAATTAATAGCAATCTCGAGTCAAAGAAGAATGAAAGAGTGGCATCTGCTCAACAGCTAAATTGTAAATGAATGCATAAGAGAAAAAGAACTAATTGGTATAAAAATGTTAAACACAGCAAGAGCTTCTTCAGTATAGGTTGAATAAATGTTTTTTTTTTCAAATTTATATATACTAAATAAAAAAAAAATAAGAATTGAAAAGCAGCAAAACTTTTCTTATAAAGAAAAAAAAAACGAACCATTGAAAGCTAATAATCCCCACTGAGATGTAATAATGCTGCTATATAAATATTTTGAGGATTTCAGATATAACTGGTTATCCTTATATTTATTCTGTATGTGTGTATGAATGGGTTTAACTCATTTTCGTAATTTTTTTGGTTAGCATACACATATATGAGCGTAAGTTTAGATTTTGGTGATTAGCAGTAATTTTTCTAACTACAAATGCAAAACGAACTGCAAATAATATTTTTTAGTTTTGTTATTTATTTGTGCTACTAACTAATGAAATTATTTATTTGCAGTTTTTATTAATTCTGTAATTACTTTCTATTTCTTCTGAGCCATTTTTTAAAAAATTCACCTGTAGTTGTAGCTAGAGATTTCTTGTAAAAAACTTCCCATTCAACAGCATTTCTAAATTCATGTGCCCAAGACCTTGCAAAAATAATAGAACTTTATTTTTTAGAAAAAAAAAAAGATATTATTAAAACATGTTGTTATTAAATTGTATTTTTTAATTTGTGATTCATAAAATTGTTAAAAATTAAGGACACTTTATTTATCATACTAAAAATTAATTCTTTTTTTTTCTTATGTCATTACTAAACACATTACTAATATATTTCCTCATGAGTGCCTCCTTTTCATTCTAAAATGAATACTACATTATTAATTATCATTTTAATAATTAAAGCTTTAAAATGTATAATGTGTTACTAATTAGAGAGTTAATTGTTTAATAATTATTAATTTGAAGTAGTGTTAACTATTTAATATTAAATTCAGTTATTAATAATTTTAATAAATGTTAAATATCACTCATATTTAATAAAGTTTTACATAATTATTACAATATTAACCTATATAAAATTATTGTATGATATTAACTAATGAAACTACTAATTTGCAGTTTCTATAATTTCTGTAATTACTAACTAATAATTATAATTTTATTAATTAAAGTGCAAAAACATAGATCATGTTAGCAATTAGAGGGTTAATTGTTTTGGAAACCTAAAACTCTTGGTAGCTGTTCAGTATTTGAATGCTGGGAAAAAAATCATAAAAAATCCTATTTAAATAAAAATTTTAAAAAAATCCGATTTTTTTACACCCTAATATGTAGTAGGGGGGAGGGGCGCCAATGAATGTAAGCCGCTGGTACTGGGACTTATTAGAACCACATTTCCTATACTACCAAAAAAAAATAAATAAATAAATAGGAAAATATTATACAACAAAGCAGGGATGGGTTTCTTTCCGAAGGAGTGAATCATTTTATATAAATGGGAATAACTTCTTGTAATAAAGCACAGCTGATTGCAGCGTGGACAAACTGGACTGTTTCTATGGGCCTTTAGCCCCTAAATTTGGTATGAAATTTCCATAAAGCTGATATTTTACATTTGTTTTGATCTTATACTTATTTTAATAAATGTTTTGTACTTTTAGAACATGATTAGGCTAAAGAAAATGATATATTTATCCAAATATGTATTTGACGGCATCCAACAGGCTTAATTTTTTTGTAGCAGTATATGAAGGCAGTGGGGGCAGGGGGAGAATGAATACTAGATCTTTGGACTAGAATTAATTTTAAGTTCTCACTAAAAGTAATAAACATTTTTGATGCCGTAGGGCATATATGATATCACATAAATACATATTTAGATGAACATATATATATATATATATACAGATATTATCCTATTCTAAAACTACAAAATACTGATTACAATCCTCATGAGGTCAAAACTAATTTAAAATTTCAGCTTTATGAAAATTTCATACCCAATTCGGGGTACACTAAAATCAGGGGGCAGAGAAGCATTCCATTTTTCCCACGCTGCAATCAGCTCTGCTTTATGGTAACAAATTATTCCCATTTATAAAAAATGATTCAATGTGGTCAAACATGGCTGCATATACGGCTTAGAAATAAAAGATGGCTTCATATTGGCCAAAAAAAGGCTCAAGGATGGCCGCAATTAAGACATTTGAAATGTCTGAAATTCAGACGTAAGAAGTGTCTGAAAAATTTAAGACATTTTAAAACGTCTTAAAATTGAAAACTCTTGTTTCAGACACTTAAGTGTCTGAAATTCAGACACAAGAAGTGTCTGAAAATTTTAAGACATTTTAAAACGTCTGAAAATTGAACACTGCGTTTCAGACATTTAAATGTCTGAATTTCAGACAATTCAGTTTACAGTGTATATGGGGAAAAATCGTTTGCAGAGTATTTTAATGAGATTACGCTGAAAAACATATTGAAACTGATATAAATCAGTGAATTTCACTATGATTATGTTAGAACAGGGCATTGATAGCATTTTTTATTCATTTTCAGGGCCACACAAAAGAAATTGGTTACAGTACTGTCTTTGAGTATTAATTGCTGGAGTGTGCGTTTTAAAATTTGGTATGCGCTTTTCAATTTAACTAATTTTTTGCATGTTACTTGTTATATATAAACTCTATACCTCATGTACAGGGCTGCACAAAAGTATTCACGTACCATTCTCCTTATTAGAAGAAATTGCTGAAGGGGAATTTTCAACTAAGGTATATGTATGTCTGAGCTAAATTTTGGCATGCATGTAGTTAATAGATACAAATCTATATATATAATATACAGGGCTGCTGAAAAAATTCTGATAATTTTCTGATTGTAGATGGAAACAGCTGAAATTGGGTTTTCAAATGTGTTATGCGTTTCTAGATATAATATTTAAATTTTTTAAACGGTGCAGTTTTGTTACATTATTCTGAATGTGTTGGAAAGTGTTTAATAATCTATGCTTGTCGAATGATTTTTTATTTTTTTTTTAGTTCTGATTTCGATTTTCTCCAGCACGCCTAGTTTTTGCGATATTTACATATTTCGATTTATGCAAATTTTGGATATTTTTTTGTACAATTATATGCCAATTTGAGGCATAAAGCATTATCAGCTGCTTTTTGGTTTTATTTTATGATTACTGTCTAGTTTACTTTATGAAAATGTTGTTTCTGAGGTTATACTGACATGTGACCATGAAATAGTGTGCCTAATTTGCGTATTTTTCATATTTTTATACTAACGTTTCTTGACATCCAAATATTTTTGCCATATGAGTACACTAATATGTTTCTAAACCAATGTTTTGCATTGATTTCAAATCAGGAATCCGTTTTCTTCTATCACGTCTAGTTTTTGGAAAAAGGGGAAATTTAGGTTTTTGGTCAAAAAAAGTGAAAAAAAGACTTTTTATGCTACTTTGTGATGTACTTCAGGAAGTTAGGATAGATTAAACTACGTTTTTAATTGTTTTTCGATTGTGCCCATTGATCATTATGCACCTGATAGGAATCTGACATTGTTCACTCCTTTAACCCGTTCAGGATCATGGGTGCATATAATGCACCTTTAAATGGTGCATATACTAGAATTTGTTTCCTGTACTAGCAATAATGAAAAGAAATACACTGCTCAAAACAATTAAAGGATATTTGAAGTTTTATATAAAATAAAGATATAAACGAAATTTTTTTTTGCCGAAAATAGAAGAAGAGAATCACAAATGCAAATTTTTCTGGTTTTCAAACTGTGGAGTATGCAAATTTTGAGTTCGACGTCAAAAACGTCGCTTCAGCGGCAGCGAAAGAAATTTGACTTTCAACTGGATAAAAGAGAATGAAGACAAGGATGATCGGCATTCAGTGATTGCTTTGTTTCGATGAGTACGATGTCTCAGCGAAGTCATTTGACAGATTCAGAAGCTTTGAGAATTGTTGGTAGGTTAGAAGGTGGCCAAACTCAAGCCGAAGTAGCGCAAGCCATTGGAGTGTCACAAAGTGTCATTTCCAGGATCTGGAACCGTTTTTTGGAGAGTGGATGTGCAGGCCGAAGACCAGGGCAAGGTCGTAGACGGGCAACAACGCCCAATGAAGATAGGTATTTAGCGTTAACAGCTCGGAGACACCGAACCATGAACGCTACTCTTCTCCAACAACACCTTCGCTCGGCTACAGGCACCACGATTTCAACTCAGACTGTCCGAAACCGGCTCCATGCTGTAGGTCTGTATGCTCGCCGACCGATGGTATGTGTTAGATTAACATCAAGGCATCGTCGCGACCGCAGGGAGTGGGCAACCGAGCATGTCAACTGGAGGAGAAATGAATGGAGCAATATTCTGTTTTCTGACGAGTCTCGTTTTTCTGTGCATCCGGATAATAGGCGTATTTTCATCTGGAGGGACCGTGGCAGTAGGAATAATCCTGCGTTCGTGCACGAAAGTGTCAGATTTGGCGGTGGAGGAGTGTTGGTGTATGGTGGCATCTCCATTGACGGGCGCACCGACCTCTACATCATTCGAGATGGAGCTCTGACTGGTCGCCGATATAGGGATGAGATCCTCATACCTATTGTAGTCCCTTACGCTGCAGCAATCGGATATAACTTCATTTTAATGGACGATAACTGCAGGCCACATCGTGCAAACCTGGTGGAGGATTTCCTTTTCGAGGAAGGAATCGTTCGAATGGAAAGGCCAGCGTGTTCTCCAGACATGAATCCAATCGAGCACGTTTGGGACGCTCTAGGAAGACGAGTTTCTGGCCGCCAACAACCCCCACAAACTCTCCAAGAACTGGAAAGAGCTCTTCTGGAAGAGTGGGGCAGAATACCCCAACTCGTCATTAATAGCGTCATTGAGTCCATGCCTCAAAGGTGTTCAACGTTGCTGGCCGCCCGTGGAAACCATATCCCCTACTGAAAATGATTTTCTTTGAAGAAAACACCTTTTCTTATTCTTTTTTTCTCATATGCACAAATTGTGTTTTTTTCCTTTAGTAAACAAATGCGCAATAAAATGCATTTTTTTCTGCCAAACATGTGTAATTTATTCTCATATAACCTACTATGTCTGTCGACCATGTATCAATCAGCTAAACGGTTTACCAGATACAAAATCCACCTAAAACTGCAATATCCTTTAATTGTTTTGAGCAGTGTATTTGCTTTATTTAATTAGAGCTTTTTCGTAATTACTTAAGTGAAGGTAACTTGATTAAAAAAAAAAAAAAGTGGTGTCAATCGCATAAAATCAGCGTAAGAGATGCCGATCCCGAAGGGTTTAACAATGAGATACACACCCCTAAAAATCGTTTTATATCAAGTTTGTGTCAATACCATAAAAAATAGAAATTTAATTTATTCAAAATCCAAACGTGTTATGTATAAATGGATCGCAGGCTTGAAATCAGCATAAATATCTAGTATAGAGAAACAGTATGTTATTTCGGTTGTAACTACTTCAAAGTTGAAAGTAATGTAAACACGACGCCATTGAAAAATATGCAAATTAGGCTTAATAACCGAAAGATAAAAAGAACTTGCATATTCCGATATTTATTTGAAGCAGATAGCCCAGTAGTTATTGTCTATAAAAGTTAATTCGATCTGGCATTTACTGTACCTAAAATTTGCATAAAATGGCACAAAAAAAGCTTAAATTTGCATTAATATAAATATGCAAAATTCTTAAAAATTGGACCACTTAGTGAAAAACTGAAAGTGTAGTAGGAATCAGCGTAAGAAACTGATCTAGAATCAACTAATTGAAGTTCTGTTACAGAACCACTGTTGTCCAGTGTTATTAGCGTTAGTATTTATATAGCGAAGTGACATTTAATTAGTAGTTACATCTAATTAGTAATGGGTTGTTGCTGCTCTGGCCTTAAAAGCGGAATGCCATGTAATAAAGGAAGGCCTCAGGAAGCCTACAGATGATTTTCGTAGTTGGGGCATTTTCACAATCTTTTGACTTTCGGGAATAAAAATCTGCTGAAATTAAACTTGCTAAAATAACATTTTAATCTGATAGACGAATGCCTTAATGATTCAAAATAAAGAAAAAATGGTCAGCAGCGAAATTTTTTTTATTTAACTGAATTTTATGTTAAACTTGCGAGTTTAATTTTCATTACCATTTTACCACTAAAACTTTTTATTTTCTTCTAAATTTTTACTTATAATGAATTTGCATAGTACCCACAGGACATTCAAATAAGAAATAATAACAATGTAGTATTTTTAGTACAAAATTTTGGTATAATATTATCTTAAAGGGGTGTTAAAGAAGAGACGGTAAGGTAAAAAAAGGGGACGGTATAGGAAAAAAGGGACGAAATGGGGAAAAAAAGGAACGGTAAGGAAAATTACCACCTATTTTAGGCAAATCATGTTAAGACTAAGTGGTAGCCCCAATATTTTTTGATTTTTAGAAACAATTATTTACATTGGATTAAATAAAAAAAAATTAATTTACCTCGAAAAGTGCAGGAATAAACCTTGGGGACGGTAAGACTACCAATAAAGACACGATGCTTGAAATTGATATTTAAATGCTGATTTAAATTCTTGAATTAAAAAACTTGAAAAAAATCCTGAGGCTGCATCTGAAGTGATTTTCTGTATAATTTTAGAAGAGTGACGGTAAGGAATCTAAAACCCAGGGACAGAGTTTAAAAAATAATAATAACCCTAAAAATGTGGGCAGGTTAATTTTTTGCTGCATGTTTATATAAAACTATAGTTCGAGTTTCGGAAAAAAATTACATCGAATTATTTTTATTGAAACATTTTTATACAGACAGCTTCGAACTTAAAAATCAGCATCAAGGACATGGCACGGTATAGGAGTTTTCCTGGCATTTAGACCCCCAACATCGTCCAAATCTTATTTATCTCGTTAATATTGTTATGCAGTCATGCAATGGGATGTTCCCCAGTATATGAAAAAAAAAAAACACAAGAACATGTACTAAAATAAAAAGTATTATTCAGGGACATAAAAGTCAAAAGATTGCGAGAATATCCCAGTTATGAAATTATTAGTAAAATAAAGTTTATTTTATTTTTTATTATTTTGCTTAAAGTTTATTAAAATTTTTCCTATAAATCAGTTAAAGACACTGGTTTCTGAAGACGGGTTTGCCCTTGCTTTTCATGAGAATCTCAATGCTGTGAAGTGGATTTAAATCTGAGCTTCTCAAGCGTCGTTTCATCAGACTCTCTTTTGTAATTATTTTCCTTTTAGTTGACCGACAGCCGGACATTAGCAGAAGCAGTTACTCTATTTGTAACACCATTTTTACATGAAATCTTAAAAAAGATCAACGTAATTATCTAGATAGCAACTACGTACTTATAGGAGGAGAGGGTGATTTGTTAAAGTATCAAAGATCTCCGACAATGCTAAGAAAAAACATTTTTGGCACAGATAATATATTGAGCGTGGTGAGGTGCACTATCAAGTGGTACTCTGTTGGTGAATTGCATTTGGTATAACTTTTAAGTGAAACAAAATTTTTAGATTTATTCTTTAGAAACATAAAATTATAATTGTAATATAAAAATATATCTCATTAAAATTATTGTAATGTAAATCATAAAATCTGTACAAAATATTTCATTTTAATTATTACATGTTAACAGCTATTTCAAATAACGATTCACTGAAAAGCTTTTACTTTAGAGATTTTTTCATGTTTTTCCTTTAGAACAAAATAGCATAGGATTGTGGCATATCTTTGGTTTTTTTCACGAATTGTTTTTTTTTTTCAGAATATAGTTAATGTATATCTTTTATTATCAGCAATAAGCAAACTGTCATTTTTCTTGATTTTCAGATTTAATTGAAATTTTAAATTTAACTTTCAAGTCGAGACTTTTGATAATTTCTTTATACTTTTGTGTAATAAAAATACGTGGCCTGCCTGAAAGTATCTGTCATTTAGCATAAAAAATATATAAGTTACTTGACGGGATAGGGACCCTAATCGCATTTAAAGTAAGCCCCTTGCGCCTCCACATACTTAGGACACCCTTCCTTCCACTGCCGAAAACACTTCTGGGAGGCGTCTTTCAGAATGGTGTTCAACTCCACCGCCGTCGCGTTTTGCATATCTCATCTCTACTCTCAAAACAAGATCCTTTCAATGGCGTCTTCAATTTCGGAAACAACCAGAAGTCGTAAGGAGTCATGTCTGGAGAGTCGGGAGGTTGGCAAAATACTGGAATTTCATGTTTCGCCAAGAAATTCTGAATCAGGTGCGATGAATCAGCTGGAGCTTGATGAATCTTACAACATCTGATGAATCTTACGAGCTGTTTTGCTTTGAGAATCACCAATCTTTCGCAAAATCCGATGCAGTACCTTTGCTCAACTCGTTTAGTCATCTCGAGGAGAAATCAAAATCTGACGAACACGTATGACATCACCTCACTCGGCCTTCCAGCAGGCAACGACTGGCTCACTGGATTACGTGGAAAAATTCAAACATGAGCATTAAGTTGTCTCCTTCCAATGTCCACAGTGTCTTAAAATATCTACTGAGTGCGGGAAAAATCAAGATCGGATGTAGTTATCAGAACCTCCTCCTATAACTGCTTTAATACCTTTCTCCATGTCTTTGTACAGTCACATGCAATCGTATATCTGCCACTTAAATACCACTGTCTATATATATCTGCCACTTAAAAAAATCATTGTTATTATTTAACCCGTTAATGGTCGCATTAAATTGCGGTTTAAAAATTCAAGTTGCTTATTGGCACCACTTTAAAAAAAAAGAAATATTCACATTATTTAATGACAGGAAAATTGATACAGTAATAAAGCCAATTACACTAATTTATAAAACTGCTGGGAATCAAACAATCGCAATAAAAGGCACAGCTCGTGACTATCACGGGAGCGAGAATTAAAGGGATAAAAAAGTAAACTACTATTTGGAAATATCGTGTGAAACAGTAGGTTCAATGATAACTGAATCTGTTTGTGACTATATATCAATCTAATTAAATAGTCATTCAGTATATTCTACTAAACTTTTAACTGAATTACTTCAATTTATCTTTAGAAATAAATAGTTATCTTACACACTTTTAATTCAAATTTGCATTCGTCATTGTAACTGAAGATTGTTTAATGGAAGCAGATAATATCTTCCAGCTATCACTCCCGCTACAAACTTCAGTTTCAGTGGTCTGAATTAAATTTATTATTGGCTAATGAACCTCATAGTTTTCACGAGAACGATGGTTTCTAATTTTAAATGATGCTGACACAAACATAGTCATAAATATGCATCATTGTATTCAAAGTTATTTATTGATTCATAGAAAATTTCGAGGTTTTAATGATCGCATTTACAATGGCGTAATGCATTTGTGTATGAAATGACGTGTTGGAATTATTGCATAATTTTATTTATAGTATTTTATTTTTTTAAGGGGACGGTGGAGCTTAAAATCCTTAAAAGTAATTTTTTTTATTTTTGTAAATTTCAACTTAAGTATTATTCAAGGGTACATTATATACATTAGGGGTGCACAACCTTTTAAAGAGAAGGGCCACTTGCAAAAATTTCTGTGTTGTCGCGGGCCACATAAGTAACACGGACAGAATTCTATTTCGGAGAGGTGATCTGTGACCTACAATCAGATAAAAAAAAATGGTTTCAGAGAGGGCGGGGGGGTGGGGAGTTTTACCCCTCTAGGTTCCCCTACCCAATCAATATATCCAATTCAGTTGGCAATGATATATCAACAGTTTACGTTTGTATATATAACAGAGATATATCAAGGATTATTCAGAAGGAGCTATAACATTCCTTGACTTTATTCGGGGAAGTAAATTTTGTTTTATTAAAAGTGCTAAAAAACAAACATAGGCATGACGGTGGCTAATGCCGAAAAAAATGTGAACTTTATGAACGAAGGGGGAAGGAAGAGTCGATCAACGAAATTTGCAGTTTTTCAACAACATTCGCGTTCCAGCACCCGATCAACGAAATTTACAATTTTTTCGCCCCTGCTAGACAAAATTCGTAATTTTTCAGAGGCCGGTCGACAAAATTTGCATTTTACTGCGCTTGATGGATAAAATTTGCGATTTTACCGCACCTGATCAATGAAATTCGCTATTTTTCCGCGCCCGATCGACGAAATTTGTGATTTTTCCTATCCTGATCGGCGAAATTTGCTATTTTTTCATGACGTACCAACGAAATTTACGATTTTTCGGAGCCTGATCAACAAAACTCGCGAATTTTCCGTGCCCGATCGAAGAAATTTGTGATTTTCCGCCACGGATCGATGAAATTCGCTATCTTTCCGCGTCCGATCAACGAAATTCGGGACTCTGACGATATTAACATTTTTTCCCGCGGCAAATTGATAAAATTCGCGGTTTTTTATCGCGATAAATTGTCGAAACTCGCGATTTTCCCACAACCGATCAACGAAATTTTGAATTTTTCCGCTCATCATCGAGAAAATTCGCGATTATTTTTCGTGCCTGATCTACGAAATTTGCGATTTTTCCGTGCTTGCTTGAGAAAATTTGTGATTTTTTCATACCCGACCATCGAAATTTGCGATTTTTCGGAGCCTGATCGACAACACTCGCAATTTTTCCGTGCCCGATCAGCGAAATCTGGGATTTTTTCTGCGCCTGATCAATGAAATTTGCGATTTCGCCGCGCCTGATCAACGAGATTTGCGACTTTCCAGCGACCGATCAACGAAATGCTCGATTCTTCCACGCCCAATCATCGAAATTCGTGATTCTTAACTGACTCGGCGAAATTTGCAATTTTCCCGCGGCAAATTGACAAAATTCGCGATAAACAGACGAAACACGCGATTTTTCCGCAGTCGATCAACGAAATTTGAGATTTTTTTCGTTCCTAATTGACAAAATTCGCAATTTTTCCGCTTGAGTTTTTTGTATACCTTTCGAAATATCTCGTAACACCGAATTCAAAAAATATTTTTTTAATTTTATGCATTATATTTTCAGAGATATCGTCGAAAATGTAAGTCAAAAATCCCCCCCCCCCCCCCCAAAAAAAAAAAAAAAATATATATTTTTGAAACTACTGCAACTAAAATTATGAAACAGTTAGGTGTAGGAGGAAATTATTTAAATCTTTCAAGGCAACTATAACGATTGTCTTAGATCATATAGTTCTTGAGAAAATCCGTTACACACAAACTTTATTTTGCGGGCACTCAGTCTAAGAATTGACGAGTATACTCGAGGTTCCTACCGACGCGGAATAATCCAAGGCTTGTTGATAACGATTTTTGAAAAAAAAAATCGATAATTAGCCGAGATATTAATTAAAATCCTGTACAGAAAATTATGACACGGACCATGGCGGTATTCCCTTTCAGGGCAAAGCACTTCCATTGCTAAAATATTGAAAGGAATGAATGACATCGGAATTTACATAGAAATTTATTTGGAAATAACAAAGGACTATTTTTCACATACATAATAAAAGGAAAACATCATGCCAAAATTCTGGTGTCATTCTGGCGTTTCGGAATTAAAGTTAAGTGGTTTCATAAACATAACACCGCTCTTGAAAAAGTTAAACTGTGCGATCTCCTTTTGAAGAGCGTTTGGCATAATGCCAAAATTAAACTTTGTACAAGGTTTTTGTTGTACGGATCCCTTTATGAGCGAGTAAAACTCGCATTTGACCGATTATTTTTTGCATTTCTCGGTGTAAAAATTTAATTTATGCTGTGTTTAGAAAATTTTAAAAAGGCAGTAAAAGGGAAATTTGTTGTTCACATGTTTTCCTCTTTCAGTATGATATCAGCGTTACTCACGGGCATTTTTTTGTTTTATAATATAGGTTTGTCTTTATTGAATAAATACCCATTACTTGAAAAAAAGTAAGAATAAAACTGTCTTTATTGAGTAAATACCCATTACTTGAAAAAAAGTAAGATTAAAACTAAAATTTTTGTGCCATCTTTTGTATTATTGTGCCATATCTTTTGTATTGGTATTTTTCTGATTATTAATGGCAATTGCAAATATTCGGTTTTCAAATGCGTTGTTCCTGCTCTGAATTGTATATTTAGGAATCATCTTTGAACTTTATAAACTGCAAAGTTTTGTTACAGTATTCTGAATGTAAAGTGTGTTAAAATCTATGCTGGATGCATGATTTTTCGTTCTTGTACTATCTCAAAAGGTATCCGATGACATTTTAATATATTAAACAAGAAAGAAAAAATCATGCGCCAAGCGTTGATTATGAAAGCTTTTCCAACACATTCAGAATAATATAGCAAAACTTTATCGTTTAATAAGTTAAAATATGATATATAATTGAACTATTTGGAAACGCATAATACATTTGAAAACCCAACCATCTACTGTCGAAAAATTACCCGTTAAGCAGCCCTGTATATGATACATAGATTTGTATCTATGAACTACAAAATGCAAAAATTTAGTTCAGTTAGGAAATACATGCCACAGTTGAAAATTTCCTCTGAGCAACTTCCGCCAATAAGGAGACTGATACGCGAAATCTTTTCTGCAACCCTGTATACAAAGTATAGACTTTAGATACAAAGAGAAACATACAAAAAATTATTTAAATTTAAAAGCGTATACTGAAATTTAAAACGCACTTCCTGCAATTATTGCTCAATGACAGTCATGTAAGCGATTTCTTTTGCGCATTCCTGTAAATGAACGATAAATGCTACACACTTCATATTGAACGTCATCATGCCATAGTAAACATCATTAATATATATCAATTGCATAAAAATCCCAGTGTATTTACTCGAGTTAGAATGTTGGCAGACAGACAGACGAGCAGATAAACCCAATTCATAAACACTTTCCAAATATCTTGGAAAGTGTTAAAAATTTAAGCAAAAATCCACTCTTTAGTGATGAGCAATTATCTTGCTCTTTCCATCGAACTCTGCCTCAAAATCTGAAGAAACTAATGATTAGTTGATGTAAACACATAAAATCTTTGAAATTTAACTCCAATTGGAAACTTCGATTGCGGTGATTTAAATTAAATTTATCACATGGGAAGAAATAATGAAACTCGTAATTTGCACGAAAGTGGTAGCTTCTAATTTTAAATAATGCTGACCCAAATGTAGTGTATCATCATTTGGCAAATTATTTATTGATGGATGCCAAAAGTAGACATGTTGCCGGTCATGTATTAGTATTATGATTTCACTTTATTGAAATAAGATTTTAAATATGTAATAACAATAAATTTGTAGGTATGTCTGCTCATATCTCAGAAATTAATGGGATGAATTTAATGAAACTTGGTAGAATTTTAGTTTTAAAACAAAAGAAGGTTTTAACAAAGATTTTCTTCTGTTCTTTATTTGAAAGGTGAAATATATGCAAAATTTAATATTACGGTTTTCAAGTGACTTAGTTGCTTTTTACTATCGTAGGAAAAACGCCGTGTTATTGAACATAAAAGGTGTCGGAAATGGAAAGAAAGAATTCTTGCACTGCGCATGACAATATGTTACTGAATCATTTCTATACGATATTTATCTCAAATGAAAATTAAACGCTGCCAACTTTTGCATCATTCTATTAAATTTATTAAATTAAATTAAATCAAAATTTCGGAAGATTTTTTATTTGTCACTTTTACTTTTTTTTTTTTTAAGAAGGGGTTATTAAATCTATTGCATGTATTGAACTTATGTAAATATGTATGCATGTATGTATGTAATATGTAACAATAGAAAACCCTTAACGGGTTAAAAATTTCTGACGCAGCACTTTATCGTATGGCTCTAAGAACTTTAAATAAGGATCTTTAAATTAACGATAGCAAATTTTGAGTGGCGCTATGCTATTAATTAAAATATTTCATCATTTTACTTTTGTTTTATTTATAATCGCATGTGCAAAGAGCATGTGCATGTGCATGTTCAACATGAAAAGATCTAAAAAATTTATTTTCTAATGCTTTTTCAATCACATCTGTCATAAATTCAAAATATAAGTTTTATAAAAGATATGATATCAAAATTTAAGTTATACCTTCAGATGGCTTTAAAAGGTTTGTTTTAAAATTCAATTTAAATTATTTTTGGTTTGGTTAAATTATAGTTACATATCTACACAATACTTTTGATTTTCCAATACACGATTAGCTCTTTCGTGATCGGTGTCCTTTAAAAAGGACACCTAATTTTTATTTTACTGGCACCCAGGATATTTAATTAAAATTTTCCTTTTATAGTATACTTGAACAAGTTCGTATTTTCTAATAAATTCATTTATAAATTCCGGTGTCAGTCCGTTATTTCATCAGTTTATAAACAGAATTACTCCGCGTTGGAAAGGGTTAAATATATCACTTTTACTGAACCTGTATTATGCAATGTATCGTATTTATTTCCTTCACTTGATATATCTTTTATGCCAAACTATCGACAATTTTAAGGAAAATTTATGTAAATAGTTTCTTTTCGTCATACTATCCATTTGAATACATTTAACTTAGTTTGAATACAATGACGCAAAGAGCCTGCTGTATCTCAGTATGAAAGCACCAAGTAAAAATGTTACGTATAAGTTTGAATTATTCGCAATACATTTAATTAAAAATTACGATGTATTCGTCGATCTTAATTATTCGGACATGTCATTAAACTATCAATTAGGTAGTTTTTTTTGTTTTATTTCAGGTTTTATTTATTCAAGGTTTTTTTAGAATAAGAAATTCATTAGATTCGAGTCCCTGCTGTCTAGAAGCTAGTGGGCATTTTTTATTAGAACATCAGCTTTTAGAATATATTAAAAGATCAAAACAACCTGACCTTTCCCTTTGTACTGGTTGGTATGACGCTACTGAAAATAAATTTGCAAAGAGGGTAAGGGGGTGGCTTATGCGAATGGAGTGGGCATTTTTTATTAGAACATCAGTTTTTAGAATATATTAAAAAAAAAAAAATCAAAACAACCTTTCCTATAGTAATGCCATTTTGTGGAGAGAATTAACATTGGCCACTTTTTGTACTTGAATGTTGAAGCACTGTTTGAGAATTGTGTGTTATTGATGGGCATAGAATAAATCTTGATTGACGGATTTGATACCTATTTAATTCTCTACAAGGCTGGCAATAGATTTCTTTTGGTAAAATATTTTGATAAAAATTATTAAACTATATATAAAAATCACATGAAAACATCAAACTAACTTAATACAGTCAAACCTCGTTAACACGAACACGCTTAACACGAATTACTTTTAGCACGAACAGTTTCCGTTTGCCCCGTCCAGTTGTATGTAATGAATTTAAGTTCGTATAACACGAATTACTTTTAACACGAACAAAAAATGTTTCCCCTTGAGTGTTCGCGTTAACGAGGTTCGACAGTATTTGTTAAAACTGATAAAATTATATTTAAAAGGGAAAAAAATAGATTTATTTATTCAGATCGACATGTTTCATTGCTCTGAAGGCACCATTCTCACGATTTAAAATGATGCAAATATTTTCGCAAAAAAATCTAAATTGGAAACTGGTAAACAAAAATCACGCGAACTCAGGCATAATGAAATTAACTGCGATATCAAAAATTTAATAATAAATTTAAAATATTTGTATCATTTGAAATCTTGAGAATGTTGCCGTCAGAACAGGGAAACATGTCGATCTGAATAAATAAAGGTATTGTTTTACCTTTTAAATGTATTTTTATAACTTTTAGCAAATATTAAGTTAGTTTTAAAAGTTATTGTTAAGAACACTGATAAGAAAATTGACACTTCTTCGATACCTTCTAGTTTAACCAAAATTTCGGGCAATGTAGCTGCGTTATTAACCCTCTCGCTGCATAAGTATTTCTTCGCGATGAGCGTCTTTTACAGAATTTTTAATCGTTTATCACCGGTTCTTTAAAGCTGAAATTTTTAACTATCGTAATCGGGGAAAATGCCCTAATTAAATCAAATAAAGTTTCTCTCTATTCTAAAAAAAGTAACTACCGCTGTCACCGCCGCCGCCGCCGGTTTTGAATTTTTTGTGACCGGAGGTCTTTCTTCGTTAATATTAAGAAAAATAATGCATACAAAAATATGAAAATCGGTGGTTTTATACAGAAATGTTTGATAAACACGCTGATGCAGACAGTTTTCAAATCGAAGAATTATTTTAAGAGATATTTAATGCTAAAGTTGGACAAAATCGTTCCACTAAAAAAGTTTTATAGCAGCAAAAACTATACATGACAGTGTAATCATTTTTACATCATTTTATGCGTTAAAATTTGCCGGAGTGCAGATTGTATTTCCTTTTTTTAATTTGGCTAATTTTTTGAGGTTTTATTTCTATTTTAAATTCAAATTTTCAGCATTTCTAGAGATGTTTTTTACAGATTTTAGAAAGTCATATTAATTTAAACTGTTGCCAACAGTATAAACAGCGAAAACAATAATGTTTGCTTCAAAAAGAAAAAAAAATATTTATACGTGTAATAAATTAAAAATTTATTTACACGTGGCTATTATAAACAGAAAAAAACGTTTGGAATTAGAATTAAATAATTATGTACAAAAAGCAGGAACTTATTAAAAATTACGTCATAAAAAATATAATTACACGTGAATTTTAAGAGAGAAAGGAATTTGTAAAATAATAAATTTATTAACATGCGTTAGAAGTCTTAAATAGGAGAAATTACGTCATATTTACGTCACGTTACAATTATTACATAAAATGAACACAAAATAATATTGCAAAACGGTTTAAATTTAGAAATTGCACTAGACATTTATTTGATATTTTGTGAGGATACTTTTCAACTATTTTTTGTTAGGAAAGCGCAAATAATATTTCATTTCTAACACAAGCATTTTCACGTGAATATTAAAAAGAGAAAGAATAGTTTGGTCAAAATTACGTCAGATTAAAAACGGTTAATTTAAAATGTCTCATTTAAAAGAACTTTCTTTTCGCTTTGTTAAAAAATACCAGGAGACAAAGACTCTTTTTACTTAATTCCTTTTATCTTAGCTTATTTTGAAATGTTGTTACACGTGTCTACGTCATCAAGTTATTTTTATTTCGACGTTTTATTTGTATTTTTATTAATGTTGTACTAATTTATTTCTTCTTTCGTTATTTAAAATAAAAATTATGTCAATTTGTATAATTTGGCGAGTGGTTTGGCGATTTATATAATTTGGCTAAATTGGTCGACGGGATAATCAAGTAGTACCGCAGCGGATTTGGCGTTAAAATTTTCCAATCAAAGAGAAATGAATAGAAATTCGTTTATAGGGAGATAAACTACTGTTTTTTAAAATATAACTCAATCTTTCGAAGGCTTTTTAAAGCCAATCAAATTAGCGCACATTTAGCGTCTGCGGTGTCTGGACGGGTGTTGGCGAGCGTAGCTCGTAGGGGGCCGAGCCCCCTAGTTCTCTAAAAAATAACTGGTGGGAATGACCAAATAGTATTCATTTGACGGAAAAATGCCTCCCGAGAATATCTCGGGCTGCGCAGCGAGAGGGTTAATAGGCCTAAAAAGGAAGAATGAAAATTTTTAGACATGAACTTTTTGTTGCAAATTGTATCCTCTACAAAACTGTTAGTAGTTTATTTTCACTAAGATATGTTATTATGAAGTTTTTGTAAAAAAACTGGAAAAACATGATATTTTGCTTTTCATGTTTATTGACCTGAATTTTAGTACTGTATTGCTTCAATATTTATGTAACTTTAAAAAAATCTCTCACATAAACTTTGTTGTAAATGTTATTCTTTTAAATATTGTCAATAGGTTTATTTCGCTAAGAAGAAATAATTGGTAATATAAGAAGTAATTTGTTACTAACTACTAGATTAACTGAGAAAAACTGAAAATTTCACTATTTTTTTTTCCAATTTAATAGGAACTTTGATTGTTTCGTTATTCATGGGCCTAGGAAACAATTTCGTGCATGAAATTTGTTGTAAATATTATTCTATGCCAGCTTGGTAATAGTTTTGTTCCTCTAAAATTATTGGTAATAAGTAATTGATCGAAAATCTGTAAAAAAAAAAATCAATATTACGCTTATTCTTTTTATTTCACGAGAACGTTATTCGAATTAAGGGGTCTCAGGAGTCTTAAATTTTCACTGAAGGTGCTTTTTAGCATCATGTCACATTTAATTTTATTTCTGATTCCCTATAAAACACAAATGCATAAAATTTTTACCGTTGATTGCTAACTATCTGTTCTATGTAACATAATTATTTCAATATTATACAACTGATATTTCACTATTTTTTTAAATGTTTATTTATTATAAAAAAATTAAAATTGCATTTTTACTTGCATCTACTGCGCGCAAGATTGTAGCGAAACTATTGGTTCTAGAGCCTCAAATAATATTGATAATGGTGTAAAACTAATGTACTTGTAACGTATACTTCAATTTAAAGCAATTAAAATTTTATTTTCTTTAAATATATACATTTAACTTATAAAATTAAAAAAAAATCATTTTTTGTTGAAAAAATGCTAATATTAAATATTCAATACAATTATATTACTAAATTTGAGGTACAAGTTATTCCTTGTATCAAAGGAAATAAATGTTTCAAGTTTTGTACAAATTGCTTCATTAGTTCTTAAGAAATGTTGCTCGCAATGAATACAAGTCAAAAAACAATTTTAAAACTTTCTTCAAAATTAAACATTTTAAAAAGTGTAAAATAATATTTATAGAACATTGAAATTATTATGCTACACAAAACAGATATTAAGCTCTCAGTTGCAAAAAAATTATGTATTTCTGTTCTATACGTAATGTGAAATAAAATTAAATGCGACATGTTGCTAAATTGCACCATCAATGAAAAATAAGACTCCTGAGACCCCTTAATCTTGTTATTTATAAAACTAGAAAAACTTCGTGCAGGAAATTTGTTTTCGATTTCATCCTTCGTAAAATGCACAGGCAAGAAGTTACTGCCAAGAAAACTGCGAAAAACACAAGACGTCGTTGATTATTTCTATTTCATCCGAACTTTAAAGAGGGGTAGATCCTTTATGTATACGTTCTAGGGAAAACTTTACGTGTTTAATTTATTACAAATTTTATTTTCTACAATAGGATTCTTCAATCGTTTTGCCCGAAAGTTGTTTGTTATCAAAAAAAGTAATATTCTTCACGTGTTATTGCAACATTTCTGTAATTAAATAAAGTAGAAATTTCTACAGAAAAATAGTGGTAGCCTGGTAATTCACGGACTATAGGTTTTAGTCTCCTACTCTAAAAGATTGATTTTACCACTCTTTCATTAAAATGTATTGATAAGAAGTTATAAAGAAATAGTTGAATAAAATCGATATTTTGTCATTTTTTCAAGTTGGCTGCTCTCACAGAGGGTTTATAAGAACATCAATATATAAAATGTGTACCATAAACTGAGATATAGGATCTTTTGAAAGGTAACTACGATGTTTTGAAAGGCTTCTTTTTTAAACAGGCGAATTTCTGCCAATTATTTGTGTTTTATGCGAAAGCTTGAGTGGTTTAGCTCCGTTATTTAGGACCTAGAAATAAATTGTATGTATGAAATCTACTGGAAAATGCATTCTCTACAAGTTCTGTAATAGTTTTTTTCTCTAAATAATACTAGTATAGTTATTATTAAGAAACACACGAAAAATCAGGTATATACAATTCCTTATATTTCACCCGAATTTTGGAACGGACTAGCACGGTTATTCATGGGCCAAATAAAATCATGAGTGGAATTTGTAGCAAATTATATTATCTGTAAGATTCATATTACGAGTTTTTCGCTAAAATGAACTGGTAAAATGTTATCAATAGAAAAAGTGAGAAAAAATATATGTTTTTGTTATTTTCTTTTTCAAGGTGGCGTCTCATACCAGGGAGAGAGTGAAAGTGGAAAACTTGGTGGTTTTATTAGAGCCTCAATTTATATATGAGGGACTCACAACCATAGCAGACCAAGTCCACTTTGAAAAAAAAAAATTAGGTAGTCTATTTAGAAGGTGCATAAAATATGTTTTATTTTCAACTCTCACAGCAAACCAAGTCTATAGATTAATTTTAACACAATTATTCTAATTGGTAAATAAATCATATTACATGTAAATTTCCAACTGGGCGAAAAATGTCCTGACCAGGATTCGAACCAGGGATCTCCTGGTGGAACTTTTTCACCCAGCTAACATTAATGATTACAGCATCTGGTCTGAAACCTGGTTCAGCTCAACAGAATAAATCACAGGTAATGGAACTCCAGAAATCACTGTATGTGTAATTACACTAGATTAATTTTAACACAATTATTCTAATTGGTAAATAAATCATAATAGATTTAAATTTCCAACTGGGCGAAAAATATCCGGACCAGGATTCCACCAGATTCGTCCGTGATAGCTCAGATGGTAGAGCACTGGCGGCTTCAGCCAGAAGATCCCTGCTTCGAATCCTGGTCCGGACATTTTTCGCCCTGTTGGAAATTTACATCTATTTTGAACCAAGTCTGTAAACAGATGACATATATGAGAAGGTATGTGAAAACAGACTTGGTTGAGAGTGGATAAAACAGATTTTATGCGCCTTTTAAATGGACTATCTCATTTTTTTTTTCAAAATGGACTTGGTCTACTCTGGCTGCGAGCTTGTCATATCACATACGAAGAACGAAACTTATCCAATCTTTTCCTAGGCTTACTTTAATAATTCTTAGTACTTTCAACTATATACATAGCCTTCGTCAGAGAATACAAAAATAAAAATACTGTTATTAGCGTCTTATTTGACACCAACTATGTGAAATTTGAAAATAAGACGCTAATAACAGTATGTTTATTTTTGTATTCTCTGACAAAGGCTATGTATATTGTTGAAAGTAGTAAGAATTGTTAAAGTAATTTAACCTTTTAACTATTTTATCATCTTTTAAGTGATTTTCACATAATGTAAGTTTAACTTCTTTATTTACTTGATTATAATATTTATTTGAAAAAAAATTATACTACTTCTTCAGTGAAAAAGTTCAGTACATATTTTTAATTTCCTCTTCCGGTACTCATAACCCTTTTGTGTAGCATTTTCCATTACATATAAGAGTAAATTGATACGCTATTATCTTTTGAATGTCTGATTTATTATATTTCAAATAATAGCCGCTACCAGAAAATAAATTGCTATCATTTGTAAATAATGAGATGGCTGGTTATTTATTTCAAAATCCATTTCTTTTGCTGCAATTGCATTATCTTAATATATTGGAAAGGTAATGGATCCAATAAGAAATATTGCGTAATTTATATTACATTTCAGTGAGTATTAAGAAATATTATCTGGAATCTTTTAATGAAATAAAAGTATTTTTCGTAAAATGAATTTCTATCGAATTAGAAAAGTTTTTCTACTTGTGTGAACAATTGGGCGTTTATTACCTGATGCATATATATTAGATATTAAACATAAATATACTTCACAATATTTATTTAAGCACCACGGAGACCAAAATCATTCAATTAAATACACATTTTTTTATTTTCGCGTTTGAGCAAATATGCAGTTATTCTGGGACGAATTAGAAGTAATCTCGCAAGATGATTGACCTCAGTCTATTGGCACGAAGTACAGATGAATTATCTGAAATTATAACTCCTTTGTTACCCCATGAGTTCAAATGTATATGAAACTATGATGTTTCATAATATAAATGTATTTTTTTTAAACATGCTTTCATTAAAATTCAGTAAAATGTAGAAAAAATAATATTTTTTAAATGCATTACCAAATTTGGCGATATTTCGCCAAGTTGGTTGAAATTTGGCGCTATTGCGGTAACATTGCCATTAGTACTTTTCAACAAATAGCTTTTCGTTTTGAATCGGATATTAATTTCTCCACGGGAAATCAAACTATAATTGAATAAGCATTAACCCCTTAAACTAAAACTACGTGTGAGGCACGTAGTACGTCTTGTGTTCGGGACAAAACTTATTACCACGGGCCTGTCTCGTAGTACATCGGTCGGGCTAAATGTAAATATTACGGGCATGGCTCCTGGTACAATGATAGAGCCAAATGTAAATATCATGGACATGGCCTGTGATATTTACAATCAGTATTTATACTTTGTTCTCAGTATTATACTGTGTCAGTTGATTTGCCAAACCGTGGAATGGCTCGAAAACGGAGCGATCTTGTTTCGTTTTGGACTTTGGCTGTTGAAACGTAAATCGCAGATTAAGGGATTAAGTTTAAGTAGTGTTTTTGCGATGTCTTTCGAAAACAGAGTGCGCTTGGTAGCAGAATCCCCACTGTGGGACCAAATTTCCCGAAAAATTCCCGAAACACGTGTTTACTAATTTCAGTTATACTACAGCCATGTCAAGTTTCAAGATTTTATTTCCATTGGTTTATGAGATATGGTGATTTTCTTAAATTTTAAATTTACCCCCGTCCCCCCCCCCCCTAGAGATCGAATAAAAATAAATCAATGTTTAACTCATGTATTGCCACCAGGAATACCTATACATTCCAAATTTTAAAGCTCTGTGTCAACAGGAAGTGGGTAAAAATGAGTAAAAAGATTTGACTGCCACATGCAAACAAATTGTAAGTAAACGCATTAACCGCCAAAACTATAAAGTAGGATTTTTCAAATTTCATTCTGAAAGTCGTTTGCCACCACAAATTCAGAAAGGTAATTCTTGCCGTATTAAAGTCGCAAAGTTTCTGCCCATGAATAAGACAATTTTTTTAAATTCTAAAATAGTGGCACCAATGTAATTAATTTAAGCATGAGCAATTATTTTTACCGTTCCGTCAACGCAACACCAGCGTGTAGTTGCTTAAAGTACAGCGCCTAGAAGATACAGTGTGGAAAGCGGCTACAAAATAGTGTTAAAAAATTGAATCCCATAAATGTACAACGATGCTGAATAACAAGATGTCGATCGTAGCGCCATCGTAGTGATTTAAAAACGATAGTCATTCTAAAAGAGACTCTTTAACCTATTTCACGTCGTTCCTTAACTAAATTAGCTTATAACAGACTAAACTATCTTATATTTATAGTTTCCGATATTTAACATTCTATAATTTTTCAAAACACAGGGTTTATATTGAAAAGAGTTACGAGATGGCGCTCGTATCAGCATATTGCCGCTGAGCATTGTTGGATATTTATGGGATACAAGTTTTTAGCATTTTTTAAAGCATTATAG
This sequence comes from Maratus speciosus, assembly GCA_963932465.1. Taxonomy (NCBI): domain Eukaryota; kingdom Metazoa; phylum Arthropoda; class Arachnida; order Araneae; family Salticidae; genus Maratus; species Maratus speciosus. The sequence goes on along the minus strand of OZ010790.1, from coordinate 23,535,894 downwards.
GAATAGCCGTTTTCCACACAATATCTTCTAGGCGCTGTACTTAAAGCAAAGCACGTAACAAGAAAACTTCGCAGGATAGGAAATCCTATAGCATAAGGGCTGGATAGAAGAAAGTTTTGAAATTTAATCCAACTGTCCTGAACATGAAACGTTACAAGAAATTGGTTCTTGTTTACGTTTCAAATTCATCAACCACACGGATATTAATGTATGAGGACGCCAGAAGCCAAGGGATATAAGTGACAAAATTTAGATTTGGAGTAAATTGAGTTTAAAGTTGAACATCAGCTGTAATTGACTGAATTAAAATTTGAAACTGTTGCTTATTTCATAGTGGTCTTTGAAATCATATTTCTGTAATTACTGTGTTAGAGATTAGCATAAGGAAATATATCAAATATAAGCTGCATTTTCTTGATTCTTGATCCCTAAGCACAAAACAGCATAACGCATCCACCGGTGATAAATGACTTCAAAATGAGCTTAAGTATTTTAAAGAGCTAAGTGGTCGACCTCTAGAACGCATCACAAAATTCGAAAATAGCTTATATTTCTTTGCCTCCAAACAAACAGCCTTATTTCTAGATAATCTGTGCAGTTAACTGAGTTTTCTCAATTTTGTCACTCATATCCTTTGGCTTCTGGCGTCCTCATATAAGAACTGCTAAACACAGAACGACGACGAACGAAAAGTCAGTGAAAAATTAATTTATTTTGACGCAATTGTAGTAACTCCTTTCTGTTTTATAAATGAAAATGCATATTTTGACGTCATTTATCACCGGTGGAAGTGTTATGCTGTTTTGTGCTTAGGGACCAAGAATCAAGAAAATGCAGCTTATATTTGATATATTCCCAAAAATTTATTCGCATTGAAAAATGCAAAAATTAAAAAATAAAAACTGCATGGAAACTTAACAAGAAATGTAAGATATTCATTAAGTATTGTGCATAAAAATACGAAAAGGATATAGAATGAAACATTCATGAGAAATACACCATACAAATTTGGGGAAACGGCATTCTTTGTTACAAAACTGAAACTTCCTTATTTGCTCGAATTGGGGTGGTGTTGCGGTGGCAGCTAAAACTGAGCGGAAAAGTCACTTCAGGATATACATAGATAAGAGAGTTCGTTCTACTTATTGCTTTTTAAAAGCTAACCAGCTGAAACCCGTCGAATTCGACAAATGAAAATGTTTAAAAGAACTGACTGACTGAATTTATGAAAAAATCGCAAAAATACTTAACTCAATTAATTAATCTAATATTGACTGGCCAAACTCTTAAAACAAATGTCATTTTTAATTATATTAATTTCAACTTTTCAAATTATTGAAAAATTGAACTTTATTCCTATACGTAATCAGTAACATGTAATTAAGATAGGAAATAATGAAGTTAGTAATTGAGGCTTTGATCTTTGGTATTACGTAATGAAATGTCAGAGAACATTGCTCCACTATAACACAATGATGATTTTTCTACGAAATTTAAAAGTACCGTTTTTACCGTTGCAAAATTTACATACATACTTTTCATATTCATATTCACGATATAAAAATATTTTAACGTAATATATTATTAATAAATATGTTTAGCCCAGTGGTTAGGGGGTTGAATTCGGAATTAATTAGGGGAAAGCTGGAAATTGTTTTAATCCCTTCTGTTTAGGTCTAGAATGAATACTATGTTTTCCCCCTCGTACTAGGTGAGCGTTAGGAAACATGTATAGAATTATAGTAAAAAAACACGTTTTTTTGCATACCACAACAATATCTCAAAACAGCTAACTCTATTAAAAACATTGTCAATACAAATGTTGTAGAGCTTAAAATTCTGAGTAAAATGAGTACTTACACTCAACACTTATGTTGAATATTAAGGTCACAATTCTATTTCAAAATTTTAGACCAATCATCAGGGGATGACCTCAGAATTAATTAGGAGAAAACTGGAAATTGTTTTAATCCCTTTAGTTTAGATCTAAAATGAACGTACTATGTTTCCTTCCTCGTAATTGGGTGAATGTTAGAAAATATGTACATATTTATTTTCGAAAAACACATTTTTTTTTTAGTTTCCTTAACAATATCTCAAAACAGCTAACTCTATAAAAAACATTGTCAATACAAGTGTTGTAGAGCTTAAAATTCTGAATAAAATGAGTACAATCATTAATATTTTTGTTCAACATTAAGGTCGCAATTCTATTTCAAAATTTTTCAAATCAAGAGCTTGAAGCCAGGAGAGACCAAGTTAACTTAACAATATCTCAAATTGCGGCCTTAATATTAAACAAAGATATTAAGTGTAGGTACTCATTTTACTCAGAATTTTAGGCTCTATAACCTTTGTACTAACAATGTTTTTGGAAGAGTTAGTTATTTTAAGATATTGTTAAGTTAACTTGGTCTCTCCTGGCTTCAAGCTATTGATTAGCGATTAAGGCAAAATTTTGAAATAGAATTGCGATCTTAATGTTGAAAAAAAATATTAATGATGGTACTTATTTTATTCAGAATTTTAAGTTCTACAACATTTGTATTGACAATGTTTTTTTATAGAGTTAGCTGTTTTGAAATATTGTTAAGGAAACTAAAAAAAACCTGTTTTTCGAAAATAAATATGTACATATTTTCTAACATTCATCCAAGTACATGTAAGGAAACATAGTACGTTCATTTTAGAGCTAAACTGAAGGGATTAAAACAATTTCCAGTTTTCTCCTAATTAATTCTGAGGTCATCCCCTGATGATGGGTCTAAAACTTTGAAGTAGAATTGTGACCTTAATGTTCAACATAAGTATTGAGTGTAGGTACTCATTTTACTCAAAATGTTAAGCTCTACAACATTTGTACTGACAATGTTTTTGACAGAGTTAGCTGTTTTGAGATATTGTTATGGTATGCAAAAAAAACGTGTTTTTTGACTATAATTCTATACATATTTCCTAACGCTCACCTAGTATGAGGGGGAAAACATAGCATATTCATTCTAGACCTAAACAGAAGGGATTAAAACAATTTCCAGCTTTCCCCTAATTAATTCCGAATTCGGCCTTTTTTTGCTCCCCTACCACTGGGCTAATTCTCATGCTTGATGTTACGATTGCCAGTTACAATTTTACATGTGAACATTCGCACTCTTGAGGCTCTAATCTGACTGTCGGCGAAATCCAGAAATTTACTTTTAGGTGCATTCCTTGTAAAATATTTAGTTTTATCAAAGGGTCTGGAAATAAAATGAGCATTTCATTTGATAAAACTAAATATTTTACTAAGAATACATTTTATTTTTATTATGACGCCATTTTCACTCACTGAAACACTCCGAGATTAGCGTCTCAATCTTAGTATCAATTGGATGAAAAAATATTGAAATGTAACAGCTTTATTAGTAAAAATGCATTTAAAAAAAATCGTGACATCATTTTTTGTTCAAAAATTTAAAAAAAGGAAAAGGGCGGAAAAAGTCACTTCACGATATACAAAGATAGAGAATTTCCTCTTATTGTTTTTTTTTAAAGTTAATTCTTAAACTGTTAGCTTTAAAGCTGTAGTTCCAATTACAAAAAAAAAAAAAAAAAAAAAAAAAAAAAAAAAAAAAAAGGCAATTTAACAAATTACAACGACCATTTGGAAAATTATTTTTTCAAAGACTAAAATTTAAGACATAAAAAATCGCACGGAGTTGATCATACATTACATACGCCATGAATTAAACATTAATAGTGTTATTACACGTAAAAATTCCAAGCGATAAAAATCGCCTGCGACTCGTATTTCGTGTGAAGTATTTATATGTATTCATTCCTGTCCCAGTTATCTTTTTTTTAATTTTAAATTGGCTTATTCCATTTTTCTTTTGCACGTGAAAATCTTACAAATTAAAATTAACTCTTTGGCAGAAATTGTTATTCATTTTCTTTCATTTTCATTAGTTATTATCCACCTGAAACCTTACGTATTATCCAAGCATTTCATTGGCTGTTCGGGAAAAGGCATTTCCATCGTCAGATTTCCAAGAAATCTGACTACCAATTTTAAATGAAATTTCATTCCTAAACTTCTAAACATTCGTCAATATTACTTTTTACGCCGTCGGATAGAGAAAAAAAATGTACTTTTAAATGCAATTTGTTTGAAAGCTGTATCTCAATTTGTTTCTGAGTTATTAATTTTTTTTAATAGTTTTTATTACTTTTTTGTCATAGTGGCAACAGAAGGTATCCATCTCTGTTAAAACTAAAGGGAAATACAGATTACTGTATAAACCAATCACAAAAGGAATAAAATGCGGATTAAACCAATAAAAACCTCCTGATATGCTTTTGATTTCCTACCCTGACGAGAACAATAACCATTTTTCCAAATTGTTAAAAAAATGATTCAAGTGCTGTTCTTCACCATATTAACAAGAAAGAAAAAATCATGGATCAATCAGACATTATGAGGCACTTCCCGAATACTGTAATAGAACTTCGTCGTTTAATAACATGAAAGAAGATATCTTTACCCTTTGACTGCACTGCAAAAAAACAATATTGTAATGTTGTTTTCTCATTAATATTTTTTTAAATGCTAAAAAAAGATGCTATTTCGAACGCAAAATTTGACTTTCCATAAGACTTTTAGCATTAGTGCAAAATGCGGCAATTTCGTTGTCTATCAGTGAACCGAACTTCTTTCCCTGAAAGGAAAAAAACTATTTTACGAGTAACAGCGCTGGTACTCATTTCATCAATTGTATTTCTTGTTACTAATAACTTAATGCATTAAAAAAAAGCGTATATATTTCTCATACTGAACACAAAATTAATTGTTATACAGGGTGCATTCCACGTCAAATCAGGCAGTAAAATATCAATATGTAACCCACCATCACAGATTTTAATGAAACTGCGTGTGTTTGTTCTTACTATTAAGATATGATCACCAGTAATTTTTTTTGCTCCTTGGTGAAATAGTTTCTGAGAAAAAAATTGTCAAAATTTTGAAAAACTGCCGTCAGTTGGCATTCTTGATAGCTCGGTTTTCAAATGTAGCATGTCATATATATAATCATATTTCAATATCTACTCTACAAATCATCTTCAAATAATTTATGCACAATATTTAAGGTACGCAGCTTATGAAAAAAATATATTGTTACGCTTATAACATTTTAAGTGTGTCTAAAAATATATTTAAACTTTGAAGTCGTGAATTTTTTATGAAAAATAATGCATTAACAAAAAAAGCATTATCATCAAAAGGCGGTATTTTTATTAAATTTATTTTTTATTGGGAGATATACTTAAAGGTGTCCCTTACCTGATTCTGAAATAAAAATAGTGGGATTTTGGGTGTTTTTGGTAGTATTTCCTATTTAAAAATATTTTGAGGTGCATTTCATATCAAATCAAGCAGAGTCATTCCATGTCAGTTCCCCTAAGCCATTTAATCACTGTCACAAATTTCAATGAAATTGGGTTTGTTTATAGCTTATTTTAAGACGTAATCACCTTTACTTTTCTTGATCCTAAGTAAAATATTTTTTAAGATAAAAAATATCAAAATTTTGAAAAATTGTTTTAATTTTTTTTTAATGACAGTTCGATATTCAAAGACTGCATTAAAAAAAAAAGTCATTTCAATATAAAATCACTAAATAGGTTTCAAATAATGTAAATGTGACAAATAATGTAGGCTGATTATTATTTCTTGTTTTTTATCATGTTTAAACACTAAGAGTGTCTTTTATCTTATGAATTTCTAAAATCAAGAATTTTGTCAAAAATAATGTGTTAATCAAAAATTTATTTTTAACCGAAGGCAGGGTGTTATTGCTTTTTTTTAATTGTACGTAAAAATATCTTTTAAATGGTTATAAAATAAAAATAGTGAACATATGAGAAAAAATTATCAAAATTTTGGAAAAATGCCACGAGTTGCCATTAATGATTGTTCAATTTTCAAAGGCCTCATTTTATATATAAAATCATATTTCAATAACTAATAAAGAAATCTTCTTCGAATAATTTAAGCAAGGTAAATAAAGTATTTAAATTATGAAAAAAATATTGTTGTAATGTTAAAAAATATTTTAATGTGTCTAAAAAATTGTATAATCTTTGAAATCAAAAATATTTTACAAAAAATAATGAAATTATTAAAAAATCTTTATCAATCAGAGGCGGAGTTTCTATGACTAATTTTTTAATTTTAAATTGTACATAATACTACATTATAACTGGATCTGAAATAAAAATAGTGGGATTTTGGTTGGTTTTAGTAGTATTTAAATCATATTTAAAATTATCAATATTTTCAAATGTAAAACCTATCCAATGTATCATCCCTGGAAATATTTTTATTTATACATTTATTTTATTCAAATTTTCTTTTATGTTCGTTTCTTAAGGAAAAAAATAAACAATATTGTTTTTTAGTAAAACTTCTAGGGCGAAGAGCAATTATCCCTTTCCAAAAAAGAGAAAAATCACTAGCTCCTCACCGCCCAATAGAAATTTTCAAAATGACAGTCCTAATCTTTAAACTCATATTTGGCTGTTAATATTGAAAATTTATCATTGAGCTGCTAATATTGAAAAAAACTACCAAATTTCACTCTTTTGAAGAAAATTTTGACGTATTGTGCTTTAAATATATGCAAAAAATGCATAATCCATTATATTTATATCTTTCAAATAACTATATCTAAAAAAATATTTAAAACTTAATGAGTTGCACTTTTGTAACTTTATTCAGTTTCTAATGATATGTACCGTAATTTCGGGTGTATAGCCCGCAGATCAAACAATTCAGTTTGGACCCAGAAATTTTATTCAGTATTTGAAGACCAATATTTAGTGTGATCTAAAAAGTTACATTTTATTTTTAAAAATTTCTGGGTCGAAACACGATTGTTTGATCCGCGGGCTATACACCGGAAATTACGGTTATTTGATTTATTTCATCACAGTATTGCTGAAAGATGGATTTTCAACATATATATGTGTGTATATATATCCCTGTTCTCAAACAAATTATTTAAAAATTATTCATTTATGTTTAATAAAGCATATATATATTGTTTATACACTTATAGAAAATACATATAGTAAATTTTATGATATTATGTCAATAATGTCTAAAAGTAAAGAACTTATCTAATAGTATGTAACGAAAAATTTAACATCTGGTGTAATGACAACAAAATTTTATAATTGTTTTACTTAATTTGGATGAATGAAAAAAGCTTACATGTTTATATTTTATTGAAGTACAGGTGAAAATGTCACAAAGACATTCCTACCTCAACAACCACTGAGTATGTCACATTCACACTACAGATGATTTTTTTTTCTTTTTGATCTTTCGGGTTTGATTTCAGATGGTAATGAATTAATTAGTTTTGTTAGAAGTGTCATTGCAGTCAGCATATTAGGCTCACTATTTTTTTTTATATAATTTGTTTTGATTGACTCGATGAACAACAATATTTAAAGGGACCATTTCATGACTTTTCAATTAAAAGCTGATTTATAAATTCATCATGTTGTTTAGTTATTATTATCGTCTTAAGATAATAAGTTGATATTAAAATTTTTAAATGCAGTTTACTTATTATTTGAACAGTTGAAAGTATTTTTCAATAAGAGTGGGCTGTTGATTTTAAGTCGGCTGTTGATTTTAAGTCGGCTGTTGAGCAATGTAGTGTTGGTAAAGGAACTGGTACTATTTAATTTAATTTTTATTGCTGTAAATAATATTTGTTATTTTATTATTGTATGTATTATATTTAAGCAAAAGAGTAGAAATACACGATATCGTAGTCATTTTAGTACATCTTAGCATGAAAAGCTTCAATATTTATCATCAAACATTCACATTTTATGAAAATTTTGTTAAAATTGCTCATATTTTCACTATTTTTATTTTAATAACTATTGAAAAGATATTTTTACGTACAATTAAAAAAAGTAATAACAGCCTGCCTTCGGTTAATAATAAATTTTTGATTAACACATTATTTTTCACAAAATTCTTGATTTTAAGAATTCACAAGATTAAACACACTCTTAGCATTTAAACATGACAAACAACAATAAATAATAATCTGCCTACATTATTTGTCACATATACATTATTTGAAACTTATTTAGAGATTTTTTATTGAAATGACTTTTTTTTTATGCAGTCTTTGAATATAGATCTGTCATTAAAAACATTTTTAAAAAATTTCAAAATTTAGATATTTTTTTTTATCTTGAAAAATATTTTACATGCAATCACCTTTAATTTCCTTGATCCTGTCTTAAAATGAGCTATAAACATACCCAGTTTCATTGAAATTTGCGACAGTGAATTAAATGTCTTAGGCGAACTGACGTGGAATGACTCTGCTTGATTTGATTTGAAATACGCCTCAAAATATTTTTAAATATGAAATACTACTAAAAATACCCAAAATCCCACTACTTTTATTTCAGAATCAGGTAAAGGACACCTTTAAGTATATCCCCCACAAAAAATAAATTTAATAAAAATACCGCCTTTTGTTAATAATGCTATTTTAGTTAATGCATTATTTTTCATAAAAAAATCACGACTTCAAAGATTAAACATTTTTTTAGACACACTTAAAATCTTATATAAGCGTAACAGTATTCTTCTTCATAAAATACGTACCCTATATATTATGCATAAATTATTTGAAGATGATTTGTGGAATAGATATTGAAATATGATCATATTTATGTCATCCTACATTTGAAAATCGAGCAGTCAAGAATGCCAACTGATGGCAGTTTTTCAAAATTTTGACAATTTTTTTCTCAGAAACTATTTGACCAAGAAGTAAAAAAAAAAATACTGGGAATCATATCTTAATAAAAGGAACAAACACACGTAGTTTCATCAAAATCTGTGATGGTGGGTTACATGCCTGCCTGAACTGACATGGAATGACCCACAGTTAATAACATAATATATAATTTATTATTAAATTTTATTTAATTTTCTAGTAAAAAAATTATCAACAATTCTAAAACAATTGTTTCAGAGTTATTAATAATTCAATATTAACATTGACATAGTTAAATTATGATAAAATAATGCGATTGCTATAATAAGTTGTTTATAACTTTTTTATTGTTTACTCAGATGTTTGCAATCAATATTAAAGTTCTAGTAGCTTAACTAAAAATAAGTAATCGAACTTCCATATAGATATGTAAAAATGTTTTTCTATGTCAATTTAAGAAGTAATATATATTATTGCATTTAAGTAGATATTTTATTTTAACTATATAACATTACCTCATAAGTGGTATTATGTAGTAAAATTTTTATCACAACATTAGATTTCGAATGAAAATTGTAAATCTACTGATAATAAATTAATAAATAAATATAAAAACAGAAATCTCCATAATAGTAATAATCACTATTTTAAATATATATATATTGCAATTAATATCATAATACAATAAAACCTCCACAACGGACACTCCCGAATAGCGGACACCTCTATTTAACGAGCAGTTTTCCAATCCCCACTCCCAAAACCTAAATTTTTGTATGTTTAACCTCTTAATAACGGACATTCCGAATAGCGGACAGTAATTTTGGCGATAAAGGATAAAAAAAAATTATTTTTTAACGGGGAAAAAAGGAAAAGAAAAGTAAAAACCCTTTAAATTTATCAGGAAAATGTGTTACAAATTTTCTGATCACAGATAAATCTAGGTGGTAGGCTGGGGAAAATCCCCCTTCTCCCACGTCCAGTATTGAATTCAGGGGGTGGCCCAGGAGGTACATTCCTCCCCGGAGTATTGAAATTGAGATGAACCCGAAGAAATTGAGTTTACAGATACTTCCTGAATGTTTTAAAATAGGTGAAACACAGGTGGTAGAGATTTTACGAAATAAAGAAGAAATAAGAAATTTGGGGATTACTAACTCTAACGAGAACACCACAAATATGAAATTGAGGAAGACTTATTCCATTCAAATCGATTCTATAATTCTGAACTGGTTTACTCCAGTTCGTTCAAAAAACATTCCTATCAGTGAGCCTTTGATTCAGGAAAAGGGTTTAGAAGTCGCTAAAGAACTAGATTTACATGATTATAAAGCTTTCATTGGGTGGCTGGAAAAGTTCCGATATCGGCACAAAATCTCTTTTAAAACAATATGTGGAGAAGCAAAAGTTAGGTCTTATTAAAGAAGTGCAGGATTTGCATGAACGACTGCAAGTAATTTGTGAAGGTTATGAGGAGAGAAACATTTTTAATGTCGATGAAACCAGACTCTTTTTCAGAATTTTTCCAAATAAGACTTCATGTTTTAAAAAGGATGACTGTATTCACGGAAAAATGCCAAAAGAGCGAATCACTATTTTATTATGCTGCAATGTGTTAGGAGAATTTGAAATGGAAAATATCTGAAACTGAAGTGTTTCCCAAAGAACATTCAATTTAAGATATTTGGTACTGTGTGGAGAGTGAATAAGAAAGCGTGGATGACCTGTCCTTTAATGATCGAATGGTTAACTCCCTTCGATAACAGGATGAAAAACAACAAAGAAAAGTTCTCTTGTTTTAGGACAATGCAAGTTCTCATTCAAAACCTTTGAAATTCGACAATGTTAAAATTGCGTTTTTTCCCCTTCAGTATGTCAGCCACTTGATCAAGGCGTAATACACAATTTTAAAGCCTGGTACAGAAAGCTTTTATTTCGTCACATTCTTTCAAAGTTGAATTCTATGAATACACTTGAGAACTGATGCCTAATATTAATGCTTTCGATGCTATAATTTGAATTTCCTCGAATGTAAAAAACATAAAACCGGAAAGCGTACAACAATGTTTCAGAAAAGCAGGCTTTATATTAAAAGAAAATGAAACACACATTTCCGACACAAAGGAAGAGTTAAGCGAAAAAAGTGAATTAATGAAATGTATCAAGAGCGAAGAAATTGCCGAAAATTTCATTAATAATGATGATGAGTTGCCTAGTGAAGAAAAATCAGTTGATGTATATGAAATTATATTCCTTCAGAATTTTTGACAAAAGCTGACTTTATTACTAATGATGAAACCTATACTGAAACTGGAGATGTTTCCTGCGATATTGAGAATTTCCAAGGAGTGGTAAAATGCGGTGAGCAGTTACACAATATTTTTGTAAAAAAAAAGATGATTCAGAAGGATTAAAACTACTGACAGAGTTAAAACTTAACATTTGAAAAACAAATTACATATAATCGCAAGCAAAAGCAAACTTTTGTAACAGATTTTTTTCGTACCAGTGTAATAAACTGTGGATAAAGGTATGCACACTTTTATTTCAATTTTATTGCTTTAACGGTAGAACGCCCGAAAGGAGTCGATCCGATTCCGACCATATGATTCAGTGTCAACTGGAACCAGAAATTCTTTCATAAAGTAAGTTAAATTTAAACCACGTAGATTTACGTTAAATAAATCCTTCAAATAATTTTAAATAAAAATTCTGGTGTCAAATATTTTTATGAAACTTGAGTAAAATTTCCGGGCGTTCTAGTGTTAAAAAATAATTTAAATTTCTGATTAATCATATTATAGAGGTTTTAGTACATGTAAAAGTCAATTAATGAAATATTAAACCTTTCTTAGCAATTTTTGAATCTCTGAGGTTTTCCCAATAGCGGATATCTCCGAATAGCGGACAGCTTCCGGTCTCGCGAGGGTGTCCGTTATTTAGAGGTTTTACTGTATTCTTCATTGCTCATGTTTGATGTATATTACACTTTTACTCAACATATATAATAAAACTTTTTGCGAATAATAACTATTAAATCACAGATATATAATATACAGGGTGTCCGAAAAGTTTGGAAACGGTCGAAGAAATCGAGAAATACATATCAGATTGAAAAACGAAAAAAATGAGTGTTAAATTTTTTTTAAAAAGCTATTCAGTGATACCAAATTTGACTCCCGCCACCGACTCCCCCCCCCCCCAACATTGAAATCTTGAAGGATAACCCCCATTTTTTATTGCAGATTCGGATTCCACGGACAAAAATACGCAACTTTTGTAATTAACATTTTTTTCGGATCCTCGTTGATCACAGTGAAATCGAGCAAATAAGACAGATACATATTTTGGTTTTCCCAACCAGGTTTTGACATCTCGAAATCTGATTGGCCATAACTTTTGACGTCAAAGTTGCCGTCTTTTGCGGGAATAGTGTTTCTCGAAAACCATCAATGGAGATTGTTTTAGTGGCGCTTTATATTCTTTTTCCATAAAAATTAAAAGAAATATATTAAAGTAGTTTTCTACTGGTCTTTTTTTTTATCCAGTCGAGCATTTCTAAATAATAACCTGTGTATTTTTATCTTTTAACGAGTAAATATGCACATCCCCTACCGAACAGAAAAATAATAAACTTCATTATTTGGGGGCGGGCTGTGTCGTTACCATCGAAATACTCAAGGCCAGAGGACACGAGTTGTGACGTCATCACTAATCGACCGACTTCTCACTAGTCTTGGAATTCACACCGGAAATTTTTGAATAGCAATTTTCTTTTATTTTATTTGTGGAATACCTATCATCCTATAAATTAATACTAACTATTCAAACTTAATAGTGAGAATTCGGAATCTCTAAATAAAAATCCAGTCAGATGCGGAATGCCATGGTGTTGCCGCATCTGGCTGCTTTTTTATAGGGGGATTCCAAATTCTCACCAGTAAGTTTAAATAGTTATTATTGTTTTATAAGATAATAGGTATTCCGCAATAAAAAAAAAGAAAATTGCTATTCAAAACTTTCCGGTGTGAATTCCAACACCAGGGAGAAGTCGGTCGATTAGTGATCACGTCACATCTCGTGTCCTCAGGCCTTGAGTAATTTCGATGGCAACGGCTGTGTTGAAAATCAATTGACACCGCAAAATTTTATTATTATTCTTCGTCTAATTTCAGAACAGATTATCTGAGATTATCTTTTTCAAGGCGAAGAATACCATAAAAAATTAGTGGTGGATATCCCCAACTGCTGCGCCAATGTTTCATCACTGCTTCTGCTGTTAAAAAAATTCATTTAATTTTTTTAGGATAATTTTTAATTTTTTTAGGGCGGATTGGGATGTATGTTTTTATTATTATCTACCCTATCTATATTATAAAGGACAAACATATCTGTGCGTAACGCATACGTCATTCTGCGAATGGCAACACTTTCAAATTTGAAATGAAATTTCGGTTTTGCAATTTTCGCTACTGCAAATTTTTAAACTCTTAAACATCGCACAGTTTCAATTTTTACGCCGTCGTATAGGGAAAAAACGTACTTTTAAATGCACTTTGTTTGAAAGCTCTATCTCAGTTTATTTTTGAGATATTAATTTTTTTATAGTTTTTAGCACCAATTTTGAAATTGTGGCAATTGAAGCACTCCATTTCTATTAAAAGTAAAAGGAAAATAGTCATGGTTTATTTTAGTATGTAAAATTTGAGAATGTGAAAATAACGTACAGTTTAGATTTTATGGGGGGGGGGGGATTTTATGATGTGACAAAGTGAAATCCTTTTTACTGATTTTTCATCCTGTAAAAACAAACGTAAGAGCCTCAATCGATAACTTCAACATAATTACTCATCTTGATTACATATTCTAATAGAGTTTAATTTTTCAATAATTTAAGCAGTTGAAGTTTTTGGAAATAATATTTTGGTAATTTTAGTTTAAAAACATTATTTGTTTTAAGAGTTAGATAACCAATTAAGATGACTTTTTTATTGTAATTATTTTTGTAGTTTTATTATAAATTCGATCTAACAATTCCATTCTAAACATTTTAATTCGTCGAATTTCGACCGGTTCCAACTCGTATATATAAAATCCTAATGAAACGAATTTATGAAACGAATATATGAAACGCCTGAAATGTAACGATTCTTTGAATCGACTGATTAAACAACTGTTTATGTTTCACGGTGATTTCTCCTAAAAAAAGGAATACTTTGCGATGAAATTAACACCAAAAATCAATATTGATCCGCAGATTTCAAAACTGGTATTAGAATTTTTAATTTCGAATTAGTTTTCGAAATATTAATTTTTTTCTAATTTTATATTCATTTTTCTAATGATGGCAACTCAAATTTTAATCAAACAGATATTTTTTTTTTCAGATTTTAGAAAAGGTTACTATTTTAAATTAATTTGGCGAGCAGTTTGGCCTCCCTTAAATGTATGCTAAGAAATGTATCATGTTACTTTTATTCATAATTCAATTTGTATTTCATTACCATTTTATTTAATACAAACAGAAACGCTTAAAATAAATGGCTTTCACTTCTTTATTTTTTTTAAACGAAATGAAAAGAAAAATATTAGGCACAGATGTCATATACGCACCGGGGTACCTAACTGGCGCCAAAATGGCATTATTTTGGTTGACATGGTAACCCGGCTATTGTTTTTTATTTAATAATAAGTGTTTATTTACTTTATTTACTTTTTTTTTAATTACATAACTTGTTTTGTTCTATAGCTAATTATTTTTTTGATTATTTTCCTTTAAAAATAAAAAATAATAGAAAATAATTAAAAAATACGGTACTACTTAGTTATTCCATCGACCCATTTCGCCAAATTATATAAATCGTCAAACCACTCGCCAAATTATACAAATTGACATAATTTTTATTTTAAATAACGAAAGAACAAAGAAAATAGTATAACATTAATAAATATACAAATAAAACGTCGAAATGAAAATCACTTGATGACGTAAAGACATGTAACTTGCTTAAAGTCAAGTGAATGTGACATTTATCAACCTTATAGTTTGTGATAGTGAAATTAACTATATAAAAGCAGTTGCCATAGATCGTGGATTTAGTTTGAATATCATCAACCGCATTTTATCTAAACCTCAGATAATCACCGATTCTGTTCCAGCAAATAAAGAATTTAAAAATTTTGTTGTCTTACCTTATTTTCCTAAAATCAGTACACAAATTTCTCGTATTCTCAAAAGGTTTAGTTTTAAAGTTGTTTTCTCTCCGATCTTAAAGATCTTATTGACAATCATAATACCTGGGGCATTTACAGAATTTTTTGTGAGTGTGGCCTCTCTTACATTGGGCAGACGAAGAGTGCACTTAGAATTAGGCTGAAAGAACACCAGAATTACGTTAGAAAGCAGTAAATTGAGAAATGTACAATAGCGAAACATTGTTGGAATGCCAAGCATCAGTTCAATTATCCAGAGGCAAAAATTATTCAAAAATGTAACTCAGTTTTTGATCTAGACTTTTACGAAGCTCACTATATTCATAAACATACTTCCATCTTAGTAAATGATATGACCAGCACCCCTTTTCTTTCACCAGTGTGGAGAGATCCTGCGCAGTGACTCTTTTTCAGTTAGTTCTGTTCATTTACGTCATTTCTTTGGGATATATAAACTCTTACACCTGCGTTTTTCAATCAGTCCATAAGCCAGTTCCCGGGGCTATAGCCGGGGGGTTCTTCGAACCCATTGAATTTTTTTTTCTCACTGAGGAAGGGGATCGAAGTATTCTTGAAACGATCGTATGAGTATTTTTATCGTTATGTACGTTATTTGTGCGTAAAAATCGTTGTTTTAGATTTTAGCTTTTTATTACAATTCGCACAAAGTTTATTCTATGCTTATGTTCTAAAATAACCTAAGTTTTTGAAACTGTTTACAGATTAGTTTTTCATCTAAATTTAATTATCTGCTAAAGAAACTAGAACAATAACTTTATTCTAAATGTCTTGTGCAATCAAGAAAAAATATTAAAATCTGATTTAACTCAATAAAATGTTATGAAATAAACTTCCAATCCCAGTTAACTCTCGATTTCAATGAAATTCATATTCAAGAATGCTGAAAAATTTAAAATATAACGAACAAAATGTGTAAAAAACTTTATTTTTCTAGAAATCTTTGGCTTTTCGTTGAAGACCATACTTCAAAGGCTATTTCAAAATAGTACTGTTGCCTATTGGGCACATTAAAACATATTGAAATCACATTTTTGCTTACTGTGGCTTTGGCTGAAGCTAAATTGAATCGGTATTGGGTTAGTATCTCTAAAAATACAGTACAGCCCCGATTATCCGCGGAATTGGGTGGCAAGGGCACCGCGGATAACACGAAAAAAATTGAAAATAGGGTGCAAGCACGAAAAAAAGAAAATTCAGCATAAAAACTATGTTTTAGTGTACAAAAGACATAATAAAACGTTTAAAATATATACATATGCACAGTACAGCAGAAACCTTTGTTTTATGTCTAAATCACTAAAATGAAAAACAGTAAACAAGAAACAATGCCATACATATACTGTACAAAAAGTGTTGAGTTACAGCTTTTTAAAAAAATCAGTCTTGTTTTTGCTTCTTGCTTTGGAGACACCTTTTCTATCTCGAAAATGAAGCTATCCTTGATATGCTCCCCTGGAATTAATCATAATAGTCTTATTTAATTGTTAAATATTTTAATTGCTGTGTTTACGTTTTGTTAATAATATCAAGAAAAGACATCAAGTCTTTATATCTGATATTTTAAACATGGCTACCTAATCTAGAAATATTCTTCTATTACTTTCGAATGCATGAATTTTTCTGTTTATATTTATTAGTAGGGCTTATTGTATTTTCCTTGCGGTGGGCTTGAATAAAAAAAAAAAAAAAAAAATCGCACCGCGGATCATCCGCTCGCGGATAATCGGGGCTTTACTGTATTGTAAATTGTACAATACGATTGAACATGATAAGTGATATCAATCGTTCAGTAATGTAAATGAGAGTGTCGCCTGTAGTGAAACACACACACATACACACAAAAAAGAGCAATAATTGAGCACTCGAAATTTGGCGAGTCTAATCATCCGTTTACTCGCCAAATGAAACATTTTGCCGTGATCTGACGCAATAGCGAGCAACAGGGAGAAGCCTGGGTTGCAACTTTGAAATCTTAAATGATAATCCCCATTTTTTATTTCAGATTCGGATTCTACGGGAAAAAATGCGCAACTTTTGCTTTTAACTTTTTTTTTAAATCTTTGTAGATGACGGTGTAATCCAGAAAAAATGTGGCAGATACATATTTTGTTTTCCCAACAATGTTTTGCAATCACGAAATGTGATGGGCCAAAGCTTTCGTAGCCAAAATGGTCGCCGTAGCTGGATGCTGATTGTCGAAAACTATCAATGGCGGTTGTTTCGATGACAAAAGTACTTTATATGCTTTTGCCATGACAATTAATAGAAAAATATTAAATTATATTTCTATTTGTGTTTTTTTTTTATCCATTCAATCAATTCTAATCAATTAACACTAGAACCGCCGTAGCGGTCATTTTGACCGCTAGCAAATAAAAATATTTCGATTATCAACAGAAATTTCTTTCTAAAATAAGTTCAAAATGTACCACGGAGAAATAAGTTAAGTAGTTTCAATTAAAATTTCCGGTGTAAAATATTTTTATAACACTTCCGTAAAATTTCCGGCGGTTCTAGTGTTAACCTGCGTTTTTTGATACTTGAATAATGTGTAAACATGCCCCTCCTCTTCCGACCAGATAAAAAGATAATCTTCGTTATTTGGTAGAAGTAGACGTAGATATTTTGCATTTCGATGGCTTCTGCTGTTTGTTTGTTTTTATACTCTAAATAGTGGTGAGGATGTGAATGTATGGGATTTTTTTACTGTTACTACAGAGTAGG
This sequence comes from Maratus speciosus, assembly GCA_963932465.1. NCBI lineage: Eukaryota > Metazoa > Arthropoda > Arachnida > Araneae > Salticidae > Maratus > Maratus speciosus. The sequence continues at coordinate 23,518,144 of OZ010790.1, read as the reverse complement.
GGTGCACAACCTTTTTAAGAGAAGGGCCACTTTAAAAAATGTCTGGGTTGTCGAGGGCCACATCAGTCACGCGAAGATAATTCTATTTCGGGGAGTTGGGTGGGAGTGGGTTATCTCTCTAGGTTCCCCTATCCAGTCAACATATCCGATTCAGTTGGCAAGGTTATATCAACAGTTTACGTTTGTATATATAACAAGGATAAATTTGAAAGAGTGATAATATTCCTGTACTTTATTCGGGGGAGTAAATTTTGTTTTATTAAAAGTGCTAAAAAACAAATAGGCATGAAAATGGCTGGTGCCGAATAAAAATGCGAACTTTATGAACGAAGGGGGCAGGAAGAGCCGCTCCACAAGATTTGAGATTTTTACGCGCCCGATCAACGAAATTTGGAAATTTTCGCGCCTGATTGACAAAATAAGTGATTTTTCCGCGCCTGATCCACAAAATTAGCGATTTCGTCGCACTGCATCGACGAAATTCGCTATCTTACCGCACCTGGTCGACGAAATTCCTATTATTCTGCACCCGATCGACGATATTTGAGATTTTTCCGCGCTTGATCGACAAAATGCACAATGTTTCCGTGCCCGACAAACGAAATTTGCGATTTTTCTGATCCCAATCGACAAAAACTCGCGATTTTTTAGTGCAAGAACGACGAGATATCCTCTTTTTCCACCCCTGACCTACGAGATTCGCGATTTTTCCGTGAACGATCAACGAAATTCGGGATTCTTAACTGACTCCGACAAAATTTGCGATTTTTTCAAACGGTAAATTGAGGAAATTTGCGATTTGTTCTCGTGATAATCTGACGAAACTCGCGATTATCCCGCAGCCTATCAACGAAATTTGCAATTTTTCCGCGCATCATCGAGAAAAGTCGCGGTTTTTCTGTTCCTGACAACGTAATTTGCGATTTTTCCGAGCCTGATCGACAAATTCGCGATTTTTTCGTACCAAACCAACGAAATTTGCGATTTTTCCGAGCCCTATTGACAAAACTCGCGATTTTTACGTGTCCGTTCGACGAAGCTTGCAAATTTTCCGAGACCGATCAACGGAATTCGCGATTTTTCCGAGCCCGATTGACAAAACTCGCGATTTTGCCGTGTCCGTTCGACAAAGCTTGCGATTTTTCCGAGCCCGATGAACGAAATTCGAGATTCTTGACTGACGAAATTTGCAATTTTTCTCGCGGCAAACTGACGAAATTCCCGATAAACAGACGAAACACGCGATTTTTCTGCACCTAATTGACCAAATTCGCAATTTTTCCACACCCGATAGACGAAATTCACGATATTTACTCGCGACTGACGAAATTCACGATTTTTGCGCAGAAAAATTTACAATTTTTTCAAATTACAATTGAAGAAAATTTACAATTTTTTCTCCCATCATCAACAAAATTTATGATTTTTTCGTCCCCGATCAACGAAATTTGCGATTTTCCCGCGCCTGAGCGACAAAATTCGTGATTTTTTCGTGACCGACCAATGAAATTCGCGATTTTTCCGTGCTCGAACGACAAAACTCCGCGATTTTTCCGCGCCCGATCAGCGAAATTTGCGGATTTTTCCGTGCTTCATCGACCAAATTTGCGACTTTTCCGTGCCCGATCAAGGAAATTTGCGATTTTTCCGATCCCGATCAAGGAAATTTGCGATTCTCTCGAGCATCATCGACAAAATTCGCTATTTTTCCGCACCCGATCAACGAAATTCTCGATTTTTCCACGCCCGATCAACGAAATTCGCGATTCTCTTTTGACCAACAAAATTTTCAAATTTTTCCGCGGCAAATTGACGAAATTCACGATTTTTTCCTGCGACTTTTGGACAAAAATTGCAATTTTTTCCAGTTATAAATTCATGAAGTTCGCGCGCCCATGTTACCCCATCGCGGCCACTTTTGGCCCGCCGGCCACAGATTGTGCATCCCTACTATAGAGTAACATATAGGACAACAAAAAAAAATACATATAAATTTTTTTTGTGTGTGTGTGCGAGCGAATCAAAGAATGAGGAAGTCGTGTAAATTTCAGGAAGGGGTGGAATTGGAGATTTATATTATTGATTAGTTACTGCAATCAGACAATAACAAGAAGGACAAAAAAAGATTTCAATAATTCTAATAAAAGTATTTATTTTTTGTAAATTAATATATTTCTTCAATTTAACATTTTTTCTTAATTTTACACAATAGAAAATTTTTGATATTTTAAACTTTTTAATAAAAAAATAATTTCACTCTTTAACTATGTCGGGACTTGTGATGCATATATGCATCGTCAATGGGTGCATTTGGAATTTGTTTTGGGCACCATTAATATATGAATAATAATATTTGACTTTTTTAATTAAAGGGTTTTTTTTTTTTTATTTCACAACTAAAGGGTCTGTTTATAAACCGTACGGTGTATTCCAAATAAAATTTGTGTACGCGATGCGTTCTCGAAAGGGTTAAGATGTAATGATTATTTGCTGGGGGAGACGACGTTTTAATTTTCATAACAGAATGATAATGTAGAAAATTGTTTATTTATTTATTTATTATTACAAAAAAAAAAATAACCAATGTGACAAATAATATAAACTAAAACATAATTGGCAGAACAAATTAAAAACAAATCAGCTTATTTCCTCCATTTTTTTTTTTATCCTGAGAAAGGGCATTTATTAATACATTTCATTCAGTTAGTTCTACGTTCAATATTAAATTTTTATAGCAAATAAATTAAACCAATTGAACAATAATAAAAAAAAAAAAAATCAAACCATATCATACATAAAACACATTAAAAACTTAGATTCCATTAAAAAGATATCTAAATAAATTTTAGACTTTTTTCATTTTTAAGGTGCAAATATTTGTATTGCAGACTTTGTAAATGATAAGGCACAGGTAAAATACAAAAAAACATTTTATAAAGTCTAAGATTTATTTCGATTTAATTTGAAAGGAAACTAAATTTTTAGGCTATTTAAATTATTATATTGTTTGAATTTTGTTTTTATTTTTTAATGTTCATTTGGATTAACCCTTACCGGCGCGGAGTAATTCTGTTTACAAACTGATGAAATGATAGTCTGACATCAGAATTTATAAACGAATTTATTAGAAAATACTAACTTCCTTAGTTTCAAGTAGGTTATAAATGGAAAAATTTAACTAAATATTCTGGGTGCCAATAAAAGAAAAATTGGGTGTCTTTTTTGAAGACACTGCACGCAAAAGGGTTAACTTATTTGTTACAAAAATTTAACATTAAACGTAGAACTAACTGAATGAAATATATGAATAAATGTCCCTTCTCGCGCTTAAAAAATGTAGGAAATAAACTGATTTGTTTTTAATTTGTTCTGCAAACAACATTTTTGTTTATATATTTTTCCCCATTTGTTATATTATTGTAATAATTAATAAATAATTAAAGAATTTTCTACATTACCCTTCCCCTATGAAAATTAAAACGTCTTCTCTTCAGAGAAATAATCCACAGAGGTTAGAGAGTTAAATTATATTTTAAATTCAAAAGATTAAAATATCAAAATTTTTCAATTGTTTAGAATTAATAAATTTTAAATTATGAATTTTAAATTATGAAAAAGTGTTAAAATGGAATTAATTTACAAAAAATTATTACATTTATTAGAATTTTTGAATGTTTTCGGCCCTACTTGCTAGTCAGTAGCTGCAGTAACTAATCAAACATCAAAACCACACCCCACCTGAAATGTACGCTACTTCCCATCCTTTGCTCAGCCAGCACAAAAAGATTATATATATATACATATTTTCGTTCTATATGTTATTCTATAGTAATAATTAAAAAAATCTCATACACTAACATCCGGCCCCGAATTAAGTGATTCTTTTAACAGCAGAAGACATCGAAACGAAGAATATCAACACACCCCGCCCCCATATAATGAAGACCATCATTTTTCTGTTCGGAAGGGGAGGTATATATTTACTCGTTAAAATATGAAAATATGCAGTTTATAATTTAAAAAGTATAGATTGGATAAAAAGAAATGCAGATAAAAAACTAATTTAATATATTTTTATTAATTTTTATGGAAAAAGCATATAAAGCGTCATCAAAACAATCTCCAATGATGGTTTTCGAGAAACACTATTCCCGCAAAAGACGGCAACTTTGACGTCAAAAGTTTTGGCCAATCAGATTTGGAGATGTCAAAATGTGGTTGGGAAAACCAAAAAATGTATCTGTCTTATTTGCTCGATTACACCGTGATCAACGAGGATCCGAAAAAAATGTAATTACAAAAGTTACGTATTTTTGTCCGTAGAATCCGAATCTGCAATAAAATATGGGGTTATCATTCGAGATTTCAAAGTTGGACCCCCTCTGAATCCCGGGGGTGGTGTCGGTTGCGGTGTCAAATTTGGCATCACTGAATAGATTTTTTTTTAAATATTTCACACGATTTTTTTCGTTTTTCAATCTGATATGTATTTCTCGAGTTCTTAGACCGTTTCCAAACTTTTCGGACACCAAACATTACCGACCACCAACAAAAACTGCGAAATTATGAATAAAATGACATTAGGAAATACGGTTCCAACCAACACACTTAACATAAATTCCAAAAACATAGTAAAAAACAGCAGAAATTGAATAACATAAATGGAATGATGGTAATTTGTAGAACTTAGACAGAATCATCAGGTCCCAAATGCCTTAAGTTCCACAAATAAAATGTGTGGTTTCATCTTCATATTAGCCATAAATAGCTAAAGAATATGAATTTGGGACTACTACACACAGAAAACCGAGAAACCTATTAAGAGAACATGTCTTTTAATTGAGTATTATTTTGTTTTACCAATTATTTTGTTATTATCTCCATGTAGGAGTGATTGAAACTTAATCCTAATAATATTATAAATGCGAAAGTCTGAAATTTTGTGTCCAAAGTCTGCGCCAAAACAGATGATTAAGTGTCTTTGTATTCACTACCCTGTATATATTAGGTATTTTCCAATGTGTAAAATTTTCACTTATATTAATAAAATTTACATATTTTATTTGTTTGTAATACTAAAATGAAAGTTATAAAAATGAAACCTGCTTTCAATCAAATGTTGCGTTTGTAATACAGCGCCATTTCAAAGAAAGAAAAATATGAAAATTCATTGCAAATTTCAGTAATTATAGGCACAACAATGTTAACCTTACTAAAAATCTACATGATGCAACAACCCGTGAGTGATTGTGTTTCTGAATTTATGCAAAATATTTTTTTTTTGCTAATGGTTCGTAAATATGTTCAAAATGTAAATTGGCAAAAAATATTTTGCAATTTCACCATTAAAATTTCCAATACAAAGTAAATATTTTTGTAGTATGGACGTTTTGTTGGAGGTACTTACAATGTACAGCAATATTTCTGTAGTTTTGACGTTTCATTACACGTATTTCCAATGTAATTTTACTAATATTGGTATTTTTGTTCAAGTATCACCGATAGCAATCAGTGTTGAAAATTAAGCGTATTCAAATGTTTTATCAGATTTTTTTAATTAATAATTTTATCTTTATTTATCTGCAGACTTTCGTCGATTAAATAAAATGGAAATAACTATTTCAAAAGTCTGGTAGATATTTGAAATCAGAATTACGCTAAATTGCCAACATCATTAGCGATTAACCCTTTATGTACTGTATTATGAATTCATGAAAATTTTATCTTCTAAAGCATTTTTCGTGAATTTTTTAAACTACATTAGAAGACTTACATAATCATTTAGTAAATTTTAGAAAGATTTTAGAAGGATTTAGAAGGATTAATTATATTTGAGTTTATAGGGATTTTGTGCAATATTTATAGCCCCACTCAAATCTTTTATTTTAAACATTTTTCTTAGTATTTTGTAGAATTAGGAAATGTACAAATATAAAGTTCTTACATTACAAATATAGAAATATTGCCGAATTGAAAAGTTTCCCCCCCCCCCTCCAACACCAAGAATGTTGAAAAGATGCAAAGGCAAAAGATATCATCCTTTAATATTTTTGTTTTGCGTAACCAATAATGCTTTTGGAACAAGATAAAGTAATGCATTTATAACTCATTCAAAACTGTATTACTACTAATCGATGTATTAAATGAATTTTATAACAAGTTATTTTAATGGTACTTTAAAGTACCGTCGGAGGTTAAAGGATTAAAATGATTTCAATCGTATAGATCGTATATATAGTTTAGATAAAGGATAAATTAATATTGGTGCAATATTATCAACATAACTGATATTGGTTTTCAGGGTAAGTCTTTCTAGATTTTTATAATCGCTATTTTCAAATAAGTTATCTTCGTCTTATTTAATCTCAGAATTTACAAAACAAATATTAAATATTAGGATGAAATAGTAATTTAAAAAAAATCTGGAAACACAGTCACTCTGATTTTCGCAGCATATACCGGGTGTCCTAAAAAGGACTGACTGATTTTAAAATTCAATAACTTGTAAACGGTGACGGATATTTAAAAAATTCTTGCAGGAGGATTATGCATAAGGTCAAAAGTTTTTTTACAGTGATTTTCGATTTTAGTTCGAAATACAAACAATATATGGCGCTGCGATCAATAGACGCTAAATTCAGGCTCGATTTATGGCACTTCGTGGGCCGCTTAATACATTTCCAACTCCTTTTTCCGCATGAAACAAGAGAAAGGACCAAAAATCGAGTCTGTATTTAGTGACTATTGCTTACAGCGCCATCTATTGTTTGTAATTAGAACTAAAATAGAAAATCACTGTAAAAAAACTTTTGACCTCATGCATAACCCTCCTGCAAGATTTTTTTAAATATCTGTCACCGTTTGCATGTTATTGAATTTTAAAATCAGTCAGTCCTTTTTAGGACACCCGGTATATTTTTATAAGGTTAACATCGCTCTACCTATTACTACTGCAATGCCAAATCGATTTTCGCTTCTTTCTTGTTCTTTGAAATGTTCAATGTTTGAAATGGAATAGAATATTATATAGTTATATTTTGTCGAAAGTAGATTTTAGTTTTATAACTGTTATTTTATGTACTAGAAAGAAATGTAGTATGTAAATTCTATTAACTTAAGTGAAATTTTTTAACGTTCCAAAAAAAAATGTATAATGAATACAAAGGCATTTAATCATCCGTTTTGACGTAGACTTAGACAAAGATTTTCAGACTTCAACATTTTTAATATTTTCAGGGATAGGATACTATCATTACATCATGGAGATAGTAGCAATACTAATTGTTAAAACAGAATAACACTCAACGAAAAGACTTGTTCTCTTAACCGTTTCCGGGTCAAGTAATTGTATTTCTGTAATGTTGAATTCACACCGTATTTTTCGAAATTATTTGTTTCATAATAAGAAAAAGCAATTTTTACGTTTCCTCTCAAAAGTTGTAAAATTAAAAGTTTCTAGTGGGAATTTTGTTTAAACTTGGGTGGTCTATAATATATCACACCGCCCCTCAAAAGGGGTTAATAGGATGCCAGACTATGAACGGGTTATTCATGCCTCTGTGACATAGCAATTACTTTCACAAGTATTTCAAAATATTTAAAATCTTATACCAGAAAAATACCTGTGTCCAATCTGAACCGAGTAGGAATTGTGAATATGTGGGCTGCCACAAGGGACTATTTTTATATTCTAATCGCACCACTATTTTAAGAAAATAAATTTTGCAGTACATTTTTCTTGCAGCTGTTTTCAAAATGTATATGGTTTTCTTTTTCTTTGTTTAAGTTTAATGGTGGGAATAGAATTAAAAAACAGTTAACTGAGGTATATGTATTTGGGGCATTCTCACAATCTTTTGACTTTCATGCCCCTGAATAATAATTTTTATTTTAATACACATTTTTGTGTTTTTTTTATTTTTATTTCATATACTGGGGAACATCCCATTGCATGATTGCACAACAATATTAACGAGATAAATGAGTTTTGGACGATGTTGGGGGTCCAAACACCTGGAAAACTCCTATACCGTCCCGTGTCCCTGATGCTGATTTTGAAGTTCGGAGCTGTCTGGATAAAATTGTTTCAATAAAAATAAATCGATGTAATTTTTTTCTGAAACTGGAACTATTGTTTTATATAAAATATGTAGCTAAGAATTAACCTGCACACATTTTTAGGGTTGTTATTATTTTTTAAACTCTGTCCCTGGGTTTTAGATTCCTTACCATCCCTCTTCTAAAATTATACAGAAAATCATTTCAGATGCAGCCACAGAATTTTTTTCAAGTTTTTTCTCATGCAAAAGTATGCTAGAGAAATAATGTCTAAAATTCTTTGGCAGCAAATTTACTGTAGAATTTAAATCAGCATTTAAATATTAATTTCAAGCATCGTGGCTTTATTGGTAGTCTCAACGTCACCAAGGTTTATTCCAGCACTTTTCGAGATAAATAAAATAAAATAAAAATTAATTTAATCCAATGTTAACAACTGTTTCTAAAAATCAATGAACATTGTGGCTATCTCTTAGTCTTAACAAGATTTTACTAAAAATAGGTGGTAATTTTCCTTACCGTTCCATCCTTACCGTCCCTTTTTTTTATTATTTCGTCCCTTTTTTCCAATACCATCCCCCTTTTTTACGTTACCGTCCCTTTTTCAACACCCTTTTAAGACAATGTTATACGAAAATTCTGTATTAAAAGTACTACATTGTTATTATTTCTTATTTGAATGTCCTGTGGGTACTATGCAAATTCATTATAAGTCAAAATTTAGAAGGAAATAAAAAGTTATAGGGGTAAAATGGTAAGGAAAATTAAACTCGTAAGTTTAACTTAAACCTCAGTTAAATGAAAAAAAAAATTTCGCTGCTGACCATTTTTTCTTTATTTTGAATCATTAAGGCATTCGTCTATCAAATTAAAATGTTATTTTAGCAAGTTCAATTTTGTCAGATTTTTTTTCCCAAGTCAAAAGATTGTGAGAATGCCCCATTTCTTAACTGAACTAAATTTTGGCATGCATGTAGTTAATAGACACAAATCTATATATTTCATACAGTGCTGCTCAAAGAATTCGGATAATTTCCCAATTGTAGACGGGAACAGCTGAAATTGGGTTTACTACTTTGTTATGAGTTTCTATATGGTTGAATTAGACATAATATTTTAACTTATTAAACGATGCAGTTTGATTACATTATTCTGAATATGTTGGAAAGTGTTTCATAATCTATGCCTGATGCATGTTTTTTTTTCTTGTTCTCTATAAATGGGGTTAGTCTTCGGCAGCTGTTTTTTTAATTTCTTTTTTTTTTTGCGTAGCTTAGGAACTAATGGAATTTTCTCTTTTTATTTTTGTTAAATTTGTACTATAATTTTACCTTAGTTTAATATTTTTTCTGTTAGATTTTCATCTTTATATCTATTTATTTTTTCCTTTATATATATACTAGCAGACCCGCCCGGCGTTGTTCGGGATTTGTAAATAATAACCTTAATCAAAACTCAAGTTATCATTTTATATCTTTTGAAATACCTAATTTTGGAGTCCGCATTGCCTTCTGCAGCATCTAGTGTGTTCCAAACAAACTTCTTCCCGAACGAAGCTGCAACCTGAATCCCCGCTACGTATGGCAGCATTTACCGGAAGTGCTCCGCACATGCTGGAGACAATCGAAAACCAATTTGAGTGAGCGAAACCTCGTAGTAATCAAGCCGATAGAATAATAATAAAAAAAGAATGCACCATTAATCATTAATGTTAGAAAATGTTGGCAACTGAAGTCTAAGGATAAAATTTCATAATACAGAAAGTAGCTGAATTGTAATTTAATTTGAATGAACCAAATCCCGTTGAAATTGGCTCCTTAGAACCCGAGTGAAGAATGCGTCGCCAAGCGGTGAAAGATGCCACCACCCCTTGTAAATTTCACGAATTACTCTTAACATTAACAGGATATTTAATAAATGTATGAAATCCCTTACCTAAAGTTACCTTTAAAGTAACGCGACTTTTAATTTACGGCTGTGGTGAGTAGATGTAAGTTGATGCTGAAAAAGGAGATTAATGTTCGAAAAATGTGGTAGCTGAGGTATAAAGACAGACATAATTAGAATAATATTTTAAAGAAATGTGCAAAAAAATGGGGTAAATGCTTAAAAAGGGCCCTAGGGACCCAATAAATATATGCGGCTGTTGGTCTAGGTAGAAGAGTTCGAGATTCCATCTTAACATTATGCAATGAGAAGGTGATAAAATTAGGGGGTGAAAATACATGGCACACAAAAAGTTCAAGAGGCCCCGGATCGGGCCAAACGGGACTCTGGTTTGCCCCAAGATTTTAACTGGAATATAGAAACGAGAGAATAACTAAATGGAAAAAATGAAGCGGCCAAATATGAAGATTAAGAGGGGCAATTTATTGACAATTTATACAGAAAAATCATCAAGGGGCCCGCATGTAGTTTGGTAAAAAGGTACTTTTGAGTAATTTTTAAAGTAATCAGAAGACACTAAAACTATGTTAAAGAAAGTTGCAATCAATTCGGTTCATTTTTAAAGAAGCTGCACCAGGGGCCCAAGAAGGCGATTAATATTCAAAATTGGTGGTAGCTGAAGACTTAAATTTTTTTGTCGTTCATGTAGTAGTTGGAGGACCTAAGAAGTTAGAAAAAAAGCTTGGGAATTGGAGCATTTTTAGGGTGGCTATAATAGAGAGCCGCCAACTGATAGTTAAAAGCAGGGCCCTAACATGGAAACATGTTAAAATGTCTCAGTACTTAACGTTTTAGATCTATTATAGATAGTCAAAATTAAGCATAGGGTGTTCATTTTTCATTAGAATAATATTTTAATTAAATGCGTAAAAAAATGAGTAAATGCTTTTAAAAAAGGCTCAAAGGCCCCAATAAAAATATGAGGGTGTTGGTCCTGGAAGAAGAGTCCAAGACTCAACTTTAAAATTATGCACTGAAAGGTGAGAAAATTAGTTGGTGCAATAATCATGGCGCACAAAAAGTTCAAGGGCCCTGGACCGTGCCCTCGGGCCCTACGGGACCATTGATGCCCCAGGGTCTTAACTGGAATGTATAGACGTGAACTAAACTAAATGGAAAAAGGGTTCCAAAAATGAAGATTCCTTGAATCAAACGAAATTGTGAATTTAACCTTCTATTTTAAAGCAGTAAAGACCATCACCTGGAATGTCCTTTCGCATTGTTGAAAGCAATGCGAATGCCATTGGGATATTATACACTCTTATGCCTTGGACAAAATTTGGGCAATTAAGAAACAACACGTTTAGTTGATCATTTAAAGTAGTGTTTGGCACTGAAATGATACAGTTATGACAACAGGAATTAAACTTTCTCTAGTCATAAAACTATTAAATTAGTCAGCATTACAATGATTGCAGAGACTGATTATTGAACTTTAAAATCATTTGGACCTTTCATTTTCATTTGTTTGTTGTTGAACTGCCGGCCTCTCAACTTGCGCTATATGAGATTCTGGTAGCTTAAATTCAATCTCATTACATATTGCATTAAATTTTTTAATAAACGTCCTCTTCTGGCAGGCCTGCTGCTGTTTTCCATCTGTCGATTCCAGCAGATTAAATAGAATCAAAAACATAGGACAACAATCGAATAGGACAATAGAACAACAAACCGACGTGTTTTTACGGTAAAGCATCTTGAAAAATATTTTAAATGTCTGAAATTAAATGATTTAATCATATGTGCGAGAGGCGAGGGGTGGGGGGCAGACATTTAGCCTAAATTTTAAATATTTTACTTAACAATCATAATGCTTTTTATATAATTTACATTTGAATGTAAAACTTTACTTCCAAATATGCCTATATACTTAAAAAAACACTATTATTGTGAGCGTTGTTCGGGCCTGTGTCACTTTTCTGCCTTTTTGGCTCACAAAAAATTGTTTGGCGACCAAGGTAATAAACGAATAGGATGCTACTCACAAGTATATCCATTTTTACAATTACTGCTGCCAGTTTCTCTTGTAAGACACACACACACACACACACACATATAAAACATTTTATTTACATATTATTATTATTATTATTATTATAAACAAATTAGGTACTACTTGATTATCCCGTTGACCAATTTCGCCAAATTATTAGCCAAATTAGGGAAAGGATATAATTTTTATTTTAAATAACGAAAGAAAAAATAAATTAGTAAAACATTAATAAGAATAAAACGTCGAATTAAAAATCATTTGATGACGTTACAAACACGTGTTACGTCAGTGTCAAGTAAGTTTATCAAGTAAGTTTGACATTTACGATCACCCATTATTGGCATTTAATTTTATAGTTTGGCGATACTTTTTAGGTCGACGGCAAAATCAAGTAGTACCAAAAATTATTTCTGTTCGAATTTAAATGTAGATAAATAGCTCTTCTTTATATTAAATAAATATCATAAATATTGAAAATAATGCTTACATGTATATGAAAAATTAATAGGTTGCCAGTAAATATACAAAAAATCCCTTCACTTGTTAAACCCATTTTCTCTATCTCGCCAAAGCCCATATAATAAGAATATACCAAATACTCTTCAATCTGTTGTCTGATACTAACAAGGAAGGTCTCCATACTGGGCATACTCAGAATATTTTGAAAAAAAATACCAATTAAACTACTTATGTATGTAATAAAGGATCAGTCAAATTTAGCGGCGGAATTACAGTAGAAAGTCTGTAAAAAAATAAAATACTTTCGAGTATTTGGCGCGAAAATACGAAAGCGTTACGCGATTTGGCGAGCAGTACTTCTCCTTGCCAAAAGCAAACGATTTTAATGCATCTGAAAATTGTTTGTTAATTGATTTTTAGAATGCGTGTAAAAAGTATTTAATGAATTTAAACATAAATAATGAGAGAGTTTAATAAATACATTTTTTGGTATTACATATTTATGTTGCTTGTTACTTAATTTTATTACTTTAAAAACAATTTCATCTATAAAAAATACTTTCATATATTTAAGCGTATTCCAAAATAAAGGCAAGATTCATTTAGCAGTTATTCATTTCAAACCAATGAATTCGTCGTTTCCATAGCAACAAAATGGAACCGACAGCGCTCAATTGGACTTAATTTTGAGATATTGAAACAATTTTAATTGTGTTTTAATTCATAAAATTTGATATTTAACTTTCATTATAAATACAAATATGACAAAAGTACAGCTAAATCAAACTAAAACCGACAAAACAACAGTTATTTAAGTTAAATTTATTTAAACAAGTTCAATATGAAATATTTTTATCTTAAAGAGTATTCGACATGAAAAGTATTTTTCGAAATTTCATTTCATCGCCAACCGATGATAAATCGCCAAATAAACGAAAATTTCATTATTTTTTTACGAACGTTCTATCGGAGTTCCTCCAAAAATTTTTTTAACATATATATCCACATGAGACGAACACTCTGTACTTTTTTTAGATTTTTCTGAATAAGCCCGTATGGAGACCTTCCTTGTAAGTAATCACAATAATGTAACTGTTAGGCACAGATATCATATGCATACCGGGTTTGACGCGCTTCTTTTTCATGCCAATTTGGCGAAAACATCGTTTTCGAATACCAGTTACATATTTATGTTTAAATTATTTTCTATTATTTTAAAAGGAAAAAACAATAAATAAAAAAAGTGTAATTAATAACTATAGAACAAAACAATTTATATAATTGTGAAAAAGAAAATAAAAGAAAATAAACAATTTATTAATAAATAAACAACAATAGCCGGGTTACCATGTCAGGCAAAATAACGCCATTTTGGAGCCCATTAGGTACCATGGAGCGTTTATGACATCTGTGCCAACAAAACTTCCAATAATATAATAAATATTGCATTTGGCGGTGGCTTGATTATCGAGGATTATAAAATAATCAATAATAATAAAAATAATAACAGTTAATAAATAATAATAATAATAATAATATAGAATTGAAATTCAGACGTTAATTTATGTGCTTTTACGTATCTAAGATTAGCCCAATATCTTTTAAAATATTACGTAACAGAGGGGAAAATATGAAGAAATAACAAATATAAAAAGATTTGTAATTTTTTTTTCATCAAGCAATTATTATTTCAAAATGTTGAATTTTTTTCATAGTAATAACACACAAATTTCCTTAAGAATAATTTTCATTTCCTAAATTTTGAAATTGTGAATTTGCCTTACTACTTAGTTATCCCGTCGTCCAATTTCGGCAAATCACCAAACCGCTCGCCAAGTTATACAAATTGACGTAATTTTTATTTTAAATAATGAAAGAAGAAATAAATTGGTATAACATTAATAAAAATACAAATAAAACGTCGAAATAAAAATCACTTGATGACGTAAACGCGTGTAACTTGCTTAAAATCAAATGATTGTGACATTTACGATCAACCATTATTGGCATTTAATCTTATAGTTTGGCGATAGATTTTTGGTCGACGGGATAACCAAGCAGTACCGAATTTTCCTATACGTGAAACTGGCGTTATATATAAAAAAAATATACAATAATATTTTCGAAAAAAAGAAAAACAAGTAATATAAAAATTTTGTTTTTAAAGTCAATTCCTACTTAGGCTATCAAAGAAAAATTTAATATAATCAAGTTAATATTAGTTTTCTTGCATTAAAATATCTCAATTTGTTGATTTTCAAAAAGTCCTTCCGGCCAGTGCCGGGAGGAAGAGGTAGCTTTCATAATCCTTATTTAAAAAAAGCCAACTTATATCATGCAAACACACGAAGCTCAATTTAGTGGAAACCGAATATAGGAGATTCAATACTAATTTTTATCAATATAATGAATGAGAATTTCGCGAAATTAGTCAGCTTTATCCAAGCTGCTTTTCTTTAAAGTAACTTACATTTGGCTGCCAAATTCGGCAATTTCTTAAAGTGCCTGTCATTTTAAGACAACATGGTGGATGAGGCTAAGCAGTGAACTTGGTCGAGACCATAGTAATTGCTGTGCACATGCTCACACACATCGGAATCGGTTAATATATAGGAGTGCTGTCGCATGCAAAAAATCAGATTTTTCAAAATGTCACCCACAATAGAAATTGAAACTGCTATATCTGAGCCATTTTTTAAGGTAAAGACAAACAAAAAATGCTCCTGAATCCTTATATCAAGATAAAATACTTAAGAAAGAAACCTTTTTCAATTTCTAAATTTTTTGCACCTCACTTTAAATAAATATATATTTTTTTAATTTAATGGCCGCCATTTTGAAACAAGATGGCTGATGAATCTGGCCAGCGAACTTGGTCGAAGTGTTGATGTATACTATCCACATGCCTTCTTACATCGAAATAGGCGAATACGTGTGTTATCGCGTGACAAATACAAGATCGTTTCAAAATGTTAGCCATGCTAGAAATTCAAAGTGCTATAAATCAACCATTTTTTAAGATATCAACAAAAGAACAAATTTTCAGAAACAAAAACTGCTCCGGAATCTTTGTATCAAGGCCAAACACATAAAAAAAAAATCTTTTTCATTTTCCAATTTTCAAATACCTCATTTTGAATTTTAAATTTAATTTTTTTTAAATGGCAACCCTTTTGAAACAAGATGGCGAAAGAAGCTGGCCAACGAACTCGGTCGAGACATTGGTATGTACTATGTACAGACCAAGTTACATCCAAATAGGTTCATAAATACGCCTGTTATCGCGTGACAAAAATCAGATCGTTTTAAAATGTCAGCCACAAGAGAAATTCAAAATGCTATTACTCAGTCATTTTTTTTAGATATAGATGAAAGAAAAACTGTTCCGGAATCTTTGTATTAAGGTCAAACACATACAAAAAAAATCTTTTTCATTTTCCAATTTTTTGGTATCTCATATAAATTTTTTTATTTTTTAATTTTTTTAAATGGCCGCCATTTTGGAAACAAGATGGCGGATGAAGCTGGCCAACGAACTCGGTCGAGATATTTGTATGTACTATGTACACACCAAGGTACATCCAAGTCGGTTCATAAATACGCCTGTTATTACGTGAGAAAAATCAGGACGTTTCAAAATGTCAGTCACGCTAGAAATTCAAAATGCTATAACTCAGCCATTTCTTAAGATATAGACGAAACAAAAACTGCTCCCGAATCTTTTTATCAAGGTCAAACACATAAGAAGAAAAATATTTTTTCAATTTTCAATTTTTGGTACCACATTTCAAATTTAAATTTTTCTTAAAAATTTAAATGGCCGCCATTTTTAAACAAGATGGCGAGTGAAGCTGGCCAACGAACCCGGTCGAGACATTAGTATGTACTATGTATAAACGAAGTTACATCCAAATTGGTTCATAAATACGCCTTTTATCGCGTGACAAAATTCAGGACGTTTCAAAATGTCAGCCACGCTAGAAATTCAAAATGCTATAACTCAGCCATTTTTTAAGACATAGACGAAACAAAAACTGCTCCGAAATCTTTGTATAAAGGTCAAATACATAAGAAAAAAATATTTTTCCATTTTCAATTTTTTGGTACCACATTTCAAATTTTAAATTTAAAAAAAAATGTTAAATGGCCGCCATTTTGAAACAAAATGGCGGATGAAGCTGGCCAATGAACTCGGTTGAGAGATTGGTATGTACTATGTACACACCGAATTACATCCAAATCGGTTCATAAATACGCCTTTTATCGCGTGACAAAATTCAGGACGTTTCAAAATGTCAGCCACGCTAGAAATTCAAAATGCTGTAACTCAGCCATTTTTTAAGATATAGACGAAACAAAAACTGCTCCGGAATCTTTGTATAAAGGTCAAATACATAAGAAAAAAATATTTTTCCTTTTTTAATTTTTTGGTACCACATTTCAAGTTTTAAATTTTTTTAAAAATTTTAAATGGCCGCCATTTTGAAACAAAACGGCGGATGAAGCTGGCCAACGAACTCGGTCGAGACATTGGTATGTACTATGTACACACCGAATTATATCGAAATCGGTTCATAATTACGGGAGTTACAGTGTGACATAGGTCATATATATATCAATTTTGAACGGAGGGTGGTTTCGGGGTCTGGGGGTCATGATCGATGAAAATATACCAAAATTTTTTGAAATCGCTTTCCTCCGAACGGCTGCAATAGGTAGCTTTTTTGTAAAGAAAGCTACCTAAAATGCTATAACTCAGCCATTTCTTAAGATATAGACGAAACAAAAACTGCTCCCGAATCTTTTTATCAAGGTCAAACACATAAAAAGAAAATATTTTTTCAATTTTTAATTTTTCGGTACCACATTTCAAATTTAAATTTTTCTTAAAAATTTAAATGGCCACCATTTTTAAACAAGATGGCAGATGAAGCTGACCAACGAACCCGGTCGAGACATTGGTATGTACTATGTATAAACGAAGTTACATCCAAATCGGTTCATAAATACGCCTTTTATCGCGTGACAAAATTCAGGACGTTTCAAAATGTCAGCCACGCTAGAAATTCAAAATGCTATAACTCAGCCATTTTTTAAGATATAGACGAAACAAAAACTGCTTCGGAATCTTTGTATAAAGGTCAAATACATAAGAAAAAAATATTTTTCCATTTTTAATTTTTGGTACCACATTTCAAGTTTTAAAATTTTTTAAAAATTTTAAATGGCCACCATTTTGAAACAAAATGGCGGATGAAGCTGGCCAACGAACTCGGTCGAGACATTGGTATGTACTATGTACACACCAAATTTCATCGAAATCGGTTCATAATTACGGGAGTTACAGTGTGACATAGGTCATATATATATATATATATATATATATATATATATATATATATATATATATATATCAATTTTGAACGGAGGGTGGTTTCGGGGTCTGGGGGTCATGATCGATGAAAATATACCAAAATTTTTTGAAATCGCTTTCCTCCGAACGGCTGCAATAGGTAGCTTTTTTGTAAAGAAAGCTACCTAAAATGCTATAACTCAGCCATTTCTTAAGATATAGACGAAACAAAAACTGCTCCCGAATCTTTTTATCAAGGTCAAACACATAAAAAGAAAATATTTTTTCAATTTTTAATTTTTCGGTACCACATTTCAAATTTAAATTTTTCTTAAAAATTTAAATGGCCACCATTTTTAAACAAGATGGCAGATGAAGCTGACCAACGAACCCGGTCGAGACATTGGTATGTACTATGTATAAACGAAGTTACATCCAAATCGGTTCATAAATACGCCTTTTATCGCGTGACAAAATTCAGGACGTTTCAAAATGTCAGCCACGCTAGAAATTCAAAATGCTATAACTCAGCCATTTTTTAAGATATAGACGAAACAAAAACTGCTTCGGAATCTTTGTATAAAGGTCAAATACATAAGAAAAAAATATTTTTCCATTTTTAATTTTTGGTACCACATTTCAAGTTTTAAAATTTTTTAAAAATTTTAAATGGCCACCATTTTGAAACAAAATGGCGGATGAAGCTGGCCAACGAACTCGGTCGAGACATTGGTATGTACTATGTACACACCAAATTTCATCGAAATCGGTTCATAATTACGGGAGTTACAGTGTGACATAGGTCATATATATATATATATATATA
The DNA here is from genome assembly GCA_963932465.1 of Maratus speciosus. Taxonomy (NCBI): domain Eukaryota; kingdom Metazoa; phylum Arthropoda; class Arachnida; order Araneae; family Salticidae; genus Maratus; species Maratus speciosus. The sequence goes on along the minus strand of OZ010790.1, from coordinate 23,499,508 downwards.
TATATATATATATATATATATATATATATATATATATATATATATATATATATATATATCAATTTTGAACGGAGGGTGGTTTCGGGGTCTGGGGGTCATGATCGATGAAAATATACCAAAATTTTTTGAAATCGCTTTCCTCCGAACGGCTGCAATAGGTAGCTTTTTTGTAAAGAAAGCTACCTAAAAGCAAGTAGGTTTACAATGGTACTCTGTGGGAATTTGGCGAAATATTACAGATATCGCCAAGTTGGCGTCCCTTTTGGCGACTCATTTTGGCCGCCAAATTTGGCGATATATCGCCAAGTTGGCGACAAACTTGGCGGTATTTGGCGACAGAACAGGGTCCCCCTATGGTAACCCCTTATTGAAAATACTTTCATTGAACTTCAATAACCAATGGCCGCCATTTTGTTTCTCATGCAAAACTAAAATTAATTAATTAAAATTTAATTAATTAATTAATATTTGAAAGACTGTATTAACATCAATTGTCATCCAGTACAAATTTAAAAAAATTTATTTCAACTTGATAGGATGAATAATGAGTATTTTATTAACGATTGAAAATTTGAACAAGATAAATATATAAATATATAAATAAATATAGGGAGAGTGTGAGCTAATAGTAGGAATTGAAAAAAAAGAAACGAAAATAAGGGATAATATTCGTTGATCTGAGTTGGAATTTATAAAAATCACATGCTTCCGTAATTACGGCGAATTTTTTTTTTTTAAAGTATGAAATTATTTTACAGTCGTGGCCATAAGTTTAGGACCACCACTGAAAATTAAGATCCAGACAATAAATTGAATACTTACTCGTTAGTAAAATTATAAACTCCGTTTACTACATGAATATTACATTTCTACGCATATAAATCATATACATTAAAAACAAATTTTACAGAAAAATCAATATTTTGTTGGTCCGCTGTTAGCTTTTATTACGGCCTGCAAACGTTTTGGCATGCTCTCTACCAGACTTCGGCAGTATGCAGCTGATAATTCTTTCACCCAAACTTCCTTAATTGCTTTTCCGGGTTCCTTAGCACTTGTTGGCTGTTTCTCAGAGACCCTGTGCTTTAAGGGAGTCCATAAGTTTTCAATTGGATTCAAATACGGACTGTTTCCATGCCAATCAAGGATTTGAATTTTCTTCGTCTTCATAAACTGAGTAATAATTTTAGAACGATGACATGGTGCACCATCATGCATAAAAATTGTTTATTTATGAACGGCCATGTGTAATTCTAACTTCTCCTTCAACAAATCCACATATTTTTTTGCCATTCATAGATGTTCCTGGTGGTAGTAAGAACAATGCAGTCGTTCCGTTCACTGAAATTCCACCCCAAATCATGACACTTGGGGAGTGTTTAACAGTCTGTAAAGTGTAACGTTCATCGAATCGTTTTCCAGGAGGTTTACGAACATAGTACTTGTGTGTAGAGAACTGCTGTATGGTAGATTCGTCCGCAAAAAAACCTGTTGCCACTGACGAATTGTCCATTTGGCATGTTTCTTGGCAAAGTCCAAGCGCTTAGCTCTCATGGCCACTGTTAACCTGGGTTTTTTTGCAGGTTTATGGGATTTTAAATGAAAGTCGTCGAACAAACGCCAACTTACTGTTCTACGACTGACATCCGCACCTTTTGCAAGCAGCACTGACGATATCTTGCTTGCGGAACTCATTGGGGAACGAACTGCTATTCTCCTAATGACATGGTCATCCCTAGGTGTGGTTTTACGAGGTCGACCACACCTTTTGGCATCAACATAAGTCCCTGTTTCTTTAAATTTCTTGATCGCATTGTGAACTGCATTCTTACTACGTCTTACTAGTTCACTAATTAATCGTTCACAATATCCTTCATTATGAAGAATAACAATTTGTGCACGCTAAGCTTCAGAAACTGACGATTTTCGACCCATTTTCATAGGTTTTCAAAACTTGCAAAACAAGCAACAATTGCGTCTGCGACGTTTATTACTCAAAGATCAAACAAAAAGTGAATACAGTACTCCACTGCCAGACGGAATGACGCCATCTCGCGCAATCAATTTGATTTATGATGTTATCAGTGGTTTCGATTGTAAAAATGCTAGTTTCTGCACTGTGGTCCTAAACTTTTGGCCACGACTGTACAATATGTATGTGTGGCAGAAATTCACACTAAAATTTAGGCATTTGATTCCATTTTTAAAATATTAACTGATATCGCTATAACTTATAATTAAATACATAAATGTACTCCAAAATGCCAAAAATGTTCTCGGTCAATTGAGAAAAACACTATTATTGCGGAAATCCTCAAGCTAATGTCACGCTTATGCATTTTTGGCTTTAAAAAAATGGCTAAACATTGTTTGGCGACAAACGCAAATTAGAAATCGTAAAGAAAGAAATAATATATAATTCACAATTTTAGTAACTTTTACAATTATATCTGTTTGTTTATACTGTAAATCACATGATGTGGAGTTAGATAAAATTAAAAAGAAAATAACTAAAAATAAAAGAAAAATGTAATTCAAAATTAGTCTAATCAATTTTTCAGATTCATTTTTTTAACGTAACGCAGGCGATAATTCGCCAAATATTATATCAATTCTAAAACTCCACAAAAAATTATATTTCAAGCATTAAAAATATTTATTTCATGTTTAAATTAAATATTTTCGTTTTATAATATTGTGTCTCATTAAAACATTTATTTTTGTCTTTTTTAATTAAATATCAGTATTTTTTTTCATTTATTTGCGAGGTATTTGTATCATTTTCTAACGAATATAGCCATTTCAATTGTCTAATCAACAAACTTTTCGACAAAATATAATCAGTGGCAACCTTTCCTTCAAAATAATAATAAAATACGAACTTTATTACCAAAAATCATAGTTATCCCTGTATATTTGACTCACAAACCACCGGGAGAATATAATCCATCGAATGACACAATTTGCAAAGAAATCCACCGGGTAGTTTTTGAAAACACTCGAGCGGAACTTTTAAAGCTTACTGCTTTATAATATACTAGCAGGCTATGCCCGCTGCGCTGGTCCATTTTCCAAACGAATCTTGAATCAAACGAAACTGTGATTTTTAACCTTCTATTTTAAAACAGTAAAGACCATCACCTGGAATGTCCTTCTGCATTGCTGAAAACGATGCTAACTTCATTGGGATATTATACTATCTTATGCCTTAGACAAAATTTGGGCAATTAAGGAACAACTCTTTTAGTTGACCATTTAAAGTAGAGTTTGGTATGGAAATGAGACAGTTATGACAACAGGAATTAAAGTATTCTCTAGTCATCACACTGTTACATTAGAGAGCATTACAATGATTGAAGAGATTGATTTTTGAACTTTAAGAACATTGCGATTGTTCATTTTCATTTGTTTGTTGTTGAACTCCCAGCATCTAAACTTGTGCTATATGTGGTTCTGGTAGCTTAAATTCAATCTCATTACATGTTACACTACATTTTTTAATAAACGTCCTCTTCCGGCAGGTCTACTACTGTTTTCTATCTGTCTGTTCCAGCAGAATAAATAGAATAAAAAATTTAAAGAATTATTTGAAGACAATGAGGAGCATTTAACTTATATATTTATTCGAATAGTAAAGTAAAAAAAAAAGTGGATTTTTAAAGCTAAATTTTTTGAATAAAAATAAAAGGTATTACTTGATTATCCCATTGACCAAAAAATTATCGCCAAAATATAAGATTAAATGCCAATAATGGATTATTGTAAATGTCATATTCACTTGACATTAAACACCTTACACGTATTTGTTACGTCATCAAATTAATTTTAATTCGACGTTTTACTTGCATTTTTATTAAGGTTTTACTAATTTATTTGTTCTTACCTTATTTGAAATAAAAAGTTATGTTAATTTGTATAATTTGGAGTTGGCGAATAATTTGACGAAATTGGTCGACGCGATAATCAAGTTGTACCCCACGAAAAATATATTTGCATAAAGAATTTTTTACGTTAAAGAACATTTACATTCACAGAAAAATATTGCTTAAACAAAAAAATCCAGAAAGTAATAAATTTAAAATAATAATAATAATAAATATGCCTGCAAAAATTAGTACTTATCCACCAGTAGCATTCAAAGAAAAACGCAGCCCAAAATGCTGAAGATCGCAACAATCACATTGAAACATTTATCACGAAAAAAAATCTCGCCAAAAACCAGAACAGGAAATGGAACTCTTGCCTAACTATTAGACACAGATGTCATATACGTACCGGGTTTGGCGCGTTTTTTTCACAACAGTTTGGCGAAAACATAGTTTTCAAATACCAGTTACATATATGTATACTTATTTTTAAAAATTTCTATTATTTTAAAAGGAAATAATAAATAAAAAATTAATTAATAACTATAGACAGAAAATAATTTATTTAATTGTAAAAAAAGGAAATAAGAGTAAATAAACTATTTATTAAATAAACAAAATAGCCATGTTAGTTACCATGCCAGGCAAAATAACGATATTTTGAAGCCCATTAGGTACCCTGGAGCGTATATGAATTCCGTGCCAATAATAATAATAATAATAATAATAATAATAATAATTAAACAAAAACCTAATTTGCAGAACAAATTAAAAAAAAAAAAACAAATTTATTTCCCAAATTGTTTAAGCCCGAGAAGGGGCCGATATTAAGATATTTCATCCAATTCGTTCTACATTTAATGTTAAATTTTTGTAACAAATAAGTAAAACCAATTGAACATTAAAAAATAAAAATGAAATCCATACAATATAATACTTTAAACACCTATGTACTTAGATTCCGTTCAAATGAAATCGAAATAAATCTTAGACTTTTTTTAAAGTTTTGTATTTTGTATGTATCTTATCATATTATGCATAATCGTCATAAACATAATCCAAAATCTGCAGTACAAATATTTACAACTTAAAAATGGAAAAAGTCTAAGATTTATTTTGATTTCATTTGAACGGAATCTAAGTATATAGGTGTTTAAATTATTATATTGTGTGAATTTCATTTTTATTTTTTCATGTTCAATTGGTTTAACTTATATGTTACAAAATTTCACATTAAATGTAGAACGAATTGAATGAAATATCTTAATATCTGCCCCTTCTCGGGCTTAAACAATTTGGGAAATAAATTTGTTTTTTTAATTTGTTCTGCAAATTAGGTTTTTGTTTAATATGTAAAGTTTTTTAATAACTACAGCATTCAGACGAACACATTTCAAAATTAATGGAGGGTATCATCATCAGGCTTTGATTTGTGCGATATCGCACCGCAATTTGTGATGCAATTTACCTATGTATAATTCAAAATGTTTCACCAGTGCAGTAATACAGGTTGCTGTGGTTTGGTCAAAAAATTACAATCTGAACTTAAAAAATCTGCTTGAAAATGTCATTTTTATTTCCACTATGACGTCATATTCATCTTTTTAATTCTTAAAAAAAAAAAAAAAAAAAAAACTATTTCAGTTTCTTCAGTTTCATGTTTCACGTGAAAATCATCCAACTAAAAATAGGCAAATTATTATTACGGCTTTTGAATTATTTACAGCAATGAAGGAAAAATGTTAAATTTTATTAGAAAATGTCCGTTGATTCTCAATGAAAAAAGCGAAATTTGGAATTATTAAGAAAAATATTCGATTAATGTAAATAAAAATTAGCCCTTGTCACTCTCTATTTTATAATCCACCTATATGCAAAGGCATTTTATGATCCGTTTTGCCCCTGACGTCTGGCAAATGTTTTTACACTTTGAATTTATAATATTATTAGAATTAGCAAAGAATTAAAAATGAGTGGCATCAGGGACAAAAAGGTGGGAAGAAAAAATGAAAAAGTTATCTTCTCCATAGGATTTTCTATGTTAAATTAACATTGAGAAGTGACACTGGAAATAAATAAGTATTGCGCTGCCGCGCAATATTTAAATAATAATGATAATAATACGGAATTCAGATGTTACTTTATGTACTTTTAAATATCAAAGATTAGTCTAATACCTTTTAAAATATTACCTAACAGGGGGAGGAATATGAAGAAAAACAATGAAGAAATAACGAATTAAAAAAAAATTTGCAATTTTTTTTCAGCAAGCAATTTTTGGTACTTTCCAGTTAACCGGGCGCCAGTGTTATATATACATATATATACATACATAGATGCGTATATATACATATATTGTATATATACACATATATACATGTGTATCCACATATTTGTACATATATATAGATGTATATACATACATTTGTGTATACATATACATGTATATATAACAGTGGCGCCCGGCTAACCGAAAAGTACCCAATTTTTATTTCAAAATGTTGAATTTTTTTATAGTAATAACACATGATTGCATAAATTTCCTTAAGAATAGTTCTCAGTTCCTAAATTTTGAAACTGTGAATTTCCCTGTACGTGAAATTGGCGTTATGGCCAAATAAATATTAAATACACAATAACATTTTCAAAAAAGAAAAAAAGAGATAATATTCATTGATCTGAATTGGAGTCTATAAAAAATCACACGCTTCCGTAATTACGAAGAAAATTTTTTTTAAAAGTATGAAATTACGAACATATATTCCCTCGGCAGCCATCTGGAATTTTTTCTTGGCGTGAAAACCCCTTTTCCGCCAAGTAGTAAATATCACCCAGCAACAATTTATGCGCATGAAAGGCTTAACGAAAATAAAATGTAAAACATTGTCAACAAAAAATCGCCAAGAAATCTCAAAACATCCAAGATGGCGTCCGCTTGAATATTCAGCATCTAAGCGTGAAAGGATTTTACAATATGTATGTGTGGCAGAAATTCAAACAAAATTTTAAATATTTGATTCCATTTTTAAAATATTAACTGATATCTATATCATTTATATTCGAATATAAAAATGTTGATCTCGTCCACTTGACCAACCCCAAATCCTCAAGCTAATGTTACGCTTATGCATTTTTGGCTTAAAATCACATTGTTTGGCGACAAATGAAAAGCAGAAATTGTAAAGAAACACATAATATGTAACTCACAATAATTACAGTATTATTTACAGTTGCATCTGCTTGTTTCTCCTATAAATCACATTATGTGAATTAAATAGTTAGATAAAAATGAAAAGAAAAGAACTAAAAAGAAAAGAAAAGTAGTAATTCAAAATTAGCCTAATCAAATTTTCAGATTTCTTTTTTTAACGTAAGGCAGGCGATAATTCGCCAAATATTGTATCAACTGTAAAATTTCACAATAAATTATATTTTAAGTATTACAAATATGTATTTTATGTTTAAATTAAATATTTTCGCTTTATAATATTATGTCTTATTAAATTTTTTCTTTTAAATTAAATATCAGTATTTTTTTTTCATTTATTTGCGAAATGTTTGTCTAACGGATATAGTCATTTCAATTCTCTAATCAACAAACTTTTCGCCAAAATATAATCACTGGCAACCCTTTCTTTCAAAATAACATTAAAATACGAAATTTATTACCAAAAATCATAGTTATCCCTGTATATTTTCTCATAAACTACCACGTGAATATTCTTTATCGAATGATATAACTTGCAAAAAAATCCACCGAGTAGTTTTTGAAAACACTCGAGCGGAACTTTTTGATCTTACTGCTTTATAATATACTAGCAGGCTATGCCCGCTGCGCTGGTCAATTTTTCCAAATGAACATTGGTGAATTTGAATTTGCATTTTAAACAATATGGACCTTCAGCTGGACCTTACTCATTGCTGAAAACGATGCGAACGCCATTGTGATATAATATTACCTAAAGCGTCGGTCAAAATTTAGCTATTAAGAAGTAATTCTTTTAGTTGATTACTAACAATGCACTTCTGGTAGGGCAATGAGACCGTTATGACAACAGGAATTAATAGCTCTATAACTAATCAACATATAATGAAATGTTATATACTAACACCATTCCTGAAACGTTATGTAACAATGTCACTTGTATCAAAATACATTCTGTAGATTTTCAAAGAAAAAAAGGCTAAACTTTCATAATCAGGTTCACTTAATTTTAGGTAGATTTCGTAAGAAATACTACCTATTGCAGTCGTTACCATGATGCGACTTTTGAAAAATTCTTTCATAACTTTTCATTATAGGACCCCAGGAACCCAAAACCAACCCCACCTAAAAAGTTTATATATATATATATATATATATATATATATATATATATATATGTATGTATGTATGTACTAAATTTTGTCCGCACGATAAAAGTCACAATTATGCACGAATCATCTTCAAACTCGCCAACAACTTTGAGATGGTTAATATCTCGGCGGGGATTGAAAATGGGCGAAATCGGCCCAAGAGGGTGGAAATGGGGAGGGTTCAAAATTTTGAATACTGTCTTAACATGATTCTGATAAAACCATCTCTTACACAGCAATGGCAGGAAAAAAAAATAAAAGTTTTTCATTATAGCAGTTGTCAACAATTAAAAAAAAAACAAATAATAAAATTCTCACCACAACAATTACTTTTCTTTTGCAAAATTTTCACGTGTAAAATTAAATAGTTTGACAAATTGAAAACAAATTGAATATTACGTCATAAGTTTCCTAGAGCAAGATTTCAGCATGAAAACTCAAAATAAATAGTTTGACGAATTAAAAAAATATGTATATTGCGTCATATTGGAAATATAATGGACCTCAGCAGGTGAATATGTAACGCCATGTAAGTTTGAAGAAACGTATTAAAACATGATAAAAACCCGATTATGGAAATATTAACATATTTTAACACTTTAAGGTTCTCTGAATTTTTTGTAGCCATTTTTTAAACCTATTCCATATATATGTGTGTGTGTGTATTTGTGTATATTACAATTTTCACAAAAAGTTTAGCTCCCTACAGCTCGCTCTTTGTGAAGAAACTGGGTTTTATCTCTAATCTTGATTTAAGTTTTGTTGGAGAATTTAGTACTTAACATCGAAATCTACCTCCGCCTGTAGGCCCGAGCCGGCAGGGATTTTTTTAACTTTTTTTTTGCTCTATGACTAAGTAGCGTTGAACAATATGTATACACTAAAACCTTTCCAAAATTATTACCTAACCACTTGGGCACAGATGTCATACATGCCCCATATAGGCGCGATTTTTTTCTGACGCCAATGTCAGAAACATTGCAATACGCAACAATACTTAACTGGCGCCAAAGTGTTGTTATTTTGCTTGATATGGTAACCCGAAAATTGTTGTTAATGTTGTTTATGTTTTCGCCAAATTGGCGTCGGTAAAAAATCGCGCCAATATGGGGCGTATATGACATCTGTACCACCTAATATCATATAGGCATAGCTGCCAACTTGTACGGATTTTTGCTACCACTAAAATTTTACAGAATTTTTTTCCTTATTTAATTATCAACATTCACTGCAATTCGGCGATTGAATTAGGCAAAATTTTCTATTAAATTTTAGTGGTAGCAAAAATCCGTACAAGTTGACAGCTATGTATAAGCAACAGGTACTTAACTTGCGCTAAAGTGTCGTTATTTTGCTTGATGTAGTAACCCGTATTATGTTGTTTATGCTGTTGATGTTTTTGCCAAATTGGCAACCGAAAATAATCGCGCCAATATGGGACGAATATGACATCTGTACCAAGAGAATATGTTGCTTTTGTGATACTTTTATGTTAGCCGGGCGCAGGTAATAAATCAACAAAGATTGTGTTCATACCATATTCTTATATTTATTGTTTTCATTTAAGATACAAACCTTTCACTCATTGCATTTAAAATGCATGCCTTACACTAATTTCATTTAAAAAACTGAAAAGATAAACAGTAACAGGAAATAATTCCATAATTAAAAACAAAGAATTATTTTTAATTTACATACGCAAAATGTAACTACTGCTACTGGCAATTTTAAAAATGCTTTTGGCGAGATCTGCGCACGGCTGTTATAAATGTACCCATTTTTTAGGTGCGTTCGTAATTATATAAATACGTAGCACCTATAGTCGTCGTTCAGTCCGTCTGTCCGTCTGTCCGTCTGTCCGTCCGCATATAACAGAGCAAAAACTACCCAACCGAATGATCTGAAATTTTAAATATATGATTGTTACAGAATTTTGTCGAGCCGTTTCAATTTTTATGAAAATCGGATGTATAGTTTAATTACAGGGACAGTCAAATTTTTTCTTTACATTACGGCCAATGGGGAAAATTATTGCAAGTTCATTTTAATGATGTTACAGCCTTCCGAATGGTCTGGAATTTTAAATATATCATTGTTGCAGAATTTTGTCGAGCTATTTAAAATTTTATGAAAATCGGATGTATAGTTTAATTACAGGGACAATCAAAAGTTTTTCTTTACATTACGGGCAGTAGGAAAAATGCTTGCAAGTGCGTTTTAATGATGTTACAGCCTTCCGAGAGGTCTGAAATTTTAAATATATGATTGTTGCAAAAGTTTGTCGAGCCATTTCAAATTTTATGAAAATCGGATGTATAGCTTAATTACAGGGATAGTCAAAATTTTTCCGTTTCATTACAGGGAATGGGAAAAAATTATTACAGTGTATTTTAATGATGTTACAGACTATGCACTTACGAAGTGCAAAAAACTATACATTCAGTACAATATGGGGTGCAAAAAATAATTATAAAACTAGCTATAGTACGAACGCACCACATTTGCCACGTTTGACGAGCAATTTCCAACTTGTTCTCCTTATCGAGGAGCAAATTATAAATCGCCAAATATTATTCCAATTCCAATTTCTTTCTTTGAAAATAATTTTTAAGTCGTTACAAACAGTGCTTTCATATTTAAATATTTTCTTTGGTACTATTTAGTTAACCCGTCGACCATTTTCGCCAAATTATACAAATTGACATAATTTTTATTTTAAATAACGAAAGAACAAATAAATTATTATAACATTAATAAAAATACAAATAAAACGTCGAAATAAAAATCACTTTGTGACGTAAACATGTGTAACTTGCTTAAAGTCAGATGAATTTGACATTTACGATCAACCATTATAGGCATTTAATCTTATAATTTGGCAATAGATATTTGGTCGACGGAATATCTAAGTAGTACCCTTTCGTTCTATAACGCTAATTTTTTAGTAAAATTGTTCCTTTTATTTTGCATAATTTTTTTTTCTTTGGTACTACTTAGTTATCCCGTCGACCAAAAATCTATCGCCAAATTATAAGATTAAATGCCAATAACGGTTGATCGTAAATGTCACATTCACTTGACTTCAAGGAAGTTACAGGTGCTTACGTCATCAAGTTATTTTTATTTCGACGTTTTATTTGTATTTTTATTAATGTTATACTAATTTATTTGTTCTTTCATTATTAAAATACAACTTATGTAAATTAATGTAATTTGGCGATTTATATAATTTGGCGAAATTGGTCAACGGAATAACTAAGTAGTACCATTTTTTTATTAAGATGTTCGTATTTTTTTTTTTCAAACTCATAGAACCGTTTTTATTCTTTATCCAAAAGAGTTAATTTGAATTTTTTTCGTTGCTAGAGTAGCGGATGTAATGTTAGATATTTTGAGGTTTAGACGCCAAAGACACCGCCAAATTAGAAAAATATGAAAAATGTCATGAATTGTTGGACTTATAAGAATTTACTTGGCACCAATCGATTCAGCATACAAAAATACATTAAATTATGCTATCATCTGACGCATAATTATAATATCCCATTTTTAAGGGATTTTTTTCCCTCTCCTTGCAAAAACGCCGTTAGGGGTGATACTTTAGAAAATCCTTTCTTAGCGATACTATATAGATATGCCATTTGGCGGTGACTCGATGATCGAAAATTAGTCCAATATCATTTGAAATATTACATAACAGAGGAGAAATTACGAAGAAATGACGAATTACAAAAGACTTGCATTTTTTTTTTTTTTCAAAATGTTGAAATTTTCGATAATAATAACGCATGATTGTATAAATTTCCTTAAAAACTATCTTCATTTCCTAGATTTCGAAGGTGTGAATTTTCCTATAAATGATATTGGTGATATGTTTTAAGAAAAAATGAAATAAACAATAGATAATATTTGCTTAAAAAAATGGATAATAGTCATTGATCTGAGTTCGAGTTTATAAATATCACATGCGTTCGGAATTACGATGAAAAACATTTTTAAAAATATGAAATTATTTTACAATATGCATGTGTGGCAGAAATTCACACTAAAATTTAAGTATTTGATTCCATTTTTAAAATATTAACTGATATCTATATAAGTTACAATTGAATATAAAAATGTACTCAAAAAAGGATCTCGTTCACTTGAAAAAGCACCATTTATGAGAATATCCTCAAGCTAATGTCACACTTATGCATTTTTGACTTAAAATCACATTGTTTGGCGACCAAAAGTAAAATAAAAAGTTGTAAAGAAATAAATAATAATTACACATGTGACTCACAATTACATCTGCTTTTTTTTCTATGAGTTACGTGATGGGGCAATTAGATAAAAATAAAAATAAACGAACAAAAAGAAAAAAAAAAGTCATTAAAAATTCATCTAATCAAATTTTCAGATTCATTTCTATAATCTAACGCAAGCGATAATGAGCCAAATATTGCGTATCAATTGTAATCTTTCTCATTAAATTAATTTTTAAGCATTACAAATATTTCTTTCAGGTTTAAATTAAATTAGAAATATTTCTTTTAGGTTTAAATTAAATATATTCGTTTTAAACATAATCCCTCATTTAAATGTATTTTTCTTTCTTTTTTTACAATTAAATATCAGTAATTATTTTTTCATTTATTTTCTAACGGATACAGCGATTTCAATTCATTTGTCGCCAAAAAATAACCTCTGGCAACCTTTTCGTTCAAAATAACAATAAAATGCGAAATTTATTACCAAAAATCATAGTTATCCCTGTATATTTTACTCATAAACCACCACGTGAATATTCTCAATCGAATGACACTATTTGCAAAAAAATCCACCGGGTAGTTTTTGAAAACATTCGGGCGGAACTTTTAGATCTTACTGCTTTATAATATATATGATATATGATGATATATGATATATATACATATTAAAATTTTTCACTAAAGCTATCCATTTTCATATAGTTTATTACTACAGCTAAACAGTTTTTCAATGGATCCCTTATATTTCTGCAAATCGCTTACATACTTCCTGGATGCAAAGTTGCTCCGCAACTAGGAAGTCCATCAAAATGCTTACAGTGAAATTCCGAAAATAAGCCCCCACCCGAATGAAAAAACAAATTTGAACCCCAGCTTTCAACAAATTTTATTTTTCCAAAAAATTCCATTTATAAGCCCCCTGCCAAACACCCTTGGTTTCAATGTAATTTCATCCACCCCTGGACGACGATTCTTTCACTGTGTCGATGAGTGCTTCAAGGTTAGTTTCTTCGTTATTATGCTGCCTGTGCCTGTTTGAGATTTTCTAAATGGCGACGAGCACTGTTTTTTTTTTCTTTTTAGTGTTGATGCGCCTGCCCTTTTCGACGTAGAAAATGCGCCATGACCATTTTCAATTTTTCTTCTTTGCGCCCTCTCGTTTTTTTCACAAATGTTTTGCCATTTTTGCGGTAAAACGTGTGACTTTTTTATTTAATCATAAATAATCTATACAAGGTTTCTTTCTACATAATGAAACATACCCATACAAAGCTGATGATCTATCTGATTCTGAAAATTTTCGACTTCGGTCTTCAAGGAGTTGAATAAGAAAAACAAACCGCCGATAGTTCTACCCTTTTTCTTTTCAGTTGATCAATAGTACACTTTTTTTGTGGGGTGCTCGAATTTTCGAATAACTTATTATACTTTAATATAATTTAGCAACTTGTTCAAAAATTTGAGCGAAATCAGTCAGTTAACAACGGGGTTATGAATTTTTTTTTTTAAAATACGGAAAAAATAGGTTTTGCTTTTGAATTTTTTTCCTTTTAATTATTAGAAGGTGCGGCCATTAATTTACAGGACTGATCTATTAACTCTAGAAAATATTATATGGAATACATATCCATTTAATATGTTTCGAAGTAACTCCCACCTGCCATAATGCATGTCTGTGCGCTGCTGTATAAGTTTCGAAAACAACTTTTAAAATCCTTTTTTGGAATGCTCTTTCATGCGGACATCACCGTTTTTTTTCATGGCTTCGACATCCTCAAATCTTGTTCAAAGAGGTCTTATGTCAAAATTTGTCGATCCACCTCCTTGGAAAGGTTCAGTTCATTGGCCAATACTTGAATATTCAATCGGCAATCCGAAGTCGCCAGTTCACGAACTTTCTCAATTGTTTCTGGCGAGCACACGGAATGTGGCCCTCCATTGTGCGCTTCAACTCCCTCATATTCGCGGCTGCTCCGTAAACAGCTAAACCATTCAAAAGTGGATGAACGGGATAATGCTTCCTCTCCGTACACTTGTTTCAACATTTGATGGGTTTCAACAGCAGTTTTGCCAAATATGAAGCAGAATTTAATGTTTATTCACTGATCTATATCGACTTCGACAACAAAAATTTAACAGCTTCGTTTTAATGCTTGTTTAAAGATCAACCACTTGCTTCTAAAGTGCGCCGAAGTCCTTGGACATGCGCAGACAAACGACCTTCCAAATACAAGCATTACCACGTTCTGACGATTTTCGGTTCTCGTACAGTTACGTCAATCTGGAAATTAATGGATCCACCACGTACCATGCAGCTGACTAATTTCTTTTTCCCGCACTCAAATAACGCGAACTTGTTCACAGATTTACTAAATCTTTTTTATAGGTAAAAAATAGAATTTAAATAGATTCTCTCTCTCTAAAGAAGAAATATTATTATTTGGAGAATTATTTATTATTAATTTTTTTTGTTTATTTTTACATTTTTTAAACTTTCTTAAAACATTTTATTTTAATTGTTTACGAATATACCTTATCGCGTATAATTAATTTCTGCTTATAGACGGTAATGTTAAGAGTTAGTATTGAAGCAAGTTTCAAAGAAATTCCGTTTATAAGCATATGACAAATTTCACAATATGACAAATTTCTTTTTCCCGCACTCAAATAACGCGAACTTGTTCGCAGATTTACTAATTCCTTTTTATAGGCAAAAAATAGAATTTAAATAGATTCTCTCTCTCTAACGAAGAAATATTATTATTTGGAGAATTATTTATTATTAATTTTTTTTGTTTACTTTTACATTTTTTAAACTTTCTTAAAACATTTTATTTTAATTGTTTACGAATATACCTTATCGCGTATAATTAATTTCTGCTCATAGACAGTAATGTTAAGAGTTAGTATTGAAGCAAGTTTCAAAGAAATTCCGTTTATAAGCATATGACAAATTTCACAATATGACAAATTTCTTTTTCCCGCACTCAAATAACACGAACTTGTTCGCAGATTTACTAATTCCTTTTTATAGGCAAAAAATAGAATTTAAATAGATTCTCTCTCTCTAAAGAAGAAATATTATTATTTGGAGAATTATTTATTATTAATTTTTTTTGTTTACTTTTACATTTTTTAAACTTTCTTAAAACATTTTATTTTAATTGTTTACGAATATACCTTATCGCGTATAATTAATTTCTGCTCATAGACAGTAATGTTAAGAGTTAGTATTGAAGCAAGTTTCAAAGAAATTCCGTTTATAAGCATATGACAAATTTCACAATATGACAAATTTCTTTTTCCCGCACTCAAATAACACGAACTTGTTCGCAGATTTACTAATTCCTTTTTATAGGCAAAAAATAGAATTTAAATAGATTCTCTCTCTCTAAAGAAGAAATATTATTATTTGGAGAATTATTTATTATTAATTTTTTTTGTTTACTTTTACATTTTTTAAACTTCCTTAAAACATTTTATTTTAATTGTTTACGAATATACCTTATCGTGTATAATTAATTTCTGCTCATACACGGTAATGTTAAGAGTTAGTATTGAAGCAAGTTTCAAAGAAATTCCGTTTATAAGCATATGACAAATTTCACAATATGACAAATTTCTTTTTCCCGCACTCAAATAACACGAACTTGTTCGCAGATTTACTAATTCCTTTTTATAGGCAAAAAAATAGAATTTAAATAGATTCTCTCTCTCTAAAGAAAAAATATTATTATTTGGAGAATTATTTATTATTAATTTTTTTTGTTTACTTTTACATTTTTTAAACTTTCTTAAAACATTTTATTTTAATTGTTTACGAATATACCTTATCGCGTATAATTAATTTATGTTTATAGACGGTAATGTTAAGAGTTAGTATTGAGGCAAGTTTCAAAGAAATTCCGTTTATAAGCATATGACAAATTTCGCAATATGACAAATTTCTTTTTCCCGCACTCAAATAACGCGAACTTGTTCGCAGATTTACTAATTCCTTTTTATAGGCAGAAAATAGAATTTAAATAGATTCTCTCTCTCTAAAGAAGAAATATTATTATTTGGAGAATTATTTATTATTAATTTTTTTTGTTTACTTTTACATTCTTTAAACTTTCTTAAAACATTTTATTTTAATTGTTTACGAATATACCTTATCGCGTATAATTAATTTCTGCTCATAGACGGTAATGTTAAGAGTTAGTATTGAAGCAAGTTTCAAAAGAAATTCCGTTTATAAGCCCCACCCCCACCCCCCACCCCCGCACACACACACACTTTTGCCAATAATTCATGTGGTCAAAAAGGGGGCTTATTTTCCGGATTTTACGTACATTTTCCCATTGTTCCATTTTATAATATAACCGCCTTCACTTGCAAATTCTGTAGCGTTTATCGTCAATTAAATTTTGCAAAAATTCAGTTAAAAAATTGCGATAAATCTGTACACACGCCCGGGGGCATTGTAAATATTCAAATTTATTTAATTTTTTTTTTTTTTTTTTTTTTTTTTGACGTAAATGGATGAGATGAAGATGCCTTTTGATATGATGAAGAACATCATATGTTCCCAATTGAAACTGTGCCTCATTAGTAATGGTTTATAAATTTGCTAATGGTGAATGGCAAGATGTAGACACACGGTAAACTCAATGTTAGTCAGTGTAGACTATAGCTTTTGCAGTTGTAACCGTCTAACTTCACCAGCATGCTCTATTGATTCACGTGAAAATCACTTTCATAAAATACAATTGAAGTTCTGCGTATAATATCAAGCCAAATTTATCCTAGAATTAATATTGTATAGTGAGTTTTTTTAACCTTATAATATTAAAATTAATAACTGATACTATATGCTTTTTCAAAAGAAAGTTAAACATTTAAAATATTACTTACAATGACATTCAGAGTACGAAACTTCCTGAAGTATTAAATATATAATTAACAATCAGGAGCTTGGTGCGATATAATAGAAGCGTGACAAATAAACAACGTTAAAAGCACCAAAAATTTATAAATTTAAAGCATACCGGTTTCAGTAGCATGTAGCATACCTTCCTCAGTGCTCTTCTTCAAACATTTGTTTATGAAAAAATTTCCTACACATTCAAGAAACTGTAACAAAACGCATATAATACATCGTTTTGAACAAAGAATTCTGTGCGCACCATATTCTATAGTAAGCAACTTTTCGTGCCCTTTATACACCGATATACACCAGTTTCAATATATTTGAAATAGTGCAAAATCATTAAAATACAGGGGAAACAGATTTTCTCTATAGACTGTAATGGAGTGCGATTCTTTTGAGTAACCCCTCTAAATGAACTATCAATGCTACGTACTTAATTTTCAATGCCGAACATGACATGGAAATATCAATAACATATATCAATTATATGGAAATCCGACTAAATCTATGCGAGTTAGAACATGGATAGACGGAAAGACAAACAAATTCGTAAACACTTTTCAACAATGTTGGAGAATTTAAAAAATAATCTAAGGAAATCATACTTCATAACAAACATTTTTAATACTAATAAAAACAAAACAGTAACGTTGTTAATGTTCAAGTTTTCTCGGAAAGAACTGAAATAATAGCTAAAAATAATATGCAGTCGTAGCTTTCAACAAGGTAATGATTAATATCGTGTATCAATAATCTTTTGTCTAACGATCATTTTTCACGCTTAGTGAACGACAAGTGACGATTAATGAAATGATAAATATTGATTAATCAGCAGACGAATCTTGATTCCAGTTTATCAAACGGTATCATAATTGCCTTGTCGAGATGAAGAGAGATGTGTTTGTGGATAAAAGATTTACTTTTCGTGAATTATTCTAAAAATGATTTATTGTTAGGTATGCATAAATAACTAGCCGTTTTTAAGATAAATGTGTATTTAATGGAAAAGAATAACTTATTTTAATGAAAAAATAAAAATTGCACGTTAGTTTCCGATACATGAAAAATTTAATGTGCTTTTCAATAAAACCTATAGTTAAAATAATAAAATGGTAATGTGGAGTTGATACCTATTATTCAACTTACAAATTGTTCGAATGTTTTATAAAATAATCTCTTATAGTAAAACAACTTTTTCGTTTTATTGTGTTTTTTTCGATGTTCGATGCGTCATCGATAGACGAATGTTGTTTGAGGAGTCCGCAGACGGTTTCTTTAAGGATTAAAAAGAGCAGACCTTGTTGCTGCATGATCACAATTTCTTTACCTCATGTTGAACAAAACTCTATTTTTGTTGCATTGCTGAAGGTGTGCGTTGACGCTAAAGATAAGCTAGAGACAAGTGGCTGACGATTTCAAGACTAATGATCAAATGCATCAGGTTATGAGAGAGATGCTGTTACTGATATTATGATATTATTTAACTCATTCACGACGAATGGAATGTTTACTTAGCACTTAATACTTTCAAGGGCGGTGGTTCATTTTTGGACCACTTAATTTTAATCCCTAAATGCTACATTGGCACCTGAATATTAGAAAGGAAATTTTCCTTTTATTAAGTACGTGAGCAAAAGTTTTTGCTTATTTTGAAATAAATTATTTTTCAAATTCTGGGTCATTCACTCATTTGGGCATTTTACGAACAGAAGTACCTTGCCCCTGAAAAGGTTAAGGCGCACGGAACCTTTAAAATTTAAAACCAATATTTTAATACGAAAAATTTCTCCTTATCTAATCTCAAATTTTGAGCGATTTTGAAAAACAAAGCTTGATCTTTCTGGTCTCACATTTGATCAAATAAAACATATTTTGTCTGAAATTTTTCATGTCATTCAATCGTTATAAAAACACTCCATTTCTTCAAGTTATGTAAGTTAAGCCATATTTTTGAATAAACTATAAATTGTAAGTTATGTAATAAATTTTCTTATTCCTCCACTGTCTTACATTAAGAAGTCCTAATAAAGTATGACCGTAAAACAGCTTTTTAACAACGAAAGAATATTTCTTCCATGAAAAAAATTTCAATAGAATGAAAGCTGTGTTAAAAAAAGAAAAAAAAAAAACTTTAATTTTCGAAAAATGAATTCATACGAAAGTTCTTACTTAAATAATGACAAAAAAAATCATTTAACTCTGCTGCTAGAGATTCCAATCCAATGATTTATAAGCTCCTTTCAAAGTTACACTTTTATAACGTCGAATGAAAAATACTAGTCTCCCATTTAATTAAAGTTTTCTGGTTGGAAAGAAACACATAATTCAAACTTTTTCTGAAAACGGATTGCTTTAATGATAAAAAGTTCAAAAGGAAGCTTTTCTTTTCCTGTAAAAAAATAAACAAAAGTATTTCTATGATTATGTAGAATTTTCTTTGAAATTTGAACAACCATTAATTTCTCTGAATATTCTGTAACGGTAATTATTTTCGCTTTCCATATTGATTTTCTCTGGGTCTAAATTTACTCTGACAATAGGATTATGAACAATTGTATAAAATATATATCAATATAGACGCTCGTTATAATGAATTTCTAAATTTCTCAGGATAAAACTTGTATAATGAAAGTTCGCAGATATGAATTTATATTTAAAACATATTTCAATTTTTAACTATGCGAAAAATTAAAAAAAGAATCGCGTGTAGGTTTTGCATTAATGTAAAGTTTAAAAAAAATAATTTACAATGTGCAACAAACATTTTTAATTAATAAGCAAAAGTACAAAAATCCCTGCCGGCTCGGGCCTACAGGCGGAGGTAGATTTCGATGTTAAGTACTAAATTCTCCAACAAAACTTAAATCAAGATTAGAGATAAAACCCAGTTTCTTCACAAAGAGCGAGCTGTAGGGAGCTAAACTTTTTGTGAAAATTGTAATATACACGAATACACACACACACATGTATATGGAGTAGGTTTAAAAAATGGCTACAAAAAATTAAGAGAACCTTAAAGTGTTAAAGTATGTTAATATTTCCATAGTCGGGTTTTTATCATGTTTTAATACGTTTCTTCAAACTTACATGGCGTTACATATTCACCTGCTGAGGTCCATTATATTTCCAATATGACGCAATATACATATTTTTTTAATTCGTCAAACTATTTATTTTGAGTTTTCATGCTGAAATCTTGCTCTAGGAAACTTATGACGTAATATTCAATTTGTTTTCAATTTGTCAAACTATTTAATTTTACACGTGAAAATTTTGCAAAAGAAAAGTAATTGTTGTGGTGAGAATTTTATTATTTGTTTTTTTTTTTTTTTTAATTGTTGGCAACTGCTATAACGAAAAACTTTTATTTTTTTCCTGCCATTGTTGTGTAAGAGCTGGTTTTATCAGAATCATGTTAAGACAGTATTCAAAATTTTGAACCCTCCCCATTTCCACCCTCTTGGGCCGATTTCGCCCATTTTCATTCCCCGCCGAGATATTAGCCATCTCATAGATGTTGGCGAGTTTGAAGACGATTCGTGCATAATTGCGACTTTTATCGTGCGGACAAAATTTAGTACATACATACATATACACATATATATATATATATATATATATATATATATATATATATATATATATATATATATGTGTATAAACTTTTTAGGTGGGGGTGGTTTTGGGTTCCTGGGGTCCTATAATGAAAAGTTATGAAGGAATTTTTCAAAAGTCGCACCATGGTAACGACTGCAATAGGTAGTATTTCTTACGAAATCTACCTGAAAACTCTGAAATATTTACAACTGATAAAACTTTCTTTTACTTATAGACCGGGAGCCAGCAGCACAGACAATCACCTCATCGAGTTCACAGTTGAAATTCTAAGATTAGTTAAATCTCGATTCGCATATTAAAACGCAATTGATCTGCCAAGTCATATCTTGGTGGAAAACACCTGAAAGCCCGATTGTAGCAGTTGACTCGTAGGTTTACCATTGTGTTTTCCTGCTTCCAGTCCTCCATGTTTTCATACCTTTGGGTGCAGGAAAACACAATTTTAATGCGCACCGTTATAGACCTGCTCCCGGAAAAGGAAGTTTTGATGATATGTAAGATTTATATATCAACATGTCATGCAGGTTTAGTAATATGTTGTGTTTGTATTAAAAAAATCATACTTAAAACTCAGTAAATAAATAAATAGAAATGCTTAATTCATCTTTAAAAGTTAAACTTACACTAAGTGCAAAATTACTTAAAAGATGACACAGTATTTAAAAATGTTAAATTATTTTAATACCTTAGTATACTTTCAACTATAAAACATAGTCTTTTTCGGAGGAATATAAGAACTTAAACTTACAACAGTAACTTAACTTACTGTTAACTTAAGTTAAACTTACAAACTTGCATACCTAAAACTTTCAAAAACCCAATATGCATTAACTGTTCTTTTGAACTTTCTCCCAGTGGCTTAATCTAAATTCAATAATTCAAAAAAGCACGTTATAAACATGTATTGATAGTTGTTTCTTATAGGGCCTTTTTCGAGATAATGAAAATGACCATTGCACTTTGACAAGAGAAGGAGCATTTTCATATACATTTCATATACTGGCAACCTATTCACTGATTCATACACACAAAACAAACTTTTCAATAAGTCAAGTCTGCTATGGTTTTGTTTTTTAACTTTTAATAATTAATTTTTATGTATTTCTTAGCGCTGAACCCAAAAACGACCTTCAATTTTAACCATCACGTCAGGATTTTTCGTAAATCGTAAATTTCAAAGATAAAAAGTAAAACAAATATAAACTAATATGTTGTGGCCATCACAAAACTTTCTACTATATAAATCACGTCAATTAAATCATTTAAATAGTACAATAAATAACAACGATTTAGCACCAATTCATATCAAAGTATATCTGAATTTGAAGTTGGATGAAAATTCGTGCATTAGTTCTTGAGATATAGCTATAGCGGAAATTCTGAAAAAATATAGCATAGCAGCGCCACCTGTTGAGCGATTTACACCAAAAGTAAACAGCACTAAACAATATCAAGGAATACCTGAATCTGAAGTTTGTTGAAAATCCAAGCATTAGTTCTTGAGATAAAGCTATTGCGGAAATCGCAAAAAATACAGCATAGCAGCGCCACCTGTTGAGTGATTTACACCAAAAATTAAACAGCACTAACTTATACGTCAATTCATGTCAAGGACTAACTAAATCTGAAGTTTGATGAAAATCCGTGCAATAGTTCTTGAGATACAGCTCTTGTGGAAATCGTGAAAAATGCAGCACAACAGTGCCACTTGTTGGGCGATTTAAACCAAAAATTAAACAGCACTAATTTATATCAGGTACTAACTGAATCTAAAGTTTGAAGAAAATTCGTGCATTTTTTCTTGAGTTAGAGCTATTGCGATAATCATGAACAATGCAGGTTACCAGCGCGACCTGTTGGGCGATTTTCACAAAAAAGTAATCATCACCAAACTGTATCTTGGACTAACTGAATCTGAAGTTTTATGAAAATCCGTGCAGTAGTTCTTGAGATATAGCTATTGCAGAAATCGTGAAAAATGCCTCATAGCAGCGCCACCTGTTGGGCGATTTTTACCAAAAACTAATCAGGTCCAGTTTATATCAAGGTCTAACTAAATATGAAGTTTTGTGAAATTCCGTGCATTAGTTCTTGAGATAGAGCGCCCACAAAATTTTTGTCACATACAGACTCACAGAGTGACAGAGTGACAGACAGACTAACAGACAGACATTTTCTAAAAACCATCAAATCGTGTTCTGAGCATTCTAAAACGTGTAAATCCGTCGAAAACCGGAAGTCGAAATTTTCCACTAATCCAATACTTTCTTCTTGTAAAGATAGAAGAAAGTAAAAATCTGATACTATGAAATAGATGCATTTTTTTTTGTTGTTGTTCAATTTAATTTAATTTAATTCAATTATTTATTAATTTTTTTGGATTTTTACAGTTAAACAGTTCAATTTTCCAATGGGAGGAAGGAGTTAACTTTGAACTTTGTAAATTTGAAATTCACGATTTGCGAAATATCCTGAAGTGATGGTTAAAATTGAAGGTAATTTTCTGATTCATAATAATCATTCTCAAAAGATCAAAACAAAACATTCACATCTGTTTTATACAGCCCTGTGCGAAAGGGGTGGGGGGGCGAAGGGGGAGGTCGCCCCGGGCTCAGAAATATAGGGGCGCTAAATTTATACTACTAATTTCTGGGTTTTTTAAAAAATTTATTTATTTATTTATTTATTTTGACGTCAGTCATTTTCCGGGGAAATCTTTTTTTCTTTCTTCGACATTCTATTTTTCTTGTAAAATTATATATATATATATTTGCATATCGGGAATTTTTTTCCCAATGAATGTACATATATTTCTCGTTTCAGATTTATTGCATTGTTCACATTTACTTTTAATTTAGATTTGATGATTTTATAATACTAGGGGGCTCGGCCCCCTACGAGCTACGCTCGCCAACCCCCGTCCAGACACCGCAGACTCTAAATGCACGCTAATTTGATCGGCTTTAAAAAGATTTCGAAAGATTGAATTATAATTTAAAAAACAGTGGCGACGAATTTCTATTCATTTCTCTTTGATTGGGGAATTTTAACGCCAAATCCGCTGCGGTACTACTTGATTATCCTGTCGACCAATTTCGCCAAATTATATAAATCGCCAAACCACTCGCCAAATTATACAAATTGATATAATTTTTATTTTAAATAACGAAAGAACAAATAAATTCGTACAACATTAATAAAAACACAAATAAAACGTCGAAATAAAAATAACTTGATGACGTATACACGTGTAACAACATTTCAAAATAAGCTAATATAAAAGGAATTAAGTAAAGAGGGTCTTTGTCTCCTGGTATTTTTTAACAAAGCGAAAAGAAAGTTCTTTTAAATGAGATATTTTAAATTAATTCTCAAAATATCAAATAAATGTCTAGCGCAATTTCTAAATTTAAACTTTTTTGCAATATTATTTTGTGTTCATTTTATGTAATAACTATAATGTGACGTAAATATGACGTCATTTCTCCTAAGACTTCTAACGCATGTTAATGAATTTATTATTTTAGAATATCCTTTCTCTTTTAAAATTCACGTGTATACTTTTTATGACGTAATTTTTAATAAGTTCCTGCTTTTTATAAGTAATTATTTAATTCTAATTTGAAAATTTTTTTCCTGTTTATAATAGTCACGTGTAAATAAATTTTTAATTTGAAGCAAACATTATTGCTTGCGCTTTTTATACAGTTGGCAACAGTTTAAATTAGTACAATTTTCTGAAATCTGTAAAAAATATCTCTAGAAATGCTGAAAATTTGAATTTAAAATAGAAATAAAACCTAAAAAAATGAGTCAAAATAAAAAAAATTAATGCAATCTGCACTCCGGCAAATTCTAACGCATAAAATGATCTAAAAATGATTACACTGCCATGTATAGTTTTTGCTGCTATAAAACTTTTTTAGTGGAACGATTTTGTCCAAATTTAGCATTAAATAACTCTTAAAATAATTCTTCGATTTGAAAACTGTCTGCATCAGCGTGTTTATCAAACATTTCTGTATAAAACCACCGATTTTCATATTTTTGTATGCATTATTTTTGTTAATATTAACGAAGAAAGGCCTCCGGTCACAAAAAAATCAAAACCGGCGGCGGTGACAGCGGTAGTTACTTTTTTTTAGAATAGAGAGATATTTTTGTGATATCTTATTGCAGTGTTTCTTAAACTTTTCCACTCTGCGACCCCTTGTACATCATATAAGAAAGTTTACGCCGCCTCGCACCCTAATTGATTATGAATTGCTAATCTACTTTGATTCCACTACATAGGATCTTTCTTGTAGTCATTCAGTCATTACTTTGCTCTGAAAAAAAATGCCCTCATAGGATGAAGAGGCTGATTACATGAAATCTGCGGTTGCAGAAGGACGAAAATTTTCCAAGTTAAAGTTCAAGAAAACTATTCCCATTGGAGAAATTATTAACAGTGATTAGCTTATGTATAATTCAATTAAGGGAATCACTATATTTTGTTTTCACTGTTTATTATTCAGCAATTATCATGATCTCTCTCCAAAGTTAACCAAATCCAGAATTATACTGAATTGACAATTATTTACGTATGCCAACAATGCATAATCATACAAAACACATTACTATAAAGACAGCATTAAGAGCCATAGATGCTCAATCAAGGTCAAAAACCATAATCACCGAACGTTGATGGGAAAGAAGGAGGTTAAATATATGGAGCTAATCTCATTCGTCAATACAATCTAATTCTTAGGGGCCCACTATAATTAACGTCCTTCCTTCGCATCATGCTAGGTCATTTCAGTTTAGACCTCTATTGAGCGCTTATTGCTTGTTATCTATCGCTGATATTTGGAACTAAAACCTGGAATTGCAGTAAAAAAACTCATAACATCTTACATTACACTCCTGCAAGAACTGTTTTTAAAAGCTGTCATCATTTGCAAGTAATTGAATTTTAAAAACACAATCCATTTTAGGTCATCCGGTACATCTCACAAAGAAAAAATGACGCAATTATAAAATACCCAAAATGGAAAATTCTCAATCGAGAAAAGAGTACTTGACTACATTGAGTAAAAAAAAAGGAGAAACATTACACAAGAAATTTAAGATAAGCTAATATCGGACAATCTCGACATTCAGAATTGACTCGACCCCACCCGTGGCCGAGAGGTTCTGTTCTCAAAGTTGGTAAACGGGAATTGCTGGTTCGATCCCGATCGTGCCCGTCAGCCTAATTGTTCGAAGTTGTCCGTGGTTTTCTTCGAACCTTTCGTAAATACGGGTTAGTTTCTCTTAGAAAAACCCCGCGGAGATGGGCCTACAATATCCCACTTGTAGATAATCGGTCATCATAAACGATGCCAATACCACAAGTACAGAGCTCAATTTTTTGATAATAGTGCAAATCTGGCTCATTAATTTAAGATTGTGCAAGCTCGAATCGTCGAAATAAATAAATTCGCATATTTTTCACCCTGTTCTACACATTATCTAAAGAGTTCATGCTACTGGTGTATGTCCGGAACTGCACGCAATTTATTTGTTTTTTTCTTCTCTTCTGTTGAAAGATGGGATATACTTATGTCCCATTTATGAGTTTCTTTAAAGACACATTGCGATACTCGATGGTCATAAAAAAATAAAGCTTTATCTTCAGTTTGCAAACAATTGACACATATTTTAAAAGCTCTCGAAGACCTTATAGAAATAAAGTAAAATGAGGAAACTTACTCAGGAGCAAAAAGATTAACCCGTTCAGGACCATGGATGCATATATACACCTTCAAATAGTACATTCTGAATTTCTTTCCGGCACCAGTAATAAAAAAAAAGTAATATTTGCTGTATTTAATTTGGAACACTTTCGCGATTAAGTAAGCAAAAGTAATTTAAAAAAAAAAAGTTTTGTCAAACGATTAAAATCTGCGTAAGTCCCGAAAGGGTTAATAAAGCAGACAAAAAAATTCCCCTTTATTTGCAGCCTAGTAGTTCGGCACAAGATTTTAGATGAAATAGAAAAAGTTAGTATTATTCTCACTTAAAAAACAAACAAACAACAAAAAAAAAAAACCAAAAAAAACAAAAAACAAAAAACAAAAAAATAAAACAAAAAACCCTATCAATGTTTTTGACTCCCAGCAAACTGATTGAAGCACTGAGAAACACAATTCAGGCAATAAGAGAGGAAATTTTTGAACAAGAAAGCAAAGATTTGGCTATGTCCACAAATGTAGAGCCCTTATTTGTGCGAAACAGAAAACGTAAAATTCGCAGAACAATTCGATTACGAAGCTCCTGATGAAAGTGGAAAATTAAATGAAAGTGAAGTATTTCGTCTTACATACATTGAAGTTATTGACACTAAAATCGCGCAATTGAACTGGGAGTTCACGTAACTGCGAAATGTATCACAAGAATCTGAGTTTCTGACTAGTGCGA
The DNA here is from genome assembly GCA_963932465.1 of Maratus speciosus. Lineage (NCBI taxonomy): Eukaryota > Metazoa > Arthropoda > Arachnida > Araneae > Salticidae > Maratus > Maratus speciosus. The sequence goes on along the minus strand of OZ010790.1, from coordinate 23,472,062 downwards.
ATCTAAAATTCGTTACCGAAAATCTGTTAACATTGCTTGGACCTTGCAAATAAATATACTGCTGACTTAAATGGACCTGAAACGCTAAGCGAGGTTTTAAATGCAAAAACATTTGACACCATTGGATAAGAACTATTATAAATCGGATCATTTATAAATCCTTCAGCTGCTATATAATTTTGACTTGGGGGAACAACAAAAACATGAAAACAGCGTACAGGATTTTTATAAGCATTCCAGCAACCACCGCATCAGCAGAAGGTCATTGAGTAAACTGAAACTAGTAAAAAACTATTAAAGATCTAATATATGTCAAGAGAGATTAAGCAACCTCAGTTTACTGTGTACGAAATTCAGTGTGACGCATTCTTTAAACATAAAAAATAATACATGATTTTGCTAACCTAAAAGAGAGAAAAATAAAATTGAAGTAAATGTATTTGCCTAATATTATATTTTTTATTTTATGTTAATTAAAACATTGTATCCATTATCTTTCTTAATTACTACACTGAAATTATAATTTATTTTTATTTTTTATATTATATTCTGCAGGCTTTTTCTTTGTTATTATTTGGCATGTATGTATATATTATTATTTGGCCATTTTAAATATGACGCAATTTCCTCCATTTAAGGCTTTTAACGCCAATTAATCTATTTATTACTTTAAAATTTCCTTTCTCTTTTAAAATTCACGTGTAAATACTTTTTTGCTATAAGGAAATAGTTTTTTTTTGAGCTGCCTTAGAATTGAGAACATTAGTTTAAAAGATCATCTAGAGATGTAAAATACATGTGGCGTGTAAATATATTTTAAAATTTAAACTGTTTGTCAATGTTATTATTTGTTCATTTTAAATAGGACGTAATTTCCTCCATTTACGGCTTTTAACGTATATTAATGTATTTAAGATCTTAAAATTTTCTTTCTCTTTTAAAATTCACCTATAAATAAAGTTTTTATGACTTAATTTTCAATATGTTTCTGATTTTAATACGTAATCATTCAATTTTAATTTGAAAGTTTTTTTCTGTTTATTATAGTCACATGTAAATAAATTTTTAATTTAAAGGAATTATTATCCTTTGATCTGTTTTCACAATTGACAATAATTTAAAATAATAACCTTTTCTAAAATATGGAAAAAAATTGTCGAAATGCTGAAAATTTGAATTTAAAATGGAAATAAAAATGAGTCAACTTAAAAAAAAATAAATGCAGTCTGCACATCGGGATCTTCTAATGTATTATCCATAAAAAAATGATAGAATCCTTATGTATAGTTTTAGCTCCTATAAACAGGGCCGCACTAGCAAGTTTCCAATCAAATCCTATCAAATCCCAATCAAATCCAGTCCTATCAAATATATGTTGATTAGTTCCAAGATAGCGTGCACAATATTGCACGTGCTACTATATTTGGATACAACCCCTCATTTTTTGCTTCCTTTTGGGAACAACGGATTTCGAGCTTATCCTATCGACGATAATTTTCAGAATTTTCGAGCTATGATTTTGAGACTTTCATAAAAGTTGCTCTATATACTTAGCTAATACATTATGCACATTATATTTTGATTGCATTCGCGCATGCGCAGTTAAACATTTTTTAGTAAACCTGCTCATTTTTCATCCAATTTTTATTATTTTTTCATTTTGATTGCAGAGTATTGTGCACAATGTTGTTTGTCATATTTTCTGAAAAGAACTTATTTTATATTAAGAACTCTGCAAATTATAAGCAAAAAAGTTGGCAAAAGTTAGAACTGTTTTTATAAAAACCTTAATTTCTCTACGAGTGTACATGCTACCCTCTTAAAAATGAACATAGTATATTACAATAAGCCACTTATTAATAATCTCGAGTTTGAAAGCTTTTGCTACATTAGTTTTTACAGGATTATCCAAAAGATATTCGTTCTTTTTCAATTTGTTGACGGTTCCCTATGGGGTTTCGGGAAAAAATCTTCGCGGAAATATATGACCTGTACTATACTGCTTACACATCTGCAGTTTCAGGTTAATTCCTCATGTATTTTTCTAGATATTTAACAAAGCGTCTAAAATCGCAAGTGACCGGTCACCTTTAGTAGTATAGTTTTATAGTATAGTTTTAATCAAGGTTTTCAGCAGAAACATTTAATTAAGTTTTACTTTTAAATCTTTGGCGGAAAAAGTAGTAAAAGTCCTTTCTCTGACACAAACTTTTTCGAAAATTCCGGTGTGAATTCAACATTATAGAAACGCAATTACTCATTATCGTATTTATCAAACATTTTTCTATAATACAACCGATTTTTATATTTTTGTATGCAGTAGTTTTCTTAATATTAACGATGAAAAACCCCAGGTCACAAAAAATTCATTTATAGTGGTGATGACATCCTTAGTTACTTTTTTTAGAATAGAGAGATATAAAAAATGGGGTTTTATTCGAATTTCGAAATTTTGAAAGTCCTCCTGTCACCTTATTGACCTATGTTGTATTTTCAGGATTTCATATCTAATTAAAATTTCTTTGAAAAAAAGGTAGGGACTGGAGGTTGACCGTATTATAGCAAATATGTATGTTTAGAAATATTAAAATACAGTCTCAAATCGTAGGTGGAGAGCATTATTTGCCGGAATATACAGCAAGTAGAGTTCAAATGACTTCCACACATAGAAGCAAGACACATTTAATAAAATAAAATTTGTGGTTCAAAGTATGTTTTTTTTATATTTTAAAGAAGAACAGAGGTTGGCAAGTTGGAAATAGTAATTTGTTGCGCTAATCTTACATCGAGTATTAACCGTAACTAATGAATGCCGATTGGTAATTTTTATTTTCCAAATGTGCTGTTTCCGATTCGACTCTGGTATATATATATATTTTTTTAATCAGTTTTCTCATTATTTAATATCAAAATTTCAGCAAAAAAATAATGCAAAAAAACTTTCTCAGAAAAATGTGGTGCCAAAATAATAATAATAATTAAAAATAACACATTTCGACCATAAAAATTGGCTGTAGGGGAATATAACGGCATTCTTCCACTAAGGGCTAAATGATCTTGTATGAGTTAAGGATAGTTGCTGCTCTTAAGCCACCCCCCTAATTTTTCTTTTTATAATAATGATTTTTATATTGTAAATTTAACTTATCTATTCCAAATTGTATGTAGAACTTCATAAAAAAATATTATTGTAATATAAATACCAAATAAAACGGGATTTTTATCAAAAAACTTATTCAATGGTTTTGGCCGTCCATCTTTGACCTCATGGTTAGACCCCAATTGATAGGAATAGATGCCCCGACCTGTAGCTCTGGAAGTAATGGGAAACCTACACTGTAAAAAAAAAAAAAAAAAAGTTGTAATTCTACAAATGTAATGTTGCACAAATCTGTATGCTTACTAAAAGTATATCTGTACGCTGTAAGAAAAAAAAAAAAAAAGATGCAAATCTACAAATCTAGTTTTTGTAAAGCTGCAGAAATATGTGCCTTTACAAAAGAATCTACTAAAATTACAGTAATCTTACTAAAATTTTATCTGTGGTTGCAGTTACATAAAAAGTTCTAGACATCCCAGTTTCCTAAAAAATTCTTAGTAACCTTACAAATTTCTTGATTTACAGTGTAAACGTCTATCTCTTACATGTAATTTTGTTGTTACCGTTACATAAAAAGTTCTAGACATCCCTGTTTCCTAAAAAATTCTTAGTAACTTTATAGATTTTTTTTACAGTGTACAAACTAGCACATTAGTCGATACATGTTTCAATAACATTCACTAAATATTTCATGCAAAAACATACATTATACATTTACAAACATACATTTTACAAATTACATACATTTCATGCAAAAACACACATCTCTAATGAATACATTATGTTTTATCTGCTACTATCTGTATCTTATGAGAACATACAACAAAAACCAAACATAAGGTTTTTGAGGAATATAACATTTTTTTTTAGAAATAAATGGCTGTAACTTCGTCTATTACGGTTTTTTATAACGTTTGAGAGTAAAAGAATGTCATTAGCTCGGTCACATGTCCGACAGCTGAAATATAGTGACTGGGGCAACTAACTCGATGAGATATTTAACTGGAATTTACCCTATATGAAACCTGAGAATGACTTTAAAAATATATTAAAAATTATTGCATAAAGTACAAGCTATTAAATTCAGTTATTGAGTTTGCTAAAAAATATTCGAACAAGTTTCTTAAGAGTCTATTAAAAGTAAAGTCAAATCTGACCTGAAAATTATGTCCTTTCATAAAGCGAAAACAATGTCAGCCTAATGCTGTTCTCCAAATAAATCGAATAATAAAAAAGCTTAAGGAATTCGATTTTTCGTTTCTTTCACATAAATAATGTCTTAACACTGAAGAAATTTTATCGATTTCCAATTCGATTTCTCCTCGTTATTTCTCGTAACTTTTCTTGCACAACTCAAAGTCATAAAAAGAAACTGTTTTGTACAAATTGTCAAAAATATTTAGTCAATTTATAATAGAGATGAGGGTTTTTTTGTGATTAATTTATATTCATGGAAAATATGTGCTAAAAAAATTCAATGTTATTCATTTTATTTTGTAATAACATGAATGTAATAGATAATTTGAAGTATCGGTCATTGTAGCGAACTAACACGATATATACATTATGAAGAAAAAAAAATAGTTAACTACAACTATGACATTTTATTTAAAAAAAATCTTGATTATAAACTACTTTTTCAAAAGTAGCCTCTAATTTTAGATTAATTTAATAGAAGACTAATTTTGTTAAAATCATTCAGTCTGCTATATTTTATTTTTTCAGATTGCATTATTAATATCACTTTTTATAAATTGTAATATTTGTCTGTTTTTCCGCTTTATTTAATCGGTACTTAAATTTAAAAAATAATGTTTCAAAAATCTGGTGAAAATCAAACTGAATTCGAAAAAAAGTAGCGGACTGACAACATTATCAAAGAATTCAAACTACAATCAAATTCGAGTAACGAAAAGATTTCTTAATATTTAACACGTGATTAATCACATTACGAACTAAGCGTAAAACCTATAGAGTGAAAAATGTGCATGCCGGGAATCGAACTCGGAACCCTTGGAATGGCGGTCCAAGTGGCCTACCATTTAAGCTACGTCGACGATACCTAGCTTAGGATCTCTCACTCATATATGTTGGTAAGGCTGCAACTGCAGTACAAGATGGAACAGTCTTCAAGAGCATACAATTCTGCGGCGAAACCTGAGATACAAATAAACCCAGCAACACATATATAATTTTAATTAATTTTTCAATTAATTTATTCATTAAAAAATTGAAATTAATTAAAATTATAAAAGGATTACTTGTATGCATAAAACGACTATACATTTCAAACTTATTATTACTGTCTTTACAGTAATTATTTATTTGGGACATAAAATTCCTACGTAGTCGTGTATTTACCAATCTTTTCGTTAAACTAAATCTCCAACACATTTTTAAGGCAGTATAATTAAAATACAGGCTGTCCCAGAATTCATGGCCCAAAATTTACAGGGAAGGTTAAGTACACATAAAGAAACAATTTTGATATAGCAATGCGGAGTCGGAAATGAAAAGTTTTGCTTCGGCGAAAAACAAGAAATGCTTACGAAATGAAATCAGGCGTTTTATTGACATAATAATTGCAGTAAGTACTCAAATGTGCCACTGGCAGCGTCTAGCAAGTAATTGGCGCACCTTTACGCAGATTACAAGTGTTTCACAAACAGTTGCAGCAACGACTGAAAGTCTTACAATGAGGTTTTCATCAGAGTCAACTGGTGTCTCATAGATGAGACATCTGAACCTTCGAAAGAATATGCCAATCACTTGTCAGGTGTGTCTCTATGCTGGTGGTGGAACATTTGAGAACTTACTGTGATTGTTATGTCAATAAAACGCTTGTGTTCATTTCCTCCGCATTTCTTTTTTTTTCGGCAAAACCTTTCATTTCCGACCCCACATTGCTGTACCAAAATGGCTTCTTTATGTGTACTTTACCTACCCTTACAGTATGGCCCATGAATTCGGAGATACCCTGTACACTATAATACCTAAATAGAATACATATACCTATATAGGTGCATATATGTATGTACCTAAATAGGTATATCTATATAGGTATATAGGAGCCTATCACGACAAGCAAGATGTTGCAAATTCTATGTATTATTACTGAGGTGCTTATAGTTTTGTGAGAGTTTTATTGTCATTGTGAGTTTGTTGTCATTATACCGATACATTACTCAACGTTTGCATATTATGCTTGAAATAAAGAAAAATATATATTATGTGCGTTGATGCAATCTTTGTTTTTTAAATATAATTCTAGAATTGCAAAATAACTTTTTACAAATCCTTATAAAAGTAATAATAATATTTTTCTTCAATGCAGTATTAATTAATTGTTAATTAATCCTACAAATCTTGAATTTTGGCAGTTAAGCTTTATAATTTTTTTTTCTGTTTTGATTTCTTTTTCTGATTGGTTGCTTCATCCTTTCTACTACTTTCCCTTTGGAATTTTTACTCCATGTCTATCTTTGACGTCTCTTGTTTCTACTGTGCGAAGGACTGGCTGTGCGCTGTGCAACTACACTGTGCGAAGGACTGGCTGTGCGCTGTGCGTAGACTCGCTGTGCGCTGTGCGTAGACTCGCTGTGCGCTGTGCGACTACACTGTGCGGAGGACTGGCTGTGCGCTGTGCGACTACACTGTGCGAAGGACTCGCTGTGCGCTGTGCGAAGGACTCACATTCAACGTAATTTTGTTTATTAATGTAAAACCTGAGAGTAAACTTGCGACTTGTCCTAACCCTGGAGATTCCCTCTCAGTAGGTGTTATTGTATGCCTATTAGTTTACATATCCTTTATTTAATTATACAAACCAGAAAAGAGGAATTCTGCCTTTTCAGAATTTAATGTCTCCCCCGAACATTTTTTTTAATTTTTTATAAATACACGTGGCTCGAAACATATTTTAGTTTTAAGACATAAAATAGACACTTTTATTTTATATAAAATCAAGTCATTTGCATTCGTTGAAGAATTCGACATTTTCGATCCAGTTTTAAACAACATCAGTAGAAAAGTATGCATATGACGTCACTATCGTGGAATAATATACAAACTTGGGAAAAAAAGCGATTTCGTCATTCGAGAAACTGGACAAAAAAATCGGGTAAGTAATGATTCATATTCCTTCATTTGTTTGTAACATTAATATGGATACTGAAAATTATATATGTAGTTTATAATAGCTCCATGCTTTATCAGAAATCATTCATTTATATTTTTTCAAATTTCGGAAAACGTTATTACACAAGAACTAATAAAATTACATTCTTTCAAGATTTTGAAAGGAATTAAATAACTGCTTAGAAAATAAGTCAAACAAATATTCTTTAAAATACGTTTTTATAGCAGACGATATTCTTGGCATAGCGCGTAGTTTAATTACATTTTTTTTTCAGTTGTTACAAGAAACTGGCGGCAAAAGATATAATAATGTATTATTTTCTTTTTACTTTCTACAAAATTAAAGTACTTCAGTTGCTACCATTTCAGCATTAAAAAGTACAAAAAATAACCCCTCAAAAATAAATTGAGATGCAGTTTTCAAACAAATTTTAAACTATGAAGCTATAAGGTACTGCCAAAATAATTACTGGTGAGTATTAAAACATTTACAACGTATTAAGCGATAAAACTTGTTAAAAGCTATAAAACTACAGTAGGCAGAATAACTGATAATTGCATCACCGGCTAACAATAAATGGATTTTTTCAATGGTACTGAAATAATAGCTCCGTATTTTATCAGAAATCATTCATTTATATTTTTTCAAAATTCGGAAAATGTTATTACACACGGATAAATAAAATTGCATTCTTCAGGTTTTTGAAATGTATTAAATAACTTCGAAGAAAATAAGTCACACAAATATTCTTTAAAATACATTTTTATAGCAGACGATATTCTTGGCATAGCGCGTATTTTAATTACAATTTGTTTTCCGTTGTTTGGAGAAAATGGCAGCAAAAGATATAATAATGTATTATTTTCTGTTCATTTTCCAGAAAATTGGAGTACTTCAGTTGCCACCATTACAGAAATGGCATTAAAAAGTAAAAAAATAACATCCTTAAAAATAAATTGAGATACAGTTTTCAAACAAATTGCATTTAAAAATGCTTCCCCCCCTCCTCTACGACGGTTTAAAAATTGAAAAAGTTTAAAAGTTAAAAATTGCAGTAGATTATCAGCATTTAACTGTACAATGATACATCTGCTTCGTTTTAAGGGTAGTTTACGGTTAGATGTAAAGTTATTCTTTAGTGACGACATTTTAATTGTCGTCTGAAAGAAATAGCATAACGGGGGCTAAAAAAAAGTTTATAATTTCTGTCTTGAATCTTAGGAGCTGGTAACTAGAGGAGGTGAGAAAAGGAGTACGTGATATCTAATCGTTTAAAAAACGGTCGTAGAGTAAATTATTTTGTAATACATGTATCGTAATGATACAGTGAGTATTCGAGAACGTAACTCCAACCTTCGGTTTCTAAAATAAATATTTTCAGAAAATGCATCAAACATTTCTAAAAATTTAATTATGTGAATATTTAAGCACAAATTATTATGTTTCATAATCATATCGCGTTTTTCTTTTATTGAACATAGCCTTTGTAAGAATTTTAATGGAATTGTAGCTGTTAAATAACTTTATCAGAAACTAACAATATAAGCGAACGTTAAACGGAGTATTTTGAGATAATAAGTTTTAAAAAAATTTTTAGAGCGTAATTTTTAGTAGAACAGTTATTGCATTTCTTATTTAATTTTCGGTCAAATTTTATATGCCAATTTGCTGCAGAGGTTTTGAAAAATTTTTGAAATTTTAATTTTAGTCCATTATTCAAAAATTCTTTCAATCCTAAATTAAAGGAATACGTATAATTTTAGACAGAGCTCAAAACTTTTTACCGTTACAAGAACACTATTAAAAAATTTTCGAAAAATTAAAACAGATTTTTCGAGAAAATTCTTTGTTTAACCCTCTAGTGCATGATTTTTTATTTTTTATTAAACTAGGGGGCTCGGCCCCCTACGAGCTACGCTCGCCAACCCCCGTCCAGACACCGTAGACTCTAAATGCACGCTAATTTTATTGGCTTTAAAAAGATTTCGAAAGATTGAATTATAATTTAAAAAACAGTGGTGATCTCTCTATAAACGGATTTCTATTCATTTCTCTTTGATTGGGGAATTTTAACGCCAAATCCGTTGCGGTACTACTTGATTATCCTGTCGACCAATTTCGCCAAATTATACAAACTGACGTAATTTTTATTTTAAATAACGAAAAGACAAATAAATTAGTACAACATTAATAAAAATACAAATAAAACGTCGAAATAAAAATAACTTGATGACGTAGACACGTGTAACAACATTTCAAAATAAGCTAATATAACAGGAATTAAGTAAACAGAGTCTTTGTCTCCTGGTATTTTTTAACAAAGTGAAAAGAAAGTTCTTTTAAATGAGACATTTTAAATCAATCGTTTTTAATCTGACGTAATTTTAACCAAACTATTCTTTCTCTTTTTAGTATTCACGTGAAAATAATTGTGTTAGAAATGAAATATTATTTGCGCTTTCCTAACAAAAATAGTTGAAAAGTATCCTCTTAAAATATCAAATAAATGTCTAGCGCAATTTCTAAATTTAAACCGTTTTGCAATATTATTTTGTGTTCATTTTATGTAATAACTGTAATGTGACGTAAATATGACGTAATTTCTCCTATTTAAGACTTCTAACGCATGTTAATAAATTTATTGTTTTACAAATTCCTTTCTCTCTTAAAATTCACGTGTAATTATAGTTTTTATGACGTAATTTTTAATAAGTTCCTGCTTTTTGTACATAATTATTTAATTCTAATTGCAAATTTTTTTTCCGTTTATGAGAGTCACGTGCAAAAAAAATTGTTAATTTATTTACACGTATAAATATTTTTTTTTTGAAGCAAACATTATTGTTTCCGCTGTTTATACAGTTGGCAACAGTTTAAATTAATATCACTTTCCAAAATCTGTTAAAAATATCTCTAGAAATGCTGAAAATCTGAATTTAAAATAGAAATAAAACCTCAAAAAATTAGTCAAAATAAAAAAAATTAATGCAATCTGCACTCCGGCAAATTCTAACGCATAAAATGATCTAAAAATGATTAAATTCCTATGAACAGTTTTTGCTCCTATAAAACTTTTTTAGTGGAACGATTTTGTCCAAATTTAGCATTAAATATCTCTTAAAATAATTCTTCGATCTGAAAACTGTCTGCATCAGCGTGTTTATCAAACATTTCTGTATAATACTACCGATTTTCATATTTTTGTATGCATTATTTTTCTTAATATTAACGAAGAAAGACCTCCGGTCACAAAAAATTCAAAACCGGCGGCGGCGGCGGCGGTGACAGCGGTAGTTACTTTTTTTAGAATAGAGAGAAAATATATATATTTTCTTCCTTGACGGCCATAAATAACAGGAAAAATACTGAAAAAAATTTCACTCTCATATTTTTTAGTATTTTGAAGTTTTTTAAATTGTTGCCAAATGGCAACACCATGCATTAGCACATTTTTTTTTTTTTTTTTTTTTTTTTAAACTTTGCCAACTAGCAACACTGTGCTGTTTTATTGCAATTTTATTTTTTGTAAATTATAAGATTTTAAATGCACATAATACTTTACATACACTTAGAAAAATAATGTTATTATATATATATACATATACTACATATATATAATATATTAAATAAAAAATTAACTTAGAAGCCATATAACAATATTAACCAAAACTGTAAATAAAGACGGCATATAATAATATTATACACTAATTGTTATCTATAAACAAAATAATAATGGTGCAAATTATAGTTCTAAGATATTAAATGAACATATGAAGTTAGATGCTACAATAGAATTATTTTTAATTTATAAATGAATAAGAAGATATGCTGTACTGATGCAGCACACAATAGAAGTATTGTACAAAATCTAATTAAATAACTGCATAATAAAATGCAGAAAAGCAGCCATATTTATCCTGTATTTTAAACCAATTGAAAACATTTAAAATTTAAAAACCAAAATGGGCTTATAAAGTGTAATATCACATGCAAAATAGAATGAAAAAAATCACAGGCTAATAAAATATACTGTATAAATGTACGGCTAATGCAGCAGAATACTATAGAGTATTACATAAATAATATTTATCAAAGTTATGAATGGTAACCAATAGAACATTCATTGTTTTTGTTTAAACATAGAGGTACCAAACACATAATGCATTTTACTCTGGTGTAACCTATACAGCACAGAACTTTACACCGTTGTTTTTTATGTAAGTTTTGTGGCCGGTGATCAATTTTATCCTTCCTGACATCTTTAGAAGTTTCAGAAAGCTGAAAACAATGGACTAATAAGTTGTTACTATTAAATTTTAAACATTGGTTTTTTTGAAGATGTAAGTAGTACCTTCAGGGGGGGGGGGGGGGGGGTGCATGGACACGGAAGCACAAGGGAAGGAGAATAGAGCCCCTTTAAATCTGATAAAGAAGTATTTTGGCCCTTTTTTATCATTTGGCCCCCGTTTAACATAAAACTTATGTTCGCCATTAGGGGGGGGGGGGGGGGGTCCTTCAAATCGGGAGTCCCGGGACAGCTGCCCGCATGCACCTGCATTAGTCAGGCCCTAGTTTTACAGTAAACTGAGAAGATTTTGTATTTAATAAGAGTCGTTTATCGAGTAAGGGTGACATATGGTGATAAAAGTGAAAAAAATTAAATAACATGCGAACCAGTTGTGACACAAACAATGTTCAAAATGTTTACAAAAGGGGAACTTAATTCATGGTGTTGCCAAATGGCAACAAATGTATATTCATATGCATGCAATTTTTGTTCCAATAAACATTACTGAAAATTATTTAAAATAACTTTTAAAGGTATATTTTTTTCAGAAATATTTTTTTCAAATGAAATTTTGCATGTTAAATATTTTTTATATGAGTTAGAAATCAAACTATGGCTAACAAAATGGAAGGTATCAAAAGTTGCTTTTTATTTGTAAATTATAAACAATTATTGCCAACTATGATACTTTTTATGAACTAAACCTAAATAATGGATCAACATGAATACGTAAAGCATAAAATTGACAAGAGACAACGGTAAATAAAAAATAAGGAGGGAAAATTTAATATGTTGCCTATTAGCAATAGTATGAACTAGAGGGTTAATGATTTTTTTATATACACTAGGGGGCTCTGCCCCCTTCGAGCTACGCTCGTCAACCCCCGTTCAGACACCGCAGACTCTAATAGCACGCTAATTTGATCGGCTTTAAAAATATTTCGGAAGATTGAATTATAATTTGAATCTGACAATTACAATCTGACGTAATTTTCACCAAACTTTTCTTTCTCTTTTTAATATTCACGTAAAAGTACTTTTGTTAGAAATGAAATATTATGATCTTCTTAAAATATCGAATAAATGTCTCGCGTAATTTAAAAATTTAAACTGTTTTGGAATATTATTTTTTGTTCATTTTACGTAATAAGTGTAATGTGACGTAAATTGTCCTATTTAAGACTTCTAACGCATGTTAATGAATTTATTATTTTACAATATTTTTTCTCTTTAAAATTCACATGTAAATGTAGTTTTTATGACGTAATTTTCAATGAGTTCCTGCTTTTTATATTTTCTGTTTATAATAGTCACGTGTAAAATAAATTTTTAATTTGAAGCAAATATTATTCTTTGCGCTGTTTATACAGTTGGCAACAGTTTAAATTAGTACAATTTTCCAAAATATATAAAAAATATCTCTCGAAAGGCTGAAAATTTGAATTTAAAATAGAAATAAAACCTCAAAAAATGATTCAAATAAAAAAAACTAAATACAATCTGCACACCGGGAAATTCTGACGCATAAAATGATCGAAAAATGATTAAATTCCTATGTACAGTTTTGCTCCTATACAGCTTTTTTAATGGAACGATTTTGTCCAACTTTGGTATTAAATATCTCTTAAAATAATTTTTCGATTTGAAAACTGTCTGCATCAGCGTGTTTATCAAACATTTCTCTATAATACTACCTATTTTCATATTTTTGTATGCTACAGTTTTTTTAATATTAACGAAGAAAGACCATGCTTAAGCATTCAAATTGGATGCTGATCTGCCAGGAATATCTACGCAGATTTTCATTGGTCCATTTCAAAATCAAAACTTTTTTTTTATATTTAGAAGGATTTTTGAGTCTCTCTAATGAAAATAAAACATTATCTACAGTTAGAAAGAATTAAGAAAAAGTTTATATGAACTTCATAGTTCATTTCCAATTTCTCACGTGCAACATTTACAAAAATTATGCATAGCATAAATATTTTAATTTCTCTGTAAAATTAGCTTTGCATTCACACATTATTACTTACCAATCATACGTAGTATAGGGTAAGTCTTGTAATTGTTTTAAAAATCGCATAAAAAACTTTGACGGATTTACATGTTTCAGACACTTTTGATTCCGGAAAACATATTTTTAGAACAAAAAAATTGCCGTCCGTCTTTCTGTGTGTCTGTAAGCGCTCTATTTATCGAAAAAATTGAGTTAGAGACTTGAAATTTGGTCTGTACTTAGTATGTAATATTGGAAAGAAGGCTATTGAATATCAGTAACCTCGATTATCCGGAACTATTTTTTTGGATTCTCGAAATATTCGTTTTGATAAAAGGTATATAAAAATTTTCGAAATGGTTTATTTTAAGGAATGAATATAAAAAGCAATAGAAAAAAAAAATTGCATAAAGAGTGAAGTCAATCGGATAGTTAGTTGCCGAGATATTTGTAATCATATTTTCCATACACTTCGATTTTTCATGGCCCTGTATTTTATTCAAATTTCAATTCAAATATATATTTTAATTGGAAATGAGACGCTTAATCCGACGCATTAAACTGTTAGTTAATATAATTATCATTTTTAGAGTTATAAGGATGTTTTTTTACGCTATACGGTACTACCTGATTATCTCGTTGACCCACAAACTATCGCCAAACTATAAGATTAAATGCCAATAATGGCTTATCGTAAATGTCACATTCACTTCACATTAAACACGTTACACGTGTTTGTTCCGTCATCAAGTGAATTTTAGTTCGACGTTTTATTTGCATTTTTATTAATATTTTACTAATTTATTTGTTCTTTCATTATTTAAAATAAAAATTATGCCAATTTGCATAATTTTGCGTGTAGTTTGGCGATTTATATAATTCGTCGAAGTGGGTCGACGGGATAAACAAGTATTTTCAGTAATAGAGCATTACTATGTATTAAAAATACTTAAATATACGTTTAAATTTTATTTTGGAATTGCAATGCATTTTATAAATAGTTTACACATAATCTTCATTAATCTTCATTTGTTCTACCAATTTATTTACAGACATTAAAACACACTAAGATATCGCAGTTTAACATACACCCAAAATATAGTGTACATGTCAAAGTTTAAAACATATATATACAGTGGACTCTCTCTATTCTGAACACTCATCGGACCGACCAAAAATGTTCAGATTATGGGGGTGTTCAGTATAGAGAGAGTTTGAAAACGTGTATAGAGTTTATAGACTGTATAGAATACTTAGCCTGGTTAGCCATGCCAGTTACTGAGATGGAGGTGCTGAATTTACACTCATGTTCAAAATTAAGAGAATTTTCAGATTTGGTCGATTATCTCCAGAACTACTGGACAGAGTTTAATTAAGTTAAGTATGTAAAAGGTTAATATAATGGAAAAAACAAAGATTCAACAGTTATAATAAACATGCATGATCATGCATAAGACTCATGAGCGTCAGAAGATATAAAACAGAGCTTACAATATTGACCTAGAAAAATGAGTTAATAGGGAGTATGGTCCTCTCTACACAGCTATCTCAGTATACAGCTCTCATAACGAATTCATACTGGAAATCAGGCAGTTTATGAGAATCTGTGGCATTCAGTCTCGGTCTTCCAGCAACGCTGTTTTCAGGCTCTTGGTAGTTCTGGGAGGTGGAAAGCGAGTTCCAGCTATCTTCCCTAGAGCGTTCGAGACATATTCTATAGGGTTTAAGTCTGGCAATCTGACGGGCCAATCCCTCAAGCAAATATTCTCAGTTTCCAGAAATTCGTCAACTAGATGAGCTCTATCTGGGCGATCGTTGTAGTCCATTAAAATGAAATCAGAGTCAACTGCATTCCTTAAAAGCCGTACATAGAGGTCCAAGATATATAATCCCTAAACCTTACACCGGTCACAGAGCCTTTGCTAAGCAAAGGTAGGGGTGTGCACCCGTCAGACATGATGCCTGGCCAGACCATCAAACCTCCCCTGCCACAGTAGTCTCTTTCTCGTACGTTGAAAGGATCCCTGGTTTTATCCAGATGAAAATACGTCGAGAATTAGTGTTTAGACTTAACCGAGACTCATTAGTGAATAAAACGTTCTCCATTGATACCTGGTCCAAGGTGGAAGTTCTCTACACCAAGATAAATGGGTTATCCTGTGTGCAGAAGTGAGCAGATGCAAACAGCAGGTCTTAGTGTAAATAGCCCTCTGTCATGTAGCTCTCTACAAACAGTAACCCTTGAAACGCGGCTTCATGTGGCCCCATAAAGGTCATGATAGAGCTGAAAAGCTGTTGCACTCCTGTAATGGACAAATAGTGATCTTCATTAGATGACGGGGCCCTTGGACGACCTTGCCTAAGCTTTCTGTCTAAGGATCCAGTATCCTTAAACTGTTTCCAAAAGGTTTACATGACACTGGGAATTACATTGAAGTCACTAGGATTTTGCACTTGAGACTACCCTGTTTCCATTCTCCCTGCGATTCACCTCCTCATTCCATCATCCAAAAGTTGGTGGTTACTCATTCTTTCTGTTTGCTTTTGAATTTCGTGGAATCTCTCTATTCTAAAAAAAAGTAACTACCGCTGTCACCGCCGCCGCCGCCGATTTTGAATTTTTTGTGACCGGAGGTCATTCTTCGTTAATATTAAGAAAAATAGTGCATACAAAAATATGAAAATCGGTGGTTTTATACAGAAATGTTTGATAAATACGCTGATGTAGACAGTTTTCAAATCGAAGCATTATTTTAAGAGACTAGGGGGCTCGGCCCCCTACGAGCTACGCTCGCCAACCCCCGTCCAGACACCGCAGGCTCTAAATGCACGCTAATTTGATCGGCTTTAAAAAGATTTCGAAAGATTGAATTATAATTTAAAAAACAGTGGCGATCTCCCTATAAACGAATTTCTATTCATTTCTCTTTGATTGGGGAATTTTTACGCCAAATCCGCTGCGGTACTACTTGATTATCCCGTCGACCAATTTCGCCAAATTATATAAATCGCCAAACCACTCGCCAAATTATACAAATTGACATAATTTTTATTTTAAATAACGAAAGAACAAATAAATTAGTACAACATTAATAAAAATACAAATAAAACGTCGAAATAAAAATAACTTGATGACGTAGACACGTGTAACAACATTTCAAAATAAGCTAATATAAAAGGAATTAAGTAAACAGAGTCTTTTGTCTCCTGGTATTTTTTAACAAAGCGAAAAGAAAGTTCTTTTAAATGAGACATTTTAAATTAATCGGTTTTAATCTGACGTAATTTTTACCAAGCTATTCTTTTTCTTTTAAATAATCACGTGAAAGTACTTTTGTTAGCAATGAAATATTATTTGCGATTTTCTAACAAAAATAGTTGAAAATATCCTCTCAAAATATTAAATAAATGTCTAGCGCAATTTCTAAATTTAAACTTTTTTGCAATATTATTTTGTGTTCATTTTATGTAATAAATATAATGTGACGTAAATATGACGTAATTTCTCCTAAGACTTCTAACGCATGTTAATGAATTTATTATTTTACAATACGTAATTTTTAATAAGTTCCTGCTTTTTATACATAATTATTTAATTCTAATTTGAAAGTTTTTTTCCTGTTTATAATAGCCACGTGTAAATAAGTTTTTAATTTGAAGCAAACATTATTGCTTGCGCTTTTTATACAGTTGGCAACAGTTTAAATTAGTACAATTTTCTGAAATCTGTAAAAAATATCTCTAGAAATGCTGAAAATTTGAATTTAAAATAGAAATAAAACCTGAAAAAATGAGTCAAAATAAAAAAAAGTAATGCAATCTGCACTCCGGAAAATTCTAACGCATAAAATGATCTAAAAATGATTACGCTGCCATGTATAGTTTTTGCTGCTATAAAACTTTTTTAGTGGAACGATTTTGTCCAACTTTAGCATTAAATATCTCTTAAAATAATTCTTCGATTTGAAAACTGTCTGCATCAGCGTGTTTATCACACATTTCTGTATAAAACCACCGATTTTGATATTTTTGTATGCATTATTTTTCTCAATATTAACGAAGAAAGACCTCCGGTCACAAAAAATTCAAAACCGGCGGCGGCGGCGGCGGCGGCGGTGACAGCGGTAGTTACTTTTTTTTAGAATAGAGAGATATTTAATGCTAAAGTTGGACAAAATCGTTCCACTAAAAAAGTTTTATAGCAGCAAAAACTATACATGGCAGTGTAATCATTTTTAGATCATTTTATGCGTTAGAATTTGCCGGAGTGCAGATTGCATTAATTTTTTTATTTTGACTCATTTTTTCAGGTTTTATTTCTATTTTAAATTCAAATTTTCAGCATTTCTAGAGATATTTTTTACAGATTTCAGAAAATTGTACTAATTTAAACTGTTGCCAACTGTATAAAAAGCGCAAGCAATAATGTTTGCTTCAAATAAAAAATTTATTTACACGTGACTATTATCAACAGGAAAAAAACTTTCAAATTAGAATTAAATAATTACGTATAAAAAGCAGAACTTATTAAAAATTACGTCATAAAAAGTATACAAGTGAATTTTAAAAGAGAAAGGATATCGTAAAATAATAAATTCATTAACAGGAGAAGTCTTAGGAGAAATTACGTCATATTTACGTCACATTATAGTTATTACATAAAATGAACACAAAATAATATTGCAAAAAAGTTTAAATTTAGAAATTGCGCTAGACATTTATTTAATATTTTGATAGGATATTTTCAACTATTTTTGTTAGGAAAGCGCAAATAATATTTCATTGCTAACAAAAGTACTTTCACGTGATTATTTAAAAGAGAAAGAATAGTTTGGTCAAAATTACGTCAGATTAAAACGATTAATTTAAAATGTCTCATTTAAAAGAACTTTCTTTTTTGCTTTGTTAAAAAATACCAGGAGACAAAGACTCTGTTTACTTAATTCGTTTTATATTAGCTTATTTTGAAATGTTGTTACACGTGTCTACGTCATCCAGTTATTTTTATTTCGACGTTTTATTTGTATTTTTATTAATGTTGTACGAATTTATTTGTTCTTTCGTTATTTAAAAAAGAAATTATGCCAATTTGTATAATTTGGCGAGTGGTTTGGCGATTTATATAATTTGGCGAAATGGGTCGACGGGATAATCAAGTAGTACCGCAGCGGATTTGGCGTTAAAATTCCCCAAACAAAGAGAAATGAATAGAAATTCGTTTATAGGGAGATCGCCACTGTTTTTTAAATTATAATTCATTCTTTCGAAATCTTTTTAAAGCCGATCAAATTAGCGTGCATTTAGAGCCTGCGGTGTCTGAACGGGGGTTGGCGAGCGTAGCTCGTAGGGGGCCGAGCCCCCTAGTGTTGCAAAAAAAACCAAGATATTCGGTGAGGTGTACGAGAGAACAAAACGCGAAAGTTGCCACGCTCACTTATAAAGCCTGTCTCTCTACTTGCTCCACCCATACACACGTGTACGCTTGCGTATTGCACACCAAAGAGTTACATCGCTGTTTCGAAGCAATAGTTTCACCTTTCTTTTGGTATTTTTCATGACATTCGAAAAAATATGCAATTTTTTAAAATTTAGAACATGGGTGTAGATTTGGCGACTAGTGCAATGTCAAACTAAATTCAGTTGGGCGTGTTCTCTATCATCTCATTTGTTTATTTTATTAAAAAAGGTTTAAAAAAAAAAACAATTGCATATATACAATACATTACTTGAAAACATAATCGGTACATTACTTAAAAAGGTGAGTAATTTTAGTCTGTTTTTCAATGTGTATGCTTGTGCAGTACAGATGTTATCTAGTTGTTTAAGGAGTTGAAAGGCTTTAGGGTGATGTTCAGCCGCATGCTTCAACAGGTCTTGAATTCCTTGGCCATATTGTTTGAAGGTAATCATACTTCTTGTTTCATTGCTCAATTATGGTTCTGTGTCTTCTTCATTATCCTCTTCCTCTTCAAAGATGTTGTTGTCACAAACCGGATGGCTTCCGTCGACTTCAAGATAAGTTGCAGGTTCAATTTCAATATGCAGCTCCTGAAGAATTGACCAAAAGTCACACACAGCTGTTGCTTCTGGGCTCTCTATTCTTGATTTCTGATTCTCACATGGGAATCCAGCTTCGCAGAAGCACCTGTGGATGGAGTAGGGGTTACTTCATTCGAAGCTGTTGATATGCAATGGACAGCCTCCATGACGTTGATCTTCTTCGTTAGTTCGGTTGCTGAACTTGCCTCCTCCATCTCCAGGGACATTTTCTTCATAAAAGGGATTCGGTAGTGAGCTATAAAAGTCTTGATTACTACTTGATCATGTGGTCGGATTATAGAAGTACAATCCGATATTAGGAACTTCGGGCTCACGTTCATCAGCTGCATGTTTGTATGTGATTTGGCATTATCCACAAAAAGAAGAATTTTTCTTCTTTCTTTATCATCTCGTTAATGCCCTCCAACCATTGTGAGAAAATTTTAACTGTCATCCAAGCTTTTCAATTCGATTTATAGTGCACAGACAATGATGCGATCTTCACTTTTTTGAAGTATCGTGGTTTTTCACTTTTTTCGATCACAAGTGGTTTGACCTTCGCACTCGTGAAACTGTCACAGAACATGGCGATAAGTCTTTCTTTCGACGAGTTCGTTAACCTTTTTATTCTTCTGCAACTATGTTTTCCGAATTTCCATGATGGGGGAAATCCCCGGATTCCGACAGCAAACACATATTCAGTTTATAGAGAGGTGAGGTAGAATGGGGACCAAAAGTAGCGTTCATAATAGCGGGGTGTTCAGAATACAGAGAGTTCATCTTTTGTTAAGTCTATGGAGTTTCGCAGGGATCGTGAGAATGTGTTCATAATACCGGGGTGTTCACATTAGAGAGTGTTCAGATAGAGATAGTCCACTACTTTTAAACAATCATTCAGGCTGGTTTAAAAAATATTTTCACCTCTTTCTTACCGAGGCATCTTCAGTTATTGATGTTTTTCGTCTCACTCTCTCGCTACACCTTGCTTTCTAAATTTTCCCTGTCATTTATCCCTATTTTTAGAATGTGTCGCCATCTATTGTCGATAATTGCGTGCAGTTGATCATTGCAGGTTTCTGATTTCGATGAGATTATTTCAATGGCTTCTCTTATTAATGCGTAATTTAAACTATTGTATTTTTCTAATTTCTCGACATTTTAAAAATTTATTGTGATGGGTGATTTATTATTCAGTCTGGCTATTGCCGTAGATGATTTATTAAGTCGTATATGGGGCATTCTCACAATCTATTGACTTTCGGGAATAAAAATCTGGTGAAATTAAACTTGCTAAAATAACATTTTAATCTGATAGACGAATGCCTTAATGATTCAAAATAAAGTAAAAATGGTTAGCAGTGAAATTTTTTTTATTTAACTGCGGTTTAAGTTAAACTTGCGAGTTTAATTTTCTTTACCATTTTTACCACTATAACTTTTTATTTTCTTCTAAACTTTTACTTATAACGAATTTGCATATCCACAGGACATTCAAATTAGAAATAATGAAAATGTAGTACTTTTAATAAAGAATTTTTGTATAACATTGTCTTAAAGGGGTGTTAAAGAAGGGACGGTAAGGTAAAAAAAGGGATGGTATAGGAAATAAACGGTCAAGTGCGAGCATTACTCGCGTACAGAGGGTTCCGTAGAATAAATATATGAATTTGTAATTGTATTATAAAAAAAAATGCTAAAAGAATTACTAAGACTTTGTAAAAAACTATACAATGTAGGGTTGGGTATAACTGTAAATATTAGAAAAGTGTAAATGGGTATACCATGAAAGTTCAAAGAGATATGGAACCTCAATAATATCAAATATAGCTATTCGTATAACTCTTTTTTTAATATTATCCTAATCTGTTTATGATGAACTTAATTTGATACTGATAATAAAAGCAGTGCATAGTTAAACTTCATTTGGCATTTCATGAAACTAAATTCAGCGTAGTAATAACCTTTATTTCTACAGTGTAGCTAAAACAAAGCCTATGTTGAAAGTTTAAATTTGGCATTGTGCTAAGCGCGCTTCGAATTGAGGTCTCAAAGATGCAACGCCGCATTGGTTAGTGCCGCGCTTTTCCAGATAGGTGTTTAATTAACTTTTAAAGTCACTCGAGGCGTATTGAGAGATACAATCAATGCAAACTATCGCGAATCCTACAGTATTTATGCGATTCATTAAATCTTTCGAGGGCGATGCCCTTAAAAAACGGACACATAATTTTAATTCCAAAACAAACAAACGGCACCAAGAATATTTAATTAAAATTTTCCTTTTATCATGTTCGTGAAAATAAGCAAGTTCGCATTTTCTAATAAATTCGTTTATAAATTCTGGTGTCAGTTCATTATTTCATAAGTTTATAAATTGAATTACTCCGTGCCGGAAAGGATTCTTAAGGTCGCAGGATTCTTAAAGCTTCATAATTTAAGAAATTTTATTTTTTTTTAGATGTTAAACTCCTATCTTTTTTGAATATTTTGATATAATTGTTTCCTTCAAATTCCCATTAGAACAGAAGTGTTGGCTTTTAGAATTATACCCGCTCAATAGCTGAAGCGGCGTTTCCGAAACTTAAAAGTCATTATTTTCCAAATGGCGTTTTTTGGGCATAACGCGCAGGATACCACAAAAACGTCTGAATATTTTTTCATGAAATTTTCAAAACATATATTTCATGTTAGTCTGTGTATAAACTGAACCTAAAATTTCCTTTTTATTGTTCAAAAAAATATTTTTTTAGGTGATTTTACTGTTGAAATTTTCTAAATTTTGTATTAGCTACATGCAACATTGCATTAAAAATATAAAAATGCTTTAAATACAAATTTATTTAAGTTCAGGGAAATTATTATAATCTGAAGTATAAGTAAGCACCAAAATTTTCATTCTAGTTGCAATATTTATTTTGTAATCCTGCGCGTAAACTGTTATGCCAATTTTTTGTTCGACAAAT
This sequence comes from Maratus speciosus, assembly GCA_963932465.1. NCBI lineage: Eukaryota > Metazoa > Arthropoda > Arachnida > Araneae > Salticidae > Maratus > Maratus speciosus. The sequence continues at coordinate 23,449,538 of OZ010790.1, read as the reverse complement.
GTCTAACAGTTTCGAGTCCCCTCATAAATACTAATTCTGTATCTTGCAATTTTTTAAATACATGAAACGGAAGAACATACTTATGTCTTTCATCCCAAATAAAATTCTGTTTTAAAATCATATATATTTTAAGACATTAAATGTTGAAAATGGTCTTTTTTTCATTTTTTCCACTTTTTAGAGCCCCGAGACCCCTTAAATTAGTACGTTTTTAACAATTTGACGCTTATTGCTTTTATACTGGCACTGGACATTACATTACACATATATATCATTAAAACTTGTTAACTAGGCATAGAGTACGCCGCCCCTGTCCTTGTGTATGTTCAAACTGAGCGTACCTTTAAGGGTTAATATCTCGGCTAATTACCGATGATTTTTTTCGAAAATCATTATCAACAATGCTTTTATTCTTCTGCAACGATAGGTATATTCAGCGATGCGCAACAATTTTTCTGAATGCCCGTAAATCGAAATTTGTGTATAACAGAAAAATGCTATAATCGCTATAATTTTCCGTCAAGGTTTATATTAACGTCTACTACCTCTAATTTTTTCATAGTTTTAGTTTCAGTAGATTCGGAATTAGATGGGGGGGGGGACATATTTTTGAGCTACATTTTCAACAATATCTTATAATACCTAAATATAATACCTAATATAATACTTCAAATTAAAAGGAATGTATTTTTGAGTTCAGCGTTACAAAAGCAAAGAAAACATTTTTTTTTAAAGTAGCATAATTAGCCCCTTTACTTTTTAGTAAATATATTTATGAATGTTTATTAATCTGAAAATATGTGGGTCAGTGGTCTTTATTACTTCCCCGAATTTGAACTTTCCTCATTCCATAGTTTACGAGTAAAATGGCTGTGACAGACAGACAGACGGACAGACACAGGAGTGTCTTATAATGGTTCCGTTTTTACTTTTTAAGTACGGAACCCTAAAAAGGACGAAATGGGAAAAAAAAGGAACGGTAAGGATGGAACGGTGCGGAAAATTACCACCTATTTTTAAGAAAATCATGTTAAGACTAAGTAATAGTCACAATGTTCATTGAATTTTAGAAACTGTTGTTAACATTGGATTAAATTAATTTTTTTTTTTATTTACCTCGGAATGAGCAGGAATAAACCTTCGGGACGTTAAGACTACCAATAAAGCCACGATGCTTGAAATTGATATTTAAATAATGATTTAAATTCTGCAGTAAATTTCCTGTCAAAGAATTTTAGATATTTTTTCTCTAGCGTACTTTTGAGTGAGAAAAAACTTGAAAAAAATTCTGTGGCTGCATCTGAAGTGATTTTCTGTATAAGTTTAGCAAGAGGGACGGTAAGGATGAAAAACTCAGGGACAGAGTTAAAAAAATAATATCAACGGTAAAAATGTGTGCAGCTTAATTTTTTCCTACCTATTTATATAAAACAATTGTCCCAGTTTCGGAAAAAAATTACACCGAATTACTTTGATTGAAACAATTTTATACAGACAGCTCCAAACTTAAAAATCAGCTTCAGGGACATGGAACGGTATAGGAGTTTTCCTGGTATTTGGACCCCCAACATCGTCCAAAACTTATTTATTTCGTTAATATTGTTATGCAATCCTGCAATGGGATGTTAAAAAAATACAAAAAAATGTATTAAATAAAAATTATTATTCAGGGACATAAAAGTCAAAAGATTGTGAGAATGCCCCATATCTCGTTTATGTTGTTTTATCCTGTTTTCTAGCTTTCTTTTTGCCATTCCTATATATGACATATCTTTTCCTTCATTGTCTTTGAAATTGATTTTATATATTCCAGATATCTGTAGGTGTGAAATTTTATCGATGTCTGTTCTAATTAATATAAAGATTTGCAGGTCAGTATACACATGTTTTATTTTCATATTTTATATTATGCATATCTATGATGGGTCAGTATTACGGTGGCCCCCAACTACTAGTTTAATAACATTGACGATAGAATTATTTTTTAAGAAATGAATAAATGTAAAGGATACGTGCTATAATAAAAATTTTCCTAACTGTTAAGTTTATATTAACTTTACTTTTTATTCTCAATTTTCACATTCGCAACACTTACAATATAATATTGTTATTTGAGATTTAAAATATATTTATATCATTACATTATCATTTTAAGGAAATGTTATACAGAGGTGAAAACTTTTTTATCTTTAAAAGAGCCCTATTCAAAAAGTTTGGAAAAATTAAAACAGATTCTTCGAGAAAATTCTTTTTTTAATGCAAAATTTTTCATATGTTCATCTTATTTTTTTCTAATGAAATAAAATATTATCTACTACAGCTCGAAAGAATTAAAATAATGTTTATATGAATGAACTTTACAGTTTATTTCCATTTTCTCACGTGCAACATTTACAAAATTTACGAATGACACAAATATTTTAATTTCTCTTTAAAATTATCTTAACATTGACGTTAGAATTATTTTTAAAGATATGATCAGATGTAAAGCTAATGTCAGAGGAACGTCTTTTTGCACGCTTTTTTCCTTACGTATTATCCCTACACAATGCTAGAGGCATTGTGTACGGATAATACGTAAGGAAAAATGCGTGCAAAAAGACTTTTGTCTGACATTAGTCTAAGGAATACGTGCTATAATAAAACTTTTCCTAACTGTTAAGCTTATAACTTTACTTTTTATTCCTAATTTTCTTGTTCACAACACTTATATTATAACATTGTTATTTGAGATTTAAAACGATATTTTGATTTCACTATGAATTATCTTCGAATTGATACCTTATTCATTAACTTTAACCACAAAGTTAACTCCTTAACAGTTTCATTTTTTGACACAATAAACTTAAAATAGAGACCAAGCACAAATTACTCTGCACTAAAATATCTGCCTTATATAAAAGTAGTGCGAAACAGTTCAAATGTTTAACAGGTTTCCTATTAGCAGATCTACTTTATACTCAGTCGTATGTTGGAGGGACTAACAAGCGCATGAGTTAGTACTGAGAGAAAAAAGTTTAACTGCAGAGAAAAAGTTGAACTGCAGAGAAAAATCTGCATTTGAGAGAAAAAGTAAATTTTCTAAAAAACAGGAGAAATTTGATTGGACTAGTCCCGGAACCCCCAATCCACTCAAAATCTTGCAGAAAGTCCGTCGATTATTAAAAAAAATTATAGTTGAAAATTAGTGGTATCCAAAATCCTTTAAGCAAACATGCAGCATTCGTTCAAAACTGTTAATGGGTTAATTTTTAACATATAGATAGAATTAAAAAATAACAGAAGATATCATAAGAAGTAGCAGAGCTTTTGCATTTAGCTGCAACTGTTACCAGGAAATAACATTTATGCGTAAAAGGTAAACAGCAATTTTTAAAAATAAATATTAACAGTTTGCATTTTAGCAACAAAATGACTCAAAATTACAAATAAAATTAAATGATTGAATAAATCATTGCATAGATTCGGATCAAATCTTTGTTATATGTAATGACAATAAGAGTCATTGAAATCCCTTAAATATATATTCGTTTATCTTGAATACCGATAATTTGAATTCCTAAAAGTGGCTTGATCGTAGTTTCAGTTTGATTATTCATATATCAATTACATTTCCCAGATGCCCCTTAAACCAGGGTTGTTATAATATTGCACCGAACTATTCCACAATTGCGTAGCTGCATTGGGGTCTAATACCCGCTATCACTTTCGCAACAATATGTGTGTGGTAACAGATAACATTAGATAGCAGTGAAATATATTCCAAATAATTTTAAGTAATTTAATTTATCTTGATATGTTGGATCTGGCCGTCTGAAACCAGCAGAATATAGAGTCATTCCATGCAAAATGAGCAAATCAGCAGTGGCAGACATGTCAGAGATTTTAATGAAAATCAGTATATAAGTAGATCATATCTATTTATAAGTAAATTTAAAATAATAGATTTCAGGATTGTTTATTTAAGTATTAAAATTTTTATTAAAAGTGGATGCAAAATCGAGGTTTTGCCTAAAAGCTTAAAATTTCAATTTTGATTATTAGCCTTAGGAATGGAAAGACTATATTAAAAATTATTTATAATTAGGAATGAATAATAAGTAACAGATTGGCGTAAGTTAGTAATGGTATTTTATTCCGTAATGAGAAAAAATTATTTTTGAAAAATTTTCAGGGAAAAATGCAATATTTCTATTACTCGATTAAGCATGAAGGACAGCTCTTACAAAGTTAATTTTTTTTTTTTTACGTTATAGCTAAAAGTGTATATTTTAAATATCGAGAATTTTATTCGTGCCCTTTTTATTCCTTAATGAGAAAAAAAAATAAATAGTAAAAAATGTTGAGGGTAAAATGCTATATTTCAATCACTTTTTTGAAAGTGATGAAAGTTTTTTAAATCTTTTAAATGATTTGATATTATACATAAAAGCCTATATTTTAATTATAAAAACTTTTATTCTTGCTTTCAGTTTATTTTTACCTCAAGATTATGTTTAATTAAAGTAGAAAAAAAATGAGTCAGTTTGGAGAAAAAATTACATACTAATACTAAATCCAGATACAAAAAATAGATGGCAGCACACATCCTTTTCACCTGCAATATTTTAAGAAACGCTCGCGAATTCAAAGAAAAATAGCTCATGGAATGTAGTAAATATTACCTTTTTGAACCAATTTTTGCTATGTTAGGAATCAAAAGGCAATGTTGAATTTTTTTTAGCATATCATGGACTTATTGATCTTTATGTCTGTGCAATAACTATAATGTCTGACCGTTCCTTCATTATTTTTTCCCCTATCTATAAGAGGAAAAATTACGATTTTGTCATTTTTTTTAATGTTTCTAATTTTTTTTAAAGATGAAGGAAATAAATGGCAACTTTCAAACTTGGGGAATTTGATCTTCATATATAATACTACATCTGGCATCAATTTCACAGATGTTTTTTAATTCCTTTGATTTTTATAGCGTTTCTAATTTTCTCAAAATTCGCAAATTTTCATTTTTTACAACCAATTAAAGATTAATTATGGTGTTACCAGATTATTATTACTCAATAAATATGAAGATAATTTTTCAGAGGTTACATTATTATAAAAAAAATTTTATTTCAGTTAAATAGTTTTCAAGATACAGAACTGCAAACTTGCAACTTTGGACGAATGCACACATGCCATTCTTTATCACAAGTTTTTTAAACGTCCAAAACTGCTAAGATAATTTATTTTTTTGTAAAGATGTGTTGCAGAGCTCTATTTGAATATGAAATGAACCTGTTTATCAAATTTTAATAAAATCGGTTACTATGCGGCCACGACTTTTTTTAAATTTTTGCTCATTTTACGTGGAATGACCCTATAAGGAAATATATGGAAATGCTTTGAAATGTGAATTTTCGATTTGCTTGAAATGTATTTCAAAAGATAGTTTTCATTGTATTTAATTTATAGTTGTATTTAGTTGCTGAAATACAATAGAACAGTTTCAAAATAAATAAATAAAAATAAATAATAATAATAATAATAAAAGTAATAAATAAAAATAAATAATAATAATAAAAATAAAAGTAAAAAATAAAAATAAATAATAATAATAATAATAAAAGTAATAAATAAAAATAAATAATAATAATAAAAATAAAAGTAATAAATAAATAAATAATAAACGGTCAAGTGCGAGTATAACTCGCTCTTTGAGGGTTCCGAACAATAAATATGCGAAATTGTTAACTGTATTATTAAAAAATCGTTGCTAAAAGAATAAGACTTTGTAATAAACTATACAACGTAGAGTTGGGTATAGCTGTATATACTAGAAAAGTATGAATGAGTATACCATAAAAGTTCAAGGAGATATCCTAAATAATATCAAATATTTCTATTGGGGATAACCCTTTTTTTAATCTTATCCTAATCTGTTTATGATGAGCTTAATTTGGTACTGACAATAAAAATAGTGTATATTTAAACTTTATTTGGCATTTCATAAAACTAAATTCAGCTTAGTAATAATCTTTTTTTACAGTGTATCTAAAACAAAACACTTGTTCAGAGTTTAAACTTGGCATTGTGCTAAGCGCGCTTCGAAAGTAGGTCGCAAAGTTGCAACGCCGCCTTGGTCCGTACCGCGTTTTTACAGATAGGTTTTTAATTAACTTTTAAAGACACGGGAGGCATCTTGAGAGATCCACCCAATGAAAACTAGTCGCGAATTCCATATATAACGGAGCCGATGCCGTAAGGTGGTGTGGTAGCGGGCTACTTCAACGGCCGAGTCTTATCAATATCGAAAAAATATTTTATTGTATCACAAACAATTAAATAAGGTTTTCTTGGTTAAATAAGTCATATGTACAACATTCTTCATAAATGGGTTCGAGTTCAGCTGTCAATAATGTATTTGTAGAATCAAGTCCAGTCCTCGAGTGGCAAATAGCTTTCAGGGAGAATGTCTCTATATATTTATACTTCACAATTCTCAAAGATGAGAGTCGGTGATACGCGACAGGAATGTCGCCCTTTTAGTAAATGTCCGATCACGGTCTGGGACCTCCGATGACTTTCTCCGGGGTGGAGAAATTTTACCGCCACACTTGGCTTCCGCTTTACTGTGCCCGTGAGAGATTTCTTCTCTACACGGCTAAAATCTACTCGGAGCCTCAGCTTCCGAAAAAGAACTCAAAAAACCAAAGAACTCCCGAGAATGCTTCTGCATCCCCTTTTATCAGTTTCGTTTTTCCGTCTCGGACAAAAGCCACTCCCATTAGCCACTCACCGTCCGTGACCATGAGCTCATAAACAAGCCCTTTCTCTATAGGCTGCAGTCAGGAACCTGACGTCAGGTCAGTATCTGGTTTCACTATCTAGTTTCCCACGGGAAAGAGATCCTCGTAAATATCAAAGGAATATTTCTTTCGCTAAATAAAGGAGTTCCTTTCACCCTAGTGTCCTCTGCAAAGATTGGTTGAAATTGATATATTTGTTTCATCTTTAGCGACATTTTCTGGGACTCTGAAGAAATTTGGAGGCTAGGTGAAAATACATTAGTTTCCCTATGCTGGCTTTTGCCTTGTAAATTGAGAGTTTCAATGTGAGATATCGTCGAATTCTCACAACACCCCTCCCTCAAATCATATTTCGGCTGCAAGACGCAATATGCTGTAAGGGAAAAGGTTAGCTCATATATTTTAATGACCCATGCTTAATTATATCACTTCCTTAAAAAAACCTTTTCCTGCACTTTATACTTAGCTTGCAAATGCTGGATACATTTGGTTACGAAAATTTCTCTTTAACAGACAAAACACATTTAAATTTTACACGATTACATTTACACGCAATAAAATGAAAATTAATATATACATATATTTAAGTTGAGTTTGACTCACACAATCCTCTACTCAATCCTTAACTGCTAAAATATGTCACTTGAAAGTTTATCTCTGATTTTAGCATAGTGTTTGGGCCGCGAAACTTTACGTGTTAAAACATTTCTATTCTCCACGCCTTTTTTATTAGGTTTCGGTATGTTTACTCTATGAACTTGAGACTTTTCGCGTCTACTCGAGACGTTCGTGAAATGATTGGTCGCGGAACTTTTATAATCGATTCTCCCCGATTCATCCTTCTCGTACCCCTTTCATAGGACTCATATCTGGTGGAGCCTAATTCTGTGTCTCCTGACACTGAATTTCTTTTTAACGCATCTTTATCGCCTCTAGATTTCCTGTTGTTCCTGGTCTGCCCAATTCTTACCGGCTTATCTTTTTGATCGGCCCTTAAAGCTATTCTATACGGGAGTCATTTGACTTCTCGAAATCCCCACAATTACGATGCGTCTTCTTTATTTGTGACCTTGTTCTAGCTTCGCTTAACGAGTCATCCGTTTCTTGTTTTCTCTTAAATTCCTTCTTCCCCACCTGGCTTAATCGATGCTCAAGTCCTGCACTAGATCGGGAAACAAAAGATCCTCTTCGTCTTCCCCCGAATCCCCATTCATTCCCCCTGACTGGGTTTAATCTCCTACAGGTTTTCTCCCGTATCCGCGTCCGTCTCTTTTGACTGCGGACCTCTCTTTTTTGGCCCCTTTCCTTTCGTCCGGTCGAACTCCTGTTCTTTTGGTTTCGGATTGGCCTCACTTACGGTTCTCCCGGCGTCTAAAGTCTCTGCCTTTCCCTTCTTAATTTTATCAATTAATTTTTGAATTTCGTTTCCCAATATGTAGTACGACAAGTCTGATTTATTCTCTGCTACTATGGCCCTCGTTTTTATATTCCCCACTCCTTCAATTTCTAAGACAACGTGGGCTGTAGGTAAACGACGCGTATTATTCGTCAACGGCTGCCTAACTCGTATGGCACCACCGTCTAACTGATTGGAGTTAATAAATTGCCTGGGTGTCACATCAAATCGCGTTCCTGAATCTCTTAAATTCGTGCATTCCTTTCCGTTAATTAGAGCACGGCTAAGATAAGGCTTGAAACTTTCCTCAAAATTCGTACCTACGCAAATGTGGTGAACGCTGGTAATAGGTTCTAAGTTCCTTTTGTTTTCCGGACAATTGGCTTTTAAATGCCCAATTTTGGAGCAAATAAAACACTTATTCCAATTTTTACGTTCGAAGATCTTTTCTCTTTCATTTTCCGCGTTTTTCTCTCTCTCCAATTAGTTTTGGTTTCCGAATGCCAATCTCTCGTTTCGTCTCCAATTCCCGTTTTCTTCATTCTCCTATCCCGCGAATTTCCTTCAAATTTTGGTTTCGTATTCCACGATTTTTTTGACACTCCTTTTATCCCCTCATATTCGTCTAGTGCCGTAGCGAGCACCAAGGGGTCTTTATAATTCGCCCACGAATCAATAAAATGTTCTTTTAATTCGACCGGCGCGCGTCGTTTGATCTGATCAGTGATCAACAAGTCATTTAATTCAGAAAATTGCGTAATCCCCAAACCGTTTATCCATCCCTCAAGAAAACTATTCAATTCGAATATGAGATCTCTCCACGGGTTTCCTAGATTATGTGCATGTTTATTCAATTTTTGACGGTACGCTTCCGCACTCAGTCTGTACCGGGCTAATAAAAGCGATTTAACATGTTCGAAATTGTCAATTTTTTGACCTGGTTCGCGTAAGATCAATTCCACAATTTCTACCGGCAATGATGCTAACAAATGTGTGATGTATTCGTCTTGCTCTATTCCGGACTTATTCGCCTGTCATTCGAACAATTTCAGGAATAATGTTATATCGAATCGTTCAGGATCAAAACGATGCATAATAGTTTTAAGAGGTAATTTAACGGATCTTTCGGAACCGCTGCTAGCCGTAGAATTTCGCCTTTCTGAACTCTGCGTTAATTTTAGCTGTTCTAAAGTAAACGCCCTTTCTTTTTCTTTCTCTCTCTCTTCCCTAACTCTCTGTTCTCTCTCTTTTTTCCCTCTCTTTCTCTTTCTCTGCAGCGATTCGGTCTTCCCTATCTTTCACGATAAACCCTGCCTGCACTAAAGTTAGTTCCTCGTCGTATTTTTTTGCTGCTTCAATTTTTTCTATTATCATTGCCATATTGTCTTGTTCATCTATTTCCACCCCCAAAATTTCCGCTAGATTCTGTAAATCCGCTTTCCTGCAGTACTTAAGTGAATTTAACTTCGACATGACTACGGTATGTTGAAATAATACAAACGGAAACTATTCGTTTTGTTTATCAATTTACAAGTATATGAATCTTACATCTCACAAGAAATATTTTACCCCTAAGCACACAATATAAATAAACATTTCAAATGTATAACCAATATGTAAAAATAAATTTATGATTTTGCAAAAGATTTTCAAATTTTCTATATTTTTGAGTCAAACGTAAAGCAAACAATAACATTCAAAATTTTAAAGCTTTAGAGTCCCTATACACACAATATGAAAACAATAAGTAATTTTTCAAATACTATAGGCAAACTACATTCCCAGTATCTCTCAAGAACTGAACACCCTCTGCAACCTTTATCAAAATGCCTATATTCTATTTAGGATAAAATTTTAATTTTTCTCATTTGTCATTTAGCAATCTCCAACATGCATGAAAATTTCTCTTTATACAATCACTCATCAAAATATATTTCTTACACAAATTATATAAGAAAAAGAAAAAATTTTACTGGGCATTTTTTTTTTTGAGTAGTTATGAATTTAGCCTAGCTAATACTTTCTGCTTTCCAAACATAAAAAATAATGATAAAGATAACATAACATATAAATTTGCATTAATCGTTAGATTTCAATTAACTACACATTATCGATTTATCATAATCTTAATATTTTCATTTACCTCAAAATCAAAAAGTTTCTCTTAATTTTATCTAAACAATATATTAACATCCTATCAGTATGATAAATAATGGTTTAAGAGCCACTCAAAATGAAATGAGCTTACCTGTTGCAGTTGTTGCTTGAAGTATCTTGTCTGGGGAACGGTCCGTTATGGCACTCCGCGGGTGTTGTCCACTGTAGCTCATGGGCTCGAATCGGGCGTGTTGCGTCCCACTGTTTGTCGTCCAAGGTCCACCTTGCACTGTCTCGAAGCACTGTCTAGTTGATCTAGCTGAACTGTCTCATGGGAATGTCTAGATGGGCTGGTCTGTCTTCCTCGGAACTGTCGTTTCGATTCTTTCGGCTACCTCTCGAGTTGTTGTCAGAAACTCCGGGTGTTCGCCGTCTGTTTCCTCCTGGGCTTTCCTCTAATAACAATTATTCTTGCTGTAAATCTTCTAGCTGCCACCAAGTTGTAACGGAGCCGATGTCGTAAGGTGGTGTGGTAGCGGGCTATTTCAACGGCCGAGTCTTATCGATATCGAAAAAAATATTTTATTGTATCACAAACAATTAAATAAGGTTTTCTTGGTTAAATAAGTCATATGCACAACATTATTCATAAATGGGTTCGAGTTCAGCTGTCAATAATGTATTTGTAGAATCAAGTTCAGTCCTCGAGTGGCAAATAGCTTTCAGGGAGAATGTCTCTATATATTTATACTTCACAGTTCTCGAAGATGAGAGTCGGTGATACACGACAGGAATGTCTCCCTTTTAGTGAATGTCCGATCAAGGTCTAGGGACCTCCGATGTCTTTCTCCGGGATGGAGAAATTTTACCGCCACGCTTGGCTTCCGTTTTACTGTGCCTGTGATAGATTTCTCCTCTACACGGCTAAAATCTACTCGGAGCCCCCGCTTCCGAAAAGGAACTCAAAAAACCAAAGAACTCCCGAGAATGCCCCTGCATCCCCTTTTATCAGTTTCGTTTTTCCGTCTCGGACAAAAGCCACTCCCATTAGCCACTCACCGTCCGTGACCATGAGCTCATGAACAAGCCCTTTCTCTGTAGGCTGCAGTCAGGAACATGACGTCAGGTCAATATCTGTTTTCACTATCTAGTTTCCCACGGGAAAGAGATCCTCGTAAATATCAAAGGAATATTTCTCTCGCTAAATAAAGGAGTTCCTTTTACCCTAGTGTCTTCTGCAAAGATTGATTGAAATTGATATATGTGTTTCATCTTTAGCGACATTTTCTGGGACTCTGAAGAAATTTGGAGGCTAGGTGAAAATACATTAGTTTCCCTATGCTGTCTTCTGCCTCGTAAATTGAGAGTTTCAATGGGAGATATCGTCGAATTCTGACACATAGTATTTATGTGATTAATTCTAATTAATAAGTCTGTTTTTAACAATTTGACGTTTATTGCTTTTCTACTGCTACTGGGCGTTTCATTACACAAATATACCATTAAAGTTGCTGTCTGGGCTTTTAAAGCCGATGGTACGTAGAGTACGCCGTCCCTGTCAATATGTATGTCCAAACCGCCCGTGTCTTTAAGGGTTAATATCTCGGCTAATTAACGACAATTTTTCTCGAAAATCATTATAAATATGCTTTTATGCTTCTGCTACGAAAGGTACCGTCAGCGCTACTTAACTCTTTTGCTGAATGCCCACAAATCGAAATTTGTGTGCATTGGAAAAATGTGTTTTTCTCAAAAACTATCTGACCTAGGGTGATCGCTAGTTAACGTCTACTACCTCTATTTTTTTTATAATTTTATTTTGAGTAGATTCGGAAATAGATGGGGATGGGGGACATATTTCTGCACTGTATTTTCGCCGATATCTCTGAAACTATAATATATAAAATTAAAAGAAATGTATTTTTGTATTCAGCGTTATGAAAGCTTTCAAAAGATACCCCACACGACATACAAAGAAAAGTTTTTTTTTTCAGGTAGCTTAATTAGCCCCTCTGCATTTCCCTAAATATATTTGTGAATGTTTAATAATCTGTAAATATGTGGGTCAATAGTCTTTATTATTTCCCCCAATTTGAACTTTCCACGTTTCATAGTTTACGAATAAAATGGCTGTGACAGACAGACGCAGGAGTTATCTTATAAAGGTTCCTTTTTTACTTTTTAAGTACGGAACCCTAAAAACGATTTGTATTGTTACATTTTGTCATTATATTACATTAATCACCATTCTTTAGCGATAACATCCCCATATTTCAAATTACAATGTTCTTTTCTTAGCATTTTTAAATTTTATTGGATTTTTAGCAATATTGTTCCTTTGCATAAACAATATACCATACAACTTTTTTAAATTCAACCCTTCTCCCTTTTCAACGGTTTAAACCTAACAGTTCAGATTTTTTGTTTACAATATTACAATAGTGTTTCAGAGAAAGTTATCTGTTTTGAAATCATTTAACATTGGAGTTTCTTTTAAACCGTTAAATAGAGTTCCTTTTTACATAGCCACAAGTTCAAATATGATAAAAAAAAATTATCCGGTGTTGTGTATATGATTCGGTGCAGTGATTGCAAGAACGTACATATAGGAGACACTGGAAGATCTATGGAAATACGACTCAAGGAGCATATCGGCGCATTTAAAAATGACAAATTAAATTCCAAATTAGTCCAACATGCTTTTGAGATGGACCATACCCTATCTTTCGCAAATTCGTTAATTTTGGAAAATAGCTGCAAAAATTACCATTACGGACTTTTCCATATACCTTGAACAAATCAGGTTCGATTCCTAATGAATATTTCTTGTTTCTAAAAGAAAACCATTAACTTTAACTTTAACTGAGTCCAGCGTGTGTTCAATGTTTTGTTGTTGTGGTTGATGTTAGTAATGATGACGCTCTGCGATGATATAGCGAAACGTATACTTTGTGTGATTTTGATTTTAATTACTTTTTTATGTATATATTTTAAATTTCATTGCTTTTTAAATGTATTCAAGTATGTCTAATGTTTCATATTTAGTTTAAACGTTTTTTCTTTCCAGATGTATGATTTTACGGTAATTAATTCCAGGTCATAACAATAAATAATTCTCAAAACCTTTTACAGTAAATATTTAACCTATTAGCGGAGAGGATCCTATATAGGATATTTAATCTTTATCACCGATTTTTCAAAATAGAAATCGTCACTTAATTTAATCACAGAAATACTTTTAATAAACAATACAAAATTTTCTATTAAAAATTAATGGTATAAATAATCAAATATTTTTAGCAGTTGACACGTCACGTGCACACTTGTCGAGAATAGGTTAAAATATTATACTGCATGCAGTAAACTTATAGTCTGTGTTCTTTATTAGCCTCGGTACGGTATGCTATTTCTTTCTCCCAGTTTATTTTGTGTATTCCAAAAAATAACGTTACCTTACAGAAGCCAGCCGTAAAACAAAGCAGTACGATTACAGCAATTTTTTAGACTTCTAAGCATCGCACATTTTCGATTTTTATACTGTCGTATTGGAAAAAAAAAGTTCTTTTAAATGCATTTTGTTTGAAAACTGTATCTCCATTTATTTTTGAAATATTAATTTTTTTGTTGTTTTTAGAGCCATTTGCTTAATATTGGCAACGGAAGTACTCCATTTCTGTAGAAAGTAAAGTTAAAATCGCTGTAAAATATTAATTATATATTTTTGTTGCCATTTTTTCATAACAACCGAAAGAAAATGTAATTAAAATACGTGCTATTTTGAAAAAATATATAAACGAATGATTTCTGTTAAAACTATGGAGCTATTATAAACTATATTTAATTTTAAGTATCTATGAATCATTAGGTAGTCGATTTTCTTGAATGACGGCATCTTTTTGCTGCATTTCTGCATTATTTCGCGATAGTGATGTGCTATGCATGTTTTACTGTAGATGTTTAAGAGTAGATCGTAAATGTGGAATTCTTAAGCGGATGCGAATGACGTCATTTTACATAAAATAAAACGTGTGCTTTAAAAGTCTGGAAATATGTTTTGTACTGCAGTAGAGTCCCGCTTAAGCGATTAATTTTCTGCTGATGGACTGGTGGCTTCTATTATTATGAAACAGCCATTATAAATGAAGTGTCAGGTGAAGATGAAAGATCAGCCGTTAAAAGTTAGAACTCTGATTTTCTAGTCAGAATAGGGGTGGGGGGTGGGGGGGTGGGGTGGCCATAATTTTTTTTTTTAATTATGGCCATTTTTGTCCCCATTCTGACTAGAAAATCAGATATAGTAAGTACAGAACTTGTGTGGAAATATAAATTATTTGAAAGCAACGTTTAAACACACAATAAAATAAGCTGATTTGATCAGACGTATACGTTTCGTGAGTACTAGGACTCACATCCTCAGTGTAAGAAACGTTAAAAAACAATATCCCCCCAACTACATGTACGGTGAAAAACCCAAATGCCAAAACATAATACCAAAAGACCATCAAGTTCCAACAACCAATGAAATTAATGCGGAAGTGAAGTATCGTGACACAACAAATCCACCCAGAAAGTTGAGATGCATGGTGTACTAGATAAATCATTAACCAAGGAGTCTTTAAATTTATGGATATGAACAGCCTCAAAAAAGTCTAAATCCAGAGGAGTAATGTATTTCTTGATAATGGTAGCTGAGTCAAAATCTGATCAAATCAACTTATTTTATTGTGTGTTTAAACGTTGTTTTTAAATAATTTAGAAAATCAGAGTTCTATCTTTTCATGGCTGCTCTTTCATCTTCACCTAACGCTTCATTTATAATGGCTGTTTCATAATAATAGAAGCCACCAGTCCACCAGAAGAAAATGAAGTAATGGAAATGGAGGGGGTGACACTAAATTCTGAATAAGCAGAATTCCTGTTCTCTAGTTTTGAAATTATATTTTCTTACAACTTATTATTATAAAACAATCATACTGATTGGTAAAACTACCATGTCTTGCGCCAAGTGGTCCCGTCAGCATAAGCTTTGAAGAACCCAAATGCCCGATATGTCAGACGGGACTGGCGTGAATAGTGTTGCCAGATGTCCAGCGTAAATCGGTCTCCAAATACTTTGCGCATTACTATTTAAAATAATTTTCTTCGCCTTATCTAATGACAGAATTAACTGCGATTAAATGTGGCAATATAGACTGTAAGAAATGATTGCAGTTCAGAGTATTTGGAGCCCCGATTTACGCGGGACACCAGGCAATGTTAGGCGTGAACCTGTGTGGTGCTGCCGGTCAACCTGCGCCCCAAACATCATTGGGAGTCATGGTTCCAGGGACAGCAAAACCCATGTTCGAGGATTAAACCACGTAGTTCAGGGATCTCAGCTCCGAGCTTTCCATGAGCTTTGGGTATGCCGGACACTCATAGGGGTGCCGGGCCTTTGCCATAATCTCGGATTTGCATAGATGCTATTTCTTTACCAAGTGTTTCTGGAATGAAGATTTACATAGTTAGGGGGTCATCCATATATGATGTCACACTTTTTTTCCATATTTTTTACCCCCCTTTGTCACAAAGTGCCACACTTCACCATACCCCATACCCCCCCCCCCCCCACCCTCTTGTCACATGTCACGCTATATTACATAAATATGTACTTGCAGTTCAAAATCAAAGTACTATGTTATAGATCATATTTCAAATTTTATTTTGAAACTTTTAACTATGTGTTTTAACGACATTTGTGAGCATAATAATAAAAATGATTCGTGCACTTATTTTGTATGAAATAAGATTAAGATTTACAACAAAAAACGCAATTAATATACAATAGTAATAAAATATTAATATGAAAGAACAATTAAAAATGGTAGAATTTTGGAATTTGAAATGAAATTTAATATATTTGGCTTTAAATGTTATCATTACTGTGTGAACACAAAATACTTTAATTTCAAAATAACTTTAAAATTTAATCTGCTGATTTTTAATGCTTTTATTTTAACCAAAATGTGTGATGTCACACTTCTTCTTACCCCCTCTCACCCCCTTGTCACAAACTGTCACAATTTCATGAATCCCCCTCCCCCCCCCCCCAAAGGTGACATCATTTATGCATGGCCTTTAGTCACAAGTCCTTCTGCTATCAAATTGATAGTAGAGGCAAGTTGAAAAGTTTCCAACTAAGTGAAAAAGAAATCGAACCCAGAACTTTTAGATTTCCTTGCCAATATTCTTCCAATTTAGCTATATAAAAGAAAAGAAAGAAAGTTTGGAAGTATATGTGCAATTTAAGCCAAAGGTTGTTTGTTCAATTTCCGGATTGGATAATTATTTTCACTGAATTGGAAAATTTTAAATACGAATTCTGCTATGGTTTTCTATTTGAAATTAATTTGTGATCGTGATTTAAAAAAATATATAATCTGCTATAATTTGATGTTTCAAAATATTTGTTGACTATGAATATACTTTGTATGATGTACGAAATGTAAAATTAGTATCCGAAAAGATATTGAACATCCTGAAGCATAAGTTGGGAAGTCAACCGATTTTGGACTTCCACATTTTACGTATAGAAATTTTCGCTTCACGTGATCTAAGATTTCTACGATTCAATAAAGCAAAAATTTCTGTTCTGAATTAATAAAGCTCAGAAATTGGAAGTCTTGACAACTATCTTGAAGCAAACTCAACTATATTAATTGATTACTTAAACCTAATTTGTGTTTAGTAAATTTCGTATCGATCGAAATCGGTCGAAATCTGCAATTGAACTGTAGTACATTATACCGCATTATCCCACAAATTAAATTCGGCTGTCATATAACAATGTAAGTGAATAATTTTCGCTACTGCTTTTCTTAGATTTTATATAACTAGAAAGAACATTCATGCGTCAAGCATGGATTATGAAACACTTTCCAACCCAATCAGATTAATGTTACAATTCACCGTTTAATAAGTTGAAATAAGATGTCTAATTGAACCATTTGGAAACGCATAACACATTTGAAATCCCAATTTCACCATTTCCCATCTACAGTCGTAAAATAAACCTAATTCTTTGAGCAGTCGTGTATATGATATATAGATTTGTATCTATTAGCTAAATGCATGCAAAAAATTAGTTCAGTTAGGAACAACGAGAGCAAGTCAGTAAGTAGGTCATAAAAGCCAACAAAAAACAGGGAAACCAAGATACATACTTGAAACGCATGTTTATCTACCCTATATATATAAAATCCTAATGAAACGGCTGAAATGTAACGAATTTATGAAACGATTCTTTGAAACGACTGATTAAACAACTGATTATGTTTCGCGTCGATTTCTCCTAAAATATGGAATACTTTGCGATGAAATTAACACCAAAAATCCATACTGATCTGCAGATTTCAAAACTGGTATTAGAATTTTTAAATTCGAATTAGTTTTTGAAATATTATTTTTTTTTTCAAATTTTAAATACATTTTTCTAATGATGGCAACTCAAATTTTAATCAGAACAGATATTTTTTTTCGTATTTCAGAAAAGGTTATTATATTAAACTAATTTGGCGACCAGTTTGGCCTCCCTTAAATATATACTAAGAAATGTATCATACTACTTTTATTCATAATTCAATTTACTTGAACAATCTTTTGCCAAATCGAAAGATTCTGATTGGCGCCAAAATGGCATTATTTTAATTTACATGGTAACCCGGCTATTGTTGTTTATTTAATAATAAATGTTTATTTACTATTATTTCTTTTTTAAATTATATAAATTATTTCTATAGTTCTATAGTTATTAATTTTTTTTGTTATTTTCTTTTGAAAATAATAGAAAATAATTAAAAAATACGCTTACTACTTAGTTATTCTGGCGGCCAATTTCGCCAAATTATATAAATCGCAAAATTATACAAATTGACATAATTTTTATTTTAAATAACGAAAGAACAAATAAATTAGTATAACATTAATAAATATACAAATAAAGCGTCGAAATAAAAATCACTTGATGACGTAAACATGTGCAACTTACTCAAAGTCAAGTGAATGTGACATTTACGATCAACCATTATTGACATTTAATCTTATAGTTTGGCGATAGATTTTTGGTCGACGGCATAACCAGAGTTGGGTAAAATACATCGAAAAACCATTTTCGATACAAAATGCAAAATACATTGGTTTTACAACTGAAAATACAAAATACAAAATACTTTTCAAATTTCAAAAATTCAAAATACAAAATACATGTATTTTGAAAATACATTTAAAATACAAAATACATTAAAAAAAATTATCATGCCTTACGCAAATGGAAAGCTCGTTTTTCTATATAATCGTCATTTTCATTGATACATTTGTCACATCTCTTTAGGAGTTTTCTAATACTTGCTGCATAAAAATCTTTGGACAGCACTCTCAGTCGTCTGTGTACCTCACATTCAAAGTCTGCATCGGTCGGCTGTCGGTTAAATCATGTGAACACTCTGTTGCAGTTGCTAATACTGTCTATTGTAGTTCGCTCTTCAGCTCTAACCATTTCCTCAACCTTCCGCAGTGTTTCTTCTGTCGCAATCTGAATAGGACGACCACTTCGTTCTTCGTCAACAACTTTTGAACGCCCCTGCTCATCTTTTACAACTATTGTCTCATAAATTCGAAATTGACATCTTACAGTTGGACAGTGTTGTCACATATTGGCATATTTGGAAACAATTTACTATTAATTTTCGACCTCTCATATTGGTTTGTGACCTACTTACTGACTTTACCTCGTACATACCACTGTTGAAAATTCCCCATAAGAAATTTCCACTAATATAGACAATGGTACGCGAATTCTTTCGTGTAGCCCTGATACGAGGTATAGAATATATTTACAACAAGCAACATTAGAAAAATGAGTTAAATTTAAAAGTGCTCACAGAAATTGAAAATGCACTTCCAACAATTATTGTTTAAAGACAGCTCTGTAACCTATTTCTGTTGTGTTTCCCTGTAAATGAAAGATAAATGCTATAAATGCACTATTCTATAGTAATCATGTTGTAGTGAAATTAAGTGATTTATATCAATTTCAGCACATTCGAAATAGCTTAATGTCATTAAACTGCACTGAAAACGATTTTTCCCCATTGACCATAATGTAAAGGAATTTTTTGATTGCCCCTGTAAATGAACTATTAAAGCTATACACTCCATATTCATTAACGAACATGCCATGGTAAACATCATTAACATATATCAACTGCATGAAAATCCGAGCATATTTACGCGGGTTAGGGAGTGGAAAGACAGGCGGAATTTATAAACACTTTTTAACTTTGTTGGAAAGTGTAAAAAATGGGAATAAAAAGAATACTAATTAAAATGTCAGCACATCTTATATAGAATCAAAATAAAATCTGCTTTGTAAAATATTTGTTCGGCCTTATGTTTAAAAAAAAAAAAAAAAAAAAAAAAAAAACGTTTAACGAAATGCGATATTTATTTAAACCAGGAATGATGTTCAGCATGATTGTTGCATGAAATAAAGAATTACATTTATAGACCTGTATACGTTTACGGTACTTCGATTTAGTGAATATTGGAATCTATATATATATTACGCTACCGTACGTGGTACAGAAATCACAATTATTTGTTAAGGGGACAAGGGACCTTAAAATAATTTTTTTTATTTTTTGTAAATTTCACCTTAAATAGTATTCAAGGGTACATTATATGCATTATAGCATGCATTTATCACAAATTTTTTTTAAAAAAAAATGGAATTTACGCGTTGTCTTAGAAAACTTCGAAATGCCCACAGCGCATTCCATATCAATGAAAATCCCCAATATTTCTTATAAAAGTTTGTTTTATATATATAAATAAAATAGAGCATCGAATTTTATATATTTGAATTTAAAGGTTAAAAAAAAAATGAAAATTTTTGAAATTTTTTCGAAAAAAATTCCAAAATTCCAAATTTTTCATTTTTTTTTTTGTAAATTTTATCTTAAATGTTATTCAAGTGTACATTATATGCATTATGGCATGCATTTATTACAAAAAAAATTTAAAAAAATTTTATTTTTGAGAAAAAAATGGAATATTACTCGTCGTCTTAGAAATCTTCGAAATGCCCCCTGCGCGTTCCATATCAACGTTCCATATCAATGAAAATCCCCAATATTTTTTAGAAAAATTTGATTTATATATATAAATAAAATAGAGCATCGAATTTTATATATTTGAATTTAAAAGTAAAAAAAAAATAATTAGAAATTTTGAAATTTTTTCGAAAAAATTTCAAAAAAATTCAATTTTTTTCATTCTTTGTAAATTTTATCTTAAATATTACTCAAAGGAACATTATATGCATTATGACATGCATTTATCACAAACAAAATTTTAAAAAAAAATATTTTTAGGAAAAAAAGGGAATTTTACTATCACTCACTAATGATCTTCGAAATCTTCGAAATGCCCCCTGCGCGTTCCATATCAATGAAAATCCCCAATATTTTTAATAAAAGTTTGATTTATATATATAAATAAAATAGAGTATCGAATTTTATATATTTGAATTTAAAGGTTAAAAAAATTGAAAATTTTTGAAATTTTTTCGAAAAAATTTCAAAATTTTTAATTTTTTTTAAATATTTTTTTTCTTTTTTTTGTGATAAAATCATGTCATAATGCATATAATGTACCCTTGAATAATAATTAGGTGAAATTTACAAAAAAAAAAAAATAAAATTATTTTTAAGGATTTTAAGGTCCCTTGTCCCCTTAATTGATTAAGGCGTTCTTAACTGCTCTGCTCAACAAGCGCAAAACGTTTTTACACATTTACAAATTCATTTTTTAACGAAAAATTTCTTTGCGTCATTGTATCCAAACTAAGCGAAATGTATGCAAATTGATATTATGACGCAAAGAAATCATTTACATAAATTTTACTTTTGATTTTGGATAGCGTGGCACAAAAGATAAATCAAATTATTCATATAAATACATTACAGTGCATTGTATAGGTTCAGTGAAAGTGATATTTTTAACAGTGTATTGGAAAATTAAAAGTTTTGATTAGATGTGTAAATATATTTCGCCAAATCGAAAACAATTAAAATTGAATTTTAAAACAAATTGTTTAAGGCTACACCAAGGCGTCACTTAAATTTTGATATCATATCTTTTAAAACTCATAGTTTGAATTTATGAAAGATGTGAATGATAACGCATCAATGAATAAATTTTTATACATCCTTTTAAATTTAACATAATTCTTACGCGTGCAAATATAAATAAAAAAATAAATAAAATGATGAAATAAATAATATAGCGTCACTTAAAATTTGATATCATTATTTTTAAGCTCCATATTTAAAATTTTTATTGCAATAAGATAAAGTGCTGCGTCACAAACTTTTAACCCGTTAAGGTTTTTTTTAATTTGATATCATTACTTTTTTTAAAGTTAATAATAAAAAGATAAAATTAAAATTAAATTAAAGACTAATGATAGGAGCTCATAATCGTGATTTCCATTCACCTTTAATCCCGCCCCCCCTCAAAAAAGCATACCTCATACTTCAATTGTAAAGAGTGCTGTGCTATTTGATTTTCTTAAGAACTGTTTAGTACGATATGGAAGTAATGTACAAAATGTGTGTGTGTGTGTGGGGGGGGGGGGTTATTGTTTGTTTCACAGATATAGAAAGCTTTGTTAAAACTTACTATGTAAAAAGTTTACTCTCTTAAGAAAAATACCAAGAAATATTACTCTTTAAACCTTTTTATTTAAAATACTAGGGGGGCACCGCCTCCCTGCTCGCTACGCTCACCAACCCCCCCGCGTAATCGCTTAACTATTCCATTCGGTATAGCGAAGCAATTCCTATTTTCTAGCCAACCCCAGATTATTGTTTGTGCTTAAAAGTAATGTAAATAGTTCAATTAAGCTCTATTCATAATCTAATATTAGTTTTTGTTGCATTGAAATATCTCAATTTGTTGATTTCCTGCATGCAAGTAAATCCTATTGTATTTCAATGGGAGTCTATGGAAATTTGGCGAAATACTAGAAATAGCGCTAAACTGGCGTCACTTTTGGTGACAAAGAGACGAGTCTCCCCTTGGTAACCTCCCATATAGCGTCATAAAGCTCTGACCAATCAGTTGCATTTCACGGTATCTACGCAGAGTTTCATTGTTCCATTTCCAAAGCATTACTTTTTGCAAGGCATACTTAGATACTACTACCGGCAGACCGATTTGCATTTAATGTATGACGTTGCTCGCCAGAGGACTCTGATACGCTGCCCAAAACAGAAATTTGACTCTGACCGTAACTTCAACGACGAGAACCAATCACACCACTCTGGGCAGGGTTCAGAGAATTCCAATGTGTTTACATTTTTTTTCTTTTCTGTATAGATATGATTCAAAAGAGTTTAATAAAAATGTTAACTCTAATCATCAGAAAAAAATTACCATTTTAACAATTATTGGAATAATAAATGGTGCGACCGGAGTATACTTCAAAGGTTGCTACTTAATACCAAGTTAATACTAAATACCAAGGTTGCCACTTTGGTGCATTTATTGCCAGGTTGGGGAGAAGTGGAGTATTCTACGATTCACCCCAATAAATAAAAAACATGCATAGTCTAAAAACATCAATGTCACAAATTTATTTGCTATCTTCACTGCTGAAACGATAAAACTAATGGAATTTCTTTTAAATATATTAAAGTACTCATAAAATTCCTTGTAATAATTAATAAATATAATTTATTAAGTAACATATACACTTACATGATTTAATCAAAATTGATTGGATAACATAAAATATTGCAACGATATTTAAATCTGCGATCACCATTTCTTTCTATGATTAAAAATAAGAATATTTAATTTTTAAGGAAGATCGTCTTTTTTTTTTACTATTATTATTATTATTTAGTTCGGATGATATCAAACAGAAACATTTTACGGGTAGCAATAAATTCGTCAAAAATAACTGCTTCAAGCCAGTTATGAGAACTGTAGTTTGATAAAAACCGAATTTTAATTTTAAAACGTGTATATGAAACACAAGCTATTTTTTTGTAAATACGGGACATTCAAAAAAGAATAACAGAATGAACCAAACGATCAAGTAAACAATAAGTAATTTAGCTAATCTTAAAAGTATGTGAACACTAAAATACAACAAGCTGTGTAAAATATTCTTTTAAATCGAAGGAAATTGAAGAATATAAGTATTTAATTTACTAGGACATTCCTCAGAGGGATTAGTCTGAGCGATATTTCTGAGAACATAGATTTAATAATAACATGCGGAAGAAAAGAAAGTGAGATATTATCTTTAATTGTCCATATACTGCGAGAAATTGAAATGATGAAAATAAACGAATCGTATAATTACAAAATCTTATATATAAATTCGTATACACTGTTTAAAAAAATGGGAAATCAAACCATGCAAGACAGCCATGCACGGATATAAAATTGAAAGTACGCAATATATTAAAAGTAAAATAGAAAATGAAACACTAAATTATCTTATATCGGAATTTTAACTGTATAAAATGATCTCAGGAGCATAATCAGGCGCTCCGCACCAATTTGATTTTTTTAAATGACAAATATATGATGTTTAAAAAGAATGGACTATACATTATATGGTGTGTGCTCCCCCGGAATAGTTAATATTGTACAATATCTGTTTTCCACGGATGCAATGAGGTTGTCGATAACAGTTAAGGAATTCTCTCCTCAAAATCTGATATAGTATTAAAGTACCGAATACATCAACAGTGGCATGCAATGCTTCGTTAGAGTGTGTTTTAGATATGCTCAATCTGGTTTAAATGATGAGTGTATGCTGGCCACTACATACGCTGTATTATTTTGTTTTCAAAACATATTCTGCACAAGTTGAGCTGTATTTAGCATGTATTAAATAAAAGAAATCGGCAATGATTGCAACATAAACTATGTCACAAGATCTGAATATATCGTCTGCATAACTTTTGTGCTGTCAAAGTGTCAGTTAAAGTAATTTACAAATCCATACATATTTATTCAGCAAATCATGCAATCTAACATACGCCAATATGAACCCGATTATGAAATTTCACCAGAATAAGAGAATATATAAAAAATCTACTAATGATGATTGATAATATGACCTTATGATAAAATTTCTAGAAAAATGAATCAGAGGAAAAATTCATATCACATTTAAAACGGCACTTCCCTCTGTTAGTGGCCTTGGCGAGAGAGAAAAAAAGCCTAGAGAAGGAACACTTTAACAAGTACTTCCGTGCAATCTACTCACTGTTTCATACAGGTCATTATTCAATATTTACACAATTTAATTAATGCTAGGTGGGTATCTATCAGTTTTGTTGCATTTAAATTGCATGTTTTGTGGAGGAAATGCCGCATTATGAAATATTTAAAGTTGCTATACCTAATAATTCCAAATTAATGGTAATTGAGATCGCTTTCCGTTCATTTCATCTTTTTAAATTTTAAATTTTTTAAAAACCATTCATAGAGACAATTGTATATTTTAAAACTAACCCGAAGCAAAATTTCAAGATTTTGGGCTCAGCAGTAACACAGAAATAGAAAATTTTCGAAAGTGTTTTGTTTCTGCACTGTTTTATATAGCGACATTTTTAGAAATTGTTCTATTGCGATAATTTACGTCATGATAAATGCAGCCATGTCAATTTTCATGTTTATATTCCTAACAATTCCATGTACTTCTTTACTTAGATCACATTTAGATCTTTTTCCGCTTTGTTTAGTCTTTCGATTTTTTAGAATTCGTTCTACAACGAGCATTTACATCATATAAATTACTACCATGCCAAAGTTCTAGTTTCTAACCCCAGCAGTATCCCAAAAATTTCAGTATACCAAATAAATCATAGTTTAGAACCTTTCTAGAAATTTTTACGTTTATCCGTCAAATTGAATCTTTTAGAGAGCGTTCATTACGAGTACTTACATCTTAAAAGTAGCTACCGCACCAAATTTAAAGTTTCTAACCCAGTCAATATCGCAGAAATCGCAATTCTAGAACTTTTTTGCTCCTGCAGCGATGTAGGTTCTTGCACTGACGTAAAATACAGTCTTTTTCTCCGAGCAGAGATGGCCACCAACATATTTTTTAAGTTGCCTATGTAGTTTCAGAGATAACACCTCACAAACGTACAAGCATTAATAATATTATCCACTTTATAATATTATAACGCTTTATAATATTAGCATTAGATGTACAGATATAAAAGCCATTTATCTGTTACAAACTAAAGTGCCCGGCGTTGCCCAGAATTTGAAAGATGTTTGTTCTGAAAAATCAATTTCAAAATTTAACATACAACACAAAACAAACATTAAAAAAAGCAGTCGAAATGTTGTATGAATGAATCATATGAAAACGCTACATAAAAATGTATAAATGTATATAACAGACGCAAAAGAATACAACTATAAATGAACTTATCTCAATTTATAATTGGAGCAATAATGTTAAAATACGCCAATATTTCCCTGATCGGGTTTTTATCATGCTTCAATACATTTTTTCACACTCATATGACGTTATACTATATCCACCACGTCCTTTATATTTCCAATATGACGTAATATTTTCCTCTTACACGTGGAAACCTTGAAATAGAAAAGTTATGAAGTTATATTCACTTTCATTTAAATACGTCAAACTATTTTTTTCATTTTAATTTTTCACGTGAATATCTTGCAATAGAAAAGTTATGATGCAATATTCACCTTTTTTTTTAAATTCGGCAAACTATTTATTTCATTTTCATTTTTCACATGGAAATCTTGCAGTAGAAAATTAATTGTTGTAGTAATAATTTTATTGTGTATTTTAATTGTTGGCAACTGCTATAACGAAAAATGTTTAAATTTGATAAGAAATTGCTGTTAAATTGGTGGTTTTTTATTAATTAAAAATTAACAATAAATTATTTCGATTCCGGATTACTGTATTTGCCTCGTCCATGTTTTAATACACATGTACGTATCTTTTCACAATTTTGGCTTCCAAATTGTGGATTTTTATAGAATTACAAACAGACAAATAGACAAGTTTTCATTTTTATATATCTCTCTATTCTAAAAAATGTAACTAACGCTTTCACCGCCGCCCCCGGTTTTGAATTTTTTGTGACCGGATGTCTTTCTTCGTTATTATGAAGAAAACTATTGCATACAAAAATATGAAAATCGGTGGTATTATAGAGAAATGTTTGATCAACACGCTGATGCATACAGTTTTCAAATCGAAGAATTATTTTAAGAGATATTTAATGCTAAATTTGGACAAAATCGTTTCACTAAAAAAGTTTTATAGGAGAAAAAACTATACATGGGAATTTAATCATTTTTGCATCATTTTATTCAATAGAAGATCCCAGTGAACAGATTCCATTAATTTTTTTTAATTTGACTCATTTTTTGAGGTTTTATTTCTATTTTAAATTCAAATATTCAGCATTTCGACAGATATTTTTTACATATTTTAGAAAATGGCATTAATTTAAACTGTTGACAACTGTATAAACAGCGCAAACAATAATGTTTGTTTCAAATAAAAAAATTATTTACACGTTAATATTATAAACAGAAAAAAACCTTCAAATTAGAATTGAATAATTAGGTATAAAAAGCAGGTACTTATTGGAAATTACACCATAAAAACTATATTTACATGTGAATTTTAAAAGAGAAAGGATATTGTAAAATAAATTCATTAACATGCGTTAGAAGTCTTAAATAGAAGAAATTACATCACATTACACTTATTATGCAAAATGAACAAAAAATAATATTGCAAAACAGCTTAAATTTAAAAATTGCGCGAGACAAAATATTAGACCTTTTCCAAAATTTTATTATTTGTCGTTTGATGTGAGATGTTCAGCTATAAGTATGCAAAATTTCATGTCTCCAACGTAATTAGGGGCTGAGTTAGAAAAATTGCTTAAAATACACAAGTTAGAGTCCAGAGGGTTAAATATTAGACTTTTCAACATTTTATTATTTGCCGTTTGATGTGTGGTGTTCAGCTATAAATATGCAAATTTTCAAGTCTCCGATATATATAGTTTCTGAGAACGGGCTCTGTGACAGACGGACAGACAGACAAAGGAGTGAGACAGGTAGGGTTTCGTTAGATGAACGAAACTCTAAAAACATGCTTCGGATGACTGTAACAACATCCTAAAATTACATTACCATCAGCGATCTACCAATCCCGAATTTAGTTTATATTAGTTTCATATATTCTCATTCTTTTGTGCGGTCCTGTAAAATAACTATCAATAATATATACAGTAAAACCTCTGAATAGCGGACACCTCGAGAATGCAGAATTTGTCCTCTAGTTGGAGGTGTCCGCTACTGAGAGTAAAATATGCACAGTTATTTAAGTGTTGGTAATCGAAAAAATTTCCGCTAAATAGAGGTATCCGCTAATCTGGTGTGTCCGTTATGGAGGTTTTACCAGTAAATCCTCTGAATAGCGAACACCTCGGGAGGGCAGAATTTGTCCTCTATTTGGAGGTGTCCGCTACTGAGAGTAAAAAATGTACAGTTATTTAAGGGTTGGTAATCGAAAAAATGCTCGCTAAATAGAGGTGTCCACTAATCGGGTGTGTCCGTTATGGAGGTTTTACTGCATAATAATATCATCCTTTACAAGAAAATCGCATGCTGTATGATAGACAGACAGACATCCAGAGAAAGATAACCTCCCGGAGCAATAAACACTGATGTCTTTTGTTTTAATCATCCACAATCGTTTCTAAATTTCGTTATACGAGTATTAAAAAAATCTGTTAATTTCCAGTCAATAGACTGACAACTATCTTTTAGCCTGAGTTTTTAGCCGGATTTAGCCTGTTGTATATCATACAACAGGCCAGATTTTACACAACAGGCTAAAAACGGTCGCCGTGATACGGAGTACAGTATTATTATTTGTTTGCCCACCAAAACTGGTTGGCACGGGTTGTTGCAAGGTTTGTGATCACGTGGTTGAAACTGCATTCAATATTACTGCGTGCGTATTTTTTTTTTATTTGCTCCATGTGTTCAAACCAGTTGTCTACGAACCGGTGAAAGTGACGCACACCAAATTTCTGTGACGTATGCAGATAAATTGTGCTTTTTTATCAGTTTTTTTAATATAATTTTTAAACGGTTTGGAATTTATTTTGGAACAGATGTCATATTCGCCCCATATTGGCGCGATTTTTTCTGTCGCCAATATCATATAGGCAACAGGTACGCAACTTGCGCCAAAGTGTGGTTATTTTGCTTGATGTGGTAACCCGGATTATATTGTTTATGCTGTTGATGTTTTCGCCAATATGGCAACCGAAAAAAATCGCGCCAATATGGGGCGAATATGACATCTGTACCTTTATTTTTCATAGTACAATTCAGTAGGTGGCCCTCATAGGTACCTTCGGGTGCAATCAGAAACGAAATCCGACAAATATTTTTTGAGTTATGCTTGACGAAAGGTTTTTATTAGGTTTTTTTTTTTAGTAGGACATAGCGTTAATATCCATCGTAGCTGTAATGTGTCCGGACAGTAATATTTCGCTGAGTATTAGCCTTCGCTTCGCTCAGACAATTATTCTGAAAATACGATCAATGATTCTGAAACTTCGACGATGAGAAACAAGCCGCTATCTGGGCAGGGTATAAATGTAAACAAAAAAGAGCACGTTGTGATGTTTTGGTTCAGAGTTTGAAGCTGAATCCGACTTCGCTTTTTCGACGGTTTTCGGCGAAATGCGTGGGCCGTATATATCATAGTAGGCTATGCTTTTTGGGGTACAGATGTCATATTCGCCCCATATTGGCGCGATATTTTTCAGTTGCCAATTTGGCAAAAACATCAACAGCATAAACAACATAATCCGTGTTACCACATCAAGCAAAATAACGACACTTTGGCGCAAGTTAAGTACCCGTATCCTATATGATATTGGCGACAGAAAAAAATCGCGCGAATATGGGGTGAATATGACATCTGTATCTTTTTGGTACTTTTCCGTTATACGGACAGCATTGTCGCCAAGCGCAATAGTTGGCGCAAAATGAAAATCACGTGAATTGAAACATTTGAAAAATAAAAGAAAAACATTGTTGATAGTAAAGTGAGCATTTTAAAAATATAACATTTGAAAATTACAGAATTTTACGAACTATTTTATTAAATCACAAATATATAATTAAAATAAGTGAACAAATAACTGTTATACAATAAAGTAATAAAATAAAAAAATCATATTAAACTGCTGCTATAAAATTACAAATCTCTTTGGCACAGATGTCATATTCGCCCCATATTGGCGGGATTTTTTTTCGGTTGCCAATTTGGCGAAAACATCAACAGCATAAACAACATAGGTACAGATGCCCCATATTGGCGCGATTTTTTTCTGACGCCAATGTCATATACGCAACGGGTATTTAACTGGCGCCATAGTGTCGTTATTTTGCCTGATATGGTAACCCGGATGTTGCTGTTTATGCTGTTAATATTTTCGCCAAATTGGCATCGGAAAAAAATCGCGCCATTATGACATCCAATATGACAATATGACAATATGACATCTGTGCCACAACATAAGCCGGTTACCACATCAAGCAAAATAACGACACTTTGGCGCCAGTTAAGTACCCGTTGCGTATATGACATTGACGTCAGGAAAAAATCGCGCCAATATGGGGCGAATATGACATCTGTGCCATATCTTTTAGCATTGCAGTAAACATTTCATTTTTTGAATAAAGACGTCGCCACATAAACTCTATGAGATACGACTCTAAATGATGACGAACTGTTCCCCGATGTCTTTTGTTGCGCCATTTTGCGATGTCCCATAATCTCTCAACATTTTGAGTATGACATACAGTATTAGGGTCGACAAAATTGTATTTGTGATTTACTGTGAAATGATCATAACCAGCACTTCGCAGTTCATCTGTTTTATATCCTTTCCAGTAATCTGTATAAATAATACTTCCATCAGCTACATTGTTTTCTATTGCCGCCATTAAAGTTTCAGCTGTGCGATCGGAAATAGGAGTAAGGAAACATCTCCGTGTTTCACGGCATAAACCATCTAACACCCATTGAGGAGGAAGACCACGCCCTACGTTGCTTTTTCTTCTGGTAAAAAGACTTTCATCTGCTTCTATAATTTTATTAGGTCCACCGATTTTTCTATTTGGTCGTGAACATAAAGCATTTGCATAAACTTCTCTAAAATAGCTATTCCAGTCCACTGTTGTGTTGTGGTTCATATCAAGTTGCAGCTCACAAAGCTCAATCTCTTGGCACGATAAATATATAAACCTCAAAGCATTAAGAAAAGACAACCGCGATCCTTCAAACCATGTTTATTGTCGTATTCCTACGCTTTCTTCGCATGATCGTAAGCTACATCTCCATTTTGGATTTCCAGAACTCATCCATAATTTCATTTCATGGTTGTTTGAACACAACCTTTTATTATGCAGAATTCCAAATTCCTGAAACAGTTTTATCGCAACTTTCTCAACATCTGGTAATTAACAAATAGTAAAATCCATCTCAGCGTCAGCAGTCAGCAGTAAAAGTAAATTATAATTTTATTAAAAAAAAGCATTTTTATTTCGAATAATAGCAAATTAAAAAGCTTTCCAAGGTTAAGGTTAAATAATAATCATTCACGTAATTCACGTTTCATAGATAACAAATCACAATGTTTCGCATGGTTTACAAGAAAAATCCTTTTCACGATGAGGGCTGAAATAATTGGCGCATTAGCATACATTTTGGCATGCTGTCTGTATAACGGAAAAGTACCCTTAATTTTGGCGAAATACTGGAAATAGTGCCAAGTTGGCGACAGAGAGACGGGTCCCCCATTGGTAACCTCCCTTATATCGTCATAAAGCTCTGACTAATCAGATACATTTCACGGTATTTACGCAGATTTTTTATTGGTCCATTTCCAAATCAAAACTTTTTTTATATATAGAAGGACAATTAAATTGTAAAGAAAAAAAAATACTTTCAATTAAAATTTATTTGGAAAATTACTGATTTTTTTATTTTTTAAGAAATAATTTTCCATCATGTAAGTTTTTAATCTATCAACATGTGACATAACACTAAACATTTATTGCTACTTTAATGTGAAGTAATATTTTAGTTTTCAGTATCATAAAATAGATATGCAAAGCTAATGAGAAATGGGAGGCAGGACAAAGGGTGATGGAATGAAAATTTTGAAGGATGTGGGATTTAGATTTTCAATATGAGATAAAATGTCAATAATATCTCTCTATCTACCAAATGTGAAAAATCACATCCCCCCTCCCCTGTGTACTTTAAGTCATTAATAAAAGATGATTACATTTAAAATGATTAAAAAATGAATAACTACAAATAAAATAAAGAAAGCATCATTTTAATGTATTACAGACAAGTATAAAAAAAAGAAAGGTTATAAATGTATTTAACACACATAGAGTTAAAAAAATTTAAATATTGTTGAATTGTTAGGTACTTCTTTCAAAACTCTAACTGCATTTTTTAAATCGTAAATTAGGTCTTGTTCTGAAACATTAAGATTTTAATCACTGCATATTATTACCTAATTTGAGTTTTCATTGAATTGCATCTTTATAGGTTTATTATAAATCATAATTATGCATGGTTTAAAAAGTGCATTAACAACTGAACTTGAAAAGCAGTTTAACATGTTTTTCTTTTAAATATATGTTCAATTTTTAGTTGCATTGTGGTGGGAGGATATTAGATTTACTGGATACAACTGAATAAAATACATTATTACTTCTCCCATTATTGAAAATAAAGTTTTATTGTAATATTCCCCCCCCCCCATTTATTGTTAAGGCAGAATTTAGCCAAGAGATGGCGATACCATGCAGAGAAGCATTTAATTATTGATGTATTTAAGTGTAACAAGTTCAGTGTAACAAGTGTAACAAGTTCATGTAACAAGCAACTTACATTTCTTCAAAAACAGACTTTAATTATATTTTGTACCTTGAAGTTTTTTTAATGCTCGTCAACGGTTTAATAATTTATTTAACCAACTGAATTATTTAATTTGAGGTTTTATTTCACTTAATTTTTTCTGTGAATACATTTCCCATTTATTGTTAATGCTACATTTAGCCAATAGATTGCGTTACCATGCAGGAAATCATTTAATTATTGATGTATTAACTCGGAACTTAAATTATTTCAGAAACAGATTTTAATTATATTTTGCACCTTGTAATTTTTTTAATGCTAGGCAATGGTTTAATAATTTATTTAGCCAACTGAATTGTTTAATTTCAGGTTTTATTTAGTTTATTTTTTTCTGTGAATAAATTGGAAGTTTGCAAGGTATTTTTTGTTGTTGTTGTTGTTGCGAAACTAAAAAATAATTTAAATATATTTAAAAAAATAAATTTACATGACAAATTTTGCATTTTATGATCTTTTGATTTAAAGAGATGGTTTAATAACCTTTGTTTGAGCCCCTCTCCCTCCCCCAAAGATAAAAGTATAAAACTGCAATTTATTTGCATGTCAATTTATGCAACAGTACGAAAAAGATATAAACAGCTTGGTAAATTTAAAGAAATCGATTTAAAGAATTTATAATCTCGATTTAAGAAATAAAATTTCGATGTCTAAAAAATGAAAAATTGCAATTTTTTTTTCTAACATTTATAAGAAAAAATTCTGAATATGCATCTTGTAGTGCAGAAATAGTTACATGCGAAAATGTATATTATTTCGATATCTCAATTTCAATATGATACTTCAATTCTAATTAAGATAATACAAAAAACATGTTTTTAAATTTTATTGTTGTGCTTTATATAATTATTCTTCTGAAATACTAGTTTAATATGTCAATTTAAGTTTCATTATTTAGTTCCAGGTAATTACAATTAATAAATAAAATTCAAAATATGAGTTGCTTCTACTGAAAAGTAACTAGTAAATCTGCAGATCAGGAGCCTCAACGTCATCTTTGCAAGTCATTGTTTTTTTAACACTCATTGCGTAATATTCAACTTCCTACAAATCGCTTTTTAAAGTTTTCAAATGAGATAAATATTTATAAGAAAACAAAATTTAACGTAAGTTTCACTAACGTAATTGAACGTAGTTTCAGTAACGTAATTGAACGTAGTTTCAGTAACGTAATTGAACGTAAAGTTTCAGAAACTAAAAGTGTTAAACAAGTGGTTGTACATTGATGTTCTGAAATTCTGATGAGCTACATATTCTGGTAACTTTCTAAATAAAAAATTGCATTTCTTCAGGGGGGCTCTGCCCCCCTGAACCCCCCGTAGTCTATTTAAATTTACATTCGTAATTTTTTATTGATTGAGCGGATGGTTATAGTACTTATGTAGGTTATTAGATTTAGTATAGTAGATTATTAGATTTTTTTACGCTGTGATTTATAAGGATAAGCATAAGTTTTTTTTTTTTTTTATAAATGAATAAAATTTAAATTTAAAATAAAATTTTCATGTTAACCGTACGCAGACAGTAAATCTTGAAGTGACGCCAAAAATGTAACCCTAAAATCCGCTACATACGGCACAAACCCAACGACGTGCTTAAAAAGAAAAAAAAAAAAGAGAGTAATATTTTTAGTAATATAATTTTTAATTCATAATACAATCAAATGCTACCTTAGAATGCTTAAATATAAGCAGATCATTTTCATTTTACAGAAAAAAGGCACGGATGAAGTCAACGAATTCGGTCCCTGTTCCACGTGCTTGTTTTGTTTGGGCCGAATGAGGGCATTTAAATCTGAGCGATAACGCACATTATATTGCAAACTGTTTTTACGGCATACTGCGTCTCCATCTATCTCTTTCCTTCGTGAATAATAGTAAATTTTATTTTACCCAAGAACTTTTTATCCCAGCATCTTTGTTATCGAAAATGACGTCTAATTCACCTGCTATGTGCACTTACTCAAGACTTTTCATCTTGTTATATTAAGAAATACTCCAGAGTTTTCTTTTTATTTCTAATATTCCGCCATATTAATTTTTCTATTCTTAATTTTTTTTCCCTGTTTCACGCCAAAATATTTCAATTGAAAATTGTTTAAGAGAAAATATTATTAAGGGTTTTAATTTTCTCTTGGCAACAATTAAAGAAATATTGGTAAATGTTATGGAAAAATGTCACATTATTCTCTATGAAAATAATGAACTTTTCTATTTTTAAGCAAAATATTTGAATAAAATAAATAAGATATTGCCTATTTTTATTTCTGGGCTAAATTCCATCTACATGCAAAGATACAAATGCATTAATTCCTCCGTTTTGACGTTGGTTTTTCTCAAACATTATACACACAATTATACTAATATTATTAGGACCAAATATGTTACTAGCCAACAGATGAAAGAAAAGAAAAAAAAATGAAATATGTATTATGTCAAATTGATAAAACAAAATGCTTTATATTATTGGAAAACATGCATAAAATTCCCCCCCAAAATTATAAACCTAATTTAAAAAAATCTCGCAAATATATTGACAAAATTTCAAACTAATTGCAATAATATAAAAAAAAGCAATTTATCAAATTACAACGACCATTTGGAAAACGATTTTTTTGAAGACTAAAATTTAAGACATAAAATCGCACGGAGTTGATCCTACATTACATACGCCCTGAATTAAATATTAATAGTGTTATTACACGTAAAAATTGCAAGCCAAAAATATCGCCTGCGACCCGTCAGATTTCATGAAACTTAAGTATTATCCACCTGAAACTTATGTAAATATCCAAGCATTTCATTGGCTGTTCGAGAAAAGGCTTTTCCATCGTCAGATTTCCAAGAAATCTGACGGCCAATTTTAAATGAAATTTCATTCTTAAACTTCTAAACATCCGACAATATTACTTTTTACACCGTCGGATAGAGCAAAAAATGTACTTTTAAATGCAATTTGTTTGAAAGCTGTATCTAATTTGTTTCTGAGTTATTGCCGAAACGTCAGTGAAGGCTTACTGTGGAGACCCGAAAAGTTTTTGGTTTCCGTCTGTCTGTTTGTTAGTCTGTCTGTCCCGCGATAACTGCCGTAAAAAGCGTCCGATTAGCTTGAAGTTAAGGATGCATGTTGGTGAGGTCACTGGATTTAGCTGTATAGTTTTTGGCTAAATTTGGTTCATTCGTTCGGAATATATAGAACATTTTATTTTCCGCCTTAATGCTTTCCGATGGCAATTCAGACGATTTTTCCATTTTTATTTGTTGAAAGGAAATGGCTCATATGATTGAAAGATTTAAATGATAAATTATGGATGATAGAATTTCCTAATTAGAACCATACCTTATTCATGTTAGTTTGAAATTTTGTGTATACATTTATCAGAGTTTTTAAATTCGGTGTATATCTTATGGAGGGATTTTATATATGTGTTCCAATAATATAAAATATTTTCTTTTTTTAATTTACTTTTTTTAAATCACATATTTCACTGTCTTAATTTTCTTTTAACTGTTTCCTAGCAACGGAAAGGTGAATTTGATCTCATATATCAAAAATAAAACAAATACGCTTTGAGGTTGAAATAAAAGAGGGTTGTGTTATGATAATAATTCTTATTATTAAAAAAAAAAAAAAGTTACTAATATCTCACGGTTTATCGTCTGGACGCAGCTAACAGAAATATTCAATTTTTAATCGAGAGAAATTCAATGAGAAAAAAAAAACTTTTGAAAAGCAAATTGATAGTAAATGTCAAAATTATGCACCGCAAAATTATCGCTGTCGAAAAGGACGTCATTGTATCGGGAAATAAATATTTTCATTCTTAAAAACAAACATTAACTAGATTGCCTGAAAAAATATTTTTTGACGAGTGTTAGTTCTTAATGCCGCCTCATTTCAGAAAATATGAATGAAAATTTTTTTATCTTTAAAAGGAAATTACATTTTCGTTCGTAAAATCTAAACTTTTAATATAATTGCGTCAATGTAAATCCTTTTCTGCCCACCAGTATTGAAGAATAAGGCTCGGAAGTGTAAAAAGATTTACCATAATCATTAGCGCAATCAATAAAAAGTTACATATGTGAATTAATGAGACCACGGGGGGTTCAGGGGCGCTCCGCCATCCTGAATACTTTTTTATTTAAAAAAACACCAGAATTAGTAGCTCATGAAAATTCAAAATATCCTTCAATAACAACCTTTGTAATTTAACGCTTCTAATGTCTGAAAACTTCGTATTTTTTATTCTTATAAATAATTACGTAATTTGAAAAGTTTAAATTACGTTTGCAGGAAATTGAATATTACTAGAGTGTGTCTAAAAACAATGAATTGCAGATCTGACGTTGAGGCTCCTGATCTGCAGATTTACTAGTTTTTTTTTTCTTTTTGTAGTTTTTATTACTTTTTTGTCATAGTGGCAACAGAAGGTATCCATCGTTGTTGAAATTAAAAGGAAATACAGATTACTGTATAGACCAATCATAAAAAGAATAAAATGCGGATTAAACCAATGAAAACCTTCAGATATGCTTTTAATTTCCCATCCTGAAGAGAACAATAACCATTTTTCCAAATGGTTAATAATTGCCGAAACGTCAGTGAAGGCTTACTGTGGAGACCCGAAAAGTTTTGGTTTCCGTCTGTCTGTCCCGCGATAACTGCCGTAAAAGAGTTCGATTAGCTTGAAATTAAGGATGCATGTTGGTGAGGTCACGAGATTTAGCTGTATAGTTTTTGGTTAAATTTGGTTCATTCGTTCGGAATATATAGAACATTTTATTTTCCGCCTTAATGCTTGCCTATGGCAATTCAGGCGATTTTTCCATTTTTATTTGTTGAAAGGAAATGGCTCATATGATTGAAAGATTTAAATGATAAATTACGGATGATAGAATTTCCTAATTAGAACCATACATTATTCATATTAGTTTGAAATTTTGTGTATACATTTGTCAGAGCTTTTAAATTCGATGAATAAAACATCATATCAAAAATAAAACAAATACGCTTTCATGTTGAAATAAAAGAGGGTTGTGTTATGATATTAATTCTTATTATTAAAAAAAAAAGTTACTAATATCTCACGTTTTATCGTCTGGACGCAGCTAACAGAAATATTTAATTTTTAATCGAGAGAAATTCAATGAGAAAAAAAAAAAAACTTTTGAAAAGCAAATTGATAGTAAATGTCAAAATTATGCACCGCAAAATTATCGCTGTCGAAAAGGACGTCATTGTATCGGGAAATAAATATTTTCATTCTTAAAAACAAACATTAACTAGATTGCCTGAAAAAATATTTTTTGACGAGTGTTAGTTCTTAATGCCGCCTCATTTCAGAAAATATGAATGAAAATTTTTTTATCTTTAAAAGGAAATTACATTTTCGTTCGTAAAACCTAAACTTTTAATATAATTGCGTCAATGTAAATCCTTTTCTGCCCACCAGTATTGAAGAATAAGGCTCGGAAGTGTAAAAAGATTTACCATAATCATTAGCGCAATCAGTAAAAAGTTACCCCTTAGCAAAAAATGACATAGGATTTTTTATGGAAACTTATGGTTTTATATGGAAAATCATAAAAATTTTATGGCATTATATGGAAACATACTGTATCCATACGGTAAATATTCTTCATTCTATGGTATTCCATAGCAAAGTGTATGGTAAAATTATAGGGTAAAGAAATTTACCATATATTCAATGGTGTTCCATAGCATGATGTATGGTAAAATTATAGGGTAATGAAATTTACCATATATTCAATGGTGTTCCATAGCATGATGTATGGTAAAATTATAGGGTAATGAAATTTGCCATATATTCAATGGTGTTCCATAGCATGATGTATGGTAAAATCTTGTAATAATTGCTTGTACCATAAACTGTATGGTATACCATAGCATGATGTATGGTAAAATCATGTGATAATTGCTTGTACCATAAACTGTATGGTATACCATAGCATGATGAATGGTAAAATCAT
Organism: Maratus speciosus; assembly: GCA_963932465.1. Taxonomy (NCBI): domain Eukaryota; kingdom Metazoa; phylum Arthropoda; class Arachnida; order Araneae; family Salticidae; genus Maratus; species Maratus speciosus. The sequence goes on along the minus strand of OZ010790.1, from coordinate 23,411,171 downwards.
ATGGTAATTGCTTGTACCAAAATTATATGGTATTCCATAGCATGATGTATGGTAAAATCATATGGTAATTACTTGTACCATAAATTGTATGGTATTTCAAAGCATGGTGCATGGTAGAATCTTAAAATTAGGGATGCACCGAATATTCGGTATCCCGCCTATTGGGCCATGTTACCGAATATTCGGTTAGGCCGAATATCAAACTATTTGGTATGTCGAATATTTGGCTTGGCCGAATATAAGAAATTTCGGTATACCGAATATTCCGCCAGACCGAATATTTAAAAAGCCTTAAATTTTTTTTTTTAAAAACCGTAAAACAACTTCTATTTTTAATTATCAGTTAATAATGATATTTAGAATAATTAGAAATAAAATTATATTTAAATAAGACAGATTGCTTTTACATTTTTTACTTGCTATTTAAAAAGTATCACGTAAGAAAATTAACCAATAATGACGATTTATTTAACTTTTTAATACTTTGAAACTCTGAAATTTAAACTTATTCGGCAAGCCGAATATTCGGAATTCGGTTTACATGTTGGCCGAATATTCGGTATTCGGCCAAAATCACTATTCGGTGCATCCCTACTTAAAATATACAATACCTTTTGAAAGTTGATAATATATTGATTTTTTTGTAATTAGAGTACAAAAAAAGTTGTGTTAAAAAGCCGTATGCTAATTCAGGACCTTGGATCTGATTTGGATAAACACCAGTGTTGAATTCAGGGGGTGGCCGGGGAGGATCTCCACCCCCGGAGTAATGAGATGATGTCCGCTCCCACTCCCGGGAGATTTGAGATTTTGTTTTATCAATGAAAAACGCAAAATGAAATTCAATTTCAAAAAATGAAATTTCCCCCTGGAACTGTATAATGCCCCCCTCCCCCGGAACCACAAAAATCCCTCCCGGAGAAAAGTGCCTGAATTCAACACTGATAAAGACCGCTACTCATACATTTAGATTTGGAGAATGGCAATGCCTGCCATCGCCATGCTTGTTTTGTTTACCTCTCACTCCGAGCGTCCCTTGTGCCGCGTCATGTTTACTAAGAGCGAATACGCAGTAATTCCATCAAAACATCCTGGCTACATAATTACTGGACATGTTCAGGTATTTATTTATCTGTTTTTTACCGTAGTTGATCTTAATTTTACTTATATAACGTTTGTCATAACAATATTCTTATGTTTGTTAGATTGTTATACATTTTCTTACACGTGATACGCTGAAATGAAAGTGGATTTTAAGTTTGTCACACTGCAACATTATTGATTGCCCGAACAATTTTAAAATTTTTAATGTACTGTATATTTACAAGCATAAAGATATTCAAAATGTTTGTAAACAACCTTCTATGCCATAAATCTGCAATAAAACTTTTTACATAAGCTTATGTAAAAAGTTTTATTTTTATTGCAGAACCGCTTTATATGCCGAAACGCTAATCTTTATGTATGTACATATAGTGTATATATGAAGATTAGCGTTTCTGTAAAGTTCTGAAACTCTTAATTAATAGTATCAATTTTATTAATCTAATCTAATTTCATAAAAAAATTTTATTATCGAAGTTTATAAAAATAATTACAGAGAAGCCACGATTTGAGCTGGAGTAACAGTTTTTTTCAGTTTTGAATTAGATGATCTTCAATTTTGTCATATTGAAAAAAAAAAAAAAAACATTCAGAATAGTGTTTTACCTATTAAGTTTTCATGTTATCTGCATTATGTTTTAGTTTCTAATTGATATAAAATATAATATATATCATCAAAACATATTCTTTATATTTTAAAAAATATAATATTTACAAACCCTGAAACCTAAACTATATTTGGCAATTTATTGATTTATTACCTGTTACCGGCTAATGGAAACATGACTTAAAAATGTATTAATTTAAAATGAAGTTCTAAGAATATTAAAATGATGTTGTGGACATGTTCCTAATGTGTTAGAATTGTGTACATATTTTGTGTTATTCTAGCACGCAAGAAAGTGCAAAATTGATTGCAAAATTCCATTGTTACATACATAAGCCAAGTTAAATTAGAATGCAATTAAAATGTACTTATAATATTATATTTACTTTGGTGAAGGTAGTTTAATTACAATCAGTAAATGGTTGTACTATAATTCCTTTTCCAATTATGAATGTCTACTCAAGGTTTTCTTTAGCATTTTTGCTAAATGATTACTCACAGGTATTTTAGCCTTTTCTTTGGTGAAGAGGGAGGGGTGGGGGGTATTCTTATGAATTTTGATAATTTAAATTTAAAGCTGCAAATTCATGTTAGTGTAGGTATTACTTAACTACTAACATTTACATAAAAATTCAAAATTTACTTTTTCAGATTTTCTTTTCTGTTTGGATTTTTCGTTAAGTTTTATTGACATATTTTTGAAAACCTTTTGCAGTGTAAAAAAAAAAAAAAAAAAAAAAAAAAAAAAAAAGAGAGAAAGAAACACAAATTAAAACCTGTATCAACTGTCAGTATCGGATATCTGATCATGTGTCAGTGAGGTTTGAAAAACGTCATTGCATTACGAATCAATTGTAATAGTATTAAATATGGGGAAAAAGGGCTGCCTGGTGGGGATTTAATAAAATAGGGGCACATTGCTTTCCAAAATGGCACTCTTTTGCCCTGTTCATAAAGCATATTTTGAGATGGTTTATTTAGTGTTCCCTTTTAGTAGAATTTTATAATATTTTTCTGAACGACTGGTGAATTTTGCGACATATTCGAGCATACAATCGAAGAATTTCACTATATTTTCCTGTGTCCATTCAAGGAATTTTGCAATTTTTTTTTTCACAGTTGACAACACTTAAAATTTTCTGGATTTGTCCCTGCGACTTACTGGTGAAATTTGCAGGATGCAATTGAAAATTGTGTGCATTTTTTAAACGATATATGGACAAATAGATTTTTCATTTTTTTTTTTTTTTACGACAATTTGATCTAAGAATTTCTTTTTTTTCCCCTTGTGTTTGATTGGCAAATTATTTTATTTTTTTCCCTCTTGCGACCAATTGACAAATTTCAGATCCCCCCTCCCCCCCCCCTCTTCCTTAGCCGATTAGCAGATTTCATTTTTTTTTTTTTTTTTTGCCTCGCCCGATTGATGAAATTCATACTTTTTTTTTTTTACATCCGAGATCGATGTAATTTGCTAGGAAATTAACAGAAAAGGTACATCAAAAAGAGCAGTAAGGATCAACGGGCACATATGTAGTTTGAATAGGGCTACAGGACATATAAAGTGGACAAGTCAAAGAAGGTCCACTATGCACTGTGCTTGGCCATAGTGTTAACTCTAGGTAAAGGAAATTTTCTTCTGGTGAATCGATAAATGTCATGTAGATAACTGATTTCTTCATTAGTGCAATATAATTATAGGCTTTAAAGTATAAAGCAATTAGAACTTTTAAATGAAGCATTTTGTTTCAATAGAATGCAAAAGCAAAATAAGGTTAATTAAATATAACTTTTATATTGTGTGTTGAGTAAATTTATGTTTTTTGATAAATATGTGTTTTAGAAAAAAATTGTGAAAGTAAATTTGTTTTTTATAATGTTTGTCATGTTTTACATTTTTTGTTTGTAGCTGATGTCTGCTTTGGATATTCTGAAAATTAGTAAATGCCCCCCGAAGAAACATTGATTAAGAAATGGAAAGCTGATGCTGTTGATTGTATGAGAGATTATTTAAAGAGGACTGAGCGTTTTAGCCCCATGAAAAAATCATATGGTATGATATTCTTATTTAATTTTTTCATTTGCATGTTGATTTATTTATGACAATATAATATATTAAGCTAAGTGATCCTGCTATATTTATCAAATCATTGGGACTCTAATAGCTCATAATTTGATTTTGGGGGGAGAAAAAGGAGGGGAGGGATGTGAACTTTTTTGTAAGGTACTTTCAATTTGAATGAATAAAAACTTCAATTAGATGTACTTACAAAAATGTTTATTTAAGGGAAATAATGCCCTTTTAAAATACTTTACACTGCACCTTTTGGCAACAAATTATTTCAGTCGCACAATCCATTTTTCCCCCTTTACATTTTTTTCCCCGCATTCTCATACCTTAGATTAAATAATGATACAGATGTGAAAACACGAGAAAATTTGAAAAAACCCACAGTAGTTTTTTTTAAGTGGGCCCGAGATTTAAATCAATATGGGTTTTTTTTAATCTTTGATTTAAATCAACTTAAAAAAACATATTTCAAATTTACGTCAAGATATTTTGTGATAAATATTAAGTTTTGCCATATAAATGCATTGTAAATTTAAACGGTGGGAAAGGCTGAGAACTAAAAATCTATGTTTTTTTAAAAATTTCACTTAAATGAAATATTACATTTAAAAATAAAAATTCTAAATTAAAAATAATCTCAGCTAACACGTTCTATTGTACACACTGAATACATTGTGAAAAATATTAAACAATTAATGCATATTTACCTATTGGAAAATACAACCTTATGCGATTTTTTTTTTTTTTTTAATACAAAAAAAAAAAAAAAAAAAAAAAAAAAAAAAGAGAGATTTTCTGCAAGGACATGGAAAACTTTGGAATAATTAAATATATGTCCTTCAAAAGTATTTTTATTCATATTAATGTAGAGATTTCATTTTGTCCTTGTGAACATACAATTTGTTAAAATAATTTATTTATGGACAGCTTTGGAAAATAAAAATAAGGATTTTATGGTTAGTAATCTGAAATATGTTTATATATTTTTTAAATATAAGTATAATTTTAAGTACTTATAAATGCAAACTAATTAATAACTAACTTCTTAAGTTTTTAAAATGTATATATATCTGATTTAAAATGTTTTTAAATTAAAATCAAATAAATCCAATGTTGATATTCACACTAAATTCTGTAATCGCTTAGAAACTCATGAAACTGAAAAATTAGTGTGTGTTTTTTTATTTTTTTCGAACATTTTAATAACAAATATAATAATTTTTCAGACCCATTAAAATTTATAATCCACTATATGGCCAAAGGTGACCGGTCACTTGCAATTTTAGACGTTTTGTTAAATATCTAGAAAAATGCATACAATAATTAACCTGAAACTGCAGATGTGTAAACAGTATAGTATAGGTCATATATTTCCATGAAGATTTTTTCTCAAAACTCTATAGGGGACCGTCAACAAATTGAAAAAGAACGAATATCTTTTGGATAACCCTGTAAAATATAATGTAGCAAAAGCGTTCAAACTCGAGATTATTAATAAGTGGCTTATTGTAATATACTGTGTTCATTTTTATGAGGATAGCATTTATACTCATAGAGAAATTAAGGTTTTTATAAAAACAGCCCCAAATTTCGCCAAGTTTTTTGCTTATAATTTGCAGAGTTCTTAATATAAAAAAAAGTTCTTTTTCAGAAAATATGACAAACAACATTGTATACAATACCCTGCAATCAGAATAAAAAAAAAATAATTGTATGAAAAATGAGCAGGTTTACTAAATAATGCTTCACTGCGCATGCTCGAATGTAATAAAAATATAATTTGCATAATGTGTTAGCTAAATGTATAGAGCAACTTTTGTGAAAGTCTTAAAAACATAGTTTGAAAAGATTGATAATAATCGTTTATAGAATGAGCTCAAAATCCATTATTCTTAAAAGGAAGCAAAAAGATGAGGTGCTGTATCCAAATACAATAATACATACAATATTGTGTATGCTATATTGGCACTAATCAATGAATATATGGATACAACCCCTCATCTTTTTGCTTCATTTTGGGAACAACAGATTTTGAGCTTATTCTATAAACGATTATTATCAGACTTTTCAAACTATGTTTTTGAGACTTTTACAAAAGTTTCTCTATACATTTAGCTAACACAATATGCACATTATATTTTGATTCCAGTCGCGCAAGCGCAGTGAAACATTTTTTAGTAAACCTGTTCATTTTTCATCCAATTTCTATTATTTTTTTAATTCTGATTGCTGGTTATTGTGTACCATATTGTTCGTCATATTTTCTGAAAAGAATTTCTTTTTATATTAAGAACTCTGCAAATTATAAGCAAAAAACTTGGCGAAATTTGGGACTGTTTTTATAAAAACCTTAATTTCTCTATGAGTATACATGCTATCCTCATAAAAATGAACACAGTATACCCTCATAGCATGCATGGTCACAGTGACGTCATTGTGACGTCACTCTAAGTCACTGTGGTCACGTCACAACTGTGACCAAAATGCCACCACTCAGCGATGTCACACTGTGACTGATATGTGAACTTCTTACAAAACTTTTAAAAATTATAAAAATTCTTCAAAACATGTTATTTACTGTAAAAGATATTTTTCTGCCAATTAAAAAAAATTGTGACGTCACTGTTATGTCACTACATGTAATGTACGTCTTATTATATGACAAAAACCCCCTACCATATACTGACAGTGTAACTCGCAGTGTAAACTCGCAGTAAAACAAAACATATGTTAAGATTAAAAGTTTCCACATCAAACAATAAAAATAATTCAGTGTTTGTTTCCGACTAATATTTCACAACAAAATTAAAAACTTCACCAAAAAATGTACATAAATAAAACACACAAATTTAATAGACATGTAATCAAACTGCTCGCTTAGACTACTAAAACTTTTTGAATTAAAAAAACTGTTGTAGGTAGTAAAATACTTGATAATACTTACGACTATTAACTCTTGGAATGTTGCTAATATGAAAGTATCGCTATTGAATTTTAAAACTTTATTTGAATACATAATTGATATTTTTCATATAAAAATGTTTTTTGGTGTTATTAGTGGTCAACAGTGGTGTAGTCGTAAAAAAAGCAGAGGGCATACGTTCTAAGCAGAGGGTATACGCTCAAGGCAGAGGGTATACCCTAGTGTATATATACTATAGCTTTCTTGAGAAACAGAGGGTATACGGTGTTCCTTAAAAAAATCCAGAGGGTAAACGGAGTATACTCCCATATACCCTCCACTACATCCCTGGTGGTCAATCTAGAAAAATGTATTAACTGTAGAGATTTCAATAATAAGAAAATGTTTTCTTCCTGTATTCTATAATCCGGGAAAATGGTTTTTATTTATAAATTATTGTGTGTATAAATTGTGTGTGGGTATAAGAAGGGACGGAGTTTTGTAATAAAGCAATGCTTTATTATAAGAAATAAAAACACTTGCATATTTTCAGTAATAAATTTTTCTGCTAGTGTTTAATTATTTTAAGTTATTCTTAAAAAATAAATTTGGCTACTTGTGTCACATTTTTTAAATAAATTTAACTTTTTCCGAATATAAAATAAAATACAGTAAAACCACTTTAAAGCGACCATGTTCCGTTCAAATAAAAATTGGTCGCTCCGGGAGGTGGTCTCTTAATAGAGGTCACGTTTAAATGTAGATTTTAATTGTTAAAAAAAGGTAACAATTAATGTTACTAAAATTTATTTTTCACATTATGAAAAAATTTGAAAATTTAGGTTTCAAAACAAAAGTTAATTACATAAGTATAAGACTGCAGAGTATAAAAAATGAATATATTGACGTTTGTTGTGATTTTACGGTTTTATCTTTTATAGCTTTTATTTCCAAGTCCTTTCGAAATTCAGTATATAAATGCATTTGTTTTTCTTTTTTTGGACGGGAGCAAATAATGACGATTTCATTAATTTATCTATTTCTTTGAGAGTTTCCTGACAGAATAGTGCACGGCAGTTTATTGACCGCCATTCTTAATTTGTCATCAGAGTTAAATTCATTGCCTAAAGAGGCACAAAGGTGTTTAAACACTTAAAAGTTATCGGAATAAAATATTTAAAAAAAAATTCTAAATTAACTTTAGAAGTTTGATGAATAATGCGCTCTCAGGAATTAATTTTCTAATAAAACTTTCTTCAAGCGACCAGGAAGATGCGGAATTTATTTCATTTTCTTCAAAGAAATTGGTCGCTCATGGAGGGAGTTCGACTTAAATGGTCTCTGAATGGAGGTAAAATTAGTATTGAGCCTATGGAAATAAATTTCGTTCTATGACAAAATGGTCGTTCAGGGAGGTGGTCGCTTAATAGAGGTGGTCGCACATGGAGGTGGTCGTTTAATGGAGGTGGTTGCACAGGGAGGTTTCACTGTATACAAAATACATGTAAAACGCATGGCGTAATTAATTATTCATATTTTTTTTTGTTTTGCAAAACTTAAGTAGCTTTACAAAACTTAAAACTGGAACTATTTTGAAACACATAAAAAAAAGTTAAATGCATCAAAAAATTCTTCAAACAAGAAATTTTAATTGGAAGTAAGTTTATAAAAACATTATGTCATATAAATGTATAAGAACGGAAAAGCCATCTGTTCTTGCTTTGATAAACAAAACAGTGCGGAAAACCGCAGACGATAAAACTATTAAAAACAACATATTGCGTTTAATCTTTGGAACAGGCAGATGGAGTTTTTTGCTGGACAATAGGTAGCGTTATGAACATGCAGTCTGTCAGATATAAACATTTAACCTAAAAAATTCATAGGAATAATCATCCCAAGGTAATACTTTCGACAAAAATATGAGTTCGAGATATTTACACTAGCTTTGGTGTGGTTTAAATGATTCCCATCATTGCTAGTGTATGTATTATTGACATATTTTCTACTTCCAACATTTGTTCTTCCTAAAACATGGATTACATCGGAATTTCAAGAACGACGTTAAGGGGGAAAAAAAGGTATGGAAAAATATTTTATTCCAGTGTTTGCTTTTCTTTAAATTATAACGCTTTTAGTATTTTCTTATAAACATTTCATTAACCTAATACAGTTTAGTAGATTTATTATTTAATTTATTGAAATAAATAACTGTCTATCAACAATTTTAATCAGATGATTAATATCAATTATATAAAGTTATTTTAATCAGATTTGTTTTCTTTTAAAATATTATAGGTTAAAATCACATGTTTTCTCAAACTTTAAAATGACATATAAAAATATTATAATCAAAGTTTAACATAATTAGCAAATATTTAAATGTATTTAACATACTAAATAAAAAGGCCTTTTTATAGAATAAAATTTTTTGATTGTCTCAAACAATTTGCGTTGCACATTTTTATTTAAAAATTAATATATGTTCGGAAGAAAAGAAGATGGTTTATTCTATTTAGAAGAAATAGGAATTTTTTTACATAATGGAGAAGTACTATTTAAAGGATATCATACATATATAGTATTAAGAGGGAAAAATCAGTGTCAATGAGTATTATTCGATGTGAAAAAAGTTATAAAAAATTATAAAGAGATATCCTTAGCTGGTAAGAACTTTTCAGTTAGACATTATGAACGAAAAGCTTTGAAAGTAAACCGGTTTCTCAATTTGTTGACAAATATAGAAATTATGCAACCCAGTGAGAATTTAAATTTGGTTTTATTGAAAGATTTTAATTTTTAAAACACATATCCATGTACTTGAATGAATGAAACTAAAATGTAAAATATATTTCATTATTTTTTTTTCTGGATAATTTTAATATTTTACTTCCTGAATGATTTTATACGCATAAACTTCAAAATATCTATGCGATACAGTCTATTAGAAAACAGACTGATTAAAGGGGTCTTGTTATTTATGATTATCATCTAATCCTGTAAATAAAATAATAATAGTAATAATGAACCAATGTGTGCTTCTATTTTGTGCTTATGGTTTGAATTTTTATACTTTATTCACATAAAAATGACTAACTATTTTACATTATTTTCATTATTTTTTATTTTACTGTGTCATATAAAAGTAAATATGATTACCTGCATTTGTAACATACTGTATATATAAAATTTTCACCACACGTTATTCTAAAACCTTTATAATAAATTAAAAACGTCATCAAAAATTGTTCATAAATAAAACACAAATTTAATAAACATGTAATCGAACTGCTCGCTTAAACTACTAAAACTATTGGAATAATAATTAAAAAAAACTGCTGTAGGTAGTAAAATCTTTGGCGATTTCTTCGACTATTAACTCTTGGATTGTTGCTTATATGAAAGTATCGCTATTGAATTTCAAAACTTTATTTGAATAAATAATTGATATTTTTCATATAAAAATGCTTTTGGTGTTATTAGTCAAACGCATTAAAAAGAGGTGCTAGTTCAGTAAAAACAGAGCATGATGACAGAGCTTCATGAGTAAATGTAATATAGTAATGTTTCGTAATGCTATAAGAAAAAGTATATAATTTGTTAATATGATAAATAAAGTGACATTAATTTTTAAGGATTTTATGAATTACAAATTGAAAAATACAATTAAATAACGACATCATTTAACAATATCTTGTATTTTCTGAAGAAATAAAGTTCTATAATTTTTGCAAGGTCTTGGACACACTGATTTAGGAATACTGTCGTATGAGGTAGTTCTTTAGAAGAAATTTCTGATTGCAACTAAAGGTGAATTTCACTTTAAAAAAAAAGGATGTATTTCGCCCATTTTAAAAAGAACAGGGTGCTGCAACTTTAAAAAATGGTCTAGATTGAACAGTAAGTAATTGCAGAATTAATAAAAACAGCAAATAAATATAATTTAATTAGTGGCACAAGTAACAAAACAAGCAAATATGGTTTGCAGCTCATCTTGCATTTGTACAAAGGAATATTACTATTAATCTCCGACGCTTTGGACGGAAGCGAAGATGACATTTTATGGAATGACGGAGATTCTTCATACACCGATTCATATTACAATAGTGGTACTGCTGCCTTCAGTGAAAGTGATTTATTATGAGTATTTTTTATCAAAATTTTCACAAAGATTATTTGTAAATTTTACGTCTATAAAAATATTACTATAAAAAGAAAAATGATATTTAATAAACAGCACATAGTTTGGAAACATTTGATAAGTTACTAATTTTATTATAATGTGTTTTTTTTTTATACCAGTAATGTTTTAGCATTAGAGTGTACAATATTGTGCAGTAGATTTCCCCGCATAATAGTCGCACTTAGACTTTCACAATGAAAAATTGGCAAAAGAGTGCGACTATTACGCGAGTAAATACTGTAGTTGTTGAGCAGATATCATTCTTTCCTTCTTCTTTTGCTGTAAATTTATTATTGCAAAAGCAGAATGAGAAAATATTACCTAATTATTCTTTTACTCTCAAAAGATTTTAATACTTGCTATGATGTTTACAGAAAAGAAAGAATAACTTGATTGGTTAAAGATGAATTTCGTAAAAGCATCGCGAAAAAATACAAATTTCGTCAAAAGATCATGGGGAAAAAAGCGAATTTAATCTAAGATTAGCAAATTTTGTCAAAATATTGTAGAAAAAACGCGAATTTCGTCAATGGAAAGCATAAAAGGCGAAATTTTTAAAATAAATCGCGCAAATAAGGTGAATTTTGTCAAACGATCGCGAAAAAAATTCTAAATTTCTTCAAAAGGTCGTGGAAAAAAAACGTGAATTTCATCTAAGAATCGCAATTTCGTCAAGAGATTGAAAAAAAACGTGAATTTCTTCAAAGGATTGCGAAAAAAGGCCAATTTCGTCAAAAGATCGTTGTAAAAAAACGAATTTCGTCTAAGAATAGCAAATTTTGTCAAAAGATTGTAGAAAAAACGCGAATTTCATCAATGGACCACATAAAAGGCGAAATTTTGTAAATAAATCGCGCAAATAAGGCAAATTTTGTCAAATGATCGCGAAAAAAATCTAAATATCTTCAAAAGGTCGTGGAAAAAAACGTGAATTTCATCTAAGAATCGCAATTTCGTCAAGAGATTGAAAAAAACGTGAATTTCTTCAAAGGATTGCGAAAAACTGCCAATTTCGTCAAAAGATCGTTGTAAAAAAAACGAATTTCATCTAAGAATAGCAAATTTTGTCAAAAGGTTGTAGAAAAAACGCGAATTTCATCAATGGACCGCATAAAAGGCGAAATTTTGTAAATAAATCGCGCAAATAAGGCAAATTTTGTCAAATGATCGCGAAAAAAATCTAAATATCTTCAAAAGGTCGTGGAAAAAAACGTGAATTTCATCTAAGAATCGCAATTTCGTCAAGAGATTGAAAAAAACGTGAATTTCTTCAAAGGATTGCGAAAAAATGCCAATTTCGTCAAAAGATCGTGGAAAAAAACGAATTTCATCTAAGAATAGCAAATTTTGTCAAAAGATTGTAGAAAAAATGCAAATTTCATCAATGGACCACATAAAAGGCCAAATTTTGTAAATAAATCGCGCAAAAAAAGCGAATTTTGTCAAACGATCGCGAAAAAAATCTAAATTTCTTGAAATGGTCGTAGAAAAAAACATGAATTTCATCTAAGAATCGCAATTTCGTCAAGAGATTGAAGAAAAACGTGAATTTTGTGAATTTCAAAGCATAGTGAAAAAAAGCGAATTTCGTCAAAGCATAGCGAAAAAAAGCGAATTTCGTCAAATGATAGTGAAAAAACATAAAATTTTAACAATAAATCGTACAAATAAGGTGAATTTCGCCGAAGGATTTCGAAAAAAACGTAAATTTCGACAAAGTATCGTGAAAAAAACATTCTGAAATTTTTCTGTGAACTTCAGAATTTTCTTTTACTCATAATCACTCCTGCATCCATTGTCATGGTGCATTGATTGAACTCGAATAGCGATTTCATTTTCCAATAAATATATTGCATCTTAACGCTGTCACAACATTGTCATTGTAGTCACATATTCGTCACAAAGTTAAGGACAAAATCGTCACAAATTACACAATTGTCACAAAATTGTCACAATGTGACTTCACAACATTGTCACTGTCGTCACAGAATCATCACAGTGTTAATGACAATTTCGTCACAAATGACACATATTTCACAAATTGGTCTCACCGTGACTTCACAAATTGGTCACAATGTGACGTCACAAATGAGCTCTAAAACGGCCATAACGACCTCACATTCTAGTCACTGTGACTTCACATCGACGTCACGTGACGTCACATCGACGGTCACAAAGTCACAGTGTGACTTCACAACGACGTCGCCGTAACGTCACCATGCCTTACGGGTATTACAATAAGCCACTTATTAATAATCTCGAGTTTAAACGCTTTTGTTCCATTAGTTTTTACAGGGTTATCCAAAATATATTTGTTCTTTTTCAATTTGTTGACGGTCCCCCATGGTGTTTCGGGAAAAAATCTTCGCGGAAATATATGACCTATACTATACTGTTTATACACCTGCAGTTTCAGGTTAATTTCCCATGTATTTTTCTAGATATATAACAAAACGTCTAAAATCACAAGTGACCGGTCACTTTTGGCCAAATAGTGTATATAAATGATCATCTTTATGTGTGTGTAATACATGCTCCAGTTTCATTAAATAAATATTGTGGTATGTATTCCAGAATGTTGTATATAATCTAGAATAGATATGTTTAAAAGAATAAGTAGTACAAAAGTCCCGAACCCCCTCCCCCACCCTGACTGAAAAACATTGTTTTTTCCATTTTCCTCCCCCCCCCCTCCTTTGGGTAACTGAAAGCTAAAAGAAAAAAATCAAGTAATTTTCAGTTTTCTTCTTCTTCTTTTTTTTTTTTTTTTTTTTTTTTTTTTTTTTTTTTACAATAATGTTGGTTAATTTGGCTGGGCACAGTGCCTGGCAGCCCTTTAAAAATATTTTATTTTAAAAGGATTAAATTAAAATCAAATAAATCCAACGTTGATTCACACTAAATTCTGTAATCGCTTAGAAACTCATAAAACTGAAAAATTAGTGTGTGTCTGTTTTTTCGACCATGTTAATAACAAACATAATAATTTTTCAGACCCATTGAAATTTATAATATATAAATGATCATCTTTATGTGTGTGTAATACATGCTCCAGTTTCATTAAATATATATTGTGGTGTGTATTCCAGAATGTTGTATATAATCTAGAATAGATATGTTTAAAAGAATACTTTAGTACAAAATTCCTCTATACTGTACAAAAGTCCCAAATCCCCTGCCCCACCCTGACTGAAAAACATTGTTTTTTCCATTCTCCTCCTCCCCCCCTTTGTGTAACTCAAAGCTAAAAAAAAACAAAAACAAATCAAGCAATTTTCAGTTTTTTTACAATAATGTTGACTGTTGGCTAATTTGGCTGGGCACAGTGCCCGGCAGCCCTTTAAAGATATTTTATTTTGAAAGGAACCCCCCTCTCCCGTTTCTTGTACAATTGAAAGCTAAGAATTTTTTTTTCAAACGATTTTCAGTGCTTTTTAAAAATAGTGACTGTTTCTAAAAATAGTTGACTGTAGACTGTTTTGGCAAGGCTCAGCACCTGGCAGGGTTGGCAAGTTTTTGCCATAGGTGGAAAAAACCGTCCCGGCAAAAATAGGTTTTTGCCAAAGTGGTGGCAAAAATAGGCTGTCCATTTAATTTTTTTCGCAGAAAAAGAGAAAAAAATATGTCATAAAAGAAAAAAGAAACTTAATACTTAGTTAAAAAATTAATACTCTAAATTTATTTTTGAACTCTAAGTTAAATAAGTATAATTATGCATTTTATGAACAAATACCAACTTTTCTAACATAATTTATATATGAAAAAAATATTAATTTTATATAAATGAATAGAAAACTTGATTGTTTATACAATTATTAATGATTATTCACATAATAGAACTGTGGAGGCTCTAAATGAATAAAGCATTTATGTTTATATGCGTTAGAAATTCAAATAAACACTTATATTCTAAATTCAATTTTTTAATATAAAATTATATTTAAAGCAGAACACTATTCAATTTCAAATAATTCAGTGATATCTCCATCACAACCTAATTTTTGCTGTTTTAGCATAGCATAACAATAAACTAGTTTAGATAGAGTATTTGTTGACAGTTTATTTCGAATTTTAGTTTGCACAAATGAAAAATTTGAAAAAAATCTTTCAATAGCAGCACTACTTGCTGGACATATTTGAAGGTGTGCGACTAATGAACAAAAGTCTTTTGAAATCTCACAAGCTTATTCGATACTTCTCCATTAATTATGAGCACTGATGCTACTAATCACTTCTTCTGCAAAATATGAATTAAGGAAGGGTTTTTGTTTTAGTTCGAAATTAATAATATACGATATAAAGTCGGGATTAATTTTACACAGCCATGCTTTGCAGCTTTCCTTTTGTTCATAATTTAAAAGTTCACCTCTGTACTTTGGATGTAACAAATATGCTACAAGATGACACGGCAAAACTGCTTGTTCAAATCGCTTTTTTAATTTTGAAAAATGTGGTAAGCAGGGTGCAATACTCTGGAATTTTGTTATCTGTCTTGTGGTCATTTGATAATAGACTGCTGGATTTGAGAATTTCAAAAGGGTATTTGGGGAGGTGGTGAATATAATGCAAAACGATAAAATGGCTACAGGCTACTTACTGAAAGCAAAGAATGTAACTTTTTATCCCTTTCTTGGAGTGTAAGAAGGAGGTAAAAAAATTCTAGCTTCCTAACAAGACATAACAAATCATTTTTTCAATGTATAATATTCAATTTAATTTAATTACTTTTTTATCTGTAACACACAACCAGATAAATAATTATAAATTAGTACCAAAGACTTAAATATTTACATATTTTTAAGACTCATTACATAAAACAAAAGTAACAAAGTTATAACCTTTTGATAATTAAAAAAATATTAATGCCTCACAAAATACTTTACTTAAGGAAAAAAAAAAAAAAATAGATATCTGATTTTTGATTTGGTTCTTAAATTCCTAAGCATTAGACTGAATCCTACCTACTTTATAAAGATTTAAAATATGTAAAAATATTTAATTATATTTATTAATTAGCAAATTAAATAAAAATATTAAATGATATGTTATTAAAATTAATTATTTATACCATTATTATCCTTATTAGCTTAGAGATTTTGACATATTAAGGTCAAATAAGAATTTGCCATTTTTGCCGGGTTTTTCCATTTTTGCCCTGGTTTTTTCCAGTTTTTGCCACTGTCCTGGCAAAAATGCCAACCCTGGCACCTGGCAACCCTTATTAAATATTTTGCACATCCAACAACCCTTACTGCTCTTTTTGGCAACAAATTTTTTCAGTCGCACAAGGTAGGCTTTTTTTTTTTTTTTTTTTTTTTTTTTTTGTGACCGACTGATAAATTTTGAGATTTTTCTTTGCAACCGATTAATGAATTTCATGGTTTTATCCTGTGACAGATAGATAAAATTCACCATTCCTCCCCTTACCCATTCAGCTAAAAAGTTTTATTGTCTTTTCCTTTGCCCCTCACCCTGCCTTGTGCAGCTGAAAGCTTTTTTTTTTTTTCAAAATTTCAAGCGATTTTCAATGTTTTTTTTTTTTTTAACAATACTGACTGTATCCAATTTCAACAATTTTTTGTACTTTTCAGTTAACCACGTGCCAGTGTTATATATGCATATAAAGCAGAGTCGAGTGTCAGTATTGTTGTTCCTGCATCTCTTAAGCCTGGCTGTTCGACCAGGAGGTTCGAAGTTCGCTCCCTGATGTGGACAGCGAGGACAATTTCGAGCTTAGCCCAAAGCATCTGAAATGGGCCTGGAGTTAGTGATGCGCCCAGTCCCTGCACGTAAATATATCCGTTATTTGCAGCCTGTTTTTTTTTTCTAGAAAAAACCTATGTTTATACACCACTATTTTCTGTTAATAATTAATTTTTTTCTTATTTTTATTCATTTCATTCCAATGTTTATTTATATATATCTCTGTGAATTTTATTTTTAAATAAATGTGTGCAGTAGCACTTTGAAAACTTAAAATTTGTTTGTTTATTTATTAATTAACAAATTTTTAATTTTCAGATTTTAATTGAGTTTTAGCTTGTAAAATATATTTAGTCTCCCTTAATGCATGTATCATGCTACTTTTATTCAAGAACTCTGTTTTTTTATGTTAGCCAAATGCAGGTAATAAATTGCCAAACATTTTTACCATCGCATTTTTTCGTATTTCATTAGTATAATTTAAAATATAATCCTTTCACTAATTTTATTTAAAATACATAACTTAAAGAGTGAAATATTTAAAATTCATGACTTTCACTTATTTCTTTTAAAAAAAAAGAGAGAAAAAGTAATAAATTTCATAAACCATGATATTTAATTTCAATATCGAAAGCATTGGTTTAATTTACCACACGAAAAATCTGGCAAGTTATAAAATGCTATTGGTGAGATTTTCGCCTGCGTAACATAAAAGTACTAAGAATTCATTGCGATCATGGCAACTTTTATGTACTTTTATTCAAAAAAATATTTTTTATTATAGAAATAATCGCCTTGCACATGGAAAGCAAAAGCCCACTCCCGCTGGAGTCATGCGATGTTCGAATACACCAATGCAAGTGTATGAAAAGAGCATTACATCACTCTAGCAGTCTGTAAAAAAAAAAAAAAAAGACACTTGGGATGCACTGTGGTAGCCTGTCTTTTTCATTTGCCTGGGATAAAGGGCAGGGGGTCAATCCTGCTTTGACTGTAAATAGATCTCGCACTTGAAAGCTGTAAATTGTGCATGTTTCGAGTGTTTCTGGAATCAAGTTCTGCTTAGTCAGACGTAATCGAACCTCTAGTAATAGTATGTTTGTCATACAAATTGAATATTTCCAACTGAGTGAAAAAATGCCCAGGCCGGGAATCGAACCCAGATCCTTGGCTTACAAGACCAATGCTTTACCTTTTAAGCTAACTGTGCTAACAACCAGCCAGCATATTTCGCTCAGAAAACTTTATTGGTAGTAACATCTGGTCTGTCATGTAGCTCAACAGAATAAACCGCAGGTATGGAACTCCAGATAAACAATGGATATGTAGATGAACTATTATTTTAACACAGTCAAACTGATTTGTAAAGTTATCATATGAATTGAATATTTCCAATTGAGCGAAAAAATGCCCAAGCCGTAAATTGAACCCAGATCTTTGACTTGCAAACAAATGCCGGCCTGGGCATTTTTTCGCTCGATTGGAAATATTCAATTTGTATGATAATTTTACTAATCAGTTTGATTGTGTAAAAATAATAGTTCATAGTATGTTTGCTTTGCTTGCATAAAAACTGCTGAGCGGCTGCATAATGTCGCACAAGGCAGGCTTTTTTTTTTCTTTGTGACCAACTGATAAATTTTGAGATTTTTCTTTGCAACCGAGTAATGAATTTCATGGCTTTATCCTGTGGCAGATAGATACTTCCCCTTCCCATTCAACTGAATTTTTTTTTTTCCTTTGCCCTTTTGCGACTGAAAGCTAAGATTCTATATTTCTTCTGTTTTTCAAAATTTCAAATAATTTTCAGTTTATTTATTTATTTATTTATTTTTTTATTAACAATACTGTTGACTGTAGTCCAATTTGGCAGAGCGGAGGGTACTTTTCTGTTATATGGAATCCATTGTCGCCAAGCATAATAGTTGGCGCAAAATGAAAATCACGTGAAGCATTGTCGATAGTAAAGTGAACCTGGCAGAGATGTCATATATGCACCGGGTACTTAACTGGCGCCAAAGTGTCGTTATTTTGCTTGATATGGTAACCGGATATAGATGATATGGTAACAAGTTTTTTCGCCGGATAAAAATCGTGCCAGTATGGGGCATATATGATATCTGGCGTGAGCCTTTTAATTATATAACATTTGAAAATTATAGACTTTTACGAACTATGGCATGTCTATATGTATATGTTGTATGGTATATGATGTCTATATATGTTTACGGTATATGATGGCATATATTACACTGTAAAAAAAATTCTGTAATGTTACTAAAGTTTTTCTAGGAAACTGGGATTCCAAGAACTTTTTATGTAACGGCAACAAGAAAAGTTCCTGTAACAGACGCTGTTACAGGAATTTTTGTTGTTGCCGTTACATGAAAAGTTCGTGGAATCCCAGTTTCCTAGAAAAACTTTAGTAACTTTACAGATTTTTTTTTACAGTGTACAAACTATGGCAATACGTCACATGGTTTACAATAAAAATCCTTTTCGCGATCAAGGTTGAAATAATTGGTGCATCCGTATAACGGAAAAGTTCCGAGCGGAGCGCTAGGCAGCTGTTTTTAAATATTTTACACATCTGATAACCGTTACCGCCCCTTTTTGGCAACAATTTTTGGTACTTTTCAGTTAACCAGGTGCCAGTGTTATATATACACATATACATGTGTATATATAATGTATATATATATGTACTTATATGTTTATGTGGTCGTGGTCGTCAATGAAGGATTTCTTATGCTGCTCAAAACATAAATTTAAATTAATAAACACATTTATTTGATGAAATTATTTAATAAAGTTATTGAAGCCATGGCATATTGGAATTTAGTTGATTACAAGATGTATTTTAATGTTTGTGCATGTACTAAATTTTAAAATTCATTTTTTTAATAAATTTCAACGGTATCGATTATTTCAAAATGCTCCATGTGCATAATTTTTTTCTCTGATTCCTTTGAAAATTTCTATGGCTGTTTGTCCTTATATATTTCATAAAACTGTGCATGATTTTTTTAAACTAAATATAATTTCAAAAGTTAAAAGCAACTAATTGCAGCAATACGATGCAAAAATCCTGAAAATTTCATAAAACTAAGATTTTTTTAAAAACTTGTATATTAAAAATAGATATGCACAGTTTCATTTATATGTATAAATCAATCTTGCATTAAAAATATTGGTGATTTTAATTGCTGGGAAATGTGCATAGAACAGTTCGAAAAATTCTTCGTAACACTACGAATTTTTTCATCAACGAATGATTTCTTATGTTCTTTATTTTTCTCAAAACAAATTTAAATTGTATAAACGCATTAACTTGATGAAATTATTGAATAACCTTATTGAAACTGTGGTGATATGTGAACTTGGTCAATTAGAAGGCATATTTTAATATTTCTGTCTTCATTAAGCCTTAAAATTAATTTTTCACAGTATAAAAAAATTGTAGGTATTATTAATTCCAAATGTTCCATGAGCATAATTTTTCCTCCAATTGCTTTGAAATTTTTTATAGCTATTTGTCATTATATATGTCATAAAACTGTGCATGATTTTTTGAAAATAAATATCTCTCTATTCTAAAAAAAAGTAACTACCGCTGTCACCGCCGCCGCCGATTTTGAATTTTTTGTGACTGGAGGTCTTTCTCCATAAATATTAACAAAAATAATGCATACAAAAATATGAAAATCGGTGGTTTTATACAGAAATGTTTGATAAACATGCTGATGCAGACAGTTTTCAAATCGAAGAATTATAATAAGAGATATTTAATGCTAAAGTTGGACAAAATCGTTCCACTAAAAAAGTTTTATAGCAGCAAAAACTATACATGGCAGTGTAATCATTTTTAGATCATTTTATGCGTTAGAATTTGCCGGAGTGCAGATTGTATTAATTTTTTTATTTTGACTCATTTTTTGAGGTTTTATTTCTATTTTAAATTCAAATTTTCAGCATTTCTAGAGATATTTTTTACATTATTTTAGAAAATGGTATTAATTTATACTGTTGCCTAATGTATAAACAGCGCAAACAATAATGTTTGCTTCAAATTAAAAATTTATTTACATGTGACTATTACAAACAGAAAAAATCATTTGGAATTAGAATTAAATAATTATGTACAAAAAGCAGGAACTTATTAAAAATTACGTCATAAAAAGTATACACGTGAATTTTAAAAGAGAAAGGATATTGTAAAATAATAAATTCATTAACATGCATTAGAAGTCTTAACTAGGAGAAATTACGTCATATTTACGTCACATTATAGTTATTACATAAAATGAACACAAAATAATATTGCAAAACAGTTTAAATTTAGAAATTGCGCTAGACATTTATTTGATATTTTGAGAGAATCTTTTCAACTATTTTTGTTAGGAAAGCGCAAATAATATTTCATTTCTAACAAAGGTATTTTCATATGAATATTTCAAAGAGAAAGAATAGCTTGGTAAAAATTACGTCAGATTAAAAAAGATTAATTTAAAATGTCTCATTTAAAAGAACTTCCTTTTCGCTTTGTTAAAAAATACTAGGAGACAAAGACTGTTTACTTAATTCCTTTTATATTAGCTTATTTTGAAATGTTGTTACACGTGTCTACGTCATCAAGTTATTTTTATTTCGACGTTTTATTTGTATTTTTATTAATGTTGTACTAATTTATTTGTTCTTTTGTTATTTAAAATAAAAATTATGTCAATTTGTATAATTTGGTGAAATTTGTCGACGGGGTAATCAAGTAGTACCGCAGTGGATTTGGCGTTAAAATTCCCTAATCAAAGAGAAATGAATAGAAATTCGTTTATAGGGAGATCGCCACTGTTTTTTAAATTATAATTCAATCTTTCGAAATCTTTTTAAAGCCGATCAAATTAGCATGCATTTAGAGTCTGCGGTGTCTGGACGGGGGTTGGCGAGCGTAGCTCGTAGGGGGGCAAGCCCCCTAGTAATTGTAAAAGTTAAAGGTAGTTAATTATAGAAATATGGTGCAAAAATGCTCAAAATTAAAAAAAAAATCAGAAAATATTTTTTTCTAACCTTTATATTCAAATATATAAAATTTGATGCACAGTTTTATTTATGTGTATAAACCAAACTTGTATAAAAAATATTGGGGATTTTCATTGATATGTAATGGGCATGGGGCATTTTGAAAAGTTCTCCATAACATCTAAAATATTACAAAAAATTCCTTTTTTTAAAAAATAATTTTTTTTTTTTTTTTTTTTTGGGGGGATAAATGTATCCTATAACGCATATAATGTACCCTTGAATAATATTTAAAGGGAAATTTACAAAAAATAAAAAAAGGATTTAAAAGAATTAGCTTCAAAAGTTCCTGGCTGTTTTTTACCGTTTTCTTGAGTGTAACTCTCTTAATTTTACTTGGTCATAAATGAGACATCATTTTAAAGCATTAATTGCGTACTAACTAATTACTTCCGCACTCCCTACTATATTGCTCCCTTTTTATTTGATAAATATCAATACCATATGATTTTATTCTAAAACACCATAGATTATGCTATATAAATGCCATAAGATTTCATTCAGAAACCCCATACAAATGCCATAGGATTTCATCCCTAAAACTCCTTAGACATTTACCATACAGTGCCATAAAAATTACCATACAAATACCATCCCACTAACTCCTTAGACATTTACCATACAGTGTCATAAAAATTACCATACAAGTGTCATCCCAAAAATTCCTTAGACATTTACCATACAGTGCCATAAAAATTACCATACGTACCATTTCCATGCCATTGTTTCTATGGTTTTCCATAGGAAATTTTTTACCTTAGGCAAAACGCCATAAGATTTCACTTATGGTTTTTTGTATGGTTTTTTTTATGGTAATTCTATGTCATTTTTTGCTAAGGGACATATGTAAATTAATGAGACCACGGGGGGTTCAGGGGGGCGGTGCCCTCCTGAATACTTTATTATTTACAAAAATACCAGAATTAGTAGCTCATGAAAATTCAAAATATCCTTCCATAACAACGTTTTTAATTTAACGCTTCTAATGTCTGAAAACTTCGTATTTTTTATTCTTATAAATAATTACGTAATTTGAAAACTTTAAATTGCGGTTTGCAGGAAATTGAATATTACTAGAGTGTGTCTAAAAACAATGAATTGCAGATCTGACGTTGAAGCTCCTGATCTGCAGATTTACTAGTTTTATTTAAAAATTTCAGCATCCAAAATTTACCATTTAAATCCATTTTTCATATGAGCCATTTCTTTCAACAAATGCAAATCTGAAAATCGTCTGACTTGCCATAGAAAAGCATTATAGAGCAAAATAAAATGTTTTATATATTTCGAACGAATGAACCATATTTAACCAAAAACTATACAGCTAAATCCGGGGACCTCACCAACATGCATCCTTAATTTCAAGCTCATCGGATGCTTTTTACGGCAGTTATCGTGGGACAGACAGACTAACTAACAAACAAACAGACAGACGGAAACCAAAAACTTTTCGGTTCTCCACAGTAAGCCGTCACTGACGTTTCGGCAATTGTTTAAATTCTATTTAACAATCGGAAATATTAGTTTACAGATATTAACGAATATAATAATTAAAAAAATATATAAATAACAATTATATTGAATACATATAATTAAAAAAAAGTTTTCCCTATTTTTAAAAATTAATCTAAATATTTTTTCGACAAAAAACAGAAATGTGAAATTCCTTCATAACAAAAAAGAAAAATAATATGAATCGAAATTTGATTTAATATATTTAATATTTTAAAACACATAATAAGAAATATTTTAATATTTAAAATTTTAATCTTTAAAAAAAGATTTACTGCCTATATTCAGAGTTTTAACTGTAACCTAGAATACCTAAAATGACTTTGCAAAAACTGTTACCTATTCCAATCCACAGCACTTTGCGCTAATTGGTCAGATGGATTAAGACTCCTCCCACTTACGAAGTGACGTCAAACCTACTCACTAATCACAGATGAGAAAAGTATCAGAGAGATGGTTGACTGTTGCATTAACGGGAAACGAAAATGTAAAAAATAAAACGAGTTTTCCCAGATAAAAGAAAAGTGTTATTCACTTTATCTTAATCAGATTCATATTATATATAAATTTAAAGAAAATCGCCCCAGCCGTTTTCTAGAATTTGTTCTATCGCGTTCCATCGCTCTCGCTTTAAAAATGGATATTTAGATCAAAAATATCTCAAAATATACTGCACGTTGAAATGTAAAAATTTCAGAATAGCATTAGACTGCAGATATAAGACTGTTCTAAAGAAATCAGAACAACAGGACCAGGGCTCGCAGCGTTCCTAACATTTTCGCACTTTCCTACGACTATTTTAAAACGATAATCTTTATTGTATAATTCTATTACAGATGTTAAAGGAATCTACCACGAAGAATTCTTATTTAAAATACTGGTAGCAAAGTGCGAAAATTTTAGGAACGCTGCTAGCCCTGAATAGGACCTAAATCTGCTGAGTTATTAAATGGCGGCTTTTCGCGTTTTCTTTGATGTCGAGTTAGCGGTATATATGAGTTACGCCATCTACGAATGCTACGATACGATTTTAGGCTTAAGGCTGCGTCACTCGGAATACTACCGTCTTCCATGATATAGATTTGTATCTATAAACTCGATGCATGTAAAAATTTAGTTCAGTTAGGAAATATATACTACAGTTAAAAGTTAATAATACCGCTAATAAAGAGTGTGCATCCCTTTCGTGCATCTTCTGTATACGAGATATACAATTTATACACAAAGAGCAACATGCAAAAAGTTAGTTAAATTTAAAAGCGCATACCAAAATTGAAAACGCACTTCAGCAGTTATTTCACAAAGACAGTACTGTAACCGATTTCCTTTGTGTGTCCCTGTAAATGGTATGAACGCTTTATTCTATAGGAATCATCTTGTAGGGGAATTCAGTGATTTATATCAATTTCAATATTTTGAAGTAGCGTAAAATTACACTGTAAACGATTTTTCCTTATTGACCATAATGTAATAGAATGATTTTGAGTGTCCCTTTAAACGAACTATTAATGATACACACTTCATATTGAATTCCGAACATCTCATGGTAAACGTTATTAACATATATCAATTGCATGAAAATCCGAGTATATATTCGAGAGTTACATCGTAGACAGACGGATAAACGAATACACAAGCCGAATTCATAAACACTTTTTTCAACATTGGAAAGTGTTAAAAATGGATCAAAGTTTACTCAGTTTTATAACCTTCATTCTGTTTAGCTGTTCAGACACAATTAATAATTTGTAGTTTGAAAATGATTTTGAAAGTTATATTGAGCAGTATTCCATTTTTAGACAATGCAGCGCCATCTGTTGATGATATTTGCAATTAAAACGTGAAAGCGTAGTAAACAAATTCCTGACTTCACACATTGCACTTCTACAAGAATAACCTTAATATGTGTTACAGTTACTTTTTTGTTCAATATTAAACAACATTTAGTCTGTTTTCAGAGATCCCGTAAATTCTATTCTCGGAACACTGCGAATATTGATGCATTGGTAAAATTGTGGTTCTTAAAAGATTCATGTGTGTATTAAAAAATAATTCTCAAATTGTACTGAATGTACCGGGTGTCCTAAAAAGGACTGACTGATTTTAAAATTCAATAACTTGCAAATGGTGACAGATATTTAAAAAATTCTTGTAGGAGCATTATGCATAAGGTCAAAAAAATTTTGACAGTGATTTTAGTTCGAATTACAAACAATAGATGGCGCTGTAAGCAATTGGCGCTAAAAACAGGCTCGATTTTTTGGTCGATCTCTTCTTCCATGCGGAAAAAGGAGGTGGAAATGTATTAAGTGGGTCCCGAAGGACCAAATATCGAGCCTGAATTTAGCGTCTATTGATCGCAGCGTCATCTATTGTTTGTAATTCAAACTAAAATTGAAAATCACTGTAAAAAAAAAAAACTATTGACCTCATGCATAACCCTCCTGCAAGAATTTTTTAAATATCTTCACCGTTTGCAAGTTATTGAATTTTAAAATCAGTCAGTCCTTTTAGGACACCTGGTAGTATCAATATATTTTTAAACATATAAGTATTATTTCAACGTGAAAATTTGATTTAATTTTTTTTTTTATTTTTTTACTTATTTCTGAAAAGGAAGATCTCCTTACTGGGCATGCTCAGAATAGTTTGAAAAAAAAATACTAATTAAACTACTTATGTATGTAATAAAGAAGCAGTCAAATTTAGCGGCGGAATTACAGTAGAAAGTCTGTAAAAAAATATATATATATATACTTTCGAGTATTTCGAGCGAAAAGACGACAGCCTAACGTGATTTGGCGAACAGATCTTTTCCTCGTCAAAAGTAAACGATTTTAATACACCTGAAAATTGCTTGTTAATTGATTTTTAGAATGTCTGTAAATAGTATTTAATGAATTTAAACTTAAACAATGAGGAGAGTTTAATAAATATCTCTTATTGTATTACATATTTATGTTGCTTGTTATTTAACTTTATTAATTTAAAAATAATTTCATATATAGAAAATATTTTCATATATTTAAGCGTATTCTAAAATAAAGGCAAGATGAAGAATGCTGCATTTATTCATTTCAATATGAAAGAAGTCGGTGTTGCCATAGCAACAAAATTGAATCGACAGAGGACTTACATTTGAGATTGAAACAATTTTAATTTAAATTTTGTTTTAATTCATAAAATTTAATAGTTAACTTTCATTATAAATATATATACATATGAGAAATTTATAGTTAAATCAAACTAAAATCACAAAACTAAAGTTATTTACATTAAAGTTATTTAAAAAAGTTCCATATGAAACAGTTTTATCTTAAAGAGTATTTGACATAACAAAGCATTTTTTGACATTTTATTCCATCGCCAACCGGTGATAAATCACCAAATATCGAAATTTTCATTATTTTTTTACGGACGCTCTATCGAGTTTACGCCGAATTTTTTTTATAAACATATCTATTCTCATGAGAAGAGCATTCTATATTTTTTTCAGATTTTTAGGAGTATGCCCGTATGGAGACCTTCCTTGTAAGAATTAAGTAATTCGGAAATTGTACGTCAAACGTGTCAAATAAGGTGCGTTCGTACTATAACTAGTTTCATAAATATTTAGATCTTGGTGCAATAGCTCTTATGCAAAAATGCGTGAATACAAAATTTATTACGATTCTATGTATTAAATTCAGCAATACGGAAGTAAAAGGACGCCATCTTAATTAGGAATTCATTACCCTGGCAAAATAGAATCATTCGTTGCCTTATCATGGGACATCATTGAATTAATTAAGTATGATAGGATTCAATAGAATGAAGAAAACTTTTAATAATGTCTTTTGAAGTATTTAATCAATTTTCCTAAAATTTGAAATAACTCGACACAATTCTGCAACGATTCTATACATTGAATTTCAAACCATTCGGTTGGGTAGTTTTTGCGCTGTTATATGCGGACAGGCGGACGGAGCAGACGATCACTATAGGTGCTACGTATTTATATATGTACGAACGCACCTAAAAAGAAAAAGAAAATATGCATGGACATACCGAATAATCTTTTAATAGTCAAACTGCTTACTACTAAATTCCTAATTAATATATAATACTACAATACGTATAGCTGCCATTGTTATAATTGTACATACAACATGTAATTTTAATGTAGAATCATATTTTATCGTCAAAATTAACTTCACTTCTAAATTTAATAATTTATGTGTTATTTTGTATTGAACTATAATTTTTTAAAGTTTAAAAATAATAGCACTAATTGAAATGTTACGAAAGATATACATATAAAATTCAGAAATAACAAGAAAATACTATATGTTTTTGAAAAATGCATCGATTCATGTAAAATATTTTATGTTTTGAAATTTTACTTTACTAGTGCCCATTGAATTTAAAATTTATTTACATTTTATGAGAATTATAAACGAAAAATGTATCCATTAGCTATACAGTTTTTTTTTTCCATTTTGTTTTCCAAGTATTTTACATATTTTTTTTTTTTTTTTTTTTTTTTTTTTTTATTCTTAAAACGTTTTTCGATTACGCCTATTTTCATGCTTTTTTCATATGTTTAAATTATTGTTATATTTTAAATGTGATTAGATGCAAATAATTTTTGAAATGCTGCAGAACTGTAGGCCGTAATTTTTATCACAGTTTTTTAGAAGACTTTTGAAATTTTGCGTCTTACAAACATATTAAAAAGAAAACAAAAGTATATTAATACAAATACAAATAATCGGAATAATTGCCTGTATTTGATCAAATTCCTCTTGCTTTATGACGTCAACAAACCTCTCTGAAATCCCTCTTGATTATTCATATCTCATTTGCGTTTCCCAGATTCCCTCAAAATCAGTAATTGGACAGTTGAACTATTATGTTGCGTTACAGCGGAAATTAAGATGCGCAATCTCATAACTGTGCCGATAACTAATTTCCGCTACTGGTTCCAGTTCAAAATGCGTGTTTTAGTATGGAGCGAGATAACGTAAATTATGAAAAAGACAAAATTTGATTTTTTTAATATTAAAAAGGTCATCCACATATTAAAAAGTGTCAAGTTAAGAATTTGACTTTTTTCTATATTAATATTTCCAGTATAAAACGTTGTTTTCTTCTTATACTTACACTGAAAATTGAAGAGAGGCTTTTGAAAAAGAAGAGAAAATAAGAAGAAAAATTTTCTCTTTAATTATTCAGTGAAATATAATGGGAAAAGCTATAATGGATAGGTATCGTATAAATTTTATGTAGTTCTTTTACAAATGTTTATTGAAGGAATTGATTACACTCGTGATAATATATTAATTAGTTTTATGTTTACACTGATATAAGTGAAAAGGTTGCAAAACATTTTGCTAATTTTTCATTACATTAGTACTTCAACTGCCAGAGCATCTGAGATACAGATGCTATTATAATGCGAATAGTCTAATTCTTAGAAAAAGTTATTCTCTTTATTAAATCTTCTCTTTATGTCAATACATTTGTTTGTTTTTGAGTTATCATGTTTTGAAGAAACGTCAAATTTTTCACCTAAAAAAATTATTTCTGTGTAATTGCTAAATATTTTACATATTTTTCAAAGTTTTAACTTAAATGTCACCATACAGAATTTGCTATAAAGAGAAAATTTCGAAAAATCACCTCCGAAGGTGTACGGATACCTTAAACATCAAGACGTAAATGCGTTCATCATGAAATCTTCTATTACACCAGGACGTATGTGCGTATGTGCCCATTTTAAGTCCAGACTGCTGCATTCTAAGCTTTTTTTCTTTCTTTGTGGCTAATTCCTATTGTGACTGTTTTTTACGGGCTTTATAGCATTTGCATACATAGCTTATTTTTTTTATTTTCTACATAGCTGCGTTTTATTGTAATGTAACGATAATTCGAAAGACTTACAAACTTTACACCTGTAATAGTTGCTTATTTCAAACCTTATTTCTGTTTGTATAATATAAATAACCCTTTATTTCATCGCCTCACATCACATATAATTAAATAATTCACATGTAATTTAAAATAATTAAACTAGTTTTTGACGAAATACAACATATCTGGTATTCAGCTTACTATCAATAATATGAATCTGGTGCTTAACACGTAAAGCCGGCGCCGATATTCATGTTTTTCGCTGTGAGATGGCTCTCGAACTCATATTTCGCTTAATCTGGCAGCGCGATACTGTCCCTTATTCAGACACTGTATGTAATGATCCGCCCCTCTCATATTTATTGAATTGAACTCGAATGCAACAAGCAGAGTTGATTGTGAATGTCTGAAAGTTCGTAAGGAGTAAGCAAATTACTTAGAGACATGATTTTATTGACAACATATGTACGAATTAAATATAAAATGCCTTACAATCTAAAGAAATATGGACAACATGATATAAATGCATTTCTGTAAGGTAGAAGCTACGCCCTTAGTCAATGATATTTTTTGAACGAAAACAAGACTTCTCGTTTCTCGTCGTTATTGTATTAAGTTTATAATAATGAATTGTTTTTAGAACTGAATTTTCGAATATTCAAGTGTGACCCACCTATAGTGCACACCGACAACAGCATCGTCGAGTATGACCCACCTGTAGTACACGCCTTCTATGGAACAGTCGAGTATGACCCACCGGTGATGCACGCCGCCTGATGTGACAGTCAAGTGTAACCCACCGGTGATGCACGCCGGCGTTCAGAGGTTACGAACAGTGGAGCAGCATATATGTATATTTCTAAAAATCTGGCAATTCTAAATGACCCGCAGAGAACATTTTTCTTAAATAAATTGGATTCGACTATGCAGTTTTTTTGTGTGTATACGTGTGCGTGTTTTAAGTTATACAGGGTATTGCCGAATTCAACTGACAAATTCAGAGAGTTGATAGTAGGAATCAAGAGTATGAAAAATCGCAAACCACGTATCAAAACAAAAATACAGAGTGTTTCATACTAACTGGACGGTAACAATTTTGAGAAAAAAAATGCAATGAAAAAGCAAAGATATGCACCTTGTTTTGTGTGAAATGATATAAAATCACGAAAAGCTCTAGAAAAACTGGGTGCTCAAGAAATCGACGACCCTGTATAAACTAATAATAGCGCAGTCCAAATTGTGAAGCATCAAGTGCATGCTGCTGGCTCGTATAATGGAAACTTCTGCCACTTTTTCTTATGTTATCACATTTACATTAAAAGTGATCATCTCTATTAAAAGTTTTATTATAATATACTTCAGTTTTGGGAAATTTATTACCGTCAACTCAAATTGAGTTACAGTAGAACACACTGTACTTAAGATTAAGTAGGTTGTTTGCGCCCCCTCCCCCCCACCATGTTCTATGGTTATTTTTTATCCTCTTGATATTTACTATCCCACCTCTGCATTTGTCAGTGGAATTCGGCAACTCCCTGTTAGACGAAATATTTTTTGAAGCGATTGTCACAGAGTTTGAAATGAATAGACTTTGTTTTAGAAAATTTGTTTTATTATCCATATAAAACAAAATCGTTGAGTATTTAGTTGACAAATTTAATATTGTACTGTGATATTAATTCTGTCAACGTAAATTATTTTGTTTAGAGAAGTGTTCAACAAATCGGGGATACATTTTTTACAATCATTAAAATTATTAGATTATAAAACATTTCAAAATGTAAAAACAATATTTGTCAAATTTATTCAATCCTCTTTGTATACAAGATTATCAAATTTAAACTTGTTAAACTCAAAGAACTGGTTAGATTGGTACTTTACAGGCCAAAATAACATAAATTATGAACAACAGATGCAATAGATTAAAATATGTTAAAGAAATAGTCGTTCAACTTATTCAATTCTCATTGTATACAAGATTAACAAATTAAAACTTATTAAACTGAAAGAGCTGGTTAGACAGGTACTGTATGGGCCAAAATAACATAAATGATGAACATCAGATATGTTAGATGAAAATATTGTTAAGTAAATATTCGTTCAACTTATTGAATTCTTATTGTATACAAGATAATCAAATTTAAACTTATTAAACTCAAAGAGGTGGTTACATAGGTTACATGTGCCAAAATACCATAAATAATTAACATACGCTAATAATACGTTTGAATAAAAAAAATAATTAAATATTCGTTCAAGGTATTCAAGATTTTAAAATTTAAAATTATTAAATTCAAACACCTGGTTAAATAGGTACTCTATCGTCCAAAACAATATAAATAATGTACAACAAATATACATTAGAAACTTTATAATATGCTTATAACTACTTAAAAGGTGACAAAAACATATAAAAACCATATAAAAATATTATTTAATGTAACCCGAGATCTTTCGAACACACAAGCGTTCATTTTCAAAGGGATAAAAGATGATTGACTGAATAGAAATACATTTTAAAAACAAACTTTTTAAAATGTATTTCCATTCAGTCAATCATCTTTTATCCCTTTGAAAATGAAAGCGTGTGTATTCGAAAGATCTCGGGTTACATTAAATAATATTTTTATATGGTTTTTATATGTTTTTGTCACCTTTTAAGTAGTTATAAGCATATTATAAAGTTTATTAATAACAAGGTGAAAATTTCCTTCACGACACTAGTGTTTGAAACAATGTTTTGACTCTATTAAATACATTAGATTAAAAAATGTTAAAAATAATTGTAAATAATGAATTCTATATATCCTGGGAAACGTAATTTGCATAAATGGAGAAATTTTGAACACCGAGAATATGTTACATTTAGCCGGATATTCATTGAACGTATTTTATATTAAACATACTCGATAGCATTTACGATGGATTCTGCTCAACGACATACTGTAAAAAGCTCCAAAAATTTCATCTATGTATCACAAATGTTTATGAAAACTTATTTTAACCTGATAAATAGTCAGAATCAGATATAATTACGAGAATATTTCTTATACCTTCCGAAACCATCGGCGAAGAAGTAATCAGAAATAATCATAGAGGAAGAACTCGTAAGTTTTTAAATATTTACTGATAATGCTTTTGAAATAAAATGTCTATATTTCCATCGATAAATTTCTAAAATGTGACAAAATAATTTCTACTGTGCCTGAAGTTTATTCACAAAAGTTTATTACATTTATACAACTATAATGAAAAAGTATTTTCTTTCTATGAGATTTTGTTTCAAAATTTTCAAAAGTTTTTACATCTGTTTTCTGTTTTGTACTCGGTAGTATAGAATTCAATGTTAAAAAATAATAATAAAGAATTCAGAATTAGAAATTCGCCGATAAAACAGTTTTCTTTCAAAGAAAATCTCGAAATTTTTATTTTATTGAAACATTCACTTAATATTTTATACAGTAAAGCAAGTGCAAATGTCTTTCTAAACTACTGAGAGTGGTTGTTGAGGAAGTGTAAGAAGTTATACTTGCTTTCTTCAAAATGAAATTTCCTTTTGGAGCATGAATAAACAGACTTATTTTAAAACGAATAGTGACTGGTACAACTGACTCGCAATTTCCCTTCCTGTAAGCATCCTAGTACAAATAATTTTCATTTCCTTTTTTAAACAAAACATCGCATTCGTATTTATTTCTCTGGAATATACAGAGTGTTTCACTACCAAGCCGACAGACGTTCAAACGGTGTGGGGGTCACAGAGACGGCTCGGAATCACATAGTGTTGGAGGGTTGAAAATGTAATCCTAACGAGATAGGGACTGAATCATCGTGATTGAAAATTGACATTTAAAGACCATAAGCTTAAAAAAACTCATGATTTTCATATAATGAAGTTGTCTGAAGTCTCGTAACGTGGGCACCGCATTGAATCGCGGACGTTTTGATGTACGCTGTGCATCCGTCGGACGTTCGCAGTAGCAACGAAGATAAGTCATTTCACAACGCTCCAGTTACCTCTGATAAGTTGGAGGATAAACAAAGATGCAGGAATGACAAGCCTTCGATGAACTTCGGGGAACTTCATTATCAGAAAATCATGACGTATTTTAAGTTTATGGTCTGTAAACGTCAATTTGCTATCACGATGGTTGAGATACTAACTGTCCTCTATCTCTTTAGGATTGCAATTTCGACCCAGCATTGCTATGTGATTCCCAGTCGTCTCTGTGCCCCCTACACCTCCTGCAAGTTTGTCGGCCTGGTATTGAAACACCCTGCATTAAATTGTAAAAAAACTAAAGATATTATTTGAGGTATCTTTAAGACTAAAGGTTCGTTAGTTAAATATTTACTGTATGTTTACTGAAAATATTCAATACAATATTTTTGAAAAGGAATAGGAAAAAGGAAGAAAATCTAACAAGGTCTTTTTTTTATCAATTAATTATTTCTATTTTTAATAGTTTTATTCATTACTTTAGTTTTGTGTGGGGGAAAAATATAAAATATCGAATAAAAATTAACTGCGATTTCTTATATTTCTTAAATTCATTTAAAGAATCCAACTAACATTGTACAGCTTAATGTCGAGAATAATGACTGAATTTTAAGAAACAATTACTCAGAAAAAGTAGGTATGAATATATATATATATATATATATATATATATATATATGAATGAACATATGAACATTACCATTGTAATAGACAATACCAAACTACAATAACAAATGATTATGAGCAGATCATTTTCATGTGTCTAATGGAAAATGATTTAATTACATTTTTTAGAAAGCACCGATGCCTACAATTTAAATTCCTGTTATTACAGAATATTTTATTCATTTGCATCGTTTACGCTGAATGAGATTTTCCTGATGTGCCTCAAATTAAGACGGAATATACGAAAAAAAAAATGTATATTCTAGTCCAAACACACAATCAGCCACCGGTGGGTAAGGGTATTAAATCTGGTACTCGAACTGCTTACTACTTGCTACTTTTTCTTACTGGAAATTTCCTCCACTGCAACATTTCTAACCTTAGATGCATTTTCTGATTAGTCCTGCTATATGAATTACTTCCGTTAGATACACTAATTACTTTTTACACTGTTAAAATTTTGTGGCGGGATGAACTAAGTTTTCGTGCTGCATTGGCTGCAACCATAACATGATGAAATCTCATCACAACAGTTGGAGCTCCAGTTGAACCATAGTTTCAAATATTTGAACGAGGTTTCACAGTCTTATGGTTGCAGTTACTGCAGCACCAACATCTAATTCAATTGACCACAAAAATTTGACCAGTGTACAGAAAGTAATATTTCTAAATTCCTCCATATTTGGCAAGGAAAGCATGGTTTTTTGGCCGTAAAATTTGTAATCGAGACCATCCTGTCTTGAGCAATCAGTATGCTGAGGAAATTGTTACTACTTATATTCGCTACTACAGGGGTTGGACAAAATAATATGAACACCCATTTCGGTGTCGTACTTAGACCGTCCAATACCGCTTTCCCACGTGTCGCAACAGTCTGCAACCTAATGGCGGCGGAAGGGAAGGCATCAGTCAAGCATTTGCCGGTGTGAAAGTTGTATGAGAAAATTTTGTTCACAGTAAATCACTATTATGTCCGACCTGTCCTACGTCCAAAGATTCATGATTATTGGAGCACGCCTCGCTGGAGCATTCGTGTCTAGAACAGTCATCCTAATGGGTTTTTTAAGGACCACTGTGTAAAGGGTATTGGCAGCCTACAGAAAACTGGGAAAGATGTCCTCTGTAAAGCAGAACAGTTGGCGAAAATCGAAGGTGACATACCGGGATAGACGTTCGTTGAAGAGGATAGTCGCCAGAAAATGTAAGACTACACTGCCGCAGATAACCTACGAGATGAACAACCATCTTCAGAACCCGTATCCATCTCGGAGGTTACCTGCTGCAGTGTGTTCTTACGTTTTTGGGCGACTATCTTCTTTAACACTCGTGTATCCCGTTCGGTCAACTTTGACTTTCGCCCAATGTTCTGCTTCGATGAGGAGACCTTTCCCAGTTTTGCGTAGGCTGCCATAACCCTTGGCAAAGTGGTCCTTAAAAAACCCAAAAGGTTCGGTGTTCTAAACACGGATTCTCCAGCGAGGCGAGCTCCAATAATCATACCTCTTTGTACCTCGGACAGGTCGGACATAATGGCACTTTGCAGAGAACATAATTCTCTCATACAACTTTCACACCGGCAAATGCTCGACTGCTACCTTCCCTTTCGCCGCCATTAGGTGGCAGATTGTTGCGACACATGGCGAAGCGGTATTGAACGGTTGATATTATTTTGGGAACGGTTGATATGACGGTGTTCATATTATTTTGTCCAACCCCTGTATATCTTAGCTACACTTGTCTTACAACAAATACAAAATACTAACCTCTGATATATCTGGGTGATTTGGAGGGAGTTCTCCACCACTCGGTAATCTAGCAAATCTTTCATCAGACTCTATCTACAAGTTGACAAATGGTATCGATTCACCAGCTTGTAAGATAAGGGCATCTGACGTCACTATTAGCATACTATTTGTTTTTATGCTTCCGATTGTCCATCTTAGGCTACCTGGTTAGTCTTCAAAGAAGCCATTTATGATCTTATTGATCAATGATTAAAACGTTTGAGATACGATTGGTCTACGGAACTATGACGATTCCAGTAATGATCAATAACACATAAATATCGTAGGTAGAGTCGTGGGAAAAAAGTAAACACCCCCATTAACTCTGCAACAAATTATTGTAGAAGACAGTTACGGGTACCAAACGATTGGAAATAAAGTCTACTTTTAAATAAAGCATATAAAATTTGCTTAGGGGGCCATCTACATATCAAAACGAACCCAAACTTTGTTTTTTTTTTCAATAGAAATAACCATAAATGAAGTTAACACTCTTGAATTAGCCTAAATCCAAAATTTCATGAAATTCGTACAGTTAGTTTCCGAGAAATTAATTATTTTAAAATGAGCATATTTTAGGGGCTGCATCCAAATTGAAATTCGGTACTCGATTGTTAAAATGCTAAGAATGATTGTGTCATTTTTATTAATGTATTATTTCTTACCAATATGACCATTTCACTTACTTAATATATTTTGATTTTGCCAGCCTAAACATTTCAACAAAATGAGTAAAATATATTTTTTCAAATTATGGTTTTCTGTACATTATAGACGGCCCCCTTAAACCATCATTTTGACGTTTTTTAATGATTATTCGAATACTACTTGAAAGAAAAATTTGAAATTGAGAATTCGAATAAAGTAGGACATAATAAATATAAATCTATATAAAAATTGTAGGTTGTAATTCATATTTTTTTTTCAAATATTAATTTCATTATTCATATTATAAAATTTTTAAAATTACAAATTAAATGTGTTTATGTTTGGTTTTTTTAGTATTATAGCCACACACAAAATTATCACACAGGGATTATAATTTCAGGAGATATATGAAAATGTAATTGAACATTAGAAGCTCTAAATCTTGAATGTTTATAATTCAAAAACTTATCATTCAAATAACAAGAAACTCTAAATTTTGAATGTTTATAATTCAAAAACTTTTCATTCAAATGACTAGAAATTTCATTTCAAGGCTAAGTTTGAATCGAAAACTTGAAATATTTTGGCAAAATCGGATGTTGGTATTGAAAAAAACAAAGTTTGGTCTAGTTTTGATTTGTAGGTGGCCTCCTAAGCAAAATTTTTATACATCATTTCCAAGTAGACTTTATTTCCAATCGATTGGTACCATTAACCTTCTTCTACTGTAATTAGTTGCAGAGTTAGTATGGGCGTTTACTTTTTTCCACGCCTATAGATTTGTTGATGGAAGTGCTAGTTTGTAAATATGTCTGTCCTTATGTACAAATATCCATGTCAGTTACAAGAGTGGTAATTGGGATAATGTTTCGAAAAGTTTGAGAAATAACAATGCAATAATCGAAAAAAAATTATTAAAAAATGACTTTCATAAATAGTTTTTAGTAAAAATTCTATATGTAATATTTTTTTTCCCATTTTTAAATAAATCTATAACATTTTCTTTAGTTTTATTCCAATAAAATGTATAAAAAAGATCAAAGCTTGATCTATTGATACATCAGATTCGTGAATTTCTAAAATAAAGTACAGAAGGTTGATTTCCCAGTCTACCTATCTCGATACTAACGCAATTACTGTTGATTTAAGTTATCGAAGCTTGTTCATCGGGGATTTCAACTAGATTTACAAGAAAAACTGAAGTAATCCCATGAGATACGATTAATAGAGGTCGTCAAATAGAAGAATTGCTCCGGTTCTTTACATTAAATATCTTGGGATTTTTTGTTTGAAATACTTCCAAACTTACATTAAAAAAGTAAGCAGTATAAAATCAATCTCAATACCTGCGAATGTTATTAATATTTCTTTTATTGTATTTCTTATATTAACACTTGCTCTAATAAAAATGATTAAATTATACTTGTAATTTAAACTGAATGAATGTCACTAAATAATATAAATCTGAAAGAGTTCCTAATCTATTAAATCTTCATAAATATTAAATTATAAACTATATATAAAAATCACTTCAAAACATCAAAGTACTCATTAATTGCTGTAAGTGATAAACATAAATTTTAAAACGGTAAAATACCTTTATTTATTTACATTTCGACATGTTTCATTGCAACAGACGGCAACATTCTCAAGAAAATAAAATGATAAAAATATTTTCGCAAAAATTCAAATTGGAAATCTAGTAAACAAAAACAAAAACAAAAATCACTTGAACACAAGCATATTGAAATTAACTGCAATATTCAAAATAGAAATTTGTGAACGTGAATTATTTTATATTATTATTTCATTATCCTGAATAACATTTCTTTTCAAATTTTAGGGACCTCCATGGAGGCTGAATCATTGTAAATATTTCCATTGAGTAAGAAGATATCTATTTATTCCCTGATGATGGATGGTAAATAAAATCTTGATGGATAAATTATTCTACTATTTTTAACCCTTAAATGCCGGGTCTTGCTTTTCGGCAACATACCCAAAGCAGGCTTCTAAAATAGTACTAGAATAATATTGAAGCTATAATGCCTTATGTTGCCAATAAAATACATTCTAAAATATTATTAAATCGATTTTCAACATGTAGATGGCAACACTTGTGCCGTTTAAGAATAAAGATAGATTTATTTTTTCAATTTTTGTTACATGTTCTTTTTGTTTTGTTCGGAAGCTTGCGAAATACCCTATTTTGTTCTGCAGTGAGCAAGTAAAATTTATTTCTTATTATAGTTCCTAAAATTCCTGTGTTTTTAATATTATAATATTTTAATAAGGAAAATTATTTTTTCAATTAAAGACCAGTATTGCCGATTAGTAAAAAACTGTTTTTTAGCCGTAAACCCTACTTAAAACAAAATATGATTTTTTAAAGTATTTTTCCCATGATTTATTTAAAAAAATGAAAACATTATTACAAAGATTTTTGAAAGAATCAGGCATTTAAGGATTAAAATCTATTTTCAAAGTTTCTCTGTTATATAGTTTGGCCAGAGCTGTAGTTTTCTTGCTGTATTTGATGTCCGCTATATGTTTTTTTTATCCTAGTTTTGAGTTTTCTATTGGTCATTTCTATATAAAATTGCACTGTTCCATCTTCTTTGGTGAAAGATATATGAAATAATTTTTTTTTTATAAACGTATCTATCCTGATGAGTAAAACATTCTATAATTTTTTCAGTTTTTTTGCAGTATGCCCGTATGGAAACATTCCATGTGAGTAGTGACTTGCCAGGTGACCCGCTTAAATCAGGACTCCTAATGTTGTGGACATCACTAACTTCTTTCAGTGTATTTCGCCATCTTTAATCGCAGATTATTCTGCCATTAGACAAGGCGAATAAAATTACTTTAAAATACTGGTATCCGGTGCATTTTGTTGACAGATATTACGAAATGTAATCTCCAAATAAAGGATATAAAATAAATCATACTCAGTAAATAACTTTCATCTATCAATATGATTCATAAAAGCAATTATTAAAGAACTTGTTACTCAAAACAAGGAAGTTTACGATTATAAATAAATACTTTATATAAACATTTCATCGCATATCCAAGAAATTAAGACATTTGAACAATCAATAAACTAAACTGTTTAAGTGACTATAAATATAAATAATGTAATATTAAGATTAATGGTACTAATATCCTGTTTTTGATTTCAATAATGTATAATATATGTTTTTTTTTTCATTTACTTCTATTCCAGACTCTCAAAAGGAGAGATGCGGCGATATTATGCAGCAATTGTAACTAATTAAATTGTTTCTTTCTTTCTTTAAAGTTTAAATCTACATTTTTATACGAGTCATAAAAAGAAATCACGCGTGCTCCAAAAACAACATAAAATATTATAGCATTAGCAGAGAATGGGAATGTGAAATGATTTGACTTTCCAGATTATATTACCCTGATGACGGATTCCAGATAAACCACGCATATAAACCATAAATACAAGGTAAGCTAATTTTTCTCTTACCTATGCTTTTATTATTGAGATATGAATAAATAATAAACTGTGGGGAACAACGAATTTAGCGCAAATACTTTGTTGGATAAGTTGAAATACGTCTAACACATTTGGAGCCCGATTTACTCGGAACTCCTGGCAACACTACTTCTGAGTCGCCATGTCACGAACTGAAGGAGTCACATTTTGACACTTATAACCATTTGTCGCCAGAAGGACATCGACAGAGTGAGCTCTATTCGTAACGAAAGATTTATTTGATTTTTGTTTTCTTTGAAATAAATTTATGAAAAAACTTTCCTATTCTTAAAAAATATAAAGAAATGTGCAACTATATAATAAATGAATAGGTTAATGTTTTCGAGAAAAAAATAGATTATTACTTACAGCATGACTTTCGCAAAATTTTCGATGTATCATAGTCTATTTATAAATAAAATGGCTTTATTTTTTTCACTGAATTCGTGCCATTTGCATACAAAGATATTAAGATGAGGCAATTTTTTCTTCCCTTCTCGTCATTCCTGAAAGAAGTGCAGTTTTTCTCTCTTCAAATGCTAATATAATGTCTTGTTGTTTGAGGTTCTTGATCATTAAGATACAAAGAGACGGAAAACTTGTTCGACTGAATTTAGTATAAAATTTTCATTTGAAAATAGAAGTAAAACAGAAGAAATAAATGTAGTGTTTTAAACAACTTCAACAAAAAAGATTACATACTGGGTGTCCTAAAATAGACTGACTGATTTTAAAATTAAATAACTTGAAAATGATGACAGCTATTAAGAGAATTCTGGCAGGACAGTTGTGTACACTGAAAAAAATGAAGAACTCAAGAATGAGTAACTCGATGTACTCATATTGAATTGAGTATTTTTGGATCAAAAATAAACCTATGCTTTTTCAATTTTGAAACAACACATGTTATCAAACCCAAACAAAACGATAATTTTGCACCCTGTAATGGTTTACTTCATTTATGGCGGCATAAATTATGTTTATTAATGTAAATATTAAATTATGAACAGTATTTAAAAATAATTTAAAAGTGTTTGGAAGATAATGCTCTTGTCATAAAATTATTCGATTTGGGTATCTTGTTGATAATTTTGCTATTTTTCTTAATAAATAATCAATTAAGCGTTTCTTGTTAATAACTGTGTGCGGGAAATGAATGTCCGTACATTTTTTATTTAATTTTTAGGTTTAGGGAGGCAGTACATAACGATTCATAGTTGAATTAACAACCATGGAATCAAAAATGAGTCCACGTGTTTCTCAATTTTGAGTGCATTTGGATCGGAGCTATTTTGAGTATGTGACGTATTTAAAATTGAGCACTTTTTACTCAATTTTGAGTACCCATTTTTTTCAGTGTAAGATGCCAGGAGTTTGTTTTACTAAGATTCTCGGTTTTAGTTCAAAATAGCAGCAATAAATGGCGCTGCAAGCTACAGGCGCTAATGAAGGCTCAATTTTTTACTTATCTCTTCTCCCAGCATTGATACGAACGAAGGAATTTAAATATATGGAGCGGGTCTCAGTTGCCAATGCTATCCTGTTCTTAGGGACCCAAACCATATATTTAACCCCCTTCCTCGCGTCCATACTAGGAAAAAATCTCGAAAAAATCGAGCCTCGATTTAGAGCCTATTGCTTGCAGCGCCATCTATCGCTGTTATTTGAAACTAAAAGCGAGAATTACAGTTGAAAAATCTCCTGACATCGTACATAGCATTCCTGCATTTTTTTATAATAGTTGTCAATTGTCACAATTTGCAAGTTATTGAATTTAAAAATCAGTCAGTCCGTTTTAGGACACCCGTTTATTTGGCAATGTACTGTTATAAACGCATTCTAATAGAGGTTTAAACTTATAAGATATTGGAACTTAAGATATTGGAATTTTACTAATTATTTCACTACGTGTGTCTGTCTTTCCGTCCGCGTTCTAACGATCATAGACTTTTTTAAAGTCGTGAAATTTTTATATGTTGTGGAGTTTTACAAAAATAGGTTGCTAAGAAGAATCTTGTAAAAATCAACAAACTCTATTAAAAAAAGAAGAGCCGGTAATCACTAAAAATTACGTAGACATTAAAAAAAGTCCCTTTCTAAATCAGATTTCTTACTAAATTAGTAACCTTAGCGTAATTTTTGAGAAATTACCAAATTTATGTAAAGAAAATCTAAATGAAATGTAAAGGTAAATTTTATGTCTATTACAGATCATTTTAATAACTACATAATTTAAAATCTTCCGAGGCATATCTGGGAGAACGGCGGTGCGTCCGCCAAGTTCGCACAAGCCATAAGTTACCTTTTCCTGAACCATTTCGGCATACTTTTCACCCCCTCATAACGTCGTTTTAGGGAGAGATATAGAAATTTTTCGTTTATACACATGTTCGTATGGTCAAACTGAACTAAGGTTCCACGATTTCATGTTTCTATATTTAGTAGTTTTCGAAATATTAAATTCCGAAAAAGTGCTTTTTTGTCACTGACTCACTTCGCATCATCAAATAACTAAGGTACTTCTAAAAGTCGTAGAATCATGAAATTTCACAAGTAAGTCGGGTTTGTAGCACAATTAACCAGAAAAATCTGAAAACACAGAATTTCCGCCTCTAAATCCTTCAAACAGGGAGTGTTCATTTGGCCGTAAAGAGTTCCTTAACACATTCAATTGTGCCAATGTTGGTCGCCAAAACTCGATTACAGAGTTTTGAAGGGGGTCACGTGATTTCAAGCAGAATAACATTTTATATATATGCTTTTCCAAAGATGTTTGTTAAATAGAAAAAATGAATATACCTAAAAATTTTAATCAGTATAGGTTATGATATATTTACGATATTAAAACAATAAAACATTTAACAAAATATAACCGCAATTTGGTACGTTTCCGATATAGTAGCCTTGGCGAAATACAGAAAATAGCCTTGACGAGAAAAGAAATTTGATAATAACGTATTTTCTGGCAACAAATTTACTGTGTCATATACACAAGCAATTTTTTCCATATGTATACAATTTATTTAATGTAAGGAACCCGTTTATTTATTTTTATATACCAACATAAATAATTTGTATATAAAAAATAATATTTTATACATGTATAAATAATATGTTTATA
This sequence comes from Maratus speciosus, assembly GCA_963932465.1. Classification (NCBI taxonomy): domain Eukaryota; kingdom Metazoa; phylum Arthropoda; class Arachnida; order Araneae; family Salticidae; genus Maratus; species Maratus speciosus. The sequence goes on along the minus strand of OZ010790.1, from coordinate 23,368,394 downwards.
TGTATATAAATACATGTATAAATAATATGTTTATATGTATATAAATACATATATAAATAACATAAAAGTTCATCAGGTTTGTTTTCATAGTTGTTTACATCATTTGGCAACATATCTCAGTTTCTGAAGTCCCAATTGCGCCAAGATTTGAAAAAAAATGCCAAGGTCCCTATAGTGGAAAAATATCCTAATTCCATATGAAAGTTTAAAAATCTCCTTTTAATTAAATGAAATGTGTAACTAATAAACTGTCTTTAACGATGTGCGACAGATGTGGCGTCCGAAGTCCGCTGCTAATGTTATTATATTGTATTATTAGCCTACTTACTGTTAATTTATTGTTAATTTTAAATCTGTAAAAGAAATATTATAGTTATAGATAAGATATGTTGGTCGCCAAAACCCGATTACAGAAAATTAGCCTGAGTTATAAAGGTGTTACATGATTTCAAGCTGTATGAATTTTTATATGCTTTTACAAAAATCTTAATAAGGCAAATCTTTCAGTTTATCTTTCTATCTTTTACTTCCTTAAAACAAATTTTATTAAAGACCGGGAGGCGGTTGCACAGATCATCACCTCATCGAGTTGACGGCTGAAATTTTAGGATTAGTTAAATATCGATTAGCGTATTGAAATGTAACTGGTCTGCCAAATCATATCTTTGTAGAAACCACCTACAGACCCGATTTTACTGGTTAATTGGTGGATTTTCCATTGTGTTTTCCTGCACCCATTCCTCCATGTTTCCAAACTTTTGGATGCAGGAAAATACAATAGTAAACCTATCGGTTAACAACTAAAAGTAGGTCTTCAGGTGGTTTCTACCAAGATATGACTTAACAAACCAGTTGCATTTAAATATGCTAATCCAGTTTTAACTAATCCTAAAATTTCAGCTGTAAACTCGATGAGGTGAGGGTGTGTGCAGACGCCTTCTGGTCTATTATAAATGTCGGAATTCTAATCTCAATAGCACTCTGGTCAATCTGGCAATTATCCCTACTATTTATGGAACACTATTCCTTTAAGTGAATTTTAATGATGTTAATGAACGTATGTATATGCATCATGCATATTATACATATGCATATAATACGAAATACATTTGCGTCATACATATTATAGGTATGTGTATAATACATAATACATATGCATCATTATGACGTCAGAATAAAAAAAAAATTTGTCGCCAAATTTGAGAATTGACATGATATATTACCAAATTTGGCGAAACTTTGCTAGTGGCTTTGACGCTAGTGGCTATTTTTCAATGAGTTAATGCGCGCCATCTATATTTTATATTTCCGCATATCATCTGAATAGTTAAATGATATAACGTACTAATATTTCCAAAGTGCTAATAGTTTCGTCACTGCCCAAAACCTCTGCTATTGTTATTATATTGTACTGTTATTACACTTACTGTGACTATGTTGTTAATCTTTACACCGCTAAAACTTCTGTATTATATAAAGAGAATTTACGGAAACTATTAAAGCATTGAAACTATTTAACCTGTTAATCGATATGTACGTTAGAATGAATCTTCTATAATCCGGTTCCTCGCATTTTAGTTTTCAGGTTTCGAATAAAATTAGCTAAAATCTTAAAACCATGGCACATTAACTAATTCTTCAACACGATCAGATGAGAAGAATTATAGATTTTCAAATGGATCATGGCAGTGAGCCGGTAGACCTTCTATTCTTCCGTAATCGAGTCTATTGAAAAGGTTAACGTGAAACAAAAAGATATTAGCATCAATATGGTTTAATGCAAATGCAGATATTGTCAAAGGATTTCATAAGAACCATTTCCCTTGTACCCAGTCGTATCAGTTAAAGTACAACAATTGGCAGTGAGCCCAATTAGAAAAGATTACTTAATATGTTTAAAAATTTCCGCATTAGAGAACGAATCGTAACTGCTAAAGAAACATGCATAAGTGAGTTAAGAGATATTTGTCACGAAAGATGAAATACACAACAACACAAAATATATGATGTGCTTCCATGATCGTAAAGAGTTCTTGATTTCTCTATCAAAAGCTTCCGACTTGGCGATAGAATGGGCAAGTAAATTAAATTATGAATAACAGTAACATGATGTAGCGTTTAACATGGAATTAATACGGTAAATACTGCTTTCTAGAGGCGGCTGGTACTTTAATATAAAAATAAATAAAGTATACATTTCTAAAGCTGAATAAAATAAATTAAGGTATTTTTATGTTAGCCGGGCGCAAGTGGCAAATCGCCAAATACTGTTCCCAACTCCATTGTTCATATTGCATTCATTTCATTTAAAGATATATACTTTTCAGTCATCTCATTTAAAATAGATGCATTTCCCTCATTTTATTAAGTAGAATATTTAACATAGAAATAAATAAATAAGAAATAATAACATAAACCAAAATATTTTATTTGAAAATCAAAGCATTGTTTCTAATTTACACATGTGAAAAATGAAAACTGCTATTGGCGAAAAAACAAAAGGCTAATGAGGAGATTTGCTCCCGGCTAACATAAAAGTACCGAAATTTAAGTTTTTTCATATTAATATAGTTTATAATAACAAACTTGAAAAAACATACAAAAATTAGTGATATCCCAACAAAAAGTTTTCGGTTAAAAAAAAAAAAAAAAAAAAAAAAAAAAAAAAAAAAAAGCGCCAAGTTCTCTTTAATGTTTCGGACAGAAAAAGTAGTGATATCTGAAGTTCGCACAAGTTAAAAGCCAAACAGCCCAAATCTTTCATTGAAAATGGCTTCATGCGACTTGGCCGTTAATGCCTTCGAGAGAGTTTTTCAAATTTTAAAATATGTACAAATGAGCTACATGCCAACTACATTTTTTGATTATTTTAGGCATTTTGTGGCACCGAGTACAGAAATAAAATACACATTTGAAAAAAGCATTTAAACGACTTCAGTCTATTTAAATGCTTAGAAGTTGCAAATAACAAAATACTTGTATTCAGGAGATAATATCCATAATTGCTAAAACATAATTAGTATCAGCTTTTAACACTTTATAAATCGAATACATCTTAATGTATGCAAACAAACTATAATAAATGTTCAAACGAAAGAAATCTCTTTCGTCAATACACAAGATTTCAATATTATACAATAAAATATATTGTAACATATTGTGAGATTTTAAATAAGTAAATTTTTTTTTATTTCTTGGGTTTTACGTTAATGACTTTAGCTTTAGACAGACCGTACAATAATGGCAATTAAACCACAAGTGGATTAAATGATCTGTAATCAAAACTAATGTTTGTTGAAACTGAATGGTAGTTATCAGAAATCTTTTACTTATAATGTATTTATGGGAATTTGCCTCTTTGCATTCTATTATTACTTTTAATATTTAAATAATTCATAAATGCGTAATTTCCAATCATTAATTTTGAAATGCTGTAGAAGGCATTAACGGCCAAGTTGCAGGAAGCCATTTTCAATGAAAGATTTGGGATGTTTGGCTTTTAACTTGTGCGAACTTCAGATATCACTACTTTTTCTGGCCGAAACATTAAGGAGAACTTGGCGATTTTTTTTTCCGAAAACTTTTTGTTGGGATTATTATTTTTTAATTCGAACTGACTAAAATCAATGTTTTTTTAATCACTAAAAGCTAATTACGAAATATATAAAAACTTTAATTTACAGTTGTGCTTTTTTTTTGGTGAAGAATCTCCAGCTGAAAACAAATTTTATTTCTTATTTTTTGCATTGAATTCCTTTTATTAATATTGGTTTATTTTTTAAAGTTTTATCTTGATTTAGACTATTTTGTTAAACTTCTAGTAAAATATTTATTTATAAAACGAATCTTGTCACACTACTACATTCATGTCGAAACCTTATCGAGTATATCTCTATATAAATGAAATACAAACCTTTTTTATTTAATTCAATGTTTTAGCTGCTGATAAAGAAAAAATTTCGATGAAATCATAAAAAATTTATTCTCATCTGTTATATATACGAGTTGGAACCCGTCGAAATTCGACGAATTAAAATGTTTAGAAAGAAACTGTTAGATTAAATTTATGACAAACTTACAAAAATAATTTCAATACAAAATTCATCTTACATTGATTGTCTAACTCTTAAAACAAATAATATTTTTAACCTAAAATTACCAAAATATTATTTCCACAAACTTCAACTGCTTAAATTATTTAAAAATTAAACTGTATTAGAATACGTAATCAAGATGAATAATTAGGATGAAGTTATTGATTGAGGCTCTTACTTTTGTTTTTACGGGATGAAAAATCAGTAAAAAGGATTTTGCTTTGTCACATCATAAAATTTTCCCCTATAAAATCTAAATTGTACGTTATTTCCACATTCTCAAAATTTACATACACACCACTCAAATTCAAAATTTAAAAGTATTTTAACGCGCAATAATGAATGTATTTCCAAACTTAAAGTTACGTTTTCCGATACAACTTTGCATGTGAACATTGTCACATAAGTTCTAATCTCAGTAGCCGCGAATAAAAAATTCAGAAATTAGCCTTTAGCTGTCATGGTATTGGCCATTTAGTTTGGGGCAAATATTTAGTTTTATCAAAGAAAATGGTCGTTTTGTTTTAAATATTACATCATTTTTACTCCCTTAATCATTTTGCCTAGCGTCACAAACTCAGTATCAGCGTAATGTAAAAAGTATTGAAATGTAACTGATTTATGAAGAAGAATGCGGGTTTATTTTTTTTTTAATGGCTGACGTCATTTCTGTTCAAAAAGGATAAAAAAAAGTTACTTTTATTTGTAAAGTGAAAATGGCATCAATAAGGATATAATCAATAAAAATAAATAAACCATGACTATTTTCCCTTTACTTTTAATAGAAATGGTGAACTTCAGTTGCCACAATTACAAAATTGGTACTAAAAACTATAAAAAAATTAATATCTTAAAAATAAATTGAGATAGAGCTTTCAAACAAATTGCATTTAAAAGTACATTTTTTTCTATATATTACGGTGTAAAAATTGAAACTGTGGGATGTTTAGAAGTTTGAAAATTTGCAGTAGCGAAAATTGCAAAATCGAAATTTCATTTCAAATTTCAGAGTGTTGCCATTCGCAGAATGACGTATGCGTTACGCACAGATATATTTGTCCTTTATAATATAGATATATATTGGAGAGCTTAAAATTTCGAGACTTTGTTTTCTTTCATTGAAAATAGAGAAGAAAAAGATCGTCGATTCATTTAACAGATATAAAATATTTTTTAAATATACAAAAACATTAATTTAGAGATACCACAAATATCGTATTTTCGTAAATATTCACCAGTAGAAAACGATTTTTCCTATTTAATTTTTTCCCCCTTTTTTTTACATCAACTAATAAAAAAAATACAACTGCAGTATCTTTTTAAAAGTTTAGTGAAATATTTGTTAGAGATATAATTGTTTGAAGACATCAACTGCGACGAATTTTAAACCTTATTGAATGTACATTCATGTAAAAATAAATATAACTTTTTCTTAAAAAAAAAATTTCCACAGTGGCTGACAGGTTCTGCTCTCATTGGTAGGCGGGAGATCGCGATTGTCGGCCTAATCGTTGGGAGCTCTCCGTGGTTTTCATCGAACATGCGTAAATACGGATTAGGTTTCCTAAGAAAGACCCCACGGACGGCACCCCCGCTCTGGCCTATATCCCTCGTGTAGATAATCGGCCTTCATAAACAACACCGAAATTTATTACCACTGTGATATGCGGTTTAAAAGTTTAATTCAACGGAATAACTAAAGAGTTTCAAAAAATTATTTTTATTCTATTTACTTAATAACAGTCTCCGTTCCCTGTGCTCTCCGTACGTCTACCCCGGACAATTTTCTCCATATCTGACTATATCTCTGTCAATCTCCCCGCCTTTCTAGCTCTCTGTTTGTGCGTCTCTCTTCCCGTCTGTCTGTCTTTTTATCCACCAGTCTGTATGTTTCTATCTGTCTCTGTACCGACTTTCCGTTCCACTACCCGTATGTTTGTCTCTCTAGCCACGGGCTTTTCTATCTGACTGTATCTTTATATATCTGGCTGTCAGTTGTTTTTCCATCGATTTGTCAATCTGTAAGTCCGTCTATAGGTCTCCAGCCGTCTTCAGACTCGTTTCTCTATCCCCTTGCCTATCTCTCTGGCCATCAGTCTGCCACTAGTTCCCCTACCCGGCTCTGTACCTGTTCTTTTGTTTCTCTACTCATCTGCCCGTCTTTCTATCTATATCTGAATCTATATGTCTCTATATTCGTGCCCCCTTCCTTGTACCTGTCTCTTTACCCGGTTTACTGTCTTTCTACCCATCTGTCTGTATCTTTACCATTTCTGTATTTCTCTCTACTCTTTTTGTCTGCTGTCTGCCCTTTCTGCCTATCTCTCTACCTGTCCGTCTGTCACTCCAACTGTCTATTTCCGTACACGTCTCCCTACCCGTCTTTCTACACGTCTGCCTGTCTCACTATTCCTGAATGTATCTCTACTCGACTCTCTACCGTCTCTTTACCCTTTCTGTCTGTCTTTCTTTCCTGTCTCTGCATTCAACTTTCTCTCTCTGTACCCTTTATGTTTGTCTCGCAACACGTCTCCTTAACTGTCTCGCTATTTGTCTGTCTCTCTCTCTATCTTTCTGCTTGCCGGTCTAAATGTATGTTTGTCTCTTTACCCGCCTGTATATCTCTCTATCATAATTATATTAAAAACCGCGAATTTGGACATTTTATAAATTTGTTTCATATATCCGAATTCATGTATTGGAATTCATATATTATTCATTTCATAAAATCGTTATACAATTCGTTTCATTAGGATTTTTTTCATATATCCAAATTCATATATTATTCATTTAATAAAATCGTTATACAATTCGTTTCATTAGGATTTGTTTCATATATCCAAATTCATATATTATTCATTTAATAAAATCGTTAGACAATTCGTTTCATTAGGATTTGTTTCATATATCCTAATTCATATATTATTCATTTCATAAAATCGTTATACAATTCGTTTCATTAGGAATATATATATATGCTAGGGGGCTCTGCCCCCTGCAAGCTACGCTCGCCAACCCCCATCCAGACACCGCAGAATCTAAAAACACGCTAATCTGATGGGTTTTAAAAATACAGTAAACTCCCGATTATCCGGCTTAATGTGGCGGAAGGGTAGGCCGGATAAAAAAAAGCCGGATAGGCCGGAGTTCTACAAATACTCACTAATTTCGTGCTTTTCCCCCGCCATGATATTAAAAACACATGTTACACAGAGTAAGATAAATTTTATATATACAGTACATACAGTTTCAAAACATTAACATAAAACGTAATCCTAATTCCTAAAAAAAAGAGTAAATCTTATTTTACTGTTTATTAATAAAGGATTGCACAAATATGAAAAGTTATGCTTAAGATAAGATTCAAAACTTACAGTTTTTAGTTTTTGAAAAAGTCCTTAACAGAGAACTGCTTCTTCCTGCTAGCCATCTTCCGCGATGTAATGTCCCTCCATTTATGCAAGTAAATGATATCAGGTGGCGCCGATATCTGCTGACTAATGTACTGCAGTGCTGTCTCAATCGTCTTGAACATTTAAGAATGTTGGATGAAATTTTTCCTGCAAACTTTTAATCTTTTATTTCTGATATTTCTCCCACTACAGTATCGTTATCAAATAACTCATTAACTTCGTCGTTTGCCATCCATTCTGTAATGTCTGCTGCATTGATATCGTCAGAGCCCGGTATATTTTTCAGCAACGATAGAAGCTTATCGTTCTCCCATTGCAGTTTCCCACACTGGTTTATGTCCACTTTTTTAGTCTAAAAGGATGTTCCAAGACCTTGCAATTACTATGTTTGGAATTTCTTCCCATGCTTTTTGGCCGCTTGCAACATTCCTCTTTTTTTTTTTTTTTTTACTAGGCCGGATAGTACGCAGGGCCGGATAGTCGCGAGCCGGATAGTCGGGAGTTTACTGTATAAGAGAAGATTGAATTATACTGAAAAAAGCTGTGCAGATCTCCCTGTAAATGGGTTTCCATTCAATTCCCTTTGATTGTAAAAATGTAAGGGTGAATCAGTTGTTGTTAAGACATCCCATGGTTATTTTCGTTTTTAATTAAAGTGGATCAGTTAAACATTTGAAAATTAGCTAAAATAATATGAATTAAGTATACAGAGTCTTTGTCTCCCGGTATTTTAAAACAATCTCTATAACAATAGCCTAAGTCATGTGACTATCATCAACAGTTCCGAGCGGGCCACTTAGCTTTTCATACTCTAGGTGCCATTTTGGTACTTTAATGTTAGCCATGCACAGGTGATAAGTCGTCAAATATTATTTTACCGCATTCATTTAATCTATATTATAATAGTTCAAGTCATCAACTGTCATAAACAAATACGCTCTGATCCCTTCGCCTTTCATATGAAAGTTTGGCACAGATGTCATATACGATATTGGAGCGATATTTTCCCGACGCCAATTTGGGGAACGCATCAAGAGCATAAACAAACATCCGGCTTACCATATCAAGCAAAATAACAATACTTTGGCGCCAGTTAAGTAGCCGTTGCGTATATGACATTGGCGTCAGAAAAAAAAATCGCGCCAATATGGGGCCGTATATAACATCTGTGCCAAAAGTTTTCCATTTTGATTAAAAAATCAATTTTTTTTTTTTAATAAAACTATGTAAAAGTTGTCATGGTCGCAAAGAATTCTTGGTACTGTTACGCTAGCCGGGTGCAAATCTCGCCAATAGCTTTTTTTCAAATTGCCAGTTAGCATTTTTTTTTTCGAGGGGTAAATTAAAACATTGGTTTGAAGTTGAAATTAAATGTCATGGTTTGTTACATTATTGGGAAGAGTTCCATATTGTGTGCTGGTTGGCGCGATTGTCGAAGGAATCCAAAATGGCGCCAAAAAGCCATTTTAGCGTCTTATTAAATTTTTCAGGATGGCGGAAAAACATGGTCTTTAAATATTTGTAAACATATATATATATATATATATTTAATAAATGTTATATATGTCACATGTTAAAAAAAGTACGATGTTTATACATATAGTTTTATATATATTACGTATAGAGATATATCTTATACATACATAATATATATACACCTAAAAATAAATATTATGTAGTTATATATAATTTTATGTATTTATTATATTTAATATACATGTCAAATTAAAAGAAAAGTTATATATTTTTCCGAAAAATATAGGCTAAATGCAAAAAAATACGCAAAAAACATAGTAATAAATTCCATTCCAGAAAAAAGCAACCCCAAAGGCTGAAGATCGCAACCACATCGATTCATTTAATGCCAAAAAAAGCTCGCCAAAAAAACCAGCACACAATATGGAACTCTTCCCGTATTATTTAACATTTGGCCGGATGTCATATACGCAGGTTTGGCGTGTTTTTTGTTTGTTTTTTTTTTACGAAAATTTGGCGAAAACCTCGTTTTCGAATACCAGTTAAATATGCATTTTGGAGATTACTCAGTTTGGATATTACCCGTCGACCAAAAATCTATCGCCAAACTATAAGATTAAATGTCAATAATGGTTGATCGTAAATGTCACATTCACTTGAGTTTAAGGAAATTACACATGTTTACGTCATCAAGTGATTTTATTTCGACGTTTCATTTGTATATTTGTTAATGTTATACTAATTTATTTGTTTAAAAAAATTATGTCAGTTTGTATAATTTGGCGAAATTGGTCGACGGAATAACTAAGTAGTACCGTATCATAATACTAAAAAATTTATTTGATTAAAATACGTTATAAAAACACATTAAAAGTAAATTAAAAATCTATATTACAATCATATTTTATCTATATTTACAAATTATAGATTTTTAATTTAATTTTAATGTGTTTTTATAACGTCTTTTAAGCAAGTAAATATTTTAATGTTATGATATGATTAGTAATGGACTTAATTTTGATTTAGTACTCGCACTTATTTACGTAAGTAGTACCGTATGGTTTAATTATTTTCTATTATTTTCAAAAGGAAATAGCAAAAAAAAAATAATTAATAACTATAGAACAAAATAATTTATATAATTTTAAAAAGAAATAAAAGTAAATAAACATTTATTATTAAATAAACAAGAATAGCCGAGTTACCATGTCAATCAAAATAATGCCATTTTGGCGCCCATCAGAATCTTTCGATTTGGCGAAAGATTTTTCGAGTAAATTGAATTATAAATAAAAGTAGCACGATACATTTCTTAGCATATATTTAAGAGAGGCCAAACTGGTCGCCAAATAAATTTAAAATAACATTTTCTGAAATCTGAAAAAATATATCTGTTCTGATTAAAATTTGAGTTGCCATCATCAGAAAAATTTACTTAAAATTAGAAAAAAATTAATATTTCGAAAACTAATTCGAATTAAAAAAAAATTCTAATACCAGTTTTGAGATCTGCAGATCAATACGGATTTTTGGTGTTAATTTCATCGCAAAGTATTCCATATTTTAGGAGAAATCGCCGTGAAACATAATGAGTTGTTTAATCAGTCGTTTCAAAGAATCGTTTCATAAATTCTTTTCTTTAGGATTTTATACTTATAGGGTAGATATAAAGGTTGATTTATTTATTTAAAATTACAATTGGACAAAAGTCAATTTTATTTATCACTTTAAATTTTGCTTTTGTTAGCCACAAAATAATTTATAAATATGCAAAAACGTTAATTTGCTTATCAGTGTTTTCGTTTAGAATTTCCATTTGCGATTTTTTTTCTTGTAAAATTTTGATTTGATTTATTTTATTTATAGATGTTACTTTACAAAACAAAAATAACTGAAACATTTTATTAAATTTTTGTGACTTTTTGGCATTAAAAATAAATTTTGAAAAACCACCGCTTTCAATTTCGCACGATATCGAATGCATTTCCATATAAGTAAAATAAAGGATTTTATTGTTGAATTTTTCAGGTTCTCCATCGAAAAAAAGAATGTGTCATCTTCAAAAAATTAGATAAATTAGTTTATATATATATTTACTTAATTATTATTATTATTATTATTATTGTCTTTTTAAAATTTTTACTTTCCTTCATTCTTTTTAAAAATGGAAAAAAAAACTATTCGTTTTGTTGATCAGTTTAATTTTAATTCAAATAAAATATTTTTGAAATATAAGACCTTATATAAGTCTTTAAACCTGTTTTCGTAAACACTTACAAGCTGAAAACAAATATATAGATCTGTTATATTTCCTAATTTTGTTCGCGCCCCTCCCCCTTCCCTTCCCGAAATGTGACGCACCATTCTTTTTTATATTTTTTTATCATGTGTTATAAACTATCTTAAAGTTTAAAACAGATCGCGTAGTTAGATTTCCAAATTTTAACAAAATAACCTTCTGTTAGTTCCCTATTCCACCACCAGGGAGCGCACACTATTCTTAACAAAACTATATCTGAGAAAAACTTCGTTAAACAACCTATCAGTTATTGATATATTATTCGAGGGGGTTGCGGTCTTAAGCAAGAATTTAAGATAACTGATGAAATTATTATTTGAAAACAGTGGTAACTAAACTTTTGACATTTTGATATTAAATAAGTAAATTGAATGAGTAACATTTAACTGTATTCTAGACCATTGTGAAGAATGCTACTATAAAAAATCACTTGTCTGCCTTTTAAAATGAGCATTTAATAGAAATAAAGAAATTAGTGAAATAATTTAAAAAAAGAAGATAAAAAAAAATTAATATATCAGCTTATAATTAAGATATAAAAATAATATTTAGAATATTTGAAAGGAGAATTATTTTTCCGTCTGGCTATCCAAGTTTCGAGTTTTTATTCTCCTTAGATTCTGTGATTGGGGCCCCCTTTTAAAATCCCCAGTACACTTTATTGATTAACAACCGCATCTTGAAGCTCTGCCTTTCTCATTCTGGCTACCCGTGGGCATGAAATAATAGTAATTTTTTATCGATCGATTTTTAGACGATTTTTTCGGTTCTACCGTACGCATCAAACTAATTTTTTTGAATTTCTGAAAGCAGATTTTTTCTGCGTCCATCTGTGCGACTTTCGAGTTTTTCAGCCCGGTAGTTCCTGAGATGTGAGTCGATTAAAAAAGCCCCAGTTCACTTTTTGGATGCGGTTTCGCTGTATCTACGGAGATTTTCATTGGTCCATTTCCAAATCGTTACTTTTTTAATATTTAGAAGGGTATATAATTAAAAAAATTATTACTAATTATTTTACAATTTGTTATAAAAAAAAACTACATTGTTGCGAACTTTTATACTTTTTTTCTACCATTATTTTTTAAATAGAAAAAGTTACTATATTTAGTCTGAATTTTTTTTATTTATTTATTTATTTATTTATTTATTTATTTGATTAAAAAGATAATTTCTTTTCAAACAATGTGATATAACAAAAGCGTTAAAGTTGGCAGATATGCAATTAGAGTATTTATTTACAGTTTCTGTGAAATATTTGTTTCAAAACATAAATCTTAGAAGACACTACATTCGATTCTAAATCTTACTGAATGTATTCCCATATAAATCAGATACAACTTTTCGCCAGTTATTCAATAGAATAATGGAACAATTTAATGTTCTTTGATGGGTTTCCTAATTGTGGAGAAACTTTACATCCAGGCGATATGTAAGTGACTTGAAAAGAAAGAAAGAAGCCAGTAAATAAAGTAAATTTTAAGGGGGCTCAGGACCCTTAAAACTGGAAAAAAAGAAAATAGAGAGACCATTTTTAGGTGCGTTCGTAATTATATAAATACGTAGCACCTATAGTCGTCGTTCAGTCCGTCCGTCTGTCCGTCCGTCTGTCTGTCCGCATATAACAGAGCAAAAACTACCCAACCGAATGGTCTGAAATTTGAAATATAAGATTGTTGCAAAATTTTGTCGAGTCATTTCAAATTTTATGAAAATAGGATGTATAGTTTAATTACAGGGACAGTCAAAAGTTTTTCTTTACATTACAGCCAATGGGAAAAATTATTGCAAGTGCATTTTAATGATGTTACAGCCTTCCAAATGGTCTGAAATTTTAAATATATAATTGTTGCAAAATTCTGTCGAGCCATTTCAAATTTTAGGAAAATCAGATGTATAGTTTAATTACAGGGACAGTCAAAAGTTTTTCTTTACATTACGGCCAATGGGAAAAATTATTGCAAGTGCATTTTAATGATGTTACAGCCTTCCAAATGGTCTGAAATTTTAAATATATAATTGTTACAAAATTTTGTCGAGCCATTTCAAATTTTAGGAAAATCGGATGTATAGTTTAATTACAGGGACAGTCAAAAGTGTTCGGGGAATGGGAAAAAAAAATATTGGGAGTGCATTTTAATGATGTTAAAGACTATGCACTTTATGAAGTGCAAAACATTATACATTCAGTACAATATGGGGTGCAAAAAATAATTATAAAACTTGTTATAGTACGAACGCACCTCATTTGCCACGTTTGATGAGCAATTTCCAACTTGTTTAACATTTAATATCTTAAAATGTATATGATTTTAAAGCACAATTTTTATTGCGGTGAAAGATATAAATAGGTTCTTTCATTTCACGTATTTAAGGAAGTACAAGATGCAGAATTAGTATTTACAGGGCGCTCCGATTGCCAGTCGAGCAGAAAATTGGTATAACAGCTTACGCGCAGGATTACAAAATAAAATTTTCAACTAGAATGAAATTCTTTTGTGCTTACTTATACTTCAGATTGTAATAATGACCCTGAACCTAAATAAATTTGTATAATAAAGCTTTTTTATATTTTTAATGCAATGTTATATTTAGCTAATACAAAATTTTGAAAATTTTAACAGTATAATCACCTAAAAATTATATATATTTTGAACAATAAAAAGGAAAGTTTAGGTTCAGTTTATACAGACTAACATGAAAGATATGTTGTGAAAACTTCATGAAAAATATTCAGAAGTGTTTGAGATATCCTTCGCGTTATGCCTAAGAACGTCATTTGGAGAAAAATGACTTCAAAGTTTCGGGATCGCCGTTTCAGCTATTGTGCGGGTATAATTCTTGAAGCCATAACGTCTGTTCTAATAGGAATTTCAAAGAAACAATTATATCAAAATGTTCAGAAAAGACAGGAGTATATCTAACAATAGGAGTATATCTAATCAACTAACAGGACAATATCTAAAACAATTTAATTTCGAAAAATTTGAAGCTTTTAGAGTCCCGAGACCCCTTAACTGTAGTAAAAAACTACATAAATGAAAGAATATATAAATTTAAAAGAAAAATAAACAAATTTATGAAAAATAAAATTGCATAATTAAATAAGAATAAGTACAAAAGAAAATTACCAAAAATGAAACGACAAAGATTCCGTAAGCTCCTGAGCTAGCGAAAAAGACTAAAGTAAATAAAACAGGAAAGAAAAATCATGCGTACGGCATAGATTATGAAACACTTTCCAACACTCCCTGAAAGCTTTAACAAAACTTCGTTATTTAGGGGAATATGGTAAATAAGATAACTAAGTAAACATTTAAAAAACTGATTTCAGCAGTTACCGTCCATAGCCAAATATTTATTCCAATTCTTTTGAATAGCCCTGTATTTTATCTGTAAGATGATATCTATAATGGATATCTTAGTTTAGCAAGAAAACGAAATTTCTCTTTCAGCAATTTATACGAACAAGGAAGGTCTCCATACTGGGCATACTCAGAATATTTTGAAAAAAAAAAAAAATACCAATTAAACTACTTATGTATGTAATGAAAGATCAGTCAAATTTAGCGGCGGAATTACAGTAGAAAGTCTGTAAAAAAATAAAATACTTTCGATTATTTGGCGCGAAAAGACGAAAGCGTCACGCGATTTGGCGAGCAGTACTTTTCCACGCCAAAAGCAAACGATTTTAATGCATCTGAAAATTGTTTGTTAATTTATTTTTAGAATGCGTGTAAAAAGTATTTAATGAATTTAAACATAAATGATGAGAGAGTTTAATAAATACATTTTTTCGTATTATACATTTATGTTGCTTGTTACTTAATTTTATTACTTTAAAAACAATTTAATCTATAAAAAATACTTTCATATATTTAAGCATATTCCAAAATAATGGCAAGATTCATTTAGCAGTTATTCATTTCAAACCAAGGAATTCGTTGTTTCCATAGCAACAAAATTGAACAGACAGCGCTCAATTGGACTTAATTTTGAGATATTGAAACAATTTTAATTTTGTTTTAATTCATAAAATTTGATATTTAACTTTCATTATAAATACATATATGACAAAACTACAGCTAAATCAAACTAAAACTGGCAAAACTACAGTTATTTAAGTTAAATTTATTTATACAATTTCAATATGAAATATTTTTATCTTAAAGAGTATTCGACATGAAAAAAGTATTTTTTGAAATTTCATTTCATCGCCAACCGATGATAAATCGCCAAATAAAAGAAAATTTCATTATTTTTTTGCGAACGTTCTATCGGTGTTCCGCCAAAATTTTTTTATAAACATATATATCCACATGAGACGAACACTCTGTAATTTTTTTCAGATTTTTCTGAGTATGCCCGTATGGAGACCTTCCTTGTAAGTACCTGGTAGGCCGAGCCTCGCTCGGTAGTTTTTTTTTACACTCTTTTAACTCAATCTGCTTTTTGTATATGTTACGGCCAAAACCCGAAATTGGCCAATTCCCGAACTGGCCGGCCAATTCGCGAACTGGCCAACAACGTTTTAAACTGACTGGCCAATTCGGGAATTGGCCGGCCAAAACCAAACTGGCCAGATGCAATCGGCCAGTTTGCGAAGTGGCCATACAGTATCGGCCAATTCGCGAAATTGGTATATAGAAACTGATTTTTACTTTTTATCATTTTCTAACATAGTTGAAAGTGTTTTTGAATTGAATTTGTCTGGCCGTATGCATGCCCGTGCTCTAACTTGGGTAAAGACTCGGATTGACTTGTAATTGTTATAATATTTAGCTTTATAAATACATTTTGGTATTACTAGTGAAGTTGTACTATTTTTGGTTAATTTGCAGGAACACACAAAAATATTTCATTACAGTATCATCAATGGTTTTTTTCAGTGCATTTTAATGTTGTTACATTATCTCAATTATAATAAAATAGGTATGCTTCATTAAGATGGACGACAAACTGTTATCTAAAGGGTATGAAATAAGTAGCAATTATAGTTTGTCTACAGAAACACTCAAAAGTATTTCGTTACATTGCAGTGAATGGTGAAAGATCATTTCTAGTGCACTTAATTGATGTTACACTATTTCAAATATAATAAAATTTACATTCCTAACTCATGTAGTGAGCAATATGTTTTTTTTTTATAGAGTATTGATTAAGTAGCCATTATAGTTCGTTTATAGGACTCTCAAAAGAATTCAGATAAAGAATTATGATATATGTGAAAAAATCGTTTATAGGGTATTTTAATGAGATGTTACACTACTTCAAATGTAATGAAACTGTTATATATTACTAATATGCTCTACAAAATTTTTCTATAGTTTATTGGTTAGGTAAAATTTGTCGTTTATTTACAGAGTCCGTCAAATAATTTGTTTATTGGATTGGACAATGAATCCGATGCATCGATATTTGTCACAGAGGACAGAAATCTTCAGCAGATTAGAATATAATGCTCATAATAAACCCAATTTATCGAAATATATCAAACAGGCGGGAAATTGTCCAACATATCAGAATATAATCGTCACAGTATAGAACGTTCTTTCCTATCAAGTGTGCACGTCATTGCCACCTACCGGGTAGCCTTGAATCCCCACTTCGTATATTGGCCAAGGCTTCCCGGCCAGTTCGCGAATTGGCCGGCCAAAACCCGAAGTACACTGTTCATTTCACATATTTCGGGTTTTGGCCAGGAATCTCGGCCAGTTCCCGAACTGGCCGGCCAATTCGCGAACTGGCCAAGCTCCGGGTTTTGGCCGTAACATATATAAAGATGGAATTTTATAATCGATTTTTAACTCACTTTTTGATAGGCTAGAGTTATAAAAATTGTGTTCACTGGCGTGTTTCCGATGACAGCATAACTTTTTATTGTTTTTCGAACTTAATTATAAACTAATACAGTAAAACCTCCATAAAGCGACCACGTTCCGTTCCAATAAAAATGGGTCGCTACGAGAGGTGTTCTCTTAATGGAGGTCATGTTTAAATCTACATTTTAATTGTTGAAAAAAGGTAACAATTAACGTTACTAAAATTTATTTTTCATATTAGGAAAAAATATAAAAATTTAAGTATAAAAAAAAAGTTAATTACATAAGTTAATTACTGCATTATTTAAAAAAGGAATACATTGACATTTGCTTTGATTTTACGATTTTATCTTTTATAACTTTTATTTCCAAGTCCTTTCGAAATTCAGAAAATAAATGCAATTTTTTGTGGACGGAAACAAATAATGACGATTTCATTAAAACCCTTTCACCGTCCGAGGGTTTTGCAGTATTTTTATAAGAATGCTTGTAAATCCCAGGATATGTATTTTTTCAATCTCAGTTTGATGCTATAATATCTTTAATATCACTACTTTCTATATAAGGTTAAAAATAGAATTCTGTTTAAAATATTTTGGTCTACCGCCATTTTAACATGATTTACGGAAAAATCCGGGCCAAACGGTATCTATTTCTTTTAGAGTTTCCTGACAGAATAGGGCAAGGGAGTTTATTGACTATCATTCTTAATTTGTCATCAGAGTTAAATTCATTGCCTAAAGAGGCACAAAGAGGTTTAAACACTTAAAAGTTAGAGGAATTTTAAAAAATCTAAACTTAGTTTAGAAGTTTGATGAATAATGCGTTCTCCGGAATTATTTTTCTAATAAAACCTTCTTCAAGCGACCTGGAAAAAATGGAATTTGTTTCTTTTTCTTCAAAGAAATGGGTCGTTCATGGAGGGAATTCAACTGGAATGGTCTTTGAATGGAGGTTAAATTAATATTGAGCCTATAGGAATAAATTTCGTTCCATGAAAAAAAAATGGTCGTTCAGGAAGGTGATCGCTGAATGGAGGTGGTCTCACAGGGAGGTTTCACTGTACATTAATCTTTAGGCATTTTGCGCTTCCCCCGCCACAGGTGATCAATCGCCAAATATCCTCTATGAAGCCCACAGTTGTATGGGAGTTGAAACAACAATGCATTTAATTATGTGCCAACAAATGCACGCCAAAATATCCCAATTGATTGCCATAAACTGCAGCAGCAATACATTTCAAGGGCTAAAAAAGTAGAAAATAAATTATAAACAAGTAATATAAAAATTTTGTCATTAATCAATTCCTACTTAGGGGCCTTCCACAAATGATGTCACGCTTGGAGAGGGGGAGGGGGGTTCGTGAAATCGTGACAGTTTGCAACAAGGGGGTGGGAGAGGGTAAGAAGAAATGTGACCACACATTTTGGTTAAAAAAAAGCATTAAATTCAACAGATTGAATTTTGAAGTTATTTTGAAATTAAAGTATTTTGTGTTTATAAAGTAGATTTAAAGCCTAATATAAGAAATTTTTTCAACTGCTCTTTCGTATTAATATTTTATTACTATTGTATATTAATTATGTTTTATTATAAACCGTAACCTTATTTATTCAAAATAAGTACATGAATCATTTTTATTGTTATGCTCACAAATGCCGTTAAAAACACATAAAGTTTTAAAATAAAGTTTGAAATATGATCTATAACGCAGTGCTTTGTTTCTGAACTGCAAGTATAATGTTTACGTAATATAGCGTGACATGCGACAAGGGGGTGGGAGGGGGTATGGTGAAGTGTGACACTTTATGACAAAGAGGGGGAGGGGGTCAAAACTATTGAAAAAAAGTGTGACATCATTTATGGATCACCCCTTAGGCCATCAAAGAAAAATTTAACATAGTCCTTTAAGCTCTAATATTAGTTTTTGTTGCATTAAAATATCTCAATTTGTTGATTTTCTATAAGTAAGTAGGTTTACAATGGAAGTCTATGGGAATTTGGCGAAATATTAGAGATATCGCCAAGTTGGCGTCACTTTTGGTGACTCAATTTGGCCGCCAAATTTGGCGATAAACTTGGCGGTATTTGGCGACAGAACAGGGACCCCCTATGGTAACCCCTTATTGAAAATACAGTAGAACCTCGATTATCCGAAGTAATTGGGACCGACCCTCTTTCGAAAAATCGAAATTTTCGGATAATCGAGAATGCTTCAATTTTAAGATTAAAGAGAAATATATGCAATATTTCTTATTATGGAAACAAGTACTTAATAAAAATAAAGCAATAGCAAAATTGAAACAAGAATAAATTATCTGAATTTTAATTTTGAAGTTAAGTGCCTTTTACGTATATCACAAGGGTTTGAAAAAATGTTTTATTTGTCGAAGTTTCGATTGCCTTTGCTTTGAAGCTCTATCACGGAGTTTTTTAATATTATTAGTTTATCAGCATCGCAGCCTTTCTGCTGCTCTAGCAATACTAAACCTTTTGCAAAACATTCAAAAGCTTCAGAATAGCTAATTTGTTCATTTTCTTCATCCCACTCCGCAGCTTACAGGAACTCAAGTTAAATTCAAAGGAACTCTAAGAAAGGGGTTCGAAAATATTTATATTTACTCGTAGTTTGGAAAAGACCGCTTGTACAAGGAATATGATAGTTAAAAAAAAAAAAAAAAATTCAAAATGGATTTTGCACACAAAAAATGTGATATTTTACTATCACATTTTTTGTGTGCAAAATCCATTTTGAATTTTTTTTTTTTTTAACTATCATAAAAAACTATCAAAACTAACTATCAAAAAAATCATTAAAAATGGATTTCGGTTAACCGAGAGTTTCGGTTAAAAGAGTTTCGGATAAAAGAGGTTGTACTGTACTTTCCTAGATCTTCAATAACCAATGGCCGCCATTTTGTTTCTCATGCAAAACTAAAATTAATTAATTAAAATTTAATTAATTAATTAATATTTGAAAAAACTGTATTAACATCAATTGTCATCCAGTACAAGTTTAAAAAAATTTATTTCAACTTGATAGGATCAATAATGAGTATTTTATTAACGATTGAAAATTTGAACAAGATGTATGAATATATAAATATATAAATAAATAAATATATAAATAAATATAGGGAGAGTGTGAACTAATAGTTGGAATTCAATAAGATATGAAGAGCACAATACTAATGAGTATAAAATCAAAAATAGTTTAAAAAAAACAAAAAACAAAAAAAAAAAAACCGCTATTTTATAAGTATTAAACGTTCATTTTGAAAATCACCTCTATTTGTTTAACTGCAGTTCATGTTTTTTTTTTTTTTTTTTTTTTTTACAATTTCTTTTACAATACATTCATTTGGCATGGGCGCCGAACTCGATTATGAAAAATTCATGGATTTTTTTGCGCTTTCTGGGAAACGCAAGCAAATGAATTTATTAAAAACTACATATTTTTTTTCTTTTTCAAGACAGGGAAACGGTAATGAAAGAAAAAATACAACATAATTTAAACAGAATTGGGCAAATTTGTAATTTCAATTATTTTCCACGTAATTACAATATAATTGTATGTAATTAATTATAGTTAAAATTACATGTCGTAAAAAATTCTTGCAACACTGAAGCCGAAACCGCTCTCATCCCATTATTTGACGAAATTTCTGAATTGGAATGCGTATAACTATAATCAATTACATGCAATTAACTTGTAATTTTATTGCGGATAATTGAGATCACAAATTTGCCCAACTCTGATTTCAACTATCCTTTAGGATTTCTAAATTGATTTCTCAACGTATAATTGTAAAATAATTAACTGTTAATTGATAAAAACATAGGTCTATTTTAAAATATTACACTCATTATTTTTGGCTTATAATTTATTTTTCGCTCTTTAGCCATTAAAATGTTTCATTATATCAGTCTTACGACCATTTAGCCTATTTTTGAGAGCATTTATTGATGCATAATTAAATGCATTGTTGTTTTAACTCTCGTAGAATAGTACGCACTTGTAGAATTTGGGGATTGATCCCCTATGGCATGCTAACATTAAAATGCCTTAAATTGAATGTATTAATTTATAATTAATTAATGAAAGTAATAAAAGGGTGCGCCGTCATTGAAAACTCACCTATGAACATAATTTTAAAAATTCTAGCTTATCAAGAAGTGTATTAAAAATAGAGTCCAAAATTTCAACTTTACATACATACTTTACATACCAGGTTGGGTTAAATAAAAGAGCGTAGAAAAATACTCTTTTATCCATTAATAATCTAATACTAATCAATATGTTGGAAAATCAATTCAGAAATTCTAAACAGATGGTTTTAATGTTGATTCATTTTGCCCTATCTTAACAAAGAAAAAGTGTAAAATTTCTTTAACTAATTACTTACTTGCGCTTTTAACCTAGCGTAAAAAACAGTGAATTTTTCGTAATCGATTCCGGTAATCGCGCCAAATTAATGCATTATAATTAAAAAGAAATAAGTCGTGATTTTGAAGATGAACGTTGAAAGTTTTTAAAAGAGTGTTAAAAAAAACTATTTTTACTTTTAAACTTATTTTCCTATAAACATCAAAAAGTAAAAGTTACTATTTGGAAAACATCAATAACTCATGGAGCATATATTTAAATCTACGGTTCGTATTCTTAGCATATTCGAAAGTGAAAAGCAGTGAAAATGGTGTAACAGTGATGCAAAAGTAATGACGTGTTTCAGCTATATAAAAATGCTTTTTTTTTTTTTTTTTTTTTTAAATAATGCCATTTTGGGTGAGAGGGGAGGGAGTAAAATTTAAATTTTGCATTGTAAACAATTTTGTAAAAAAATATGTATATTGAAGCTAATTTTGCACTAGGGTGTATCGCCATGGTATCAAACTACAGCGATATTTCTAACAATATGTTAGTAGTTTTAAACAAAAAAAGTAAAAAGCAAGTTTTAAGCAAAGTTATCAGCGCAGTTATGTATCAAAATTATTAGCAGATTTACAATTATATTTATGAAAATGTTTAAGTTCACGAAATCAACATTTGGTAAAATCAATGAATTTTATTTTTCCAGTCAGTTAAAACGAATGTTTCTGTACTTTTGACCTACATAGGCAGTGACCTAGTATTCGATTTAGTATAGAAGGCAAGCAGTTAGTGCCGCCTTCGAGATCATCCTTTGAAAATATTGATGATACCTGAACACTAGTATTGGGGGGAATATCGATTACAGAAGATTAAATTAAAAAAAAAAAAATGCTTTAAACTTACCAAAATTTTTTTACCGCAGTCGAGTCTTTGTTGGATGGTTTTCTCACAATGGAATAAATCATATTTCATAAAAATCGTCGGAATTGTTTTCGATTGGTACCACCATTTTGGGTAATGAGTTTGTTTTAACAGTACACTGTTAAAACTTTTGCAGCATTCTGGCAGATCATTCGACCGTTTTTTGAAAAAACGGTTTCATAACCATAATTTAACTATATTCTAACCATAAAAGGGCCAATAATATGGTCAGAGTAGTGTTAAAATTACGGTTGCGTAACCGTTTTCGGAAAAAACGGTCAAATGACCTGCCAGAATGCTGCAAATTTTAACAGTGTAGAAAACGAGTTACTCGAATTAGCGACCTAGCTAGATCGATTTCTTTTGCTCGAATTAGTATAAGAACCAAGTTTTATGAAAATCGTTAGAGCCGTTTTCAATATATAGCAACATTTTCAGTGCTGAGTTTGTTTTAACCCTCTAAGTGTTTGGGGCGTAATATTCCATTCACTAAGCTCCAGGTTTCACAGCAATACAAGCAATATTTAAGATAATATAATTCTATAGATTTAATAAATTTTAAATACATTGAAGAATGATTAATACTCTCAAGGATTATATTCATATTTGTAATTAAGTTTTTTTTTTTTTATATAATGCTGAAAGAATCATATTTTCTTAGCATTTAAAACAAAAATCAAAGAAAACAACATTACAATTTTACCCTTTTGCAAGACGCTAGGAGGGTTTTAATCGATCAAAACAAATTTTCTCGAATTCGAAACCTAGCTAGGTGTGTTTCTCTTGCTCGAATTAGTTTAGAAAACACGTTTCGTGTAAATTGCATGAGCATTATACGATTTATAGCAAGCAGAAGTTTCCCCTCCGATTTTGTTTTACCTGTAAAAACGAATTTTCTTGAATTCGGAACCTAGCCAGATGTTTTTCTCGCACTCGATTTAGTATAGGACGCAAGTTATGTGAAAATCGATTCAGTCGTTTACGATATCATTCATAATCGGAAAAAATGCTTGCTCGTTTAATATATGTGATAGATGGAAACATACTTGGATACTTTTGTTCATCTCTGTAGTTTCCCTAGTACCTTTATTACACGCCACTATTTAGCTAAAATTTAATTCAAACTAAATCACTCTTAAAACTACTGAAATCACATTTACAGAATTTATCATCCATAGACGGCCATGTATCCAATTCCTTGCGTGGCCCTGTGTACCATTTTATCTATATTCTACAAACATTTCTTAGTAAACTAAATGCAGTTCAGTGTAAAAATGCATAACAAATTTAAAAACCACCTTTCAGCAATTTACGGTCATACTCAGTAACCTTTACGAATTCTTTTGCGTAGCCCTGTATATCAACTATAGCATTTATACAAACCATATAATATGCATAAATATAGTGAAATTTAAAAGCGCATATCATAGTTAAAAATGCATTTGCTGCCATCACCGCTAATATACAGTACTTTGGATAGTATATACTTGTGTGAAATCCTTTGTGTGTCCCTATAAATGTTATGCATCTTGTATTATACATGAAATAACTTACAGTAATCCTCACAGACGCATATTAATTCCATTATATATCAAATTGTATAAATAAATACGCCGCAAACAATTTCCCCCTATACCATTATGTAATGGAATTCTTTTGTGTGGCCCTGTAAATAAATAGTAACTATTCTTTGCACTGCATATTCTACAGAATGCATATTTTAGTGCACTTCGTAAATGCATATAATTTTTATTATGTTTGAAGGGGTGTAACATCTTTAAAATTCATTTGAAACGATTTTTTCCCATTGGCCGTAGAGAGATCCGAGTATATTTACGAGAGTTAGTGCTCGGACAGACGGACAGACAAACCGAAGTCAATAACAATTTTCAACTTGGTTGGAAAGTGTTAAAAAAAGACATTTTTCCTTGACCATACATTTAAATTGAAGATTTCTAAAATAGTTACAAAAGTGACAATCAAAGATTTTTTTTTTTTTATTAATTAAACATGAGGCAAGACAAAAAGAAAGGTTAAATTGAAAGAGGGTGAAACAACTTAATTATTCAATAAGAGCATCTACATCTTACTTTTATCTATTTTTATTTAATGTTTCGGTAGCTTCTTCTTCTTCTGTTTTTCTTTTTTCTTTTTTCTTTTTTTCGTAGCATAGAAAAATAGAGGAAAAATAGCAGACAATTTTATCTTTAAATAAAAATAAAAAATAATCGATGAAGAAAGAAACTAAAGTTAAATTTAAGAAGTCTATAGAGATATGTGAAAGAATATCAATGAAAAGAAAGAAAATTGGGAGAAAAAATTATCTAAAATTTATTCTGCAAAAACACAAATTTGGTAATTACGTTAGTTATATCATTAATTACATTCATAAAGAATTACTAGTTGAAAACAAATTTCTTCTATATATATATGTATTTTTAGTTACAGTGTTAAATATATATTATATTACTTTTTATTTGTAGCTATTGCTTTTTAAAACATCGAAGAATCTTATAAACTTGTTGTGAAATATTTTGCTGAAAAAAATAAATCATGAAAAATCACTGCTTTCCATTCCAAACCTTATCGAATAAATAAAATGCAAATTTTCTTATTTCAATTTTTAGCTTCTATTTCGGACGAAAAAAAATATTGAATGAAAGCATTTAAATTTTATACTTATCTAACTTCTTTTTTAAATTTTGCAACGTATTTCCTTTTCTTGATTTCCTCTTTTTTTTTTTTTTTTTTTTTTTTTTTTTTTTTTTTTTTTTTTTTAAGTAGAATCATTTATTTCTAACTTATAAAAGAAGAATAAATTGTCGATGTATAAAGAATATAAAATTAACTTTGGAGCTCCATAGAAATGTGATCTGAGAGGCTCACTAAGAAGAAAGAAAAATGGGACAAAAAGTTTTTTTAAGTGTTCTTAAAAATGAAAATTGTGCTCTATGAAAGAAATCAATTTAACATCTCCCCTAGAAATGAACTTTGAAGAAAGACTGCAAATTTGCAGTTCTAAATTCCATTATGTAGATAAATATTATTTCTATAGAAATACATTGTAATCGTAATAGAATACTGATAGAAGTTTAACTGCAAATAACGGCTATGTATTTTCAATATACAAAAAATTTACTAATCAGGAATTATGAAAATATTTGTTTTAATGTAAAGGAAATAAAAAAGTTTCTCAACGAATTTTTGAGTTTATTTTTCAGAAAACAAATTTCCTTTATTCAAATCATATAATATGTCAAGTCTATCTAAATCATTTAAATAACTTTTTCTCTTATAAATCAAATTCGAAAAGAGAAGTTGAAATTTATAATTCTAAATGTAATTATGGAATTAAATTTTGTTTCTATAAAAGACAATGCTAGATGAATGGAATTCTGCTTTTTCAGAGTTTAGTGTCGCCTCCGATGAAAAAATTATATGTATATAAATATATATAGATAGTACAAAACATATTTCCGTTTTAAGACTTAAAACATACGCTTTCATTTTATACAAAATGAAGTCATTCGCATCCGCTGAAGAACTCCACATTTACGATCCAGTCTTAAACAACATCTACAAAAAAGTATACATAGGACGTAAAAGTATACATTGTTATGGGAAAATGGCAATACAAAGATATAATAATCTACTATTTTCCAACTATTTTTCCTTTACTTTCTACAGAAATGGAGTACTTTCGTCGCCAACATTAAAGAAATGGAGTTAAAAACTATAAAAAAATTAATATCTCAAAAATAACTTGAAATGCAGTTTTCAAACAAATTGCATTTAAAAGTACTTTTTTACTTTTAGAGTTCATATTGACTGAAGTAATAAAGGATATTGACCCACATATTCATAGATTATTAACCATTCACAAATATATTTAGGGAAAATGTGGAGGGGGTAATTAAGTTACTTGAAAAATAAAATAATTCCTTTGTATATCTTGCGGGGTATCGTGTGAAAAATTTCGTAACGCCGAACTCAAAAATGCATTTCTTTTAATTTTAGATATTATAATATTTTCAGAGATATCGTCGAAAATATAATGCAAAAATATGCCCCCCCCCCTTTTTTTCAAAATCAACTGAATCTAAAACTACGAGAAAATTAGGAGTAGTGGAAGTTAAATTATACCTTGTAGGAAAACTATGGAGATTAATCTAGGTCACATAGTTTTTAAGAAAAACGCAATTTTTCGGTTACACACAAATTTTGATTTGTGGGCGTTCAGCAAAGGCGTTGAGGATGGCTGGCGGTACTCATCGTGGCAGAAGTATAAAAGGATTGATAATAAAGATTTTCGAACTAAAATTGTCGGCAATTACCCGAAATATTAACTATAAAAAGTCCAAAATAAAAGTGGAATAATGAATAAGTCACAAATACAAGAAGAAAGCTCTTCAATAGGCGAACATTCATATGAAATAAGTAGCTCGGAACCGACGCTCCTACAAATATTTCACGAATACAGTCAGAAATTAAAAAATAAAAAGAAGAATAAATTAAATAAAGAACAAAACGAACTTAAAATAGCAGAGTACAAAGAAAAATTAGAATGTGCTCTGATGAAAAGTGACGAAATTGAGCAAAACTTGAAGGAAAAAGAACATGAAATAATGGAGTTGAAAGAAATCGTAGAGGAAAAAGAGAGAATGATGATACAACTGGATCAGACAATCCAAGAATTAGAAAATCAGTTAATAACTGCCCAGGCGACTCCAAAGCCACAGAGAGTAAAGGATCTTGTGGAGCATGAAACAGAAGGATCATTTGATTCCAGTATATCAATACACTCAACACCAAGATTAAATACTAAAGACCTTCCAAAAAATCTGACAACATATTCAGAACCCATGGCAAAATTAATGTCGCTGGAACAATTGATAGATAGCTACAGCAAGACGAAGAGCACTCATGCTAAAGGAGCGTCTAGTACGGCAGAAAAATATCTCATCAAAATAAAACAAAAAATAAGAGAATTAGATGACAACAAAAATAATTTGGAAAAAAGAGCGGAACAGCAGAAAAAGATGATTAGAGAATTAAAGGAGAAGAGTAGAAGAACGGGGACAGGAAAATCGGGCAGACATGACTTAAAAACTACAGAAGAAAGAGCAACTCAAATATCTATACAAGAAGACAACACACAAAATTCCTCAATGTCGACTCAAGATCCTCCGGAGGAAGTAGCCACGCCGAGGTATGGTGAACTTGCTATAAAGAAGATGACAATGACTCAAATGATAGAGATTTATAAATCACTTACAAGAAGTAGAAGAAGAGGTGATTGTGAAGAAGCTAAAAAATACCTAGACAAAATTATCTTTAAAGCAAGTGAAATGGTGAAAGACCTTGAAATACAAAGAGAAGAAAATAATAGAATAACGGCGAATCTCAACACCGTCAATAAGGTGACGTTAGATCAACGTCAAAAAATCCTTGAACACGAACAAATCATAAAAGATCAATTAGAAACGATTAAGAAGTTGCAAGAACAGCCCACTCTAACAAATGAATTGGAAAAATGCAATAAAGAATTGAATGAACTACTAGAAAAAGAATTAAAATACAAAGAAGAAATAGAAAAACAATTAAAAGAAATTAGAAACAAAAATAAAGTAATAGAAGACTTAATTCAACAGCAAAATACAGAAGAAACGATACCTTATACTAGAATCATCTTGGAAGAACTTAAAAAGATAAGAGAAAAAATAGAAACAGTAGAGGAACAACAACCAATCATAAAATGCAATAATATAGAAGAAAACATACAGGCAAATACAGATAATTCACTATATTCGGAGGTGGCTGCAATACCTAAGAAGACAACAATTCCAACGGTACATGCACAGTATTCAAAAGCAGCTATCCTGATAACTCGGCAGAAAAACACGAATATGTCGCTCAATGACATAAAAATCATGCTAACAAGAGAAACTAGAAACACAATTGAATATAAACAAATATATTGTGAACTTGCCAAAAACAAAAATACACTAATAATTAAAACGTTTAGTGATGAAAACACGAACAAGCTGCTTGAGACGATTGAGAAGATAGAAACCCTAAAAGACATTGTGGATATAGAATATAAGGCTGCGGATCTCCGAAAACTGATTCTTTTAGGGATCCCGACATATATGGATCCACAAGAAATAATAACCAATCTAAAAAATCTTTATGATTCAGATATTCCAATAAACTACATTAATAGAAAACAAAGAGAAAAAGCTTCAACATACCAACTAATTTTTGAAGCAGAAGCTCCAGTTGCGATTCATCTACTGAGACAACGAAAGATCGTCATGGGATTCACATCGGTCAGGATTGCACCTTACCAACCTATATTAAGATGTAAGAACTGTCAATCTTTCGGACACGTGGATCAGAATTGCCGACAATCTCCAACGTGTGAATACTGTGCAGGACGCCATGATCAAAAATATTGTTATTACAGAAATAAACCACAACAACACAGATGCAGAAACTGCATGGGGAGTGCGAGTGACTTCCCGCATGCAGCTAGTTCTAGTGAATGTCCGACTTTACAATATTTAATACTACAGCGAAGCAATCTAGCACAAATAAATAAAATAAATTCGATATAGGCAGAAACTGTGCTGGAACAAATAGCGACTTCCCGCATAGATCGAGTTCATCAGACTGTCCAACACTACAGTACTACCTGTCACAGAGAAATAAAAATATACAAATTAATCAAGAAAGTTCAATCCGATAAATGAAGAAATAAATAATTCTCATAACTCAAACAACTCCAATACTCAAAATGGAAATTTAACAGTAAACCAAGAACAAATAATAACAGAAATTCTGAATAACCCTGCAAAACCACAGAAAATATATATTCCAAATGAACTAACCTTTATTCAAATTAATCTACAGGGATCAAGTTCTGCAACATCAACCCTAATGGGATTTGCAAATCAGCATAAAATACTAGTTCTTCTATTACAGGACTTTTACTACTTTAACGAAGCCATATGGTCAATTCCGTCAAATTGGCAAGCATTTATCTCAAAAAATAAAACAGCGGCAGTTGTGGTAACTCGAAAGGACGTGGAAGTGATAGAGACATATAAAGACGATAATGCAGTATTCGTCAATCTTACTACTGAATCCGGCAAGATCACAATAGGCTCTGTGTATGCCAGACCAAAAGGTGATTTCAGAGGTGATATGAAGTGGCTGGACTTCTTCGAACCATTGAATCACATCATAATGGGAGGAGACCTCAATGTCCACTTGTCACTTTTAGGATATCAGAAAGAAGATGAACGGGGAAAAATTTTGACATACTTACTATTATCTAATAACTTAACTCTGATCAATGATATAGAGGCACCTCATTCATTTATAGGACAGCCGAATCGTCCCATGAAGGGGAATCCAGATGTAACCCTTTGTACACAAGACCTGGTGGACTGCGTGGACTCATGGTATGTACATGACACAGTAGAGAGCACGTCGGACCACAGGTATATCAGATTCTCATTAAATCTTAAACCAGTTATTCTAGATCTTAAAAGATTTAAAACAAGATACTCAAATTTTAAAAAATTTAATTACATCTTGAAACCGAAAATTAATAATTTACTTAAATCCTTATCTGATACTAAAACTCGACTAGAACTGGATGAATGGCTTGATGGTTTTAACCAAGTAATTCTAGACACCTGTAAATCCTCACTAAAAACAAAAAGTTTCAAATTATATCCAACATTTGACTGGTGGACGGCAGAGCTGAAGGTCCAGCGAAATAAAATCTCAGCATTACGGAAAAGATTTAAATCAACAAATGACCCAAAGTGGAGAACCCTCCTACAAAGAGAAAGAGCAATATACAAAAAACGTATAAAACAACAAAAAACTAAATCATGGCAGAGTTTCTGCTCTAAAACAAAAGACAAATTTGGCCAAGCCTTTAAAATAGCAATGAATAAAAGACTCAAAAATAATCATTTCATACACACAACACTACAGGGTTCAACCCCATATACTACAAAATTAGACACTTTCAACATATTACTTAACCACCATTTCCCAATACATCAAAACCCGCATCCACCTCTCATGGACCCAGCGGCAGAGGAAGATCTTTCCCCCCCTCCCCCCCCTAATATCTTTTAAAGAAATAAAATCAGCACTTAATGAGCAAAATAATTTAAAAGCCCCTGGATTTGATAAAATTGATGCATTTATTATTAAAAACATATACAATAATTTTAAACATCTAATACGTGACTTATATAACAAATGTCTTACTCTTAACTACTTTCCTAAATCATGGAAAATAGCAAATGTGATCTTCTTCGCAAAACGTAATAAAAATCCACGCCAACCTTCCTCCTATAGACCCATTTGTCTCCTTCCCATGCTGGGAAAAATCTATGAGAGGATCCTAAAACGAAGAATTAATCACTACTTAGAAAAATTAAATGTTCTTCACGGGGCCCAGTATGGCTTCCGTGAGAACAGAAGCACAATTCAACTATTAAACAAATTAAAACATAAAGCAAAAACGTATCTTGAAAAATATAAATACTGCAGCATTATCTCATTCGACATTGTAGGGGCGTTTGACAATATCGATTGGGTCACTTTGGGTCAACAAATTAACGAATTACCAATTCCGCAATATTTAAAATGTATCCTTCTTAGCTTCTTATCCGAACGAGAACTAATAACAAATTATTTATCAAATAACATTAAAAGACCAACTTATCAAGGCTGTCCACAGGGGTCGTGCCTTGGGCCGCTTCTGTGGCTAATCATAGCAAATATAATCTTAATAAACTTTTACAGTAAATTCGAAGACCTGTATGTTTTTTGCGATGACTTCAATATGGTTGTCAAAGCGAGGAGCAGACTCATCTTAGAGACCGAAACCAACCAAAAAATAAAACTTTTTTATAATATTTGCAATAACTTAAATTTACAGATTTCAAAGGAAAAAACGACTTTTATTATGTTGGGGAAAAACACTTTGGATAAACGTCCACCAACCTTTAAATTAGGTAACTATACCATCAAGCCATTAAAGGAAATAAAAATTTTAGGGATAATATTCCAGAGTACTTTAAAATGGGACAAGCACATAACTAGCATAAAAAACAAAATTTTACAGCTAACCTCATCCATTAAACGGGTCTTCTCGGCTACTTGGGGGGTGGACAGAGGCTATCTTAGAACTTGGTACATAGCAGTACTAGAAAAAATTATAGATTATGGTTCGGAGGTGTGGTTTGGAGACCTCAGGATAAAAGATAAACGCGCTCTCCAATCCATCCAAAGAACTTGTCTCACGTCAATAACCAAAACATATAAAAATGTTGCAACACATACGTTACAGGTCCTATTAGGAATACCACCAATCTTAATAACACTGCAATATAAAAATCTAAAATACAATATTTTACACAATAAAAACTTATTACTTAAAGAACCCAAACCAATATGTAAAGATGATATAGAAAATAAAATCCTAAAATATGAAATAAATCCGGAAATTCATTTAAATAACTTAATAGTTACAGACAAAATTATCACAAAAACTAATCATATTTCGATTTACACAGATGGTTCTAAGGTGGACTCTGGCACAGCATATGCAATGGTAGCCTACAATCATAACATTAAAATTTATGAAAAAACAGTCAAACTGAGAGCAGAAAATTCAATCTTTCAGGCGGAGCTGCACGCAATAATTTCGGCAATTAATTGGGCCATTAACTCCCCTTATACAAAATTCCAAATATTAAGTGACAGTCAATCTACTATTAAAGCCTTAGACAATTTATTTCCAACTAACCCTTCAATTTATTACATCCATAATTTAATTAAACAAAATCAAAATAAAATTTTTTACATTACTTGGATAAAAGGCCACATTGGCATAGCGGGTAATGAACTGGCGGATGAGCTGGCGAATGATGCCGCCCAGTACTGCGACCTACCAGTGGATCGAGGAGTTAAATTGCCTCGGTCCTATCTTATAAAATGTATTCGAACCCAATTACTGGACAGGTGGCAGTACAACTGGGATCACTCAGGGGGTGGCAGATATACGCACGGGCTGGTACCAAAAGTTCAGAACCAAATAATTTCAAAAGATAAAGTATCTATTTACTTTTTAACAGGCCGCGGCAGCTTCCCGTCTTTCCTTTATAATATCGGCAAAAAAGATGACGACCTTTGTAAATGTGGTGGTCGAGGAGACCCGATGCATTACATTTTCGGCAACTGCAAATTCATGAAGTTTAAATTTCACAGAACAGAAACGACAATCCTTCAGGACATCCTAAAAATAATTAATGACCCGGCACAACTTAAAAAACTTTATGCTAACTACGATATTCTCAATAGCCTTTATTCTTTTATTCAATATAAATACATTCAATAATTACCTCTTCTGATTGCCTGTGGTGGACATGTCATGGGTCCACGTGGTGTATGGAAGGGTGTTTTTGAGATTGTTTTATTTTTAAGAACTTAAATACCACTAGAAATATTGTAAATATGTATAAATATTTTTGTTTAAAAGGGTGAAAAAAAAGGGGAAAAAAATATTTCTTATCAAATGAAAAGATGAATGTAAATACTTAAAATTTTTTCAAATAGTACGTAAATTCCAAAACATATAAATCATAATCGTAATATATTTCTAGGCTCGCCCTGAAACAATAGGGTAGCCAATTGTGATTGGTAAAGAATCGCCATCTTAAATAATCATAAATTTTCACAGGCGGTCCGGGGACACGGCACTTGCCTCTTGTGCTCTCTTCGGCGTGTCAGGCGGGTCGTTCTGAAGTCTTCTTTCCCGGAGACTGGGGTTCTGGGCTTATTTCCGCAGGTAGTAAAACATTTCCCTGCCCTGGGCTTGGGGGTTACACCTAACCATAAGCCAAAAACGGGTTCCCAGGGTGGGTGCTTACTTACTTACTTAAAGACATAGACGGTTTGGACATAGATAAAGAACGGAAGGCGTACTCTATGCACCACAGGGTGCTTTTACAGGCCTAGATAACAACGTTTAATGATGTATTTATGTAATGCAATGTCCAGTCGTAGTATAAAAGCAATAAACCTCAAACTGTTAAAAACTGACAAACTTAATTAGAATTAATCACATAATTACTATGGGATTCGCGACTAGATTGCATTGAATGGCTCTCTCAATACGTCACCCGTGTTTTTAATAGTTAAGAATAAATCTATCTGGAAAAACGCAGTACAGACCAAGGCTGCATTGCAACGTTGCGTCCTCCGGGAACCTATCCACTGTTTAATTTTATATATACACGCTATTTAATATAAAAAAAGACGTTTCTCTAATTTTATAAAGAAACAGATGTGATTTGTACATAAAAACATCAATAATATACATATAAAATAAACGTATAAAGCAAACAAAAACGCTCATCAAGTTTGTTTTCATAGCTGTTTATATGATTTGACAACAAATCTCGATATTTTTCCGTTATACGGACACCATGCCAAAATGTATGCTAATGCGCCAATTACTTCAAAATGCTAAAAGATATTTTTAATTTTATGACAGCAGTTTAATATGAGTTTTATGTTATTGCTTTATTTTATAACAGTTATTTGTTCACTTATTTTAAGTATATAATTGTGATTTAATGAAATAGTTCGTAAAAGTCTAGAATTTTCAAATGTTATATTTTTTAAATGCTCACTTTAGTATCGACAATGTTTTTTCTTTTATTTTTTCAAATGCTCCAATTCACGTGATTTTCATTTTGCGACATCTATTACGCTTGGCGACAAAGGTATCCGTATAACGGAAACGAAACCAAATCTTACTTTCTGATGCCCAAATTACATCAAGCTTTTTTTTTTTTTAAACGCCAAAGCTCCTACAGTGGAAAAGTACCAAATTGTCTGTTATTTTGCGCTATCTGTATTATAGTTTGTACTATATGTAAGGGGTGTGGAGCGAAGAGTTTAAAAATTAAATATTGAAGTTTCGGCACAGATGTCATATACGCCCCATATTGGCGCGATTTTTTTCTGACGCCAATGTCATATACACAACGGGTAACTGGCGGCAAAGTGTCGTTATTTTGCTTGATATGGTAACCCGGATGTTGTTGTTTATGCTGTTGATGTTTTCGCCAAATTGGCGTATATGACAATTGTGCCAAAGTTTCTATAAAGCAGTATAAGACTAAAAAATTAAGAATAAAATAAATGCAAAATAAGACTAAAGAAGAAAGAAAAATCATGCGTTAAGCATAGAATATGAAATACTTTCCAACACATCCTGAATGCTTTAACAAAACTTCGTTATTTTGGGAAATAAGATAACTGAGTAAACATTTTAGAAGACGCATAAAAAATTTAAAAAATTGATTTCAGCAGTTACCGTCCATAGCCAATAGTATCGTTATTACATGCCACTATTTAGCCTAAATTTAATTTAAAATACTCTTAAAACTACTGAAATCACATTTCCAGATATTATCATCCATAGACGGTTATGTATCAAATTCTTTGCGTGACCCTGTATATCATTTTATCTATATTCTACAAACATTTCTTAGTAAACTAAATGCAGTTCAGCGTAAAAACGCATAATTCCTTTAAAAACCACCTTTAAGCAATTTACTCTCATACTCAGTAACCCTTACGAATTCTTTTGTGTAGCCCTGCATATGAACAGTAGCATTTATACGCACAGTATAGTATGCATAAATGTAGTGAAACATAAAAGCGCATATCATAATTAAAATTGCATTTCTAGCAATCATTGCTTATGTACAATACTTCGGATAAAAGTTGCTTGGCGAGAAAGAGGTTTGCCAACGTATTTTCTGACAACCTATTTATTGCTTCATACTCACAAGCAATTTTTTCCATATGTATGCAATTTATTTAGGTAGTTGTTAGCTATCTCGTCCACCAGTTTCGCCACATTATATAAATCGCCAAACCACTCGCAAAATTATACAAATTGACATAATTTTTATTTTAAACAACGAAAGATCAATTAAATTAGCAAAACATTAATAAAAATACAAATATAACGTCGAATTAAAAATCACTTGATGACGTAAGAAACACATGATCATGTTTAATGTCAACCATTATTGGCATTTAATCTTACAATTTGGCGACAGTAATTTGGTCGACGGGATAACTAACAAGTACCTTTATTTAATGTAAAAAAAGCTATTTACCCATTTTTTAATTATTTTTTTTTTACCCATTTTTTAACAGAAGTAATTTTAGCACAGATGTCATATTCGCCCCATATTGGCGCGATTTTTTTCCGACGCCAATTTGGCGAAAACATCAACAGCATAAACAACAACATCCGGGTTACCGTATCAAGCAAAATAATGACACTTTGGCGAGAGTTAAGTACCCGGTGTGTATATGACATTGGCGTCAGATAAAAAATCGTGCCAATATGGGGCGAATATGACATCTGTGCCGTATTGCACAGATGTCATATAAGCATCGGGGTTGGCGTGATTTTTCTCTAACGCCAATTTGCAGAAATTTCGTTTTCGAATACCAGTTACTTATATATTTTAAAATTATTTGCTATAATTTTGTAAAGGAAATATCTATAAATAAATAAAAGTTTGAATAATAGCTATAGAACAAAACAGTTTATATAATTAAAAAACAGAAAATAAAAGTAAATAAACAATTTATTAATAAATAAAAAACAATAGCCGGGTTACCATAGCAAGCAAAATAACACCATTTTGGCGCCAGTTAGGTATCCCGGTTCATATCTGAAATCTGTGCCGTAATTTGTATATAAAAAAATGTTATATATATTTAGAAACGATTTTTGGTACAGATGTCATATTCGCCCCATACTGGCGCGATTTTTTTCGGTTGCCAATTTGGCGAAAATATCAACAGCATAAACAACATAATCCGGGTTACCACATCAAGCAAAATAATGACACTTTGGCGCAAATTAAGTACCTGTTGCCTATATGATATTGGCGACAGAAAAACATCGCGCCAATATGGGGCGAATATGACATCTGTTCCCGATTTTTTTATGTATATAAGTGCATATATAAACAAAAATAAAAGTTCATTAGATTTGTTTTCATAGCTGTTTATATATTTTGGCAACATATCTCACTTTCTGATGCCCGAATTGCGCCAAGCTTTTTTTAAGAATGCGCTATAATGGAAAAGTACCTAAATAAATAATTAACAGAAATAACCAATTATACAAACTAAAACTTTTTATTTCGAGATCAAAGCATTGTTTTTTATTTCAATTAAAAATACATATATCCTTGGATAACTTTAGTTGAAATTAGGTTCACAGCTTAATATCTCATTCCATAAACCTAAACAAACACAAGTGATTCATTCATCGTGAAACTTTAAAAAAAAATTAAATCATTGAGGTAATCACTCACAAAGTAAGTTCTCCAACAATCAATGGACAATATACTAATGACATCATAGTAGGTAAAATGGTGGCGGTATCGTTTGTTTATGGTTTGAAATCACAAAGATTTAATTTTGCAATGTCTCTTAGTTACATTATTTTATTGTCATATTTATGAGCTCAGAACAAAAGCATATTTTTCCATTATTTAGTTATTAAAGTCGGAAAAAAATTATAAATGCATGATTTGAAAAATTTAAATAATTTTCTTTCTTAATAGTAAAAAAACAACATCGGGAAGTAACAGCGGGTTTATGTTAGATAAGTTTAACTGTTTAATTCTGTTGTAATATTCAAAATAACTGTATTTATTAGATTTCAGTAAACAACATCAGGGCCCGATTAAACTTTGAAGTTACAGGAATTACAATGTCATTTCAGAACCTTTCTATTGGTGAAGCTTTTCTAAATTTCATATATACATGGAAACTCTTCAGTGTTAGAAATATTATTCTTAGGACTGACATAACATGAGAACGGCCTGCAATTTTACACAAGTTTTTGAAAACTCCTTTATATCAGAAATTTTGCTAAAAACTGGTTACTTTTTTTGTTAAAGCGGCCAACACTATTAGGATTATGACAAGTTGCAGCCAATTTCGCCAACGTCGTAACCAAGATCGTGAAGCACACACATATAATACCATATAATACCATTTCATGAAATCGTATACGATAATTTAATAGTTTTTACCTTACTTCAAGTGTAAAATTTATTTATTTTTAAGGCTT
The DNA here is from genome assembly GCA_963932465.1 of Maratus speciosus. NCBI lineage: Eukaryota > Metazoa > Arthropoda > Arachnida > Araneae > Salticidae > Maratus > Maratus speciosus. The sequence continues at coordinate 23,330,789 of OZ010790.1, read as the reverse complement.
AACAATCTAAATTGTCCAATATATGAATTTAAAAAAATGTAAACAAAAATTGAATAGACATGACCGCAAAAAGCCTCAAATCTGCATAACACTTGGAACCAAACTGTACAGATTAGTGGTCTTCTACTGTACACATTTTTTCATAAAAGTGTTTCGTTCTTTAAATGTGTTATTTTCATCTATCACTGCGGAACAAGCGAGAAAACTCATATTCTTGCACATGAGTTGTATATATCTTTATATCTAAATTTCCGTCATTTTTGACGGGCTACCTTTCTAGTAAATAAATAAAAATCATCTTGTTGATTTTTAGCTCACAGGCTATCAAAGCCTGAGTGCTAATGTGCAAGCAGGCTCAGTATGTACGTACGTATGTATGTATGCATAACGCGATAATTCTTGATAGAAATATCCGATTTGCATTAATTTTTTTTTATCTTTTTTCAATTTTTTTTTCATTCTGATAAGGCGCTTCCCTGATTAGTTTTAGGAGTTCATTTGTTAAGGATAAAGGGGGAGAACGAGAGGCTAATCCACCCTTTAATTCAGTTAAAGGGTTTTTTCATGCAGAATTATCCGATTTGCTTCAAATTTTGTATAGAGGTTTATTCTTATAAGACGTTTCGCGGATCAGATTTGGAGGCTCACTGACTAAGTATAACGGTGTGAAAAGGGGGAGCTAATCACTATCTTAATTTATTTTTCGAAGGGCATTATTCTTTGAAATAAGTCTATAACATACAATTAGTGTGAATAGCCTGTGAGCTTAATGCTATCAGTTTAACTAGGCACTTTTTTTTAGTTAGTTTGTTATTTAAAAATAAAAATAAAACTTTTTTCTTCGATTGAACTAACCCGATTTTATTCTTATAGGACTTTTATTCAATTGAAAATTAGAGAAAAAATAAGATTATACGCTTTTATCTCTTAGTAAGAGAATAAGAATAAATTTCCAATGTATAAAGAATATAAAAGAACGCAAAAGAAATGCGATCTGAAAGAATCCCCAAGAAGGAATAAAAACTTAAGAAAAATATTTCAAAGCATCTTTTAAAAGTGAAAATTGAGAGTGATGAAAGGAATCAACTTGAGTTTTCTCTTACAAATTGAATTTGAAGTGAGATCTGCGAATTTGTAGTTGCAAATGCAATTACGTAAGTAAATCGTGCTTCTGTAGATGGACATTTTTATATTATTATCATTTAAGAAAATTTAAAGTTATAAAAAAATTGTATCTTTTATTGTTGAAGAAAATTAGCTAGGTACGATGCACACTGAAAACATAATGCGATATATTTAAATTTTAGTTATTTGTTATTGTTATTATTTTAAACGGAACGTATCAACGCAAATAATGCTGCTGTGTTTTTCGTATACTAAAATGTTTCTGATCAAGAATTCTGTATAAACTTATTTTGATATTAAAAACACGTCATTTTTATCGATTTTTTTTAGTTCATTTTTCTGAAAAAATATTTGGAACGTTGATTTTATTTTCAACGAAGTCTAAATTTTATTCTTATTCTTTATTTTAAATTTTGCATCTATTTTCGACCTTTTCCTTCTTTCACTTCATTTCACTAAAAATAAAAAGTGGAAAGCTTTTATCTTTTGGTTAGACAATAATAATAAGTTGTATATATATAAATAATATAAAGTTAACCCCAGAGCTCCATAGAGATGTAATTCGAAAGATTTGCAAAAAAGCGGTACAAATGGGAGAAATATAATATGTAAAGCATTCTTTTAGAACTATAATTTAATTTTGTAAAATTACCAGCTGAAAACATTTATTTGTTTAAAATGCTGAATTTATTTTAATTCATTTATATTTATAATAGTTGATTTTATAAAAGATATAAAGTGCTTTAAAAACTTTTTTGTGAAACATTTTGCTAGAAAAATAAATCTTGAAAAGCTGCAGTGAACTCCAAATTTTATTTATCGAATATATTTCCATACAAGTACAAAATAAATATATATATGCACATATTAAACCAGCAAAGTAATATATTAAGCCTGGACTAGCACTTCATCTCACAAAACAAGAAAATACGAAATATAATAATTGAAAAAGTTAAAACTTTCCACAAGAAACAGTAGAAAACAAAGCGAAAACACAGGTTATATGTATTGAATACATATAGCCTGTGCATATATGTATTCAATACATATAGTGATTCGCTTGTCACTTTATGTATTGAATGACGATTAGATATATTCGTCGAGATAAATATATCTAATCGACGAGTAGATTAAATATATTTATCTGCTCGTCAACAGCGAATTATATTTAAAAAGCAGCGGAGCATTAAAAGAATGTGAAATATGTATTAGTGGTATATTTCATATTTTGTATGGTTTTCTATGTTTTCTTGTTAAAACTCTTAACTTTTTAAATTTTCATATTTCGTATTTTCTTGTTTTATGAGGGCGGTACTAGTTCAGGCCAATGATATTCTTTTGCTGGTTTATGTTCATTTTGTGTTTCAAAGCAGCATTTAATAATTAAGCAGCATTAAATATTATTAAAGCAGCATTAATATATTGCTGATGAGGAATTCAACAAAAATTTATTTTCATATAAAAGAAATATATTTTATTTTATTTTTGTATAAATAATCGTTTGATATAAATAAAAAGTCTTAAAGGCGTTATGCATTACTGATAAAAAATTTAAATCGTTATTCATTATTAATTTAAATGGAAAGTATACCAGTGCAAATAATGTTGATTTATTTTCAATACACTAATAGTATATTGCTGAAGAATTCTATACAAATTTAATTTAATATAAATAAAATATAATTCTTTTGATTGACTTTTCTAGTTTACAATTTCTGAAAACAAAAACAGTTTTCTTCAATAGAATCATCTAAATTTAATTCCTATCTACCTTTATTTGAAATTTCGCATACATTTTCCTTTTTGTAACTTCCTTCTTTCACTTCATTTCACTAAAAAAAGAGTGGGCACTTTTATATATCAGTTAGAAATAAATTGTCGATGTACAAAGAATATAAAATTAACTTGAATGCTCTATGGGGATGCCATTTGAAAGATTCACTAAGAAGAAAGATAGAAAAATGGGAGAAAAGTTATGTGAAGCTTTTTTTACAAAAAAAGCCTATTTAGATTTTAAATTGTTTATAACGTTAATTTATTTTCATACAGTATTTCTAGCTTAAAACATATATACCCGGTGTTCTAAAATGGAGTCACTCATTTTAAAATTCAAAAACTGGTAAATGGTGACAGCTATTAAAAAAAATTCTCGCATGTGGGTTATGTAAGATATTAGGAGTTTTTTACTGCGATTCTTGATTTTAGTTTAAAGTAGCAGCGATAGATGACGCTGCAAGCAGCAGGTGCTAAATCGTGTCCCGATTTTTGGGCTCTCTCTTATCTCAGTACAGAGTTGGGCAAATTTGTAATCTCAATTATCCGCAGTGTAATTACAGGTTAATTGCAAGTAATTGATTACAGTTACACACATTCAAACTCAGACATTTTGTCAAATAATGGTATGAGCGCGGATCCTGCTACAGTGCTGCAAGAATTTTTTACGGCATCTAATTTTAACTATAATTAATTATATACAATTAAACTGTAATTACATTAAAGATAATTAGAATTACAAATTTGCCCAACTCTTTCTCAGTATTGATGAAAAGAAGGAGGTTAAATATGTCGTATGGTTTTCAGTAGCCAATCGAATCTTGTTCTGAGGGGCTTACTCCATTTATTTAACCTCCTTCTTTATCATGAATACTTAGAGAAGAGTGACACAAAAAATCGGCCCCCGATTTAGCGCTTGTTGCTTGCAGCGACATCTATCACTGTTATTTTAAACTAAAGTCGAGAATGCAGTAAAAAAACTCATGACAACTTACATAACACTCCTGCAAGATTTTAAAAAATATATGTCCCAATTTGCAAGTTATTGAATTTTGATACCAGTCAGTCAATTTTAGGACACCCGGTATATTTAAAAATGTTGATTCCTTTTTTAATTCATAGCTGTTTCTTCTACAGAACATCCCACGTATTTTATTAAACTGATTGTGGAATATTTTGCCACAAAAATAGATACAGTGGACCCCGGTTAAGACGCTCACTGTTAATACGCGATCCCGCTTAATACGCGGATTTTTTCCGATCCCTTGAACATCGCCCATAAGGCTAATGCAAAAATATCACGTTTAATACGCGAACGGTTATTACACGATCCCGCTTAATACGCGATAAATTGTCGTTCCATTTAGGGAAAAATCACATTTAAAACGGGAATTCATTGATTAAGATGTGAATTCCTTCTCTCTTCACGAGTGTTGCCAATTTAGCGAATTATTTTTTTCGGATAAAAAACACTGTTTCAGAATATTATTAAAGGCGAAAATTACTAATCGGGAATTGTGGCAGATACATGAATAAAACAAAACCCCGCTAAATTGGCAAAACTGCAATTCTTCTTTGATCCCGCCTTCTAACATTCTTTGTATCACGCTCCGTGTATGTTTTTACTGTAATAGAGAGATATAGGCGAATTCATGAAACTCAGATACGTCATAAAAATTATTATGATTAGAGACGATCATACCCGTTGTTAGTGAGGTTTTAAATGGAAGTTATAGCACTATGAATGCATATTATAGGCAACAGAAAATGAAACTCGTAAAGATAAAGCAAATACGACTGCGGTTGGATAATTCTTTTATGTTTTCTTTACTTTTTACTATGCTAACAAAACACAAAGATTAATAAGGATTTTTACACAAAGTTTAATAAAAATAGTTTTTTCTTATATTGGAAAGAAGGAGAGATTGTAATGGTGCTCATTATTACAAGTATTAAATATGATTTTAAAACTGGGTTGAGTGTTAAAATATTTAATTTATTTTTCTGTTTAAAAAAAAAAAATGTCTACACTGTAAAAAAAAATCTGTGAAGTTACTAAAGTTTTTCTAGGAAACTGGGATTCCTAGAACTTTTCATGTAACGGCAACAACAAAATTTCATGTAACAGACACACTTTTGCGCCGAAAATCAAAAAATCTGTAAGGTTACTAAGAATTTTTTTGGAAACTGGGATTCCGAGAACTTTTCATGTAATTGCAGCCAGGGTTACAAATAAAAGTTTAGTAAGATTACTGAAATTTTAGCAGATTCATTTGTAAAGTTACAGATTTTTGTAGCTTTACAAAAACTAGTTTTGTAGATTCGCAGCTTTTTTCGTACAGTTACAGGTGAAAGTTTAGTAAGCATGTAACTTTACATCTGTAGAACTACAGATTTTTTTTTTACAGTGTAGCAGGAAAATTATTTTATTATTTTATTTTTGGTTGCAACGTATTAATCGACAATAAAGCCATGTTGGAATCCATCTTTATTTTCCGTTATTATTTCCAGTCGGATCTATAAAAAGAAACAATGTGTTAAAGTAGAATACAGTTAAATTTTAATCTACATTTACATAAAATACACAATTTTCGATCGTAAACACATAAATAAAAGCTCTAAAGTTCATTTAGACAATTAAATGTGTAAATAGGCCCAATTCCTGCAACGTTATACAAATCATATTTAATTCGCGATCCCGCTTAATACGCGACTTTTGTCCTCTCCCTTGAAACGCGTCTTAAACGGGTTCGACTGTATTAAGAAACAACTACATTCGATTCAAAATATTATCGAACATATTTTAATACAAAATTAAATAGCTTCTTGTTGAATTTTTCAGTTTGAATTTCGAAAAAAAAAAACTTATTTTTTCATTGAAATTATCTAAATGTTATTCTTATGTAACTTCTTTTACAAATTTTAGAACGCCTTTTCTTTTCTTAATTTCCTCTTTTCACTCCGTACCATTGAAAAAGAAAGTAGAAAGATTTATCTGTTTCTTATCGAAGAAGAATACGACCTCGATGTATAAAGAATACAAAATTCACTTTAGAGTTCCATAAGAATTTGATCTAAAGGAGACATTAAAAAGAGAGAGAAATTTGAGAAAAAGTTTTTTTATGTGTTCTTTAAGACTGAAAAATTTTCTCAATGAAAGGAACTAATTTAACTGTTTCCTTACAAATTAATTGAAGAAAGAGCTGCAAATTTGAAGTTCAAAATGTAATTGTCTGAGCAAAGCGAAGGCTAATACACAGCGCAATATTACTTTCAGATCACAAACAGCTACGATGGATATTAAAGCCATGGCCTACTAAAAGAATGCCAAATAAAAATCTTTCGTCAAGCATTACTAAAAAAAATATTTGTCGGATTTAGTTTCTGAATGCATCAGAAGGTACCTATGAGGGTAACCTACTGAATGCACCTTCTATGAAAATAAGTTCCAAACCCTTTAAAAATTACATTAAAAAAACTGATGAAAAAGCACAATTTATACGTCACGGAAATTTAGTGTACGACACTTTCACTGGCTGGATGTTTTCGTAAAAAATTGGATTACAGCACATGGAGTAAAGAAAATATGCGCGCTCTAATATTAAAGCATAACAAAACCTATTTAAACAGGAAAATAAATAAAGAATTTTTTCTATTTAAAAGGAAAAAGCCAAAATATCTTAGTGTATACTAATATTATAAAGAAGTAAAGTTTGTTTCTTTGTAAGATGTAATCTCTGTAACTATCGAACCGATTTCAAAAGTAATGGTATCAAAATGATTGTGGTAGTCCACGTTCGAACATAGGCTATATCTTAAGTCGATGCCAAGTCGATGCCAAGTATATCTTAAGTCGAGCAAAAAACATTTTAAAAAAGGGATTTTTATGTTACTGAAGGGCCTAGAAATATCAAATTTGGGATATTAGTTACTTATTAGATATAAAGGATTTCTAAGAACATTTCCTAAACAATCTGAAATTTAAAACGGGTGAAAATGCGCAAAAAGCGTTCTAAAAACGTTCTAAATGGTGGTTTGTACGCAATCTCAGGAAGCACCAAACCGATTTAAAAAATAATGGTGTCAAAATGATGGTGACATCCCTTGCTCCAAGATAGGCTAAATTTCATGTCGGTGCCACTACACCAAAGGAGGTGCAGGAGCAAAAAAGTTCTAAAAATGCGATTTTTGTGTTACAGAAATGGCTTAGAAATATGAAATTTTAAATATTAGTTACTTATTAGATATAAAAAATTTCTAAGAACGCTTCTTAAAAAATTCGAAATTTAAAAGGGGTGATAATACGCGAAGAGTGTTCTAAATGGCGATTTCTACGCAATTTTAGGAAGCATCAAATCGATTTGAAAAGTAATGGTTGTAAATTGATGGTGACAGCCCTTGCTCTAACATAGGCTCTATTTTCTGTTTGTGTCACTACCACCCGGGTCTTGCAGGAGCAAAAAACGTTCTAAATTGCAGTTTTTGTGATATAGAAGGACCTAGAGTCCTGAAAGTTGGAATGGTTATTATTTATAAGATATCAATGATTTCTAAGAACATTTCCTAAAGAAATTGAAATTTAAAAGGGTTGAAAATGCGCGAAAAGCGTTCTAAAAAACGTTCTAAATGGCAATTTCTACGCAATTTTAGGAAGTATCAAATCGATTTCAAAAGAAATGGTTGTAAATTGATGGTGACAGCCCTTGCTCTAACATAGACTATTTTATGTTTGTGTCACTACCACCTGGGCTTGCAGGATCAAAAAACGTTCTAAGTTGCGGTTTGTTTTGTTATGGTAGGGCCTAGAATCATGAAATTTGGAATGTTAGTTACTTATTAGATATCAATGATCTCTAAGAGTATTTCCTAAACAAAAAATTTAAAAAGGGTGAAAATGCGCGAAAAGCGTTACGTAAAACGTTCTAAACTGCGACTTCTGTGCAATCTCAGGAAGTACTGAACCGATTCCAAACATGATGGTGACAGCTCTTGCTCCAAGATAGGCTATATTTTATGTCTGTTTTCACTACCACAAAGGGGGTGCAGGAGCAAAAATCGTTCTAAAAATGCGATTTTTATGTTATGGAAGGACCTAGATTCATCAAATTTGGCATGGTGTATACTTATTAGATATAAATGATCTCTAAGAACATTTGTTTAAAAATTTGAAATTTAAAAGGGGTGAAAATGCGCGAAAAGCGTTCTAAATGCCGATTTGTGAACAATCTAAGAAAGAATCAAACTGATTTCAAAAGTAATGGCAGGAAATTGATGCTGACCGCCTCTGCTCTAACATAGACGCTTTTCATGTCGGTGTCACTACCACCTGGGAGTTGCAGAAACAAAAAACGTTCTAAATTGCGGCTTTTGCGTTACGGAAGGGCCTAGAATCGTGAAATTTGGAATGGTAGTTAGTTATAAGATATCAATGATCTCTAAGGACATTTCCTAAAAACATCAAAATTTAAAAAGGGGTCAAAATGCGCAAAAAGCGTTATAAAAAACTTTCTAAATTGCAATTTCTATGCAATATCAGGAAGTACTGAACCAATTTCAAATATAATGGTGTAAAAATGATGGTGACTGATCTTGCTCCAAGATAGGCTATATTTTATATCTGTTTCCACTATCCCAGAAGAGATGCAGGAGCAAAATGCGCGAAAAGCGTCCTTAAAACGTTCTAAATGGCGATTTGTCGGCAATATCTCAGGAAGAATGAATCTGATTTCAAACGTAATGGTAGAAAATTGATGCTGACAGCCTCTGCTCTAACATAGACGCTATTTTGTGTCGGTATCACAATCACTAAGACGTTGCAGGAGCAATAAAGCGTCCCAAATTTCGATTTTGTGATCGGTAAGGGCCAGCAATTTGAAATTAGGCAGTACACATTTATTAGATATAAATGTTCTTTAAGGACAGTTTAAAAAAAACTGGAAATTTAAAAGGGATGAAACTCCACGAAAAGCGTTCTAAAAACGTTCTAAATTGCGATTTTTACACAATCCCAGGAAATATCAAACCGATGTCAAAAGTAATGGTTGCAAATTGATAGTGACAGTCGCTGCTCCAACATACGTTATATTTCATGTTTCTGTCACGTTTAAAATGAAATGATGACGTTTTAAATGAAATGACTGCAATATTAACATTGTACGGGAAAATATTTTGGCCATTTATCACCTACGTTCGGTTAACATAAGAATATCAATATTGCCATTGGGGCACAGATGTCATAATATTCACCACGTTCGCACGATTTTATTCTAACGCCAATTTTGCGAAAACCTCGTTTTCGAATACCAGTTACATATATATTTTTAAAAAGGGAATAACAATAAATAAAAAAAGTTATCGTGCCAATGTGCTGCGTATATGACATCTGTGCAGCAATGGGTTCATGGTGTGCGAAATGAAACATATGTTATAGCCACTCTTCGTACAAGGAAAATGTCCAATAATTCAGATACACAGGCAAGGTTGCCGTCAAACATGAATAATACTAACAACAACATTGCTATAACTGTATAAGAGTTATAATAGTGATATAAAATTGGCTTTGAGCAAACAACCACAGAAGGAGCATTTTACATATGCTTCGAGTGAAGCTCGATCATCAAGATCAATCATTAATTATACAAGCAACAGATATATAAACAAAAGTTTAAATTATAATGTAAATATTTTCAATCTCTGCCCTCCCCCCCCCCCCCCCCAAAAAAAAAGGTACCGCAATGAAATTAATTTGGCGTTAAGCGACGCTTTTTAAAATACGACATTGGGTGCAAACCACATTACGGAACATTCCTATAACATTTGAAGTAATCACGGTACTTTATTTTTAGCCAGGTTAAAATTTAGACAAGAGCATTTTTTTTTTCGTTAAAAGCAATTTTTTTTCCGAATGAGTAATTTAGGAACAATTCTTTGATGTTGAGAGAAAATGTTTTGACTTATTATCTCTCTTGACTTATCTTGACTTATTATTTAACTTATTTTTATTTATTTGTATTTTTAAAAAAAGTCAAAGTCTAATTTTTTTAAATTTATTTAATTTATGTATTTCAAATGAAATGAATTCATTACGAGAGCTAGCGATTTATCTCCTGTATCAAAGTAATTACCTTTTTACCATGTGTCTGATATCCTTCACGGTATTTCGTTGTTATATGGGCCTTGGCGCTTTAAAAAAAAAAAAGTTTGACCCAATTCGGTTTTAAGAAAGTTGGATGTTTTTGCTAAATGATATAAACGACTATGAAAATAAAATTGAAGAAGTATTAAACTGGTTTATGTATGTATTTTAATAAATACATCTGCTAACATGTATTAAATAAATTATTTATGTTTTTATACAATAAAAGTTAAACGGCTCCTTTATCTACTTGTTTGCTAATATTATAAAGTAGTAGCGTTTGTGGGTTTGTGAAATATAATCTCAGAAGCTATCTAGCCGATTTAATAAATAATGGTTTGAAAATGCTGGTGACTATCTCTGCTTCAACAAAGACTATATTTTATCTGGGTACAACAACCTGCATGGGTGCAGGAGCAGAAAACTTCTAAAATTGTGAATTCTGAGATATTGTTTTGGCTAGAAATTTGAAATTTTGTGCGATAGTTACTTTTAAGATGTGAATACTCGTTATAATCTCTTTCTACAAGGTTGGAAATTTTAAAGTTAGAAATAAACTTAAAACGTTCTAGAAAGTTTCTAAATCACGATTTATTTGGAATTGTTAGAGAAAGAAATTTTGAAATTTCACATGGCTATTACTTTTAAGTCGTAAATGGTCAGTTAAAAAAAAAGAAAAAAAAAAAAGAAAAAAAAAGGAAAGAAATTAAAAGGGTTCACCATAAAAAAAAATCTAATTTGCAATTTCTGGGATACTGTTGGGTTTAGAAACTTAAAATTTGGCATGGTAGTAACTTATATGATCTAAATGCTTGTTATAGAAAGAATTCAAACTGCAATGCACGCATTAGAATGAATTCTAAACAAAAATCGAAATTAAGGAGACTAAATAAGGCGGACAAAGTTCTAAAGATGATCTAAATAATGAAATTATTTGGAATATAAAGATGAAAATTTGCATAAATGTTTCTTTTAATACGTAAATACTCGCAATAGAACAATTTCTAAATATTTCACTGTGTAAAATGATGCAGGAACGAAAAACTTTTAAACTTTGAAATTTGATTTTTTAACTTTGAAATTTTTGGACGGGATACTTTTAAGATGTAAATGCTCTCTAAGAATGGATTCTAAAACATACAAAATATAACAAGATGAAATGAACTGAAAATGTTCTAAATTACCATTCATTTGCATTCTTAGGTATAGAAACTTTAAATATTTAATAAAACTACATCTCCATCCCCCCCCCCCCCAAAAAAAAACAACAACAAACAAACATGCAACTTAAATGCAATAAAACGGGTAGCTACTTATCTAGCATTGAATAACTTTTATTAGCATTGAATAAATATCGGTATGAAACAGCGAATAGTTTACACGAAAGTACTTGCCAAAATGTCACTTCTCTGCGCAAAAGTGTCGAAAATTGTCTATTTAAATTTCATGAGCAGTTTTTTTTTCAGCTTCACTAATCTGGAGAATTATAAGATCATTTTCAATTGTCATTGGACTATTTTTTATATAGTAACTTAGTCGGGAGTTTTTTTTAATCGGGTTAATATTGACGTATTTTAGTTTGCATGATTAGTTGGAAAAATATGTAGGGATTTTTAAATTACTCGAAAAGACATTTTCACAGCTTAAAGGTTATGCGTCGAGATATTCCAGATCTCGTGTCATAACTTACGCTGCAATCAATGCGATTTGTTTGTGTGGAGGAGCAAGGGGCATACCTCGAATGGAATAAGGGTACCAATCCTGTCAGGTAACTTATGTATTTTTTTTTCCGCCAAAGTTTGAATATTTTTCGGACATTATATTCAGACAGTATTTCCAATTAAATATAGCAACTCATTTTCTATTCTTGTCATCAGTTATTATTAAATTTATGTTCTCACTAACATCGCTCAGATTAATCCCTCTGAGGGAAGTCCTAGTGATATAACTATAGCTTCTAGAGAATTTTAATATTAGTTGGCCTATTTTAGGACACCCGGTATATTTAATAATGTTGATATTTTTTTAATTCATAGTTGTTTCTTCTAAAAAACATTCCAAGTATTTTATTAAACTGATTGTAAAATATTTTGCCACAAAAATAGATATTAAGAAACTACTACATTCAATTCCAAACTTTATCGAACATATTTTAATACAAAATTTAGTGCGCGCCCGCAAGGCCGTCACGTCAATGAGAGGTCATGACGATAATCTGAGAGTAAAAATGGCTTTACTTAAAATTTCATTGTAAGGTTTGATAGATAAGATCTTGATAAATTTCGCCTCCACTCTGTGATAAAAAACAATCTTACTTAAATATAAACAACAGAAGAATGTGAAATAAAAACCAACTCACATAAAATTAACTTTTCTGCAACGCACTAAGCTGAGATGGCAGGAAACGACTATACTCCAAATTCGAATCCAAATCTCAATCTACTGTATCGCATTTTCAATCGACTATTTATACTCCAGCAGACAGAGCAACGACACTTAAATTTGCATACGGTTATCGTTAAACCGCGGAACTGTAGACTCCAAGGAAAACCAAATGCACCTCGGAAAATTACAGTGCCTCTAGTATAGAGTTATATTTTACGCCAGGTTCGCATTAAAACAGCCGGAGATCCTCTATAACAGAGTTGCTCGCCCCTTACAAATTAAACAGCTTCTTGTTGAATATTTCAGTTTCAATTTCGAAACAAAAAATTATCATTTCATTTAAATTATTTAAAAGTTATTCTTATGTCACTTTAGAGCTCCATAAGAATTTGATCTAAAGGTGACACTAAAAAGAGAGAGAAGTTGGAGAAAAAGTTTTTTTATGTGTTCTTTAAGACTGAAAAATGTCCTGAATGAAAGAAGCTAATTTAACATTTTCCTTACAAATTAATTGAAGAAAGAGCTGAAAAGTTGCAGTTCTAAATGTAATGGTATAACTATAGCTTCTAGAGAAGAAAAGTTTTTTTTAATACATTAAAAAAAATTAAAAATCTAAAAAATACATTTTTAGGTTCGTAAGTAAGTTCGTATGTATAAATAAGTAGCATCGATAATCGTCTTCTGGTCCGTCCATCTGTCCGCCTATAACAGCGCAAAAACTACCCAATCGAAGGGTTTAAAATTTAATGTATCATTGCAGAATTTTGTCGAGTCATTTCAAATTTAATAAATAACTCCATGTTGTAACAGAAATCATCGTTTATATTTTTCAAAATAGAACGTATTTTAATTACATTTAAATTGATTGTTATGAAAAATTGGCAACAAAAATATATAATTAATATTTTTCAACTATTTTTCCTTTACTTTCTACAGAAATGAAGTAGTTCCGTTGCCAATATTAAGCAAATGGCTCCAAAAACTACAAAAAATAAATATTTAAAAAATAAATGGAGATGCAGTTTTCAAACAAATTGCATTTCAAAGTACTTTTTTTTTCCAATACGACGGTATAAAAATTGAAAATGTGCGATGCTTAGAAGTTTAAAAAATTGCTGTACAGTATTTAATCGTACTGCATTGTTTTACGGTTGGCTTCTGTAAGGTAACGTTATTTTTTGGTGACGACACAAAATAAGCTGGGAGAAAGAAATAACATACCGTACTGGGGGTTAAAAAAAGCGGAATAAAACACATTATTAAAAAATCCCTGCCGGCTAGGCCTATAGGCGCAGGTACATTTCGAAGTTAAAAGTTAAATTTTTATTTTAAATAACAAAAGAACAAATAAATTAGTATAACATTAATAAAAAACAAATAAAACGTCGAAATAAAAATCACTTGATGGCGTGAATATGTGTAATTTGCTTAAAGTCAAGTGAATGTGACATTTACGATCAACCATTATTGGCATTTAATCTTATAGTTTGGCTATAGATTTTTGGTCGACAGGATAAACAAGTAGCACCAATATTAGTTTTTGTTGCATTAAAATATCTCAATTTGTTGATTTTCTGTACGCAAGTAAACCCTATTGGTTTGCAATGGAAGTCTATGGGAATTTGGGGAAATATTAGAGATATCGACAAGTTGGCGTCACTTTTGGCGAGCAATTTTTGGTCGCCAAATTTGGTGATATATGGCCAAGTTTGCGACAAATTTGGCAGCATTTGGTGACAGAACAGTGTCCTCCCTACGGTAAACCCCTGATATGTATGGAGATACGATAGCGTAATCTAATATATAAAAATGAAAATTGATCTGTCTGTCTGTAATGCAATACAAATAAATCATCAGTTTGGAAGCCAGAATTGTGAAATGTTGTATACATGTGTATTATAACACGGCCAAGGCAACTAAAGCAATCCGGAATCGAAATAATTTATATTTAACTTTTAATAATAAAAAAACCACCCATTTTTCAGCAGTTTCCTATCAAATTTAAACATTTTTCGTTATAGCAGCTGCCAACAATTAAAAATTCACAATAAAATTTTACCAACACAATTACCTTTCTATTGCAAGACGCATTGCATATTATGTACGCCACGCTGCAATACTCAAAAGCTGTATAGGGTATTACGATAATCCTTTTACCTCACATGCAAATAATTAGAGATTATTTCATTGCGCTTAATTATTACAATTTTTTAAAAATAAAGAAACACATTTTATCACAAGCATCAACATAATTTTTTATTCTATTTACTAGCTGACCCGCCCGGCGTTGCCCGGGCCCGTGATAATAATATTAAATGACTCTGAAATTTGTATGATTTTACCGCTAACCTATTTTTGTCTGAAGTAGGTGCCCACTGACTGTGTGAAAAATCGGTTTAAAAAAATCTGATATTTAGCGGTAAAAAGGCTAAAAAAAACTGCAACGGGAAACAGGGGATATGTGTCCGACGACTGATGTTTACATTTAACAGTAAAAATCGCTATTAAGCCACTTAACTATTTATTTTTTTTTTCACATCGTAATCCTGAGTGAAATATTTCGATGTTTAAGCTAATTATATCACCCTTAAATCCGATTATACGTCAATGAAATCGATATTCGATCATTAGCTAAAAGGTTAGTATATAATATTTTAATTTCAGAGCTATTGTACAAAATTATGTATATATATATATATATATATATATATATATTAAACAAAACATGCGTAATCTTCACCCCTGTTGATAAAATCCTAACCGTAACCTAACCGTAACTTAAATATAACGTATATGTAACCTAACCATAACCTAACTGCAACTTAACCGTAACCTAACTGTAACCTAAGCGTAACTTAAATATAACCTAACCGTAACCTAACTGTAACCTAATCGCATCTTAAATGTAACCTGACTTTAACCAAACTGTAACATAACACTAACGATAACCTAACTGTCCTAACGTGCACGTGCTGCAAAGTACTTTAATTCCACTTTGCACCGCTACAAGGCACAATATGTTTTATACCAACAACCGATACGGAACATCGCCGCTGCAACCGGGTATAGCAGGCGTGCTACACACGCATTGCAAAATCTTTTAGTTTCACTTTCCACCACCAGGATGCACACTCTTAGTAAACAAAACTATATCCGAACGAAACTCCGATTTTCAACCTATCCGTAGTTATGTTACTCAATGGGGTGGGGACACAAATAAGAATTTAAGTAATTTGCTGAAATTTTTATTCGGAAATAATGGTAACCACCACTCATTTAAGAGACCAATATGATTTATAAGAACCTTTGACACGGCTCGCTGCTGCATGCTTCACCGTATAGCAGGAGTTATGTGCAGGCTCCGTAAAATATGTTAATTCTACTTTCTGCCACCAGGGGGCACACTCTGTTCTTAACAAACCTACATCAGAACGAAACTCCGATATTATACCTATTTATAGATATATTAGTCGAGGGGGTAGGGGAATGATATAAAAATTTAAGAAATTTGCGGAAGATTACTATTCGGAAATAACCACTAATCATAAATTAAGGGTGCAAATAGTTCTGTACGAACATCCGACGTGGGTTCCCACTGCCTGCGGCGCTGTATAGCAGGCGGGGATAAATTCCGAACATTTTGCTGTATTTAAAAAACAAAAAACAGCAATTAAAAATGCGTTTACAAATGTCTTTAACTCCTTGAGTGGCACCGGTATATAATATATACCATCTACGATTAATGAAGTTTTACACCAGAAAAATGTTATTAAATTTTACTTTTCTAACTTTGGTGGAAAAAAGCCGAAAATTGCTTTTACTTATTTTGAAATAGAATTTTTCAAAGATTCCGGTGGGAATTCAGCATTACACTAACGTAATTGCTTGCTCCTCAAGGGGTTAAAAAACACTTCAAAAAATATATTATTAACAGTATCAAAAATGAGAATTTATATTCTATTAAAATTGTTGCTTCTCGCTACAGCAGCAAAAAACATTAGAATGCAAGGACTTGTTGTTGCCAATTTGTAGTGGTAAAAGAGCCAGTAAGGAGTATTCTAATATTTTATTTAACGTTTAAAAATCACCTTTCTTGCTATCTAAATGGATCCGTATCAAACAGGCATCTCCAATTTCCGTAAACAAACCAAAATCGCCGATTTTTTAACAGATATTATCGCTCAACCAATCATAGTAGAGAAAAAACAGAAAACAGTGTGGAAAACAAAAAGCCTGCCATGTTGTCGAGTTGGTTGCTAGGTTGTGACGTCATTTGAAATTAATCTATTCTCTTAAACGTTCATTATTATTAAATATGTTTTCAAATCATGTGTTTCACCTTCATGCTAAAATTTAATGTTTAGTTTAAAAAACAGTCACACTTGAAACATTAATCACTCAAATTGGTTTATTTAATTGTACCCCGGTTTATTTAATTATTTCTTCGAAAGCTTTATACAACCAACCAATCGCAAGCAAGCGGAAAAAAAGAACGTATTTTGGATGAGCGATGCTTTATAAACCAACCAACCAAAAGTAAGCGGAAGGAAAAAAAGGCGTATTTTTGATGAGAGTGATGTCCAAAATAAATTAATTACTCAGCTAATAATTAGACTATTAAAATTCTGAGGGCCAGGTGCATTAGGAGAGGCCTTGGAGCCCCTTCACAAAAATTTTGAACCTCGTATGTGCCGTAGATTTTGCTACTCATCGCCAACAGACACACACACACACAGAGCGATCTGTTCTTTTATTAATATAGATTCCCTTATTTCAAATATATCGTTTTATCGTCTGCTGTCATAGTAACATGATAAATTAAAATTCATAAAAAAGTCACAGTATGAGAAAATATTTTATTAAATCGAATAGTTATTTTTAATTTTGATTTCAGAAAGAAATTCATACATTCCCATACATAGAACAGGTTTAACAGCTAATTTATATATAGATTTTTATTTTTCATGTAGAAATCTTGCAATAGAAAAGTAATTGTTGTGGTAAGAATTTTATTGTTTTCTTTTTTTATTGTTGGCAACTGCTATAACGATTTTTTATTTTTTTTTCCCTGTCATTTTCCCGTAAGAGCTGGTTTTATCAGAATTATGTTAAGGCGGTATTAATTTTTTTTAACCCTCCCCCATTTCCACAGCCTTGAGCCGATTTTTCTCATTTGCAATCCTCGCCGAGATATTAGCCACCTCAATGTGTTTGACGAGTTTGAAGACGAACCGTGCATAATTGTGACTTTTATCGTGCTGACAAAATCTAGTACATACATGCATATATATGTATAAACTTTTTAAGTGTGGGTGGTTTTGGGTACCTGGGATCATATAATGAAAAGTTATGAAAGAATTTTTCAAAAGTCGCACCATGGTAACGACTGCAATAGATAGTATTTCTTACGAAATCTACCTAAAAAAATATCATCTAAATTTTATTCATATACTTTTATTTGAAAATTCGTCGAGCTTTTCGTTTTTTTCCCTCTTTTCACTTCATTTCATTGAAAACTCTAAAGAAAAATTAAATGTACGCTTTATCTAACTTTAAGAGAATGAAAATAAATGTCTATGCATAAAGAATATGAAATTAAATTCAGATCTCATAGAGATGTGATCCGAAGACTCACTATGAAAAGAGAATAAGAACGAAATATCAGGCGTTCAGCATAGGGTATCTCACACTTTCCAACATATTCAGAATACAGTTATAAAAAAGTTTACAGTTTATTAAGATGAAAGATATCTGAATAAACTAATTCTGACCAGGCAGGAATACCAAATAGCTAGAGCACAAAAAACCTGTCTGGCTAAGTATGTCTGCTAAGATCTCCGTTAACCCTTTATCTACTGACGACACTTATAAGTACCATAAAAATAACTTGTTATAAAATTCATTTAATACATCGATTAGTAGTAATACAGTTTAGAATGAGTTATAGATGCATTACTTTATCTTGTTCCAAAAGCATTATGGGTTACACAAAAAAAAAATATTTTTAAAAGGATGATTTCTTTTGCCTTTGCATCTTTTCAGCTTTCTTGGCGCTGGGGGAGGGGATTTTGCAATTGGGAAATATTTCTATATTTCTGTTGTAAGAACAGTATATTTGTACATTTCCTAATTCTACAAAATACTAAGAAAAATATTTAAAATAAAATATTTGAGTGGGGATTTAAATATTGCTCAAAATCCCTATAAATTCAAATTTAATTAATCCTTCTAAATTATTCTAAAATTTATTAAATGATTATGAAAATCTTCTAATATAGTTTAAAAAATTCATGAAGAATGCTTTAGTAGATAAAATTTTCATGAATTCATAATTCAGTACATAAAGGGTTAATTGAAAGATTTCAAAAAGTTCTTACAATGTTAATACAGCTAGCAACCCAGTTTTCTGTGCGTGCTACTAAATAGTACAATGTATGGATTATATTAAAGGTGAAATAATTTTAAATGTACCACTAGTTATTATAGAAATGCACATTACATTTATCCACATACAATGCATGATTTTAGTAAAAAAATTACAACACAAGTACAAAAATACAAATTTAATGTCATGAAAAAATACATCCTGAAAAATAGACCAGATATAATAATTATCTATATTAGAGTATAAAAAAGAATAGTAACAGTAGCAGATATTTAACCTTGATCGTGCATGATGGCAGGACAACTATGTACAAAATGTCAATGGTAATAATGTTTTTTGTACTAAATCCATAAAATCAAATACTTGGAATTTGTCTCGCACTTGTGCCCATTTGGCCACATGTACACTGTGGGGGCGCCGTATGAAACTTGTATAGATAGGACGAAAATGGGAGGTGGTTCGTTGGGAATATGTAAATGTTCCGAATTATCCAAATATTGTGTGCAGCCCTGTATATGATCTATAGATTTTTATATATACTACGTAGTATGCTAAAAGTTAGTTCAATTGAAAGCATAGCACAGTTGAAAATTTCTCTTTAACAATTTACGTCTATAAATGGAAATGTACTTGAGATCTTTTTTGTATCACTGTATATGACTATAGAATTTATACACGGCAAGTAATATGCAAAAAAAAACGTTAAATTTTAAAACGCGTACCACAACCAAAAACGCACTTCCAGCAATTGTTCTTCATAGGCAGTACTGTAGCAAAATACTTTTGTGTATCCCTGTAAATGGACGATAAATTATATGAGCACCAGATTCTACAATAAGCGCTTTGTATTGCACCTCAGTGATATAAATAAATTTCAGTATGTTTAAAATAGTGTAATGCCGTTAAAATACACCGCGAACGATTTTTCCCCATAGGCCGCCATGTAACGGATCTCTTTTGAAACTCTTTGTAAATGAACCGAGAAAATCTGCATAGAGTAGAACCTCGCTAATCCGAACTAATTGGGACCGGTGCCTGTTCGGATTAAAAAAAATCCGATTACTCGAAATTCCTATAAAAGTAGAAAAGAAAATGGTACATGTTAAAAAAATGTAAGTTATAAGTACTCAACGGTACAGTAAACATCTTGTAATCCGGCATCCTAAGGTCCGAAATGCTGGATAATACGGCACGATTTTCGGAAAAAAATTGTATTTCTTCTTTAATCGCTCCTGGTGTTTATAATAATCCAATGGAGCTTCAGAGTGAGGAATTAAGTAACAACCCATTACAAGCGATTCAAAATTTTATCATCTGAATTAAATACTTTTGGAATTTTAGAAAAAAAAATTGTTTAGTAACTCGCAAACGAACTGATATTCGAGATTTTTTAAGATGGCTTCTACGAGTAGACCGAGAATGTAAAAAAAAAAAAAAAAAAAAAAAAAAAAAACGGACTTAAGTACGAAAATTGTACTGGCAATTGAGACGCCAGTACTATTTTCGTATTTTAACGGAAACTTTTCTCCGTAAATTACAGAAAAATGTCCGTTTTTCTGGAATTTACGAGGGGGGGGGGGTGATTTCCGTTAACATACGGAAATAGTACTGGCGTCTCGATTGCCAGTACAGTTTCTGTATTTTAGTCCGTTTTTTTACAGTGTGCACTGCATTTTTTTTTATTTTATGTTCGTGTACATAGGTTGTACTTTTATATTATTATTATATTTATTCTATAATATTATATTATATTTATTCTATAATAATATTACATTATATTTATTCTATTCAAGCTGTTTAAAGAATAAAAAACATATTTTACTGCCATTTTTTAAAATTCTAACTTCTACACGCTTTTCCCGATATTCATCCTTTAATCCGGAAACGTTCGCAAGGTAACCTCTTCAGTTAATTAAAATTATACTGATCAAGTATAATTTTCGAAAATAAAATCGGTTCGGATTAGTCGGAATTTCGGATTAGCGGGGTTCTTTTGTACTTCATTTTCAACACAAAACGTGCAATGATAAATCCCAATAATAAACAGAGTAAGTCAAAATGAATATAGCGATTACAAACGGCTATAACTATTTAATGGAAAAGAATTTCTCGAGAAGATTAACACAGAATGTAGATGAAATTTCAAAATTTTGTATATATACGTCATTGATGCTCTATGTGATTTCCGTTGGTCACACGAACAACATCTAGACGGTAGTCCATTTCACGCCATACATTCTGAAGCATTTGTTCAGTGACCGACGCAAGCGCATTACAAATGTGTACTTTGAGTTCTTCAATTGTTTAGGGCTGGAAGGCGCACTGTCTTTCACATAACCCCAGAGAAAAAAAAACCGGCCATTTTTACTAATGAGACGGCCGCAATTAACAGGTTTCTTGTCGTTGCAAAGTTTCAAATCGCGCATGCTTAGGCTACCGCTTCACTGCGCTTGCCTTACGTAAAGAAATGTTGAAGTTCCATCACATTCTGTTTTAATCTTATTGATAAATTCTTTTCCATTAAATAGTTATCGCCGTTTGTAATCGCTATATTCATTTTGACTTACCCTGTGTATCAATTTCATGACAATCTGATTATATTTACGCGAGTTAAAGCATGGACAAACAAAACGAATTTTTAAACACTTTTCAACTGTGTTGGACGTGGAAAAAATAGGAGAAAAAATCTTGTAAAGGATATTTTATAATAAAACATCGTGCTGGATGAAATAAATCAATTTCATTTTTCCTTATAAATTAAATTTGAAGACGGAAATGAAATTTGCAGTAGTAAATTTATTTATGTAGTTAAACCGCATTTCTATTCGCAGTCAATTATTTTGGGGAAAAAACACATATGAAGTTCTTCATTTTTTTTCTAAAAAACTGTAAAACAAAACAAAAAAAAACAACAAAAAAAAAAAAAAAGGCTTACTTTATTCTTGATAGAGGATGTCCTGAGATCGACTTATGGTTTTAAAAAATGTAATAATAAGCAAAAGGTAACTGCCATAAAAATATATTCTTGAAGATTAAAGTGTGAAGTTAGATAATGTTTAATGCTTTTTTTTCTTTTAATATCATATGTCACCTACAGAGGCGCTGGGTTATCTCAAACTATAAAAACATGGAATTAAATGTATGAAAAAGAATAAAAAATCGTTCAGCTTTTACTCAACATTTTATTTAGCTATTGAAACGCAAAAAAAAAAAAAAAAAATTCCGCTTCGAATTTGTAAAGTTATTTCCTTTCATTCAATTTCCGATACGATCCAATCTAACACAATCAAACCAAATCAAATCGAACATAATCTAATTTATTTGAATTCAAACCAATCTAATGATCTTTACCAATCCAATCCAATCCCTTTTACATCGTACGACACCAAATTTATATGGAAAAGAATCCCGATTCGAACCGATCTAATCCAATTCAATCCAAATGAACCCAACTCAGCCCAAAGCAATCCAATCCAATCCAACCCAACCGAATCCAATGAAATCCAAATTAATCCTTTCCAATCCAATCCAAAACAATCCAAACCAATTCAACGTAATCCAATTCTATCAAATCCAATCAACCCAATCCCATAACATCCAATCCAATCCAATCCAATATAATTTAATACATCCAAACGCAATCCAACTCAATTTAATTATTTGGGCAACACGTTACAACATTACAGAAGCCTTCAGGAGTTTTCCAGCAAATGAAAATGAACGTTTCTTCGAATCCGTCTTGGATGATTTTTATAAAGTTACATTGCACAACTAAACCGTTAATCAAACTTTGGAAAATTATATGATAAGTTTTACTTTTATCATAATTGTAACCTATTTTAGTTACCATCTCAAGATGTGCAGTTAAAGCAAACTACATTTTAAACACTATAAAAAATAACTTCGATTTATCAGTAAACTTTGTTTGTTCCTGGTTTAGTGGATTTCTTTTCTATTACAATATTCTTTCATGTTTTAGAAAGTAAAACATTTAATGCTTTTGCTAAGTAGCAGATGTTTCTACTGCAATCGATATGTATAACACGAAAATTATTTCGTTAATTTAAACGTCTAGATTCCAGTTATCTTTCTAAAATCTTTTTGAAGAGAATGTTATTTTTATCTTCCTCATCTATATATATCATCATAATCATCATCATAATCATCATCATAACCATCATCATCAACAACCGTTTTCTATCCATTACTGGATGTAGGTCTCTCGCAGATTTTCCATTGTTTCCTGTGCAGTGCGTTAGACATCCAATTAACACCGGCTACTTTTCAGATTTCGTCACTCCATCTTATTTGAGTTCGTCGTCTTTGTTTTTTTATATCTCTTGATTACTACTGTACAGTATTTGTGCTCCATCTATTGTCTTGTCTTCTTAGAATGTGTCCAGCCCATTTCCATTTTAGCCATTTAATTCTCTCAATGATGTCAAAAACTTTCGTCTGACTTCTTATCCAGTTTATTATTTTTCTGTTTCTTCTAGTTATGCCTAGCATATATCTTTTCATACTTCGCTGAGTTGTTTGTAATCTTTGTACCATCAATTTCGTTAGCGTCCACGTTTCTGCTCCATAAGTTAGTGCAGGCAAAACACATTGGTTAAAAACCTTTCTTTTCAAACAAAGAGGCATGTTACTCTTCAGAATAATATTGTTCTTCCCAAAAGTATTCGATCCATTTCTTATTCTTCTATTAATTTCCCTCATGATACTATTGTCCGATCATATGCCCTGTCCAAGGTATACATAACTTTTCACTTCTTTAATCTCAGTGTTGTTGTAGACTATTTTCTTTCCTGATGCAAATAAATTGAACAACAGCTTAGTCTTTTCCAAATTTATTTTTAATCCCACCTTAGTGCTAGCTTCTACCAAATCTTTTAGCATAATTCTCACTTATCCAGGGCTATTACTGAAAATTAAAATATCGTCAGCGAACCGGAGATGACTTAAATATTCCCCATTTATTCTAATCCCTTTATTTTCCCAATCCAGCTTCTTGAAAATATTTTCTATGATAGCAGTAAAAAAGCTTAGGTAAGAAATAGTGTCTCCTTGTCTTACTCCTCTTACAAGCCTGATCTTCGCTTTTGCTTTGTCCAAACGGATGATGACTTTTACTTTCTTGTAAATCTTCTTTATGATATTGATGTAAGGTTTGTCTATATCAATGTGCTCCAAATATTCTAATACTATTGATTTGTAGACCGAATAATATGATTTTTCAGAATCAATAAAGGCAAGGCAGAGAGGTAAATTATATTCCTTATGTTTTTCTCTGAGTATCCTTATGTTTTGAATATGGTCTATTGTGCTACATCAATTTCGGAACCCTGCTTGTTCTCTAGGTTGAGCTGAGTACAAAGCTGATTCAAATATTGTCGTTAAAACTTTGGTGAAAATTTTATAAATCACTAACAGTAAGATGATCGGATGGTAGTTTTTAATGTTTTCCTTCACCCGTTTCTTGTAAAATAGCACCATCACAGCATTATTCCAATCTTCGGGCACATCTGACTTCTCGAGACATTTGGAAAATAGTAAGAATGGCATTTTTGTAAAATCTTCTCCTGCTTCTTTGATAAGGTCAATTGTAAGTTCATCTCCGCCATCGCGTTTACTTTCTTTTCATACATCTAATGGCTTGTAAAACTTCACTTGCCATCACCGGGGTTATCTCTTCAGATTCTGTTACGTTTTCTCGTGGATAACATAATGATTTCCCTTTCATCTTCACGTATATATAAATCGTTATATAATTTTTCGACAATGTGCACTATTTCATTGTTGATTTTGGTGATTGTTCCATCTGCCATCTTCAGTACAAAAATACCCTTTTTCCAGCACACAGTTTACTCTTAGCTGATTTTAAACTTTTGACATCTTCTAGAATCTTCTTGACAACGTCACAGTTAAATTTTTTGATGTCTTCTTACCGTTTTACTAATTCTGCACAATCAACTCTTGATTTAGGATCGTTTTTCTTCATTTTGAATTATCTGCGCTTCTTCCTCAATCTTCTTGTTTCTTCTGCCATTTTCTTTGTCTGTTTTACTTGTACTTCACCGGCTATCATCTTTCAAATTTCTTGTAGAATATTGGTTAGTTTCTTTTTCACTACTGTAACAGGTTCCTCTTCTTCTGAAGTTGATTCAAGTATTTGGAAACGGTGTTTAAGTTCCAAATGAAATTCTTCTTTGTGTTTCTGGAGATTCATAAAATAAAATAATGAGAAATAGTGTTAGTTTATTCGCGGTACAATGGGCAAAAAAGATTTTTAGTGAAAGTGAAAAATTTAAGGCAACATTGAACTGGTGCAATCGATTTATGAACCGCAAAAATTTCTTTCTTTTTTGAAACACAAAAGTCTCCCAAAAGCTTCCAAAAGACTTAGAACAAAAACTGTTAAGTTTCCAGAAGTTTGTAAATGATAAACTAAAGAAGAAAAACTATTTGTCTCAAATTGAAAAGATGGACGAAACGGCAGTAATGTTCGATATAATAGGAAACAAAAGTGTAGAAACAAAAGGAGTAAAAACTGTTCCATTTAATGCTACGGGACTCGAAAACCCGATTTCACAGTGCTTAACTAACGGTACCAACATGAAACCAATGGTAATTGTCAAACCGTTTTCGTTCCTGTCCATGAGAAGGGCTTGATGGACGAAAATGGGCTACAATTAAGGATAAAAAATAATTTTTGGAAAAGCGCCTAGAGGTTTAAGAAAACCAGAAAGTTTCTTTGTTTGGGATATGTTTAGATTTCATATAACAAATGGAATTAAAAAAAGAATAAACGGATCTATACAGATTTGGCAGCAATTCCAGCTGGACTGACTTCGTTAGATCAACCATTAGATGTTCTCATAAACAAACATTTGTAAAAAAGGTTAAGGCGGCAGTGGTTCACAAGGATGCAAGAAGGAGAAAAAACATTTACGAAAGAAAGGAATATGCATCATGCACGGAAATGTGTGAATGGATTATAACATCAAGGAATGAAATCAAACCGGAAATATCTGTTAAATCATTTTTAAAACGTGGAATATCAAATGAACTTGAGGATGACTATTTATGGCTAGATGAAAGAGACTGTGGGGATAAAGTACATGAAAGCGACAAGTGGGGAAGAAGATGACATTCCCAAAAATATAAATGAGGACGAGTACAAAGAAAATTTCATGCTATCTGATAAGGAAGATAAAGTTTGTTAGAAAATATATGCAGGGTATTTCATAAAAGATGGGCAAAACTTTTAGAGGTGATAGTACACATCAAAACAAAAAATTTTCATCAAAGAATGTATGGTTGGAATTGAAACGCAAAGGTGCTAGAGGGAGCCAAAGGAGGTATTCAGTGTTGCCAGTGAACTACTTTAAAAAAAAAATTCAGATTTATGGATTAGCACCACAATTTAAAATGATAAACTCCCCCTTGTTTTAGCCTTAATTAATATGTCACTAAATAAGGCAGATTTTACAATTTCAAAAAAGTAGAGCTAATGAAGAAATCTGAATTTAAAAATAGTAGCCCACTGGCAACGCTGGATATATTGTTATGCGAGGCAAAAACAAGCAAA
Organism: Maratus speciosus; assembly: GCA_963932465.1. Taxonomy (NCBI): domain Eukaryota; kingdom Metazoa; phylum Arthropoda; class Arachnida; order Araneae; family Salticidae; genus Maratus; species Maratus speciosus. The sequence goes on along the minus strand of OZ010790.1, from coordinate 23,304,395 downwards.
GAACGAATAAGTGACAAAAGCAAGGTGAAAACCCCTCTCTGTACAATTGTTGAGTCTCTGAGCCATTTCCATTTGTAGTTCCGTAGATAAAATTCATATAAGCCTTTTCCTTATTAGTGAAGGACAACATCTTCCATTACATTCCTACTACGATTGACAGTTGCGCACTCGGATCAGCAGCTTTTATGTATTAATTGAGGCGAAATTTTGCATACACGTTCCCCTTCTTCCCTATATCACATTTACATGCTTTTAGTGTCATTCTTTTCCCGATAACTCCCAATAGGAATGGAGCTTTAACCCTTAACCGGAAACGCGAAAATACTGTGCACAAACAGAACGCTTACTAATTTACCAAATAGTGAACATGAACATTTAATCTTTATTAGTAATGCATTAACAGGACCAATTTTTTTCATATAACAGCATAAAAATAAGTTTGGAATGTCGGAGAGAGAAAATATTAAGGGAGATATGGGAACGTCCACGGCAGAAGAAAATTTTTGCTGAAAAATTATTTTAAACAGAAATATAAGTGTGATACATAAATTTAAAGACAAAGAGTTGCAGTATGTGAATTTGTAAGTTTTAATTTAAAAAGAATAATTCTACACCGAAATTTGGTTGGAAACTGAGAGTATTAAAATTCATTTACAGTTGAGCATAAAAATAAACTTATTGAGTTGTATAGTTTTTTTACTTCTGTTCATTAAATTAAATTATTATGGATTGAAAATAACAAGATGATATTATATCTGTTAGATCTACATAGTTAAAAGGTTTCATCTAACGTATTAAATGCAATTTTCACTTTATTTATTAGTTGATAATTAAATGTCACAAGAGTAACAGAAAACATCTTAAAGTTTTAATTTTATAAAAACTACTTAAAATTTTTACCCAAAACTCCTAGCACTCTGATTTCGAGGTATAAGAAAGAGTTTAAATTAAATATTTTGTTTATACTATGAATGGAATAGGCTCTGGGGTGTTGTCACAAGAGTAACACATAATACTTTTGCCCATAATTTGACATAAAACGGCGTTGCATCTAAAACTTTAACAGAAATCTTAAAGTTTAGTTGTTTTCGCCGTTATTAGAACAGTTCTTTCAATAGTTTTAGCCATAATTAAGGTTATTTTATAAATTTTAAGGAAGATAAATAATCTTTATTAGTGTTTTTTTTAATGGATGGATTTATTTTTATTCATTCTTTGTTATTACTTAAGATTATACAATAATAATGACAAGTAATTAAAGATAGATTAAAACAACTCAACTCATGTCATTTTTGTGTTCTTTCTTTTGGTTTGAAGCACATGGTCTTTGATCAGATATTTTATAGGCTTTGTAAAGCTACCTTTACTAAAGTATGCTGTATGATCTACTGAGATTCCTACAGTAACTCTTGTAAAGGATTCTGATAGTATATTTTAAAGGAAAGATTTTAATATTGCTTCTTATACACGACATTGTTTTAAAGAGCATAGAAAAATTCTGCTAAGCGCCAAAATTTGTAGAGAAAAAATAAGAATGAATTGAATATGTTGGTGTGAGAAAGAAACAAAACAAAATGTATTATAATAAAATGAAGAAAAAACTTAGAGTCAGCAAAAGCTTCAGAAAGAGAATGAAAATATTAAGAAAAGAAAAAAGTAGAGAACTAGGTAACATCAGATTATGTAACGAAAAAAAAAATCCAACTCCACAGCTTTGGGGAATTTTACGTCGATGAAGATTTAAGAAGAGGTCATTCTTCAGCTAAATGTTCATTAGTTAGGTGTGAAAAAGCTTACATAATTTCATCAATCCTACGAGACGTTTACTAAGAGAATAAGTTTTGTGTTTAAAGAAGCTTTCCTAAATTGAAAAATTGGAAATTCCTTTGCACTTTTATTGCCTAGTTTCATAAAACAATAGAAAATTATGCATCAGAATATCTGCACTTGTGGTTGTCAGGAAAACATTCAAGCAATTCATAATGCAGTGACTGATGTATTTTCTACATTAAAAATTCCTGTGACAAATGTAATCACTTTGTCTGCTGAGATATATCATAATTAGAATGTATGAATTCAGAATGTCTAATTTGCGAAGATAACATCGAAGAATTATTTGAAAAGGAAGTCCATAATACAGAACTTCTTATAAGTTCTTGTAAACAGCAAAACGATAAACGTTTCGCTATTGACAAAATGTTTATCAACATTTTGTCAAAACTGCTACTTTCTCAAAACGTTGATAAACGTTTTGAAAAAGTAACAGTTGAAGAAACCATTTCTGATTGTTTACAAAATTTTCGAAAGCAACTAAATGAATTTCTTTGGCACACATTCCTTCAAACTTGTACACAGGATTATTTTGATACTGCTAAAAGAATAACCATTTCTCAAAGAATCGTTATGCCAGGTGATTTTCTGAAAACTGTACATTTTTATGCAAAGACGATATTTTGGTACGAAATGCTGCATGTCACATGCACAAGCGACTGTATTTCCAGCCATTATTTAGTATGATCCCAAAATAGTAAAGACCTCCACGGAAGGCACTTCCTCCCTTAGGGCCTATATCCCACGTGCAGATAATTGGCCGACATAAATACAACCAACCAACCCAAAATAGTAAAATCTTATGCTATTATTTCAGACAATGTAACTCATAATCAATTTTCTGTAAATGCTCTCGTATGTAAAATTTCATCATAGCATCTTTAAGGGAATGCATTTTCCTAAAGTGTATCTGTTTTGCTTTTTTATATGATGGTTGAGCTTTCCAATTTAAACAAAAATATAACTATGCAAATATGACTGCAATGAATCAGACTTCTTTCACAATTAACTTAATTAAGCAAATTTTATTTTAAATATTCCTGGTATACATGCTGTAGATTTATTTTGTTCCGTTGTATGAAGATATATGTGGAATTAAGTCCGTGCTAAAAAAGCAATTCTAAAGAATACTGCTTATTTTGTCAAAATTGTTCATGAAAAAACAAAAGCAAGCATACTCCATATATCAGATGAAGAAATAAAACAATAATATTTCATTACTTTGCGAAAAAATACCAACAGCGAAGGGCATTTCACAAATACAATTTGTTAAAATCACGAAAAATGACACTATCTACTACAAACAATATACTAACATCATTCGCACAAAGAATTTGTGTTTCATTAAGTAAATAATGATACAGGAGAAGTTGCAAGTGATATTATTGATAATGAAGACAGTGATTTATTCTGTCCAGAAGCAGAAACTGAGAAGTTGCTACGTGGTTATACTTAGTGATTCTAAAATATGATGATTTAAAGATTCGTGGTTTTACTATTGAAGTGGTAAACAAAAATTATCAAATAAAGTGCTAAGAGCTATTTAAAGCATAAGGAATTCTCAAGTTTGAACCTGATGACCACAAAATTTGGCAAAAAAGAATCAAATTGTGGCTAACATTAATGCTCTCAGATTGATAAACTCTCGAGGATTTTACAAACTCTAATTAATTTCAGAATTGTTTGAATTTTTTTATGTTATTTTAAAATTTAACCATCATTAAAAGTTTTTTCTATGGAAAAGTAATTTTTTAAAACTTGTTTTAATTATTTTGTTTAGTATTTAAACTGAATGTTTGAGAAAATTCCATTATGCACAAAATGTCACAAGAGTAACACTTAGCATTTTGCAAAATCAAATGTAACTAATTCATGTGTTATCAGATGAGTTCAATGATTAATACTTTTTAAAAAGATATAATTACTCTGCTATATTCTTTAAATTTTATTTCTATAGTCTCGTATAATTCACAGAATTTCTGCGTCAAACACAATTTTTGAAAATTGCATTTTTTGTGGTCACAAGAGTAACAAAATTTTCATTCATTATCTAGGCAAGTAAAATGCTTTTTGTTACAAATTGCATATGGTTTATAAGAGTAGAGCACATGTATTTTTAATTGGTTGCGTCAAATTTATCCTAAATATATTTTGTAATAAAAGAATTGGAAATATTTATGGAAACTTGCTCTGACGGTCACAAGAGTAACAATGGACGTTCCTATATGTAGACGCAAACATCTCACAGACGTACGTTTCCGAAAAGGGATAACGTTTGCATGGAACAAGTGAGTGTTGCGAGTGGGCTACTTTTTTTAAATTCAAACTTTTTGATTGCCACCATTTTTTTTAAATTGACAATCCGCCTTCTTTTGGATGTGTAATATCAAATCTTAAAGTTTTGCCCATCTTTTGTAAAACACCCTGTATTGTAAGTTTCTTTGTTTATATTGATATATAAATGCATTTAAATATACCTCTAACATTGTTGAATGTTTTCTTCATCTTATTTTACATGAAACATTTTATATTCGGCTCATAACACGCACATGGAAAAAATGAAGGTATTTTTTTTAAGCTAAAAGTTCGTGTTATACACCGAGATATACGGTAACTGCGTTATTCTTACATTAAAAGTAGAGATATTTTCAACTATAAGAATAATACAAAAGAGGAAAAATTGAAATAATGCTACCTAAATTAACAATGAAATATCCAATGTAGTGTATTTATTATTTCGTTATTTAGTGCAATTTTAAGCAAATAAAATCTTTTTCTTTTTTCCGGTATCTAAGAAATGTACGCAGACACTTATTTTTTGAATCATTTATCATAAAAATCTGTAAATTATTTACTTAGTTTTCATGAATATCATTACATATAAGAATTTAAGCAAACAAAAGCATTATATGTTTAAATTACGAAGTAAATCCCTTGTGCTTTTTTGTATAGTATTAACATTTTAGTCGTATATCTTAAATAATCCAGCGAATCCATGCTATTAATTAGAAAGTAAATAATAAATTCAATGGATTTTTTAATTTGTGATTAAAATTGTTTGTAATGCAAATTAGATAATATCTGACTTAATCCCTGTAAAATAATTATTAATATGCGTTTTTTCAAATGTCTTTTTTTTCTTTTTTCTTTTTTTTTTTGAGTAGTTTCACAGATAAATTTTTTCGTAACCTTATTAAAATAATTAATTTGTAAAGAACCTTATTAAAATATTTAAATTGCCGTTATGCATTTATTAATCTTATTAATCGGTCTCTTTTTATTAAAATTGAAAAGAAAAGGATTATTTTTATATTTTGTTTTCAGGCTTATTTAATGAGTTTTCATTTTTATGCTGAAAATATTATAAAAATACAAAGATTACCTTTTATTAGAGATATTATCTTTTGTTAGTTAATAAGAGAAAATATAATTAGTTTTAATATATGTAAGATTTACAGACATAGAAATGTTTTGTAATTATGTATTAAGGCCTGCTGTATTTATTATATGCATATATACGAGTATAACACATTTTATTTATTAAGAAAAGCTTTTTGGGTTTTTTTTTTCATAATGCATTTGCTCATTTATTTATTACTAAAAGAATTTAAATAGAATTAAAAATACCTTTAATCATGAACACGAAATATATATATATATATTAAGCTCAGTAAAAAGACACTCAGCAAAATACAGTAAAATAGAAAATAGAAAAAAAAATACGGGAAAAGGGAAACAAAGAAAGCCTTCAGTAAAAAGGAATTATAAATTCAAAATATTGTTTTATTCCTAGAATTCTGGGAATTTAATACCATGTTTTCGAAACTTCCCAGTTATTATTTTTTTTAGAAGCTTTTCAACGTGTATTAAAATATTTTAAATAAAGAAACAAAATGTAATTACAAAAGTAACTATTTTTTACTTTTTTCTTTCTAAAGAAGAAAGTATTGCAATCGAATTTTTTTAGACTTCCGGTTTTCGACGGATTTACATGTTTTAGGCGTCAAAGATACCCGAAAAATATGCTTATACTAGCAAAAGCAATGCTTTATTTGGATTCGCGGAGCATTATTCAATAAGATAAATATTTGAAAGTAACACTATTTTTTAATATTATTTGTGCATCTTTATTAAGCAGAAACGTTATTTTATGTTTAGGCGCAGTTTAATTTTAGAAATATACATTCAGCCAAATAACTACGAATTTCCTCGGAATTTTTTATTTATGATATAACAAATTTAACAATTAATTTTATTTGTTTCAATTCTTTTGTTGCCACTTTACATAAAAAAATCATAATATGATTCTTTTAAAATGCGTAAGTATCGTCTGCGTAAACGATTTCACACAATAAGAATAAATTGTGTATTTCAATTCTTAACACTGAAAAATGTCTTTATAATTGAATGAAAAAAACTAAATTTTCGCAAATTTTAATTTATTAAAAATGTACTATAATTTAAAAAAGAAAGGTATTTTAAAAATTTCACAAAAGAAATCGTAAAACAATTTAATTAATCATGATTCTATCTATAATGATTAACTCCATGATTAATTTTTTCATCTGAAATGGACGTGTTTCATTTTTATTTGTAAAAATGCGTCCGTAATGGAAAAACATGTAAAATAAATTAATTAAAATAATAAATTTCTTAAAGTTATTCTGAAAAAAAAATAGTGTGCAAATCTACAGATCATAATTTATTTTTATGTTTAATTTCAAGTCAAAATATTGAATAGTTTTTTTGTAAAGTGTACAGCAAAATGTAATTTGTGTAGCCTAGTAGAGGATCAACTTCGCTCATCCTAATAAACTAACAGTCTGTCCGTACGTGTGTCTGTCTCTCCGTACGTCTATATGTTCTCTTTGTATCATCGAAAAGTGTATGATGTTATGCATAGAATTGAACCAAATTTCACGTGTATGATTTTGGCTATGGGCAGCAGGTCTCACGTTAATTAGGGAACAATCCGGCTGAAGAAGGCGTTGTAATAGAGATTTTTCACAATTTTTCATAGTTCTGTTGCACATCGGCTGTTCTTTCGTTCGTTCGTTCTAACCGATGACCAGGCCCTGACCTGCCGGGTAGCCCGAGCTTAACGGGATTGATATCTGGTATCGGGGCGGGTGAACGACTAATCGCCGCCTAGCGGCAATAAACCGAACGAGTGCCTCGATCGCATCGGCAGTGCCTATTGATTTGTTGTGAACGTTGTTATGCCGGTTACTTAACATATATACCTTGTTGTTTGGCACCTGCACATTACTGCTCAAGTTGGCTTCGTATTCTGGAACCTTGGTCAGGCAAAGAAACCTTCACCTGGCAAGGCATCTCCACAGGTATAATTCATAGGTGACTTCTGGAACTTTGCACCCGCGATGGATTTTACATGCACCAGGCGCCATTAGCGTACATGACGGATTTTAGCAAGCAATAAGTCTCGATCCCGCGGCCTTTCAGCTGCAAGTTTCATGCAGTGAGGGGCAATTCGCATCCAGCTGACAATACCCAGGAAACCTGGATTTATCCCCTTGTATGCAACCCTTTATGTCCCAAAGTATGAATAAATGCAAATTTCATCTTCTAAAGTACTTTTGGTGGATTTTTTAAATACATTAGAAGATTTACACAATCATTTAATAATTTTTAGTTGTATTTTAAAGGACCGTCAGGGCATAAAGGGTTAAACAATTGTTTATAATTAAAATGCTGTTTTTTCAAAATTAAAAATTTGCATATTCTTAAATTTTGAAACATCCTATGCGCATTCCTAATAAGAAGATTCCTTTGAAACTTATACTGTACTAGGAGGCTTCATCCACTACGCTGGTCGGTTTCTCCAAATGAACCTTGAATCAAACGAAATACATCGGTGAATTTGACCTTGTGTTTTAAAGAAATGTAAATCTGGAATATTCGTTCGCATTGCCGAAAACGATACGAACGGCATTGCGCTATGAAATTTTATACTGTGTCAGACAAAATGTGGACACAATTGTAAATGATAAATTAAAAGAGTTTGTCCATTATTATGGACAAACATTTTTAGTTTATCATTTAAAGTACGATTTAGTAAAGAACGTAGAATGATATGCAATATACTAAAACTATCCTGAAAAAATTATCCATTAAAATTCGTCCAGTAGAACGTTATAAAAAGGATAAACTTTCATAACTGGATTACTCTGATTTTAGATCTTTCCTCCATAATTCTATAACTAAGTAACGTGGAATGTTATGCAATGTACTAAAATCATATCTGAAAAATTATAAAACTAACAATACCAGTTTCATCAAAATTTGTCCAGTAGAAACTTAAAAAAAAAAAAAAAAGCTAAACTTTCCCCCATAATTCTATAACGAAGCAACGTAGAACAATATGCTATGTACTAAAACCTTCCTAAAAAGTTATCTAACTAACAATCCTAGACCCGCCAAAATACAATCAGCAGGACATAAAGTACAAGCAGCCAGAACGAAATTTTTATTTGTATTTACATATATAGTAGGCATCCTTTTTACAATAACAAATAAATGTTATCATAAAAAGTTGCATTTTTAAGAATTATTTTAGTATTGAAATTTATGTGCATATGGATATAGCTACATTTTACAAAAAAACGAAGCATAATTAAAATATCTTTTTCTTCTTATACATTCAGCGAACTTTTATATTTCATGCCAACTTTTACTGTAATATATGAAAAGTGTCTCAGGAATAAATGTTGTCATATTTCATTCAAAAGAAATACGCATGGGGACATTTTGAAAAATGTCAATTTTTTGTGTTTCTAAAATATTTAAAATACAATGACTAAAAATATTTTAATATTTTTTAAAGTAAATTCATTGAACAGATGGTATTCTTGATGGGATACCCAGTAGCAATGATATACCACTCCCTCTATGTGAGTACTTGAATATCACATGATAGAGGAGCCATGAAAATAAAGTCCAACCATAATACAATATTGTACTAAAATAATAAAATGTAAGATATAAAGAAAAAATAGGAAAATGCATTTGTAGAGGAAAAGTAAAGGCTGATTTTTTTTATGGGTAGAGATAAAAAGAAGAAGAGATGTTTAACCCCTTTGGGACCGACGGCTTTTACACAATTTTCTTTAATTCGGTTGGCACCACTTTTTTCTTAATTAGCTTTACTTAAATAATAACGAAAATGCGGTAATATAAGAAAGCAAATATTACTTTCCTTTTTAACTGGCGCCGAAAACAAATACTGTATACTCTCTTTGAAGGTGCATATATGAACGTATGATACCGAATAGGTTAAGTATAACTTACATAGTCATAAGTGTGAGATTTCTTTCCGGGACTTTAACAATAATAAAAACAAAATCACCTTAATCACATTTGTAAGTACATTTTGCCCGTAAAGCTTTTATCTAACAACAGATGTTTATTCTACTGGCAAAGTTCCATAAAGCTGAAGCTAATTTGTTTTTCCGTGAGATTTGATAGCTGCGTTTCATTTAACATGAGGAAAAAAATTCCTACTTTAAACGCCTAGACACAATATTCCTTTTATACTAACAATAAAGCGTTGCATTAACATAAAACTAATAAAATTTCCCTTTGCAGAATAGCATACTTTTTCCGAAACGTCTGGCGAATTCTGCAGAAATAATTAGCAATGAGATTAATTAACGCCTAAAGAAGTTAAGATTATGATATTTCAAAATAGTCAAAAACATTTTCTGGTACTAAAATTAAAGTTAATTTAATTGCTATTTTTTTTTCTTTTTAAATTTCGTAAAAAAAAAAAAAAAAAAAAGGTACGTTGAGAATTAGAATTAGCAAGAACTTGTCAGGATATTTTATAACACAAAAACACATGAAATTAAGGGATTTTTTTTAATTACAATAAAATAATATTTAGAAAAAAAATATGTTCTATTTTATGAATACGAAACTGAATGATGATCTGATTTTGCTTATTATTATTTTTCTAATATTTTTTTGAAGTTTACTGATGCTTTTCTTATTTTTAGATATCACTCTTTCCTTTGTACAGTTTGGAGTATTTCTTTGAGATCTTTAGTTAGCAAAGTTGTTGTCTCCAATGATCTTTTTTGCATAATCCTTATTAATTCCATACAAGTCTTGTTACAATTTTTTTCTACATATCGTCTGAATTACATACCAAAATTGATTATCCTTGTTACAGATGATCCACAGACCGCATAGAACAAGACAGAATTACCGCAAAAAGAATAAAAGTTATTGCGGATTGGAGGTTCACTACGAAGACACATTGAATAGATATAGGCAATGCCACGATAATGGTAGCCCTATCGTTATGTTCGATACAGTATATGAAGCGTAAGCATAGTTGCATGATACTATATAATTGTGCCCTTCGTCATAGTTGCATTGATATTTTTAGATCAGGAGGCGTCTGCACGAACCATCACCTCGTCGAGTTGACTGCTGAAAATCCAGGATTAGTTAAAACTCCATTCGCATATTAGCTGGAAAACACCTGCAAACCCGATTTTAGGGGTCGATTGTGGGGGTTTACCGATTTTTTTTCTTACTCCCAGCCCTCCAAGTTTTAATACCTTTGAGTGTAGGAAACGGAATGATAAACGTACAGATTAACCACTAAAACAGGGTGTTCAGGTGGTTTCCACTAAAATATGACTTGGTAGACTAGTTGCATTTTAATATGCTAATCCAGTTCTGTCTACTCCTGAAATTTCAGCCGTCAATTTTATGAGGTGATGGTCTGTGCAGACGCCTCCTAGTCTATTAGTTGTAGTTTTTGGTACATCGTTCAAACAAATACAGTGACCTCTCACTTATACGACTCTCAGTTATACGACTCTTTCGGTTATACGCCGAATTCTCTTGGTCCCGTCCATGATTTATGGGAAATAATGCTAAACTTCTCTCAGTTATACCATTGCTTCTCTCACTTATACGACTCTCTCGGTTATACGCCGAATTCTCTTGGTCCCGTCCATGCTTTATGGGAAATAATGGCAAACTTCTCTCAGTTATACGATTGCTTCTCTCACTTATACGACTTTCAGTTATACGACTCTCTCGGTTATACGCCGAATTCTCTTGATCCCATCCATGCTTTATGGGGAATAATGCTAAACTTCTCTCAGTTATACGATTGCTTCTCTCACTTATACGACTCTCAGTTATACAACTCTCTCGGTTATACGCCGAATTCTCTTGGTCCCGTCCATGCTTTATGGGAAATAATGCTAAACTTCTCTCAGTTATACGATTTCTTCTCTCACTTATACGACGCGTTAAACGGTTCAGGCGATTTTATATTTCTAACTCAAAAATTCATTTTTATAATCTTTAAAGTACAAATCACTCACGTTTTCATACCTTTATCCTTTCACTATTGTTAACGGTTTCATCAATAATGAAGACGTGAGCGAGGAGGATGAGGAAGTTAAGAGCAGTAATTGTTCCTGCTGCTGTAAATTTTCAGAAGCAAGTGCTGCATCTTTAAAATAAATATAGTCGTAAGTGAGCTATTTTGTGAACTTTTTTTAATATACCGCAATTTCCGGCATATAATCCAACGATCAAACAATGATGTTTGAACCCAGAAATTTTATTTAATAATTAAAATCAAATATTTACCGCGATCTAATAAGTTACATTTTACTATTAAGTAAAATTTGTGTGTTCAAACATGATTGTTTGATCGGCGGATTATACGCCATAAATTACGGTATTTTATGTTTTGTAATATATTTTATAAATTTTATTAAATTATGTTCTTAGTAATCAAAACGTATCGTATTTAATGTAGGTAAAATAATTAATGCATATAAAGTTTGAAACATATATAATAAAGCGGTCTCTCACTTATACGACTATCTTCTACGGTCCCCTGAAAGTCGTATAAGTGAGAGGTCACTGTAACTGTAAAATAATAAAATTATACAGCTAAGTAATATGATAAATTTAACAATTCGATAATACTTTTCTTTGATATTTTACGAGACATTTTCTGGAACTCAAAACATATTTTTTCTTACCATTTTTTATATTTCTAAGTACACTTTGACTCTAAGTATATTTCGACTCTTTACCTAACTACAGATGTTTCTTGAATTGATACAATTTCTAGAAAGCAGAATTTTTCTCTCATGAGATTAAAAAAATTCACTTCATTTATAACACGGAAAAAGTTTTCTTACTTTAAAAGTCTAGATATACGATGTTTTCTTTTAAACTAACAGGAAAGTGTTAAAAGCATTAGCATAAATTTAATCAAATTTCTCTTTTTAGTATACCTTTTCCCGAACGGCTTGTCCTTTCAGAAGGAGTTACTAACTGCGACATGATATAAAATGTAAGGAAATTAAGTAAAAAAAAAATATTATGAAATAACTGAAGAATGATGTGTATCATGAAAGTGGGCTTTATTATTTTTCTAAGTTTTTAAAAAATTGTTTTTCAATAATAATATTTTTCTACTTATACAATACAGCAACAATTTTTCAGGAAAATTAAAAAAATTAGATATAAAATTAAGGAATATTTGTTATTATAAAAGATATTTAGAGGGTTTTTTTCTTTATTCAAACTGTAATTGTTCATATTAAACTACAATGTCAATTTGATTTTGCTTAATTTTTAATTTACCATTTGTTTAATCAATTAATTAAAAGTGATTGATATTTTTCTTCTATTCAAGTACCAATGTGTTCGCATGCAATTTATCGAATCGACATACACTCTGTAAAAAAGAGAAATGTTTTTTCATCTAGCAAGAACATTTAAGAAATTATAATAATCCTTACTCGATATAATCCTAGATTTCGAAAAAGTTCTTTCATCTTTGCTGAACAGATACTGACACTAGAGGTCTGCACGGGCCGGGCCGGAACTAACTTAATTTTTCTGTACAGAGCCGGGCCTTGTGGCTTTGTTTCATTCCTAGACTTCACGGCCCAAAATTTTCAGTCCTAGTTTTGAGCCAGCCCGTATCAAAATTATTCTCTCAGCATGGCCTGGTCCATTTAAAGGTCAGTTAAATTAGCCGTGGGCCAAAAATTTTTGCAAAAAAATGCATACATTTTTGAATGGCCATTATTCTACACTTAAACATTCAAATTTATTATTTTTAAAGAATAGTAGATTTCTACGCATATTAAAATATAGCTAAATTAAAATATAGTTAAATGTGTGAAAAGGAACCTGCCTATGAAGGAACGCTGTTTTAAACTGAAAAACGTGTTGATCCATGCAAAATTAATATACTAATAAGTAAGAAAGGAATATATTATACATTTACACTTGCTAAGAAGGGAACTTGTCTATAACGCATTTATTTCTTTCTTTTCTATGCAATCCCGTCTTAGAAGATTTTACTGTATAGCATTTTCTGATTTTTAACACTTCTATACATGGAATATGGATTAACAATATTAATGATAACTGAAACATTTACATGCAAGAAATAAAGATTCATTAAAAAAATAAATATCGCAGCATGCGGCATTTCTATAAAAATGAAGATTATAAACATGAAAAATAAGTTAAGATAAATATTTTTGGTCAGAACTCCTCGTACGAGACACATTTTTAGCCAATTCGACGTAAAAAATCAATGATTTGTAGAAATTCACTCGGACCGGGCCGGGCTCGGACCGAGATTTTAACTTTTTTTCCGGACCGGGCTCGGGCCGAACTTTTAATTTTTTTATCGGGCCGGGCCCGGGCCTGGAAATATCGGCCCGTGCAGACCTCTAACTGACAAACTCATTACAACAGGTAATTTTATTATAAATTCTATCTCACATTGCCAAACACCACTAACAAGTCACGTTGATACAGTCGTGAAAAAAAAAAAGTAAACACCCTCCTTAGCAAATTATCGTAGAAGAAAGTTACTAGTACCGAACGAGTGGAAATAAAGTCTAATTTTAAAGGTTGTACATAAAATTTGCTTAGGGGGCCATCTACATATTAAAATGAACCCAAACATCATTTTTTCGATAGCAATACCCAATTTTAACAAGATATTTCAAATCTTAAGTTAAAACTATGCCTAATCACCAAATTTCACAAGTCATTTGAATAAGTTTTTCACTTATAAACATTCAAAATTTAGTGCTTCTAATGTTAAATTACATTTTCATATTTTCATTAATATCTAATGAAATTATACTCCTAATGTGCTATTTTTTTGTGTAGCAATAATACTACAATACCCAAACATATATACGTTGAATTTGCAATTTTTATAATTTTATGATATGAATTATGAAATTAATATTCGAAAAATTTATGAATTGCAACCTACAATTTTTTTGATGGATTTAGATTTACTAAATCCTGCTTTATGGAAATCCAAAATTTCCCATTTTTCTTCCAAGTAGTTTTCAAATTATGCTTAAAAAACGGCAAAATGGTGGTTTAAGGGGACGTCTATGATAGAAGCGACTAGATATTTTGAAATTTCTTATGGTATCCTGTAATCTTGTATACTCTTCAATGACTGATTGAAGGACGCTTAAGATGCTTTGATCAAGAAGGGAGCCCTCTCGGTCAACAATCGATTACCCAACTTCCATTTGGATACAGAACCTACAATACAATCGTTTTAAGATAATTAATTGCTCGGAAACTTATCATTCGAATTGCATAAAATTTTTTTGGGGGCTAAATTGAAGGGTGCTGTCAGAATTGTGTACTGCTATAGAAAGAAACAAAGTTATACTTCGTTTTAATATGTAGAGGGTCCCCTTAGAAAATTTTATATACATCATACCAATCGTATGGTACCAGTAAATTTCTTCTACAATAAATTTTGTAGAGTTAGTAAGGGGTGTTTACTTTTTTTTCCACGACTGTACATTTTAATTTACCTTAATAAACAAATTGTTGTGATCATACATAATAAACCAATTCTGGTGATAAGGCAAAGCGAGTTACAAAAAAAAAAATAAATAAATAAATAAATAAATAAATAAATAAATAATGCTCAGGCTAAACAGATTAATTGATTACAATTAATTGAAAAAAAGAATTGGCATTGTGAATGTTTACGTGGGCTCTATCACTTATGAACATTGCATAAAGATTAATTGCAGAGTAATTTTGACTTAAAATTCAAATTATAACAATTAATACAATAATATTTATCAGTTTTCATTGTAAATTAAATGCTCATAAAAAGTAAAACATATAAGGTTAGTTGGGGCAACTGGGACATGATTTTACAATGTGACTCTGGAGCTTCTGACAATTCAGTTTCAAAAAGCTAATGTTCATTTCAATTAAAGTCTGAACTTCTGTAAATGTGCTCAGTTAGGTTCCCTCTATCAGACAGAAATGCTCAAAATTGCATTTTAATATTTAAAAATATAAAAATATGCATATTTCATCTTCCTTTCTTTATGGGTCCAGTTGCCCCCAAAAATGGGGTAACTGGACCAAGGGGGTCTATGTTCCACACACGTTTATATTTTTTCATATCGGATAACAGGTCCTGTTTGAAAAAGTGTAAACAACTTAAAAAAATTTAAACCAGGCAGATCATGTAAATTATATGTAAATAAACAGCGTTGTAAGGGAAACCTTTGCTGTCAGTGTGCCTAAAAAAGCACTAAAAGTGAAGATATTAGATTTATTTATACCAAAAATACAAAATTTAAGTAAGTACTTATGTACTTTAGTATAGATAATAAGTATAAAAGTAACATGGGTATTTTAAGGAAAAAATAGCAAGGTAAATCTCTGAACAAAAGGCTACGTAAATACCTAAGTACTTTATCTTTATCCAGGGGTCGCATTATATAGGGAAAATTTTATTGTTCCTTAAAGAAAGGTGCGATGAAGATATTATTTTCAAAATAGTGGTAGGGACGATAAAAGATTCCCTATAGCATAGCTGCCAACTTTTACGCTTTCCTCTTACCACTAAAATATTATAGTAAATGTTGTCTTATTTAATCGTCGAAATCTTATGATTAAAAAAAACGAAAATCTCTATTAAATTTTAGTGGTAGCAAGAAGGCGTAAAAATTGGCAGCTATGCCTATAGAATGCGACCCCTGTGTATAGTACAATTTCAAGGTCTGGCTATCTGACTTTCAGGGGCAAGGTTCTTGCATTTGTAAAATGCTGAAATAATTTAATGACACCAATATTTACTAGAGAATCTATCTGAAAACATGTAAAAGTATATTTTCGCGTACTTAATAAAGGTTAAATTTTAATTATAAAATTCAGGTGTCAATGTGGCAATTAGGAATTAAAATTAAGTGATGCCATAACGGCATCACCGCCTCTCAAGGGGTCAAGAAATTTGGTTTGATACCACTCAATATGCTTTTTTTTAAAATTTCATTACGTTATTTTAATAAGGTATTCTATCATTTTCTTTATTGTGAGCAAAACCAATGGAGAAATTTACTTCCCGTAGTAAGAGAAACAAAAAAAAAATATTTATATGTATTGGAATAACTGATTCCAGCATGTCCCAGTTACTCCGGATACATGTCCCAGTTACCCCATTCTTGAAACATTTATGGGGTAACTGGGAAACCGGGCTTACTTTTAAAACATGAAGTAAATATGTATAGATACCTGATAATATTAATGTAGTTATATGTCTAATCTTTAAAAAAAAAGATTGTTTAATAAAAGTACTTACAGTATTTTAATAAAAATCAGAGGAAGTTCAACCATATTGACGTTGTTTTTAAAAAAAGAAACGTAAATTTTTGACAACCTATCACAGCAAAGTGAGAGTCATGATCGAATTGATACACGTTGTTTTAGGAAGTAGAGATAAAGGGACATTGCTCACAAAAGCTAAAACTTAAAAAACACCAACAGTTATAAAATAGCCTATGGCCCAGTTACCACGTGGTTCCAGTTACCCCGACAAACCTTACACTAAAAGAATTATTTTTAAAAGAAATGACACACATTCTGTTAGGTTACTAAGAGCTTGTTCACGGACGCAGATCGGAGCATCCGGACCCAGGGAGATATCCGTCATGGAGTAAAGAAGTAAGGAATTTCGAAATAATTTAATTATTTCGTAATTTTATGGTTCAAAACAGATGAAACCAATCACTAAATATTTTTACCTTTCCAAACAATGACTCTGGAAATAGGAATACATGTCTATATGAAATCAGACAAAATCCAAAACGTTCATGAAAAGTATCTTGTGATCTGATATACAGTGGCGGCCAAAAGTTTCCGGCCAGCATAAAATTTTTGGTTAATTTGTAAGTATACCCATATAAAGAGGAATCTAAAAGTGCTACTTATACACTTTATTGACATAACAGTTAAGAACTTATTTATGGAATAAAAATTAAATATTAATAAATTTAATTGACAAAATTAATTGCAAAAGAAAACGCATGTTCTCAAATGTTTCCTGCCACCTTGGCAAGTTTGGAAAAAAATGGTGTTATAACAGAAAATAACAGTGATCAACAACATTTACAATTAGTATTTTGTATTCATATATTTCGCAATAAGTACTGCGGCGCAGGAACGTGGCATCGATTCAATGAACAGTTGTATATCATCAATGTTAAGTTTTGTCCACGGTTCTTGCAATTTTTGTGAAAATGCTGCTAAATTGGAATATTTATAATTCCACTCACGTTTTCAAGTTAGTTTCAAAGATTTTTTATTATATTCAGATCGGATGATTGGGCTGTCCATTTCAAAAGCGAAACTTTTTTGTGCGAAAGCCACTGTTTGACGAGCATGCATATATGCTTTTGGACGTTATCATGATGAAACAAATAGTTACGACCACAAATTGTTGGCAAAAAGCCACCTCTACTCTGCACAGCAGGTTACGCGCACTAGTACTTAGATAAATAAATAGATATCATTCTGGCCATTAAAACACAATTAATATAATAATATAGGTAATTGCTTACCTTTATCTTTCTTCAGCAGCAATATTCCTCATTTTTAGGCTTGGTGCACATTTTTAACTCTGGTGGGAAATCCATTTATTACGAAGCTAAAGTGTTGAAACAAAAGGTGTTGGTTAAATGTATTATATTATTTATATTTAATCCACACTTGAGACTTAATCACTTTCGTTATAGAGAATTATATTAAAATTTTGACTTTACATTTTAAATTAATGCGTTACATACAGCTGCCTTTTGCAGCAACAAATTAAATATTACATCTCTCTCTGTTGAGATAAATTGGGCAACTCAATAATAAAAAGAGTTTTTTTTGAGTCAGAGTTCTTTTGATGACGTCAGACAGCTGCAGCATTCGTGGGTTGATATTAAAACAAATTTCGCGAACACATTTCACATATTAATATCATTGTTTATCTTGAGTAGGATGATTTAGCAATAATCGGAAAGTTTGTTTATTGTAGAATGATTTATTATTACTTAATGTATTTATTTATGTGTTCAAATGTTTGTATTCTTGAATTGCTTCCTGTTTTGAAATCAGTTAATGATATCTAAGATGATTATGAATTGATTTACTGCTACTAAATTAGTTCAAGTATTTTAAAGTGTTATGTCCTTGAATGTTATTGCTTGTATAATGTTTCTAAAGTAGTTTACTGTTCATATCTGAGATGGTTATAAATCCATCACCCTTCCTTAACCATCTCAGATGCATCCGGTAATAGTTGCATGCATTCACGATGTTTCAGGAATTGAGGCTTGGCCAGTGGTTTGGTCAGCGCGTCTGCTGTCATGTCTTGTGTTGGGCAGTAACGAAGATCTAGTATACCGTCTTGTTTCATCTCTTTTATCGCGTGATAACGCACATCAATGTGTTTTGTGCGTTTTGAAAATTTTTCGTTCTCCACCATCTTGATGACGCTCTGGTTGTCTTCATACAGTATTACTGGTAAATTTTGTTTCAAGTCCAGTTCTGCTAATAATTTCCTCAGCCAGGCAATTTCCTGTCCTGCACTAGCTGCAGCTACAAATTCAGCTTCTGCCGATGAATAGGCAATGCAATTTTGCCTTTTCGTGTACCATTGAATGGGACTATTTCCCAACATGAATAGGTTTCCAGTAGTTGATTTTCTGGTTCGTGTGTCCCCCGCCCAGTCGGAGTCAGAAAAACGGATGAGTTGTGGATTTAGGCTTATGTTTAAGGTGAGGTTTAACGATTTTGTAGTGTTCAGGTAACTTATTATGCGTTTCACACCGTTCCAGTCTTTTAGGCGCGGATTTTCACATCTTCTGCTGAGTATGTTAACAGCGGCTGATATGTCTGGACGCGTAGTGGTTTCTATATATAACAACGATCTTATCGCTTGTCTGAATTTCGTATTGTTGGGTAATAAATTTTCTTCGTCTTCTAATTTGTGAAAACCGGCATCCATAGGAGTGCTTACAGGTTTTGCGTTTTCTAAATTAAATTTTCTTGCAAGTTCTTCTATTTTTAGTCTTTGATTCAGTTTATACCCGTTTTCTGATTTCTTTATTTCCATGCCTAAATAGTGAGCTACTTCTCCAAGGTCCTTTAATGCAAATTCTTCCTTTAAAGATTTTATTATGTCTTCAATCGTTTCGTTTTCACCGCCTATCAAAATGTCGTCAACATACACTATTACGTAAGTTGAAGTTTTGTTTTCTTTTCGTGTATATAGACATGAGTCCACGGTGCTTTGTTGAAAGTTTAAATTTTTTAGAGATTGTTCTATTCTTTTGTTCCAAGTTCTGGCTGCCTGTTTTAGTCCGTAGATCGATTTTTTTAGTTTACACACTTTGTTTTCTGAGTTTTTCTCAATGTACCCCTCCGGTTGTTTCATATAAATTTCGTCTTCTAACTCACCGTAGAGGAAGGCTGTGTCGATATCTACGTGTCGCACGTTCAACTGCTTATGTGCGTCTACTGTCAAAAATGTTCTCACAGTTGTTTGTGACACTACTGGGGCGAAAGTCTCGTCATAGTTTTCCCCATATTTTTGACTAAACGCTTTGGCTACTAAACGTGCTTTGTACTTTTGAGTGTTTCCGTAACTGTCTAATTTCTTTTTGAATATCCATTTGCAACCTATAACCTTTTTGTTAGGTGGAGGATCCACTAATTCCCATGTGTTGTGTTGTCTAAGCGAATTGATTTCCGCTTGTGTGGCTTTAAGCCAATTTTCCTTTTCTTTGGGATTATTTATTTCCAATATTTCATTCCAACTAGTGGGTTCTGTCATATCATCATTTTTTACATAACAGGCATATCTGTCTGGTGGTACCCCCCTGTTCGATCTTTCAGATCTTCTTGGTTCATTGGTCGGTTGTTTGGACGTGGTTGGTTCTTCGGTTGTGTTGTTTATCTCTGTTTCAATGTAATGTTTGTCGTCATATGAGTTTTCTGTCTCTTTATTTTCTTTTAGGTTAATTTTGCTATTTTCTAGGAATTTCACTGTTCTGCCAATTATAATTTTATTTTCTTTAGTGTATACGCGATATCCTTTTGAGTTGTTATCGTATCCTACAAAAATCCCTTCCTGAGACCTGTCGTCCAATTTTCCTCGATGTTGTTTATTCACATATACGTAAGCTTTGCATCCGAATGTTCGCAAATAGTGTAAATTTAGTTTGCGATTAAACCATAGCTCAAATGGGGTTTTATTTGTCGATCTTGTTGGTAAGCGATTCTGTAAATGATTCGCGGTGTTAATTGCTTATCCCCAAAATCTTTGTGGCAGATCTGCTTCTCTGAGTAGGCTTCTAGTCATGTCTAATAGCGACCTATTTTTTCTCTCCGCAATGCCATTTTGGCTCGGGCAATACGGCACGGTTAATTGAAGTATAATACCCCTTTTTCTTAGGTAATCCTCTATCCCACTATTTATGTACTCTCCCCCGTTATCCGATCTTATTGCTTTCGGATATATCCCGAACTGGTTTCGAACCATAGCTATATAGTCGATTAGTTTATCCTGTACTTCATCTTTATGTTTTAATAAGTATATTACAGTAAATCTAGAGTAGTCGTCAATGAAAGTTACAAACATTGTTTTACCGCCTATTGTGGGGGTTCCTATCGCTGTGGATACGTCCGTGTGCACTAGATCAAGTACTCTACCTGTTTTATTTCTATACACTGTTTTGGGATAGGGAGCATCGCTTGTTTTTGTTTGTATGCATGTTTCGCATGTTGTTCCATGATTGCAATTATTTAATTTTATGCCAGAGGCTAAATCATCTTTAACCATTTCCTTTATGGAATTATAATTTCTATGCCCTAGGCGTTTGTGCCAAAGTTAGGCAGTCTTTACTTTTGCATTCATGTGTCATATTTACTATATTCCTATCAGCATTTTCTAATAATTCAACTTCGTATAGGTTATTTTTCATTTTTGCCTCCAAGTAGATTTTCCCATTTCGGGACAGCGTGCATCGATCTTTATCAAAAAATAATTTATACCCATTCTTTGTCGCTTTACTTACTGAAATTAAATTAGATTTCATAGCATCCGTAGAAATCACACGGTAATTCATCTCCGGTACATACAACACTTCTTTCAACGTAATTTTATTTATACCTCCATCGGATGTTTTCGTCGTGAATGTAGTTTCTCCTGTACCTAGCGAGTTTAGAGTTTTTCCGTTGGCAATTATGACCGTTGTTTTTTCGGTGTCGTTTAATTTAGTAAAGTCATCTTTATTGTTTAGGATATGTGAAGATGAACCAGAATCAATAATCCAGGTTTGTTTTCCTGCTTTGTCTATTAGAAAGGCTATGTCGCTGCCTTGATCTGGTTTTGTTTCCGTTCTATAATTTCTCTTTTCTACTGATTCGCGGTTAGTGTTTCCTATCTGGTTATCAGATTGTTGATAGCACAACGATGATGAGTAATGTTTGTTTTTGTATGTTTGTTGTTGTTTTTGTGTATTTGGGTGATTGTTTCGATTTTTCAAATGCCAACATTCTCTGTACGTGTGATTTCTTAATTTGCAATATGTGCACTGTTTATCTTTTTTAAAGTTATCGTTTGGATATCTCTTTTGCGTTTTAAACGCCTTTGTTGAGTTTTCACCCTGGTCTGTGTTTTCGACCCTTCTGTTGTACTCATCTGTTAATTTACTTCTAATAAATTGTGGTGTAAGCTCGTCTTCATTTCACGATTCAAGTGCAGTGATCAAAGTGTTATAACTAGGGGGTAGCGAACACAGCAATAAAGCTGAAAGATGGGAGTCGCTAATTGTTTCCCCGATCGCTGAGAGTTTGTCTTTTAGTTCTAGAATGTATGTTATATGTTTGATTAAGTTTCCGTTTTCTTGGAACTTGGCTCCATAAAGCTTTCTTAACAAAAAAAATTTACTAGAGAGGTTCGCCCGTTCGTGTATCGTTTTAAGTGCGTTCCATGTGTCTTTGGCTGTGTTAAGCCCTTTTACATGGACGATTTGTGAATCTTCAATTGATAGATTTATTATCGCTCTTGCTCTCTTATCCTTTTTCTCCCAATCGGTCGTGATTGGCGTGGGCCTATCTTCGCAAATGTCGTTAAACAAGTCTTCTCTAATCAGTAAAATTTCAGTTTTGAATTTCCAATTGTTGTAGTTACTCGCATTTAATTTTTCTACCAACTGTATCTCGCGTGATGCGGCCATTTCTCTAGTTATATAAGTTTTACTTATGTGAGGAATTATGTGAGGAATTGCAGTTTTTATTTTATTCTATATAAAACTTCTTATATATTTAATTTTCTTCAATTCTTTAACATTTCATATATATCAATAAAAAAATGCACAATATTTATTTCATCATCAACTAACTATATTTTCAATAATTTTCAATTTCTTTTTAATGTGCACACATGTATGGCCAGTAGTTTTTTTTTCTTTTTCACATATTATTTACCTACTAAATACAGACGTTTTCGGTCTCATAATCAAATTGTTGGCAAAAAGCCACCTCTACTCTGCACAGCAGGTTACGCGCACTAGTACTTAGATAAATAAATAGATATCATTCTGGCCATTAAAACACAATTAATATAATAATATAGGTAATTGCTTACCTTTATCTTTCTTCAGCAGCAATATTCCTCATTTTTCGGCTTGGTGCACATTTTAAACTCCGGTGGGAAATCCATTTATTACGAAGCTAAAGTGTTGAAACAAAAGGTGTTGGTTAAATGTATTATATTATTTATATTTAATCCACACTTGAGACTTGATCACTTTCGTTATAGAGAATTATATTAAAATTTTGACTTTACATTTTAAATTAATGCGTTACATACAGCTGCCTTTTGCAGCAACAAATTAAATATTACATCTCTCTCTGTTGAGATAAATTGGGCAACTCAATAATAAAAAGAGTTTTTTTTTGAGTCAGAGTTCTTTTGATGACGTCAGACAGCTGCAGCATTCGTGGGTTGATATTAAAACAAATTTCGCGAACATATTTCACATATTAATATCATTGTTTATCTTGAGTAGGAGGATTTAGCAATAATCGGAAAGTTTGTTTATTGTAGAATGATTTATTATTACTTAATGTATTTATTTATGTGTTCAAATGTTTGTATTCTTGAATTGCTTCCTGTTTTGAAATCAGTTAATGATATCTAAGATGATTATGAATTGATTTACTGCTACTAAATTAGTTCAAGTATTTTAAAGTGTTATGTCCTTGAAAGTTATTGCTTGTATAATGTTTCTAAAGTAGTTTACTGTTCATATCTGAGAGGGTTATAAATCCATCAAATTTTACCTCCAATAAGGCAGCAAATGATCTTACAAGATATCCTTATGCATTACACTATTCATCTTGCCGCGGATTTCAAATAACGGACAGGCTCATTTTCCAGAAAATGCTCCCCACAGCATAACGTGTCCTCCGCTGTGCTTCACTGTAGGAATAATATGTCTCACATCTTATCTTTTGTTTTCAGGTCGTCGGTTGTAATGTTTTTTATCACTCACAAAAAGATTGAACGTAGATTCAGCTGAAATAGTAATTTTTTCCAGTTTTCACTTGACCAGTCTTTGTATTCCTTGGCAAACGCCAGTCGGGCCCTCTGAATTTTTTTACTTATGAAAGGTTTTTTTAACGCCGACTGTTCCATAAAGTTCTACGTCACATAAGCGTCTTGAGACTGTAGATAGACTTGTTTCAGCAATAACCATAATACCATAAATCGCTTTAAACACCATAAATGGCGTGGAATTGCAGCGGCATTTTTACGTGGGTCATCAACTGCTTTTCTTCTGATAATTCTGTCCACAAGAATAGTCATTTTCCGGGGTCCCCCGGACCGTGGCAAGTTCCGAAGGCCATGACCATCTTTATATATATTTTTTAATATCGTTTACAGCAAATTTTCCGATCGACAACTTTGCCGCAATCTCACGAGAGGATTGTCCCTTTAGCGACGAACAAATCACTCATTTAGGAACAATAAATTGTTAAACTTTTCATTTTTGAATTTCAGATACATTATTCACCTTGATTAATTAACAAATATGGCCAAAAAAATACCTTAGCGACAGCAAAAACTAATGAATGACGAATGGCCGGAAACTTTTGCACGCGCGAATTTTGAATTCCTTCCCTTTGCATCAAGTATCTTAAGTAACCAATCAAAATTGATCACGTGGTCAGAGGTAATTTGCTTATTCCTAACTTTTGGAGCAATTAAACTTCTTCTTCGCTAAAACGTCCTGTCAAACAAATAAAAAAAACTAACTGGCCGGAAACTTTTGACCGCCACTGTAGATCCGATCAGCAGCAAATTTTACGCCCAGTCTTCGTTCACTTGGTCCATAAAAAATCTGCAGTCGTTATGATCACGTGCTTGGGCTTTTTTTGTTTACGTTTTCACTTGTTTTGGTACGTTGATTGATTCATTGAACAGCTCGAGAAAAAAACAAAGTACACCATAAAAAAACAGTGATGGGATTCAAATAACTTAACAAGCAGATAACTCTCTAATGACTTTTTCTCAAGTGTAAACAAGTTTCAAGGAAAATAATGTGTCACACATAGATTATAAAAATAATTTCCAACGTTATAAAATAATGATTAAAAAAGTTTTATCTTTAATTAAACTGAAAAAGAAAAATATTTGCTTTAACATGTAGTTTACTGCTAAAAGGACATAATTTATTCAGCAACTATTCAACAATTACAAAGCACTCATCAAATTTTCTATCGGATAATGCATCAAAATGAGAGTTATAATTAAAAAAAAAAACACTATTTCTCAAGCGAAGGAAGATACTAGGCTATCACCAAGCTCTGTAATAGGCTGCCATAGATTGGATAAAAACCTTCGAACTGTACATTCGTTCTGTGCATATGTCGCAATTCTCTGTTAAAAACACTCTGCGGAACACCGCCTTATTTATCTAATAAAAGTGTTGGATAATACCACATACTTCTCATATAATCTTTTACTATTTTTACAATGAGGATAATACAAAGCTGCTGAGCATTTAGCTCCCAAGTTTACTGTAACTGTATTTTTAAAATAAACCTCACTCCATATGCTTCACTCTCATTTGCGCACTGGCGACGTGGTCGTCGTCTCTGAACATGTTCTAAAATAAAGAGACCAAAATTATATCTCGACTAATTGTTTATTTATACATTACTAGGACTTTCCTCAGAGGGATTAGTCTGAGCGATATTGCCGAGAACATAGATTTAATAATAACTTGTTGCAAGTAAAGAAAATGAGATGCTATCTTTAATTGGCCATATACTGGTTACTAATTCATATGATGAAATATCTAAATTAGTGAACCTGAAAAAAAAATCCATATCAATTTTAAACCAGTTCTTCCCTCTGTTAAGGGCCCTGGCAAAAGATAGAATAGCCTAGAAAAGGAACACATTTACAAGTACGTTCGGACAATAATGGTTGAACGTAAATGTCACATTCACTTGACAACACGTGTTTACGTCATCAAGTGATTTTAATTTCGACGTTTTATTAGTATTTTTATTAATGTTATACTAATTTATTTGTTCTTTAAAATATTTAATTTATTTAGTATTAATATTAAGTTATTTAAAAAAAAAGTTATTTAAAATAAAAATTATGTCAATTTTATAATTTGGCGGGTGGTTTGCCGAAGTTGGTCGACGAGATAAATAACAAGCACCCACATTTCATTTAAAATACTAAAAAGACAAAAATAAATAAATTAAGAATAAATGATGCCACAAATAAAAATTGTTTATTTACTCTTTCAAATTTTCACACGCAAAATATAAATGTTGGTTGCTTTTGGCGATTAAAAAATGCTATTGGGTAGATTATCGTAAAATCTGAAATCCTACGTTATTATGGCTTTTTTCATTGAAATAGAAAAAAAAAATCCAGATTTATTTTCCTGTTTGATTAAATTTAAATATGTTTTTTTGCACTTTAATATTAGTGCGGGCATATTTTCGTTGCTCCATGTGCTATAATTCGGTTTTCTACGAAAACATCTAGCCGGTGAAAATGACATACACTAAATTTCAGTGACATATGCAGATAAATTGTGCTTTTTTATCAGTTTTTTTATTATAATTTTTAAACGAATTGGAACTTATTTTTCATAGTAGGTGCATTCAGTAGGTTATCCTCATAGGTACCTTCTGGTAAAACCAGAACCGAAATCCAACAAATATTTTTTGGGTTATGCTTGACGAAAGGTTTTAATATCCATCGTAGCTGTTTTTGACCGGAAAGTAATACTGCGTTGTGTATTAGCCTTCGCTTCGCTCAGACAACTATTAACACAATATTTACAAAATTACTAAAAGTTGAAAAAAACATAAGCCGATTTAGAACTGCTATTCATAACTTCCCTAATATTGGAAGCTTGAATTGACATTATAAATTCTTTTACAAACTTTATTTTAATAAAAATGAATATTTTAACATTGATTTATTTGATTCATTATTTTATAATTATATATATATATATATTGATAAACATAATCATTTTTTTTTAAATTTCTGATATCAGCTTCTTTTCTTGACAGAATGAGTTTTTAAAGATTTTCTAATTTTTAAAATATTATACTTTTACTAATATTCAATTCTTAAATACAGCTAACTTATTTGGATTCCTAGAATTTTTATTTATTTTGATCCCAGTCGTCAAATTTACCTTATTATAAATATATTTTTATTAGGAAGACAGATTATTTAAATTGTGATAAAATGTACCTTTGATGTGATAAGGCCATTCGGGATGAACGGAAAACTCCTCTAATAAACCGGCAGCAGGATGTATTTTGGGGCGGCATGAATTCAGCTTGAATTTGGGCACCCTCATCATCTTCGGTAGATGCGGATTTCTCCCATTTTATGTTAGAGCATTTTGGTTACTTCTGCTAATTTTAGCTACGGGATCTCGCCCCCCCCCCCCTTTTTTTTTTTAGGTCAGAGGATCTTGGAGATTTTTGCTATTCTGTCTATAAAAATATAATTTCTCTCTGAAGTCCCTTAATTCTTGGTAAGCCGGGTTAAAATCAGTTTCAGCCTCATTGGTCGTAACTTTCAGTAAGGGCGTGCCGCTGTCCTAAAACTCTGGTTAGCAACGTGCCCATATGCATATGATTAACCACATTACGTGTTTCCATCAGGTCAGAAGTTAAGATCCATAAAATAACTTAGGACCATTTTTATGACTTTAAATTGCACCGTTGTAAATATTGTTATCATAGCATTGTACAGTAGTGGGAAAAAAAGTAAACACCCCTTACTAACTCTGCAAAAATATATCGTAGAAGAACGTTACTGGTACCACACGATTGGTAATGAAGTCTACTGTTAAAATGATATATTTATTTCCTTAAGGGGCCTTCTATATATTAAAACGAACCATAACTTTTTTTTCAATAGCAGTACACATTTCTGACAGCATAAATGAATTCTACACCCTTCAGTTAACCTAAAAACAAATTTTTACGGAATTCGCACGATAAGCGTCCGATAAATTAATTATTTTAAAACTAGCGTATTTTAGAGTCTGTATCCAAAATTCGATACTCCATTCTTGACCGAGAGAGCCCCCTTCTTGATCAAGTCATCTTAAGCGTCACTCAAGCAGTCATTGCAGACTGCTAGATTATAGGATAGCGTAAGAAATTTCAAAATATCTAGTCACTTCTATCATAGACGGCCCCTTAAACCAACATTTTGCCGTTTTTTAAGTATAATTTGAAAACTACTTTGAAAAATGTGAAATTTTGGATTTCCATGAAGCAGGACCTAATAAATCTAAATCCATCAAAAAAATTGTAGGTTGCAATTCATACTTTTTTCGAATATTAATTTCATAATTCATAATTCATATCATAAAATTGTAAAAATTGCAAATTCAACGCATTTATGTTTGGGCATATTAGTATTATTGCTACACAAAAAAATAGCACATTAGGAGTATAATTTCAGGAGAAATTAATAAAAATATGAAAATGTAATTTAACTTTAGAAGCACTAAATTTTGAATGTATATAATTCAAAAACCTATTATTCAAATGACTTGAAATTTGGTGTTTAGGCATAGTTTGAACCGAAGATTTGAATTATTTTGTCAAAATTGGGTATTGCTATTGAAAAAAAATGAAGTTTGGGTTCGTTTTAATATGTAGATGGCCCCCTAAGCAAATTTTATATACATCCTTTAAAATGATACAAATAATATTTTTTTTTAAATATTGTGTAATTCCGGGATTTATGCCGCACATTTTTTTGAAGTTGTGTATAAAGTCCCATGATGGGCATAAAATGAAAAAAATCATGCTGTGCTATTTAATGTTAAATATACAACGCGTGTACTGCGACAAAAAAATTCAAAATTAATTATTAATATTTAAAAAAAAAAATCTAAAACATTACACTGCGGCGCGTCACCCGTACATTCAGGTTGAGACGCCGCACTTGTGCGGTAGTTATGCCGTGCTTGTAATAAGAACAGAATGAAATCATAAATAAAAATATTAAAAAAAAATATTCATATCTGCACTATAATTAACGATGTAATAACAAAATGAAACTAAATGAGTACAATGAAACGTATTAGTAGATTCAGATTAATAATTGTTGCCTACTTTCACTATTAAAATTATCGACTTATTTTTTTACATTAAATTTTAATTGTTTTTTCAGCAACAACGTAGCATCAATGTATTAGAAAGTGAAAAAAAAAAGTAATATTGTGTTTACATAATTTATTTGTTAACCCAATCGGAACCGTTGATTTTTACACAAATTTTATTTGGTTGGTACCACTTTTTTAAAAGAAGCCACCTTTACTTAAATAATTATAAAAATGCACTAATTAAACAAATCAAATATTACTTTTCTTTTTTACTGGTGCCAGAAGCAAATTTTGTAAGCTCTTTATGAAGGTGCTTATATGCACCTATGGTCCCGAATGGGTTAAGAGACCTGATTTTTCGACTACAATCTACAGAAAAGTGTCGAAAAAGTACAGTCTTTACGTAACTACATTTAAACACATGATGTAATAAAGTCAATTACACATCCTCTGTCTTGGAGTAGTTTTCTAAACATTCCTTGCAAAGAACGTCTGCGTTACGCGTAATCGAATTTTTCATTATTGACTTCACTTGCATCTTTCTTGCCGTTCTTACTTTTTATTTCCCCTCCTTTTTCTCCTTTGGTTTTAGTAAACTTTATAACATGCCTAACATGGTTAGTCTGTGCAAAAAGAAAAGGAAAAATTAATAACACTTAATCATCCCGTACAAAAGAAACTGCGGCGTGTATACCGGAATAGAAGTGCGGCATGTATCCCATTTTGCATGGTGCTGACATCAGCCATCACAGTTACCTGTCATCGCTAAGGGGAATGGCGTAACCATACGCACAGTACTCTATACAAACGCTACACTTAGTTTTGACTTCGAAATCATGCATGCATTTAGTAATTAGTGTATGAAAAATATTTAAACATAACGTGCTTAAAAGTTTGGACAGTGAAATCCTGCTCTTTCGTCAAATTCAGGATTGTACATCTACAAGTAAACATCGAAATGGGATTCACGCTATACACTGGTTAAAGTAATCTCATTGTGCACCATTACTGTCCGTTTGACGACGATCTATCGATAATTACAAGAAATACAAGGGGTGCGGCATCTATCCCGTATGCGGCGACTCTCCCGGAGTTACCCTATATATTGTGACTATAACTAAGGGATTATTTTTTATGGATATCTCTACTGTTGTATATCCTATCATTTGAATTTTCACATTCGTATGACTTTTAGAATATTTTATACAAATATATTTGTAACATAACAATATAAAACTACGCAAAATGTTGATTTGCGTTTTAAATGTTACTGAAAGCGAATGCTGCACCAGCAATCATCAGAAACCTAAGAAAGCAATAGATTTCTGAGATTTAAAAATGCATTTCTGAATCATTTTTTTCCTGTAATTTTCGCAACGTTTTCATATAGTTTTCAAAGTGTATATTGATCAGATTTCTCAGTCCGATATCAATACAAAGATAAGTTTTTTTATGTGTTATCAAATCTCGATTAAATACTTTTATTTAAGCAATCATGTTAAGGGGTCTCAGGACTCTTAAAGCTCTAAAAATTTCGAAATTTTAATTTTTTTAGATGTTAAACTTCTATGTTTTCTGAACATTTTGATATAATTGGTATCTTGAAATTCCAATTAGAACAGAAATTATGGTACTTAGAATTATGCTCGCTCAATAGCTGAAGCCGTGTTTCCAAAACTTTGAAGTCTTGTACATTTTTCTCCAAATGACGTTTTTTGGCATAACGCGCACGATATCTGAAAAACTTCTGAATATTTTTTCATAAAATTTTCAAAACATATGTTTTATGTTAGTCTGCATAAACTGAACCTAAAATTTCCTTTTCATTCTAAAAAGAAAATATTTTTTTAGGGGTTTATTTTGTTGAAATTTTCTAAATTTTGCATTAGCTAAATACAACTTTGTATTAAGAATATAAAAATGCTTTAAATACAAATTTATTTAGGTTCAATGTAATTATTATAATCTGAGGTATAAGTATGTACCAAAATTTCCATTCTAGGTGCAAAATTTATTTTGTAATCGTGCGCATAAGCTGTTATGCCGATTTTCTGCTCCTGAAATGTCTGACAGTTTTGAGCCCCCTGTAAATGCTAATTCTGCATCTCGCAATTTTTCAGATATTTGAAATGAAAGAACATACTTGTATCTTTCATTCCAATTTGAAATTGTGTCTTAATATCAAATACATTTCAAAATATTTAATGTTGAAAATGGTCCTTTTTTTCATTTTTTCCAATTTTAAGAGTCCTGAGACCCCTTAAAAAGACAAACATGTACATGCTTAATTAACAGAGTAAAATGAACATTATTCTATTACGCAGCTGAAAACGTTTACTTGAGAAATGTCAGCATCCGAAAAACTGATATTTCGTTTTGAAAGCAGGTTTAGAAAACACTTTAATACTCTTTAAAAACTACTCAAGGGTTGTCTTTTGAATAATTCAAAAATTAATATAATATGGTCTTTTTAGGGCTTATTGTATACAATCCAACATTGCAAAAGTGTTTCCAAAACAAGAAACATGCGTTAGATTAATTTATACCTGTAAAATCAGATACTGTAATTTCCAGATTAGAAATCGCGGATAAAAAAATATACTATGTTTTAAACCAGAAATTTAAATTTATATCTGAAGTCAAATAGAAGATTTGATATCCTGTCAGAGATTATTTTATATTGTAATAAGTAACCTTTCTGGCACGAATATATTTATTTGATCTAAAGATTATAGACCAGAAATTATTATAAATTTAAAAAGATGCTTAGATATTTGATAGTTGTACAGGAGAAATAAGTGCAAATTGTGTATAGCCCTGTAGCTTTATAAGGCATTGCAAACTTTTTTTTAATATTTATATCACTTAATATTGTGCTTTTTGTTTCTGTTCGCCCTTTTTGATACCTGTTAAAAAAATACTCCTAGTTGCATGAGTTTTATTATTTTGTTAGAGAATTGATGCAAATAGGTATTACTATATTTTAAGGAATTTTAATCGTTGCACATATGCTGTTTCCTGATAGACACTGTCTCGATTCCTTGAAATTCCAGTCAGTGACACAAATCTTTAAAGTAAAAAGTTAGTTTTAGTTGAGATTTTGACCATAACATGTATTCGTTGTGTGCATTTGCCAACTTTCAACTTAACTTCCATAAAATGTGAGTTAAATTTTCCTCGGTTAACCCTCTCAGGGGCGCCGTTTGTATGGTGCGAACGCTTAAATTTGATTCACAAATGCCACCAAAAAAGTTTTAGTCCAATTTTCCTCTCATAATGTACGTGAAGAGAAGTTTTTGATTATTTTCAAATAAATTTGCTCGTAAATTTAGATGTCAATCAATTTTCTCAACATTTTTGGAGCAGAAATGCCTTTACACGTTTAGTATCATGTTTCTCTATGAAATCCATTTAAATTCATTTTTTAAAAGAATATCTATTTCGAAACGTGTTTAACCTGTGTCAGTTAAATTAACATTTTACGAAAATTAAGTTGGATGTTGGCAAGTATGAAAACATGCTCGACTCCTCATGGTAACAATTGCCACGAATAACTATTTTTTTAACTTCTATTACCACTATTTTCAAGCTATAATCTTTAAATAAATTTGCATTATAGCAGTCCGTGTATAAAATAAAGTCTGGCATAAGGCCTCATATACAAATTAATTCTGCTAAAATTTCAATCCGGACTTATACACCTTATATACTCATACCTTGGCGATCGTTCTTTTTCTGTTCGCATAAACAACATGTTATCTGAGTTACACTTTATTCTATGTGGGATCATTCAGGGCTCAATCCTGGGCTCAATCCTATTTAACATCTACTTTTTTAACGTACCTCGTACTTTTCTCACTTTACTAGCCCTTTATGCGGACGACTATTTATGCTACTGCACACCATCCATATTATCTCTATAAAAACATTCAACATCACCTTAATTTATTCATCGACTGGTGCAATCGATGGCGCGTCAAACGTAATGAAAGTAAAACCACTGCTGTTTATTTCTCTTGTTCTTTTTCTGTTCCCAATAGACTAAGCTGCCAACGGTTTAGGTACGCAGCGCACGGGTCATCTTTAACAATAGGACCCCATTCTTAATTTTCCCCCAACTCGGAACCCCGATGGGTTATATTTGTGTGAGAAGATACAGCGTATGAGTTTATCGCTCGTTTGGCTTTCTTTCTCTCTCCTGATAAATAGTTCATCTCTAATAACGTAAAAATAAACTGAGAAAGAACAAGTTCCAAAGAAGGTTTATTTAAAATAATCTGTAGTTAAAAAATGTTATTGTTTAGATGTAGTAATCTTACTTGGAGTTCTGGATTTAGAATTGTTAGCAAACAAGTAAAGTACTTATTGATTAGCATGTTATTAAAACTGAGTATTTACTAGAGTTTTCTGTTTTCAAAATTTAATGCATCTCAAATTTATAATATATATATAGCCCATTATGTATTAAATGCATTTGTCAGACCCAGAATCCTGCACCATAAATAAACTAAGTATAACCATAAAACAGCCAAGAAATTTAAACCTGAACAAGAAAAAACCAAGAAGAAACAATTAAAGGCTGTGGCCTCTTCAGCGATGGACATTTTAAAAAGCACAGCAATGTTTCAGACTAATTACAATTTACAACAAACTATTATTTAGTAGTGGCAGTGGGTTTCGGCCACAGTGTCGCAAAGCATAAATCAAATGCATAAAGACAATTGAAAGCATATCGCGAACACTCCCCCACCGGACCCGACGCCACAATAAACAGTGCATCTCGAAGATACAACTGATTCAGAACGTATGTGTAATGTATACTGAAACAATAAAATTATTTTACCCAAATCCGAGCCACACAGTCACAAAAAACAATAACCAAATTCTAGTGATCCATAATCTGTCCATGTACGTTCCATGTCTGTTGCCACACAATTGCAGGCATCCTTGTAAAACCGTCCAAAAAAAGGCTTTAAGTTATACAAATCATTAACTGTCAATCGCATAGAAACTCCTTAAAAATGAAGACTATCTGTAAAACTAGTGTATTTGTTAATGAAATTCAAAGGTATATTATTTTTATAATACAAAATACTGGTTAAATTAAAAAGTTCTTTAAAAAATAAATTTTTACTCGAACAGAGTTCATAGTAGCGAAAAATCTGCCCTATTATGATATTGACGTAAACGCGTTTATGGATATTTGAACTCCAATTAACTAAATGGTTAACTTCAAAATTAAAGTTATCCCGTTTATTATAGATTGATATGTGTATAGGGGAGATGGGGGCACGTGTGAACAGTTCGCATAAATATAGCTTTTTCTCATAACTGCATTAATATCTATTAACAAAAACTACTTAATATAGTAAACAGAACTTTCTTTTACACATGGTAATTTTTTAAAAAACACCTGTATAGTTTTTCTTACATTTTTTAATAGTTTTATAAATTCAAAAAATTGTTCACATGGGCCCCATCAGCGGGGTAGTTGTGAACACACGTGGGGCACATGTGAACACAACGAAAAAATATCCTTTAACATGCTTTTTATTCTGTTATTCATTTGTCATCGTAATCATTAGTTATATTACCTTTTAAATTCACCATAAAGAAAAAAGTATATATATATTTCTCTAGTTTCTGGGTGATATGTTTAAGCAAAAGATTATAAAATGAAAATAGGTAGATTTGGAGTGGAGAGTCTTAGATGATTCATTAAATATTGTTGCAATAAAATAAAAAAATAAAGAAGCAATTTAAAAAAAGAAATTAAAACTTTTAAATTTTGCTTAGGGGTTTTTGTTTGGGGGAAATTTTAGGGAGGGGGCCTTTACTTACTATTTATCGGAAATCTGCCGAAATACGAAAGATTCTCACTCCTGTATTTGCCTTATTTACTTGTAAATTATAGATAAAGAAGAGTTTTTTAATGATAAAAAAAATCTTGATTATAACCCCCCCCCCCCCTCCCCAGCTTCTTTTGATTTTGAAAGAGGACGGGGGGTTACAATCGGGATTTTACGGTAGTTATCAGTTTAAAAAATTTACTTTCTTAAAATATTACTGGTATTTATGGATATGGTATTTTGAATGGATAACTTTGATGGATTCAAAGCATCATATACCTAACTGTTTTAGAGATGGAAGTAAGCCATCATTGCAGGGTTAGAACAAATGTAACAGAAAAATTTGCAAAGTTGTTCAAGGTAATACTTTAGTATTAACAATGCATAAAAAATATTATTGTAAACCGTTTAGTAAAATAATATATAACACTTATTGCATTTTATAAAACATTAAATTTATTTAACGTACAATTCAACGTAAACGAGCTTGTTGCTCTTTATGTATTTGCTGAAAGATGTGTTTGTGGAAGTTTCAATACAAAATAAACTTTGTGTGAGGAAAATATCTTCTATTTCAGGAAAATGTTTGATAATGGAACTTACATAATTTCTCATTAAGTTAACTGAAAGAAACAGAATTACAGAATGAGTATTGGGGCACTTATGAACTGTTCATATCTGCCCCAACTAGTCTGTTCGCAAGTGCCCCACATTGCTCCTTTTGTTAAATTGATAAATTATTAACATTTCTCAGTTTTAGATGAAAAAGAACTGTATCAAAAATGTTTATTAGTATTCATAGTAGATGATAAAACACTCAATTTCAAATAAATGAATAAATAAATAAAGTTATTCGCTTATCAACTTGGAACAAAGATTTTACTTTTGAGATCTAAAAACAGTGTTTTGGCTACAGAGGACAAACAAAATGTCATAGAGCTTCAAAAAATTTCTACCATATGTCTACAGGTACTATCATCTTTAGTAATTTTTTGCAAATAAAAAAACTTATAATAACTATCGAAAAACTGCGATGTTCACATGTGCCCCGTGTTCACATGAGCCCCCATCTCCCCTACTGTTTGAAATGTTTATTTTCAAATCAAGATAATCAGCAGCAATATTATTTTCATGTTTTTTCAAAACCAGCATATCAGGATAAATGTTACATGATAACCCCAAAAAATCACGATCACAGTTCAAAATTATCAAATCATCGATATATCTGAAAGCCAGAAAATTAACATCGTTATTGACACTACAAAATTGAAATTCATAATAAAATAAAAATAAATTAGCTGCCGTTGAAGAATAACTTGTTCCCATTTCTATTCCATTATTCTGTAAATAAATATTTGAACCTGTATAAACATAGTTGTTATATAAACAAAAATTGCATAATAATTTAATAAAATTAAAATCTAAATCGGTGCCAGCTATAATTAAATCGACAACTTTTAAAAGGACATCATTTAACCCTGCAATAGGAATATTTGTGAAAAGATTTTCAAATTCATATGTCTGGACACTTTGTATATTATCTTTAATTAATTCATTCCTGATTTCATAACTGTTCAAAATAATCCAATACATATTACTATCTTTACACTTAAATTTTAGGATATTTAAAATCTTTTTTAACATTTCCTCAAATTTGCGATTAAATCCGTTTCCAATGCTGTTTACATTACTACAAATAAATGTGTACTTAATTGGTATCTTATGGAATTTAGGTGTTACGAAAAGAAAAGGAAATGACAATTTTTTTACTTTAAGCAGAGGAATATTAACCTTTTTTGAAAAGACCAGATGTTTCTTAATCAGTGTCTGAATAGTAGATTTATACAAACTGTAGGTGACATTATTGTTAAGCTCAGTAAATATCATATTAGCATAATAGCTTTTTCAAATAACTGCAAAATTGTTACATGCTTTATCGACTGAACAAAAAACAAAGGTATTTTTCAATTTCGATATTTCCTTCTCTAAATTTGCATTTATACTATGGTAAGTGTAATTAGAAGAATCACTCATATATTTTATTTGAAATGATTTAAATTCATCCACAAATTTAAATTTCCATTCATTGAAAAGGGGGATAGGTTTATTGAATTTGTAACTTAAATTGAGTATAAACATATGTAACTCAGATTTGAATAGATTGAAAGTTTTTTGAAGTTCAACTTCTTATTTAATCTAATTGTCATTTCCTTTTCTTTTCGTAACACGTAAATTCCATAAGATACCAATTAAGTACAGATTTATTTGTAGTAATGTAAACAGCATTGGAAACGGATTTAATCGCAAATTTGAGGAAATGTTAAAAATGATTTTAAATATCCTACAATTTAAGTATAAAGATAGTAATATGTATTGGATTATTTTGAACAGTTATGAGATCAGGAATGAATTAATTAAAGATAATATACAAAGTGTCCAGACATATGATTTTGAAAATCTTTTCACAAATATTCCTATTGCAGGGTTAAATGATGTCCTTTTAAAAGTTGTCGATTTAATTATAGCTTACACCGATTTAGATTTTAATTTATTTAAATTATTATGCAATTTTTGTTTATATAACATCTATGTTTATACAGGTTCAAATATTTATTTACAGAATAATGGAATAGGAATGGGAACAAGTTATTCTTCAACGCCAGCTAACTTATTTTTATTTTATTATAAAGTTATATATATGAAGTTATATATATATATATATCTCGTATATATATATACAATTGATAAGAAAATAAAAAAGAGACTTCAGTAGTTTAGGAAACGAAATCATTTTTTATCACTTTTGTTTTTGAGAAAAAAATTTCAGTCTGATTTTTATAACATATATAACTGTCTTATATATAATTGATAAGAAAAAATATATAAAAGAGATTAATGGGGAGGTGGGTATAAACTGAATGTGTTAAATAATTTATAAGCTTTAGTAATTTTTTTAGCAATTCTGTTTTTGAAAATTCCATTTAACTCATTTTAATTAATTCCATATAACATACGTACAGTATGCTATATGGATTAATTTTTTTCCATATTAAATACGAGACTAAGTAAAAAGTAAGTATGATAAATAATTTTGAAATATTAATAATTTTTTTTATTTTATTTCAATGTTGAAATCAGGCATTTTTCTGGAGGAAGAATTTTTAAAGCTCCGGGAAGTATTTGCCCTTAACAATATTAATAAGCGTTAAATTAAAAATCTTCCAGTGAGGTTACCCCCCCCCCCCCCCCCCACACACACACATACATGCACACGCACTCGAACCAAGGCTACCTCCCGAATTTATCATTGAGCACCTTTGTTTTGAAATATTTTAAAAATATGATTTACATTAAAGAGGCAAATAAAATCTTATGCGCTGCAATAAAACAGTTATGGGAACCGTTGAAAAGTTAGGGCTTGAGGAGAGGACTTTTATATTTTTAATTTTTAATTTGTAATCATTAGGGATGTTTATTTAGTAGAAATTAGAATTTAAAGCAAGTACCTCCTTTTTTTTAACCTGCAGGCATGTTTTATGCTATTTCAAAAATATTGATTAATTAAAAAATATGTGTGTGGGTGGGGAAGGGGAGGGTGGTGACTGGAAAAAGGTGGTAATAAATTTTACATGTACTCTATCATATCTGTTTGTGCCATGTTATTGATTGTGTAGTATTTCAGTTTATATAAATTTATTCTTTTTATTAGATATACAGGGATATTTTTTATAAGGGCCTTTTGTTAGATTTTTGAAATGCAAACGGAGCATAATTTTTATTTCTTTTATTAGATAAAAAGTAACAACTATTACTGAAATAAAATATTGCAGTTTTAAAAAACTTGTAAACTATTTATGGAAATAATTTTATTGAGGTTGCAAGTAATCTTTAAAAATTCTAAGAAAATGGATGTTTAAAACTAATTTTTGAGATATGTTTGTCATGAAAAGGCAGCTTTACTCTATATTCTGGGCCTTACACATAAGGCTTTATTCTAGGTATATGTAATACTTCTTTTTCCTAAATGAAATGATAAAAATGATTCATGGCTGAATCATGAAAACTTTTGTTCATAAAAAATATATAGAAATTAAATTAATACATATTTTAATAAAATTGCTTTGAAGTGTTTTTCATCATATAAGACATTCACCTTCATTTAAATTCTCTTTGAATTAATTTCAGATTAGTAAGTCAGAAATAATAAACATAAAGAAATTAAGGAAGCAAACAAATAAAAAAGAGAGGATGGAGGAGGTATAAAAAAGTTACAATATCACAGAATACGCGAATAACTTTTATATAATTAAAAATTAATTTAATTTCAAAATATTATGTTATATAAGCAATTTGCTTTAATAATTTAATGAGAATAGTAATTTAGTAACATAAAATAAAGTAATAGACTACCGTTTTAAATATCATTATTTAAATTACGATGCATTATTAACATTTAAATAATAAAAGCTAATTTACCTTATATATACAATGTATGATAAACGAATATATTATATTGCATTTAAAAAGAACTTTATTTATTTATTTATTTATTTATTTATTTTTTCTACAATAAAGAAACATAAATCTATATTTATAAAATATTATTTAAAAGTTAACAGGAAATTTTCACTTAAAATTTCAATTACATCCAAGGGCAAATAATTACATATTGTATTTAATAATTATTATTTGTAAAGTTTTAATGAAATAAAAATATTATAATAAAAGTTATATTAATTATATTCTACATGCATATTTTCATACCTTTCTGAACAAAACTGAATTGAAACTTGTGTCATAAAGTTGCCCCTTTAGATTTGAGAACAGTCATATCGATGTCATATCATATCCAAGTCATAGCCATGACAAAAGTTTCATTTTTCAGTATTGTCAGTATATTCATATGTTCAGTTTCATATTTTCCGACTTATGCAGGGGCATGCGGGGCCGCCGGCCGGGGCCCATGAGAGTAATCAGGATTTTCATTAAAAGGTGTCAAATGATATAAATTGACCAAAATTCATATATTTCAAACATTTAGGAAGGTAGTGCGGTCCCCCTTCCCCCCCCCTTCTGCTTCCAGTGCACGCCCCCCCCCCCCCCACACACACACACAGAACACCCATGCAAAAAAACAAACTACATCATTAGAAAACTAATGATTAAAATTTATTAGTATGCCATTGTTTTCAAAAGAAATTCTACATTAAGGCTGTTCTTAACTGCTCTGCTTAACAAGCGCAAAACGTTTAACACATTTACAAATTTATTTTTTAACGGAAAGCTATAAAATTGGAAAGCCTGACCATGGAAGCGATTTGGAATTGAACTGTGTTTTCCATTATTTTTTTAATCAATAAATTACCTATTGAGTTATAAGCTATTTTGATCACGTGACAAACACGTTTTTGGCCCACTCTTGCGTGTTTTTTTCTTTTTTCGCGCGGAAATTCGGTTCAAAACGGTCACTTTGACTCTATTTTCTGAAAAATGTATTGCGTTTCCAAAAAAAAAAAAAAAAAAAAAAAAGAAATGTAAAAAAAAACCAGTTTGATTACATAGTTTCTGAACAACAGCACCAGCTAGTTTCATGCATTTTCGAACAAAAATAAATTAAAACTTATGTCAAAAAGTTGCCCTTTCGGATTTGAGAATATCCTTAACGTTTTCATTGTAATCTGGCATGTTAAATCATTAATGATGACCAATTTGTGGCATTCTCTTTTAGGCATCTTATAATATACAAAGTAAAAGTTTGCAAACAAATATTCGTGTCAACCAATTTATCATTTTTTCTACTATTGTCCTACTAGTATTTTTTCTTAAGGCTGTTCTCAAATCCAAAAGGACAGCTTTATGACATAAGTTTTAACTTATTTTTGTTCGGAAATGCATGAATGGAGCAGATGTTGTTGCTCAGAAACTATGTAATTAAGCTGTTTTTTTCAGTTTTTTTTTTTTTTTTTTTTTGCAAACGCAATAGATCTTTCTGAAAGTAGTGTCAAAGTGGGCCAGTGGGCGTTTTGAACCGAATTTCCGTGCGAAAGAAGAATAATCACTCATGAAAGGCTGAAAAGCGTGTTTGTCACGGGATCAAAATCGCTTATAATTCAATAGGTAATTTATTTATCAAGAAATCGAAAACACAGTTCGATTCTAAATAGCTTCCATAGTCAGGTCTTCCAATTTTATATCTTTCCGTTAAAAAACGAATCTATAAATATGTCAAAATGTTTTGCGCTTGTTGAGCAGAGCAGTTGAGAACAACCTTAAAGTTGTGATCATCTTTTTGTGATACCCTGTATGTAGATGTGAGCAGTACCGGGTACAAAATTTATGCATACATATATGTATGAAGTTTAGCACTAACCACTTCCACATTATTCACAAGAAAATTTTATAGATAGATAGAAGCCCCCCCCCCCCCCTCCAACCACCAACACCAGCAGAATGATGCTTGCCCCGGTGTCATCTATACTCTTAGTCGGGCCCTGCATATTTTATCGTTTTCGTTTAAATTTTTATGTCGGCCCGGCTCGTTGAAAAAATTATCCTAATTCTGCTTTTACGACCTATTGGAAAGTTCAGTGATTTGGCGAAGCCCCGTTCGCTGACCGCCAAAGAAAAAAAGGCACTAAGACGCGAATGCGCCATATCTGTCCCTTCAACTTTCACACCCCACCCTCTTGACCTTTGGGGAGGAAAAGGCAATTAAAGCGTGCTCCATAAACTTTTGCGCTGCCAACGGACGTTCCTACTAGTTGCGGTCAGCAGTCGGTTTTATTGTTCTCGCCAGCCGGTGCGTTTGATGTATAATGGGTTTTCCATGAGAAGGAGGGACAAGTTTCTGGACAGAAACTGAACACCAAATGCGTTGAAAGTTTTATGACTGCTATTTGGGGAGATAATTGCATAGAAAAGTATCACTCCTATTGTCAATTCGATATAGTTTAGGTTGCGTTCCTTCCCATTCCACTTAAAAAGGTTGCAATCATTTGGCGACGTGGAATAAGCAAAAAATAATTTCACATTTTCGCCAAGTGAAATGATGGCGTTTTGTTGACACAATGAAAACAGCAAATAACAAGTAAAAAGATTGTTTGACTTTTCAAAACAGCACATTATTTATTTTCAATCGCATTGATTAGTTTCTTACTGCAAATCAAACACTATACAATTTATTTTAATTGTATTATTAATTAATAATATTAATATAATTATTATTAATGTATTTTTAATTAATATTCAGTAAAATTACATCATAATTTTAGTATTATATTTATTATGGATGTGGGTTTGCTTTCATATGACATTTTACTGTTTATAATTGCTAAGAGATTGAAATTAACAATTTTTGTTATGTGTCTAATATTTAACTTTGTAGAACAGTTTTTTTCTCCAGAAATTTCAATTATTTTTAAATACATACTTTCAAAAATTTCTTAAAATTGTTCCCAAATTCGCTTGTCAACAATGCGAAATATTTCGAGACAGTTACTGATACATTTTTAAATGTAAATATAGAAAACTGACAGGTGAAGCGATTTGAAATCGAATAGCGTTTATACCTTTTTTAATAAATAAATTACGTGTAGCGTTTAAAGCGATTCTGGTCACTAGACGACATTTTTTTTCTTTTCTTCGTGTCACATCCGAAAATTCGGGCCCACTTGGACAGTATTTTCAGAAAGATCGCCTGTGTTTACCAAAAAATGGAAAACGTCTTTCGATTACATTGTTTATGAATCACAACACCTGCCATTTCATGCAATTCCGAACAAAAATGCTTTTAAAATCTGTCAAAAATAGCCCCTTCTGATGACAGCCTTAATCAGTATTTTTAATAAATGATTTTTTAAGTAGTACGTTTTTATGAACATAATTTTTTAAAAACTGGGTTCTTTTAACAGAAAATTTATGATTAAATTTTTGTTATGACATTAGTATGTTCAATAATTATAAATTCTTACACGTAAGTGATTGCTTTCTTTTTTCTCTTCTTTTTTTTTTGGGGGGGG
Source organism: Maratus speciosus (assembly GCA_963932465.1). Taxonomy (NCBI): domain Eukaryota; kingdom Metazoa; phylum Arthropoda; class Arachnida; order Araneae; family Salticidae; genus Maratus; species Maratus speciosus. Next base: position 23,261,666 of record OZ010790.1, on the reverse strand, counting down.
GGGGGGGTGTATATATAATAATTATATTGCTGTAATGAAAATATCTTATTTCTAATGACAAAAAAATTCTTCCCTCCCTTTTTTTAAAAAGAAAAGCTATTATTTCTGCCCTGTATACAATAACAAGTTGGAAATTGTAGTCAAACGTGGCAAACGAGGTGCGTTCGTACAGTAGTTAGTTTTATAAATATTTTTTGCATCGAATATTGTACTGAATGTATATTTTAGTGCACTTCAATAAGTGCGTATCCATTTCATTCTGTTCTAAAGGCTGTAATATAATTAAAATGCACTTGAAATCATTTTTTCCCATTGGCCGTAATGTAACGGAAAACTTTCCTCGAGAAATTTCTATTATTTTTAAATATATACTTTCAAAAATTTCTGAAAATTGTTCTCAAATTCCCTTGTCAACAACGAAAAAAAAAAAATGAGAAAAGCGTTATAACAGTTGGCCAAATTGTTTGATTTTTTCAAATAATACATTATTTATTTTTTATCGCATTGATTAGTTTCTTATTTGCAAAGCAAGCAGTATAAAAATTTACTTTAATTATCAACGATTATTAATATTTTGTAAAATTTACATCTTAATTTTATTAGTATATTTTATCATGGATATAGTTTATGAATTTCCTTTCATGTGTAATTTTACTGTTTATAATTGCTAAGCGATTAAAATTGACAATTTTTGTTATAGGTTTACTATTTAACTTTGAAGAAAAGTTTTTCCCCCAAAACTTTGTATTATTTTTAAATGTATACTTTCATAAATTTCATAAGGGGGGTTCTCAAATTCCCTTCTCAACAATGCGAAATTTTCTGAGACAGTTTCCGATTCATTTTTAAACGTAAATGTAGAAAACTGGCAGTTGAAGCGATTTGAAATGGAATAGCGTTTTCCCCTTTTTAAATAAATAAATTACATGTAGAGTTTAAACGATTCTGATCACGTGATGAAAAGATTTCTTTTCTTTCTGTCACACTGGAAATTCGGCCCAACTCGAAGAGTATTTTCAGAAAGATCTCCTGTCTTTATAAAAGAAAAAAAAAATGCAAAACGTCTTTCGATTATATTATTTCATAATCACAACACCTGCATTAAATTTTGTTATGAAATTAGAATATTTCATAATTATAAGTTCTTACAAATAGGCATTTTTTGTGTGTGTATGTGTGTGTGTGCGTGCGTATGCGTGAGTTCTATATTTTTAATTATATTGCTGTAATGAAAGACTGGAGAATCGAGAACAACAGAAAATAATAAAAAATAAAAAGCACTTAAAGTATATTCATTGCACTGGCGATTAAACGGCCAAACTAGCAAACTGCTATTCCGGTCAATTGAAGAGCCGGAATTACCACCTTCTTCAAAGGGAAAATTTATGTCTTTTTCTAGACGATCTTTTCAATGACGGTCCAAACGCAGCCTACTATTAACAACTTACTATGAACAACTTACAACTTACTTATTACTTACTATGAGCAGTGTTAACATCTTTTTATCTTATATATCATCTTTATCATCTTATTTTTACCTTTCAATCTATTTTTAAACTTTTTTTTTTTTTTTTTTTTTTTTTTTTTACTTTTATCTTCGGATTACACTATCATAAATTTTCAGCCTTTTTATTTTTATTTATTTTTTTATTTTCTTTATTATATTGTAGTACATATGTTCTATGACTAGACTTAATTCTCATCGTTCTTCTATGATGTGTTATACGCCTACTCATACACAGGGAGTGGAGTAGCAATGGGTATCCCCTTGATCTATTCTCCTGTTCATCTGTTCTGTGTACAAATATGGATTAACAAAAAGGGATTTGTTGGGACATAGCTTTATCAGTTAAGTTCCAGTGCAAAAATATTTCAAATGCTGTTTGTCATCTTATTAAAAGTCTATTATGATGAAGAATAACATTTAAAACTTTTTTGCAATTTTGCATAGATTTCTTAAACTGGTGTATTAGGAATTAGCTATTGGACAACTATAAAAATGGACATATTGTTTAGTGTAACAAATTTTAGAGATATCTTCAATTAACAACATGTTAAATGAAGGAAAACAATTGTAAAGCCATGTGACACACTATAACAAAAGCGAGAAGTTGATTTCAAAGAAAAAAAAAAGGTTACGTGTGAAAACCCTAAAATACTGAAAAATTTAATCAGCTAAAACTTTTTTGTTTATGCATAGAAGCCAAAATTTCTTATATGATTTCTTGTTAGAAGATTCAAGCTTTCAAAGTATGGAAAAAAGGAGTTTACCACTTACATAATTGTTGCTGTAAGGAAAAAAAAACAATAGTATAAAATTCTTTTACCTCTTGAATTTTCTGGTACTTTTTTTTACTCAAAAAATATTTTTCTTGCACCTTTTCCTCCTTTTAAAGTACAGCTGGAAGTTTCTTCTACCGACTAAGTTCACAGAAAGCCGATATTTCTCCCGTAAGATTCAAAACTTCGCTTCATTTATAATACGAAAAGGGTTTTCTTACTTTAAAAGTCTAAGTGCCATGTTTTCTTTTAAAGTACATAAAAAAAAAGAAAAGAAAAGAAAAAGAAAAAAAAAGAGAAGAAAAAAGAAAAAAAAAAAGCAATTTAACAAATTACAACGACCATTTGGAAAATGATTTTTTCAAAGATTAAAATTTAAGACATAAAAAATCGCACGGAGTTGATCATACATTACGTACGCCATGAATTAAACATTAATAGTGTTATCACACGTAAAAATTGTAAGCGACCAAAATCGCCTGCGACTTGTCAGATATCCTGAAACTTGCGTATTACCCACCTGAAACTTGCGTATTATCCAAGCATTTCATTGGCTGTTCGGGAAAAGGCTTTTCCATCATCAGGTTTCCAAGAAATCTGACGACCAATTTTAAATAAAATTTCATTCTTAAACTTCTAAACATCCCACAACATTACTTTTTACACCGTCGTATAGAGAAAAAAATGTACTTTTAAATACAATTTGTTTGAAAGCTGTATCTCAATTTATTTCTGCGTTATTAATTTTTTTTGTAGTTTTTATTACTTTTTTGTCATAGTGGCAACAGAAGTATCCATCTCTGTTGAAAGTAAAGATTAGTATATAGATTAATACAATTTACTGTAGGAATCACTGAAAGGTGTATCAACTAAGATGTAGGAAAATGATTATGAAAGCGGTTAGGATGATCCCTGTTTTCTCGAAAATCTATTTTTCTCATTGTTTATCCACCGTTCCTTTGAGGATTGATTGATAATTAAATTTAAGGTGCGTAAATATATATCTACTAAAATTAAGATTTAAGAACTGACACTAAATTTGTTTAAAATCAATGAAAAACTTCTTATTTTCATATTATTCCCAGGTGATTAGATAATCATAATTTATAAAATGGTTTGCTAATTGTAATATATCTCTCACTGTAATCATAAATGTATTATAAGAAAAAAGTCTAAACCCAAGCAAAGTTTATTAAAAATTAATAAATATACTATGAGCAGCAGTTCTAAATCTGTAATGTTGAAAAGCGAAGTTTCTGTTTCTAAATATCGAGCTAGATATAGGAATATTTGGGAAACTTTGCGACATAACAGATATTTTCGTTGATAGTTGCGACAGGAATTCATTATGAATGTGACGCTTAAATGTGGTTGACTGGATCAGACACTATACAGTGACAAAAAACGCAACGAGTTCTTAAAAATGAACATGTACGTTAGAATTAGCCGAATTTGATTCATAAAAATGGGTTCACCAGATAAATATACGCAGCATATTAAAAATACACTTCAAATCATGATTTATTTATAAATGAATTATTTATAAATAAATAAACAAAATTTATTTGAATTTTTTAATAAGAAATAGTTTTGACAAAATAAACAATTTTCCAAGGGTTAAGTAAAGAAATTGATTGTTATTTTTTTTTTATCAGTAAGCTATTTCCAGTTAAATATGAAAAACAAAATAGCTGACAATACGTGATTATCTAATTTTGGTGGGGGTTTTTCTACAAATTATCATATTTGCATTTTTTTTTATCATGTCGCAAAGACATTCTTATGCATTCTTATTTCTCATGCGTTTGTCACATTTTAAGAATACATCTTATTTTATTATCTATAAAATGCCAACTATAAGTAATACATGCCTTTAAGTAAAAAATTATTTGTGTACAATCTTTAAAGCCAATTATTTTTTCTGATCCTTTAATTTTATTTTCCCTATCTGAAAATATATTTAGAATACTGTAAAAATCTGAAGCTAGAAAATATTGCTTAAAAGATTTCGATTGAAATTTCTTCCTCTTAATTTTAGTAACGTCGCGTGGAGCATTTTTTTAAGTTATGAAAGTCATAATTTAATTATCTATCTATATTATAAATCTATATTATAAAGGACAAACATATCTGTGCGTAACGCATACGTCATTCTGCGAATGGCAACACTTTGAAATTTGAAATGAAATTTTGGTTTTGCAATTTTCTCTACTGCAAATTTTTAAACTTCTAAACAACGCACATTTAAAATTTTTACACCGTCGTGTAACGAAAAAAATGTACTTTTAAATGCAATTTGTTTGAAAGCTGTATCTCAATTTGTTTATGAGTTATTTTTTTTTTTTGTAGTTTTTATTACTTTTTTGTCATAGTGGCAACGGAAGTATACATCTCTGTTGAAGTAAAGGGAAATTACATATTACTGTATAGACCAATCAGGAAACGAATAAAATGCGGATTCAACCAATAAAACACTTCAGATATATTTTTGATTTCCTATCCTGACAGAGAACAGTAACCATTTTTCCAAATGGTTAAAAAAAAAAAAAAAAAAAAAAAAAAAAAAAAAAAAAAAAAAAAAACATTAGCATAAATCAGAAGAAATTTCTCTTTTTTCATTATAGCTTTTCAGAAAATAGTTATGATCTTAGCAGGAATAACTGCCCAACAATCTCCTGAGAGATTTTACTCTGAAAGTTGAGAGACGGAAGGTGCTAGATAGAACCAGAAAACATCTTTCCATATTTCAGTATACATTCATATTTACATTCGTCTTGCATAGTATACACTTCATCTTTCACCATAAAATATATATTCCAAAAACTTCGAAATATATACTTAAAACACATTAATTCCATAAAACACGTTAAATATCAATAAAAAAACATTAAAATATTCAAAACACAAATACAATGTACATAAAACACTGGAATGTGAGATTAGCCCGTATTATAAAGTGAAGATAAAATGCCCACTATATTTTCAACACTGCTCTTTGTTCCCTTTATAGTCCGCTTCCCAAAAAACCGAATTATAGAGGGGCGGAATTTGGGAATCGGACTATAGAGAGAGCAACGGGCAATGTTAAAAAAATAGAAAGCTTTGTATCTTCACTTTATAATAGGGACTAATATCACATTCCAGTGTTTTATGTACATTTTATTTATGTTTCAATGTGTTCCGATGATGATTGAGTGAAACAGTCGTAAAATATCAATATTTTAAATTTTAATGTTTTTTATTATTATTTGATGTCATTTAGGCAATTAAAGTTTTTTTAGTATATATTCTGAAGTTTTTGGAATACATATTCTATGGTGTTACTATTAATAAACGTAAATTTAGACCCTTTCTTTGTATTTAATATAATAATTGAGTACCATCCAGTTACACTATAATCTTAAGCGATGAATGTTGACTCTCAATAACTACGCCGATATAACCCTTACTACGTTCATTTATTACAATACAACACAACTGAAATTTATACGACATCACAGTAGACTATTTCACAAAGTTAAAATTTCAAATTCAACACTTCATCTTCTTTCACGCGCAACATCCTTCATTTCTGCAGCTGTACTCCAAAAACATTCAACCGTTGTCATCTGTGGCTTACTTTAAGTTTGGTAGCTGGCAACAGAATTCCCGGAGTCCAGTCTAGGTGATGCAGTTTTTATCCATTGAATCAACGACTCTTATTACAGAACCCATCTCTCTCTAGTCCACCAAACCCTTCCGACCGTAATTTACTTCGAACCTGCGTAACGCTTATAGATGCAGATTTCCAAAATTTTTAAGAAGCCAATGGCTCTTAAACCCAAATAATCCTGTCGCCACATTGTGAAAGAAATGCATAAAAGCAATAGTGTTTATATGGGAAAAAATACAGGAATTCAAAGTGAAAAATAATCGAAATATGTACAAAAGAAACAGAGTAATTATATCAAATGGGTATATTTTATTTAATCACACAATTGTTTTAATTTGGATATAAATTATGTGTAATATAAATTTTAAGCTACCCAGCAAACACAGATTTGCCAGGAAAGTCACCAATGGATGTCAAATTTATCATGATTGTCAAGTACATCAATTTTTATGTAACATTGCGATATGTATTTAATGGCAAAATAAAGTTATATCGTATAAGTGGTGCCAGTAGAATGTATGACAGACGATAGAAAATCGTGGACCTGCAAAAGCGTTAAATACTGTTATCTATGATATCCGACGTATGATGATTGTTTAACATGCCACTAATATGTGCACCGGGCGGTAATCATTTGACACCAGGGATAGTATGATTTGCTAATGCGCCACTGGTTTCCTATCTCTTTTATGCCATGTTACTCGTATAACTTTATCATAGTGAAGAGTGGCAACAGTAAGATGAAATCGGGAAAATTTCAATGGCGGCGGTCGCTGTGTTTTGGATCGAACGGCACCTGGCAAGCATGTGGTTTTCTCGCTGTAAATGTGAAAGGTAAGTGCTTTACTAGTACTCTATTTTTTTACTATTTGTCATTGAATAGAAATTTTAAATAATTCGTAGATGTCAGTGGCAAAAATGCCAACAATACACGCATGTTACACGTTTTGAAAATATTATGTAAACAAACAAACAATCGTCAAAACAATAGTCTGATAAATTCGTAATCATGTGTCGATACAGGTTTTTTTCTTGAAGCCCATTTTGTGAAAAATAAAAGTTATTTTTATGAAATTTATAATTTATTTATTTATTTATTTATTGGAAACATTTTGTCACGAAAAATGTAATGCAGTTTTTCAAAGTCGAAACAAATCGCCAATAATTTCTTTAAATCCTTCTATTAAATTTTTCCGTTATGGTGAGTTTATTTTGTTTAAATATTAAACATTTTAATAGAAATAATCAATGAAAAGTATTTTTTTATCGGCGATTTTGTAAAGGGGTCTTTTTTGTTGATAACATGATTTAAATTCTCAATTGTTCTTATATGTAATGCGCTGGAAATGCCGTTATTGAAATCGATCATGACGCTACAAAACTGCGAAGAAAAATTGTTTAATAAAATCACTTTAGTTTTAAAAGTAATCATGAGTTTCAGAATAGCGATCATTTTCAAAAATGGCATTTTAGCACGCTTGGGAAAAAAAAAAAAAAAAAAAAAAAAACTAATTCATTTTGCAAACGACAAACACATCTCTTACCAGTAAAGGATTTATTTTACCAGCCAGCTAGATGCAATGTACAGTTGAAAAAAGTTAGGACAAAATTTCACAATTGCAAATATAATTCATTACTACAATGAAGTTTCATATTAAAATTTTCTTTATTTTTTTTTCTATGTTTCTTCTTTTTTTTTTTTTTTTTTTTCCTTTCATATAAACCTAAGAAATTTATGCAACAGATAAAAGTTTAGTGTGGAGTAGAACTTAATACTATGTTTACATTTTGGAAATTGGCAGAAATGCAAAATATAAACAATTTTTTGTTCTACCAAACTCTACCCTGCAATTTATAAATTTGCCTAAAAATTCACTTGCCTAGTCAGAAAATCCATTCGCCAGTGGCGAGTAGAATGATGTGATTCCTTTCCCCTGTTTATAGATGTTTAAATAATTTGTTATAATGCAGGGACTTACCTGTTAACTGGGCCAAGTAAATAGATTTCCAAAAATGGTTGTCAATTGTCGATTTTGTTTATATTATTGTCAGTCGCCAATCATGTTAAAAATGATTATTTAATAAATTCCTAAACTCATTAAAAATATAACAGCAAACCAAAATAATAGAAAAGTCATTTAGTAAACATTTATTAAGTAAATAATATCAAATAGGCTGCTTTCAGCAATAATTGATATTAATATTTTTTAACATTGATAGTTTTATTTACTGCAGTTTGTCCACTAAAATGCATATAAACAATATGCAAATGTATTATACACTGTATCATTGAATATATTATATTTTTACCTATACTATATGTATATTAGGTACTTTTCGGTTAGCCGGGCGTCCGGCTAATCGAAAAGTACCGTATGTTATATAGTGTTAACTCTAGGGGTAGGCCACCAGGCAGAATTTTTTATGAAAAGGGCACACTGATCTTCAAAAGGACATTCTTGTACCTTGTTTAAAAAAAATATTCTGAACATGTTTGTCACCTTTATCAATAGAATTTTGTGACTGTTTGAATTTCAGGATTTCCCCCCCCCCCCCCTCTTTTTCTCATCCCAATCGACTGACAAATTTCTCGTTATTTTTTCTGCGACTGATTGAGAATTTCACTTTTTTCCTCCCCTGCAACTGACAGAAGAATTTTGTATTTTTTTTTCTCATGATTGACTCGCAAATTTAAATTTTTTCATTCAACAACTGACAAATTTTGCAGTATTTTAAGCCAGCTAACATGGATTTCTCGTTTTTTTTAAAATGATTGACTGGTGAATTTCACTATTTTTTTCAACGACTGAAAGATGATTTTCAGAACTTTATTTCTGTAATCGACTGACAAATTCTGTGATATTTTATTTCTACTGATTGGTGAAATTCACTTTTATTTTCTCTTGCTACTGATTGCCGCAACCTTTTTTTCACGTACATTCGGTGGATGAATTTCCCTGTGTTTTCTGTGCAACCAGAATTTCGAGATTTTTTCCCCCAACTGACTGAAGATTTTTTAAAAATACTTTTTTCATATGACCAGTTGACAAATTTCGTGATACCCACAACCAATGGATGGAATTTACAAATTTTTTCTGCTCTATCAGTAGATGTATTTTGTAAGTTTTGGCTAACCTTGATTATGTCCTGAGAGGCAGGGTTGGCAGGTTTTTGACACGTGTAAGTTTTTGACGGTTTAAACTGCGGTTTAAACCGTCATGTCATAAACCTCAAATACTTACAGTGGTCTGTAAAATTTCACATTAAATGTCACACATTAGATGTAATATTTAAAATTCACTATTACTGTAATTGTATAATTAGTATATAGTATTAGTACTAATTACAGGGTTGGCAGGTTTTTGACATGTGTCAGTTTATGTCGGGTTTAAACCGTCATGTCAAAAACCTCAAATACTAAATTGATTTGTAAAAATTCAAATTAAATGTCACACATGACAACATTACATGTAATATTTTAAATTCACTCTTACTGTATATCGGTGATTAGTACATAGTAAAGTATTATTGTTAAGTACAACTTTTTAACAGGGTAAAATTTTTATTTAATTTTTTTTTTTTTGTAAAATTATGTTTTTCTAAAAAGTAGACATTAAGCTCACCTGAGCTGTACATTTTTTCTATTACTTAAAATCGTTTTAATTTCGCTTACTTTTGAGAGCTTAAAGCATTAGCTAGCTTTTTTTATGGGGAAAAAAAACTTAGACAAGTGCAGATTTTTTTGTATATAGGGGAGACCGGGGGAATGGCGACACCTTAAGGGAATTTAAATTTTTTCACCTCGAAAAAATGTTTATTTTTTAATAGTAAAAATTCTAAAGCTGAATCATGATCTTAAGTATTTGTATAAATTTAACCGTAATCATAACTGTAAAGTAAGCATACATAAAAAATATTTTTTAAACCTCTGCACAGTGGCGGGATTACCCAGGACACTGGGGTAATTCCGCCACTGTACCGGGGTAATGCCGCCACTCTTTAATGACCTAGTACATGCATCAAATGGATACTAGGAAACACACAACCTACTGAAAATAGTTAGAAAGCAATGTAATTGAGCAGAATAATGGTTAAGCTTACAATTTACTTCATATTGCAAAAGTCACTCTGCTGAATCGGCTCCACTACATTAAAATGAGGCCATTTCTCACCCGATTTGCATGGCGGCGGCATTACCCCGAGAGTACAATATGGCGGAAATCCCCAAGCAAAGCCGAAAGAAGAACCGAACTTGTTCAACACATTGCATCAAAATGTCGGCGAATGCATGTAGATTACGGGTCATATTATCTTAAATACCTAATGTTACAATAAAAGGTGCTTATCTCTACTCATTTGAAGCTCCAAAATAATAAGCAACTAGATGAAAACTACATTTTTCACTAGAACAGACGAACGACGTACTGCAAAGTCACTCCCACTTTAGGCACTGTTTATATTGTTGGCCGCTATAGTGCAGGCACATTCACTATCTCAAACTGCCCTTAGTTTTTAAACTAGGTGGGGTGGCGGCATAACCCGGGTTGGCGGCATTCCCCCGGTCTCCCCTATAACAAGATAATGTGCATCAATTTTATTCTAGTCTAGGCAATAACCGTTCCATTCAAAATTGAAATTGGTTTATTAATTTTAAACATTTACAAAATAAGAGAAGTAATTAAAAAAACAAAAGCTTAAAGTCAAAATCTTTAAAACATGCTTTCTTTCAATATATAAAAATGTTTTTGATTTTAAAACTGAACAAAATTGGCTCGGTCATCTAAAAGAAAATTCCTTTAAGCCCATATATTGAAAAAGTGCATAATAGAAGGAATCAAATCATGAAACCATACCATTCTTTGGCTTATACTTTGCATCCCAACCATCAGGGGCAAGGGTTGATTGCTGTATCAGTTGATTCAGCTCGCGCTTGAGCCACAGAGAGAATTTATGCACAATCATCATACGTCGGATATCATAGATAACAGTATTTAATGCTTTTGCAGGGCCACGATTTTCTATCGTCTGTCATACATTCTACTGGCACCACTTATACGATATAACTTTATTTTGCCATTAACCCTCCGTCTACCAGACGAGTCCAATGGACCCGATGGGTACATTTGAAATATTTATTCTAACCAGAAATTTCTTTAAAATAAACTAAATATGTAAACCAGACAATAATGAGTTAAGTAAATAAGTTCAATAGTTTTAAATAAGAATTCTGATGTGTAATATTTTTATAAAACTTGAGTAAAATTTTCGGTAGTTCTAGGGTTAAATACATATCGCAATGTTACATAAAAATTGATGTACTTGACAATCATGATAAATTTGACATCCATTGGTGACTTTCCTGGCAAATCTGTGTTTGCTGGGTAGCTTAAAATTTATATTACACATAATTTATATCCAAATTAAAACAATTGTGTGATTAAATAAAATATACCCATTTGATATAATTACTCTGTTTCTTTTGTACATATTTCGATTATTTTTCACTTTGAATTCCTGTATTTTTTCCCATATAAACACTATTGCTTTTATGCATTTCTTTCACAATGTGGCGACAGGATTATTTGGGTTTAAGAGCCATTGGCTTCTTAAAAATTTTGGAAATCTGCATCTATAAGCGTTACGCAGGTTCGAAGTAAATTACGGTCGGAAGGGTTTGGTGGACTAGAGAGAGATGGGTTCTGTAATAAGAGTCGTTGATTCAATGGATAAAAACTGCATCACCTAGACTGGACTCCGGGAATTCTGTTGCCAGCTACCAAACTTAAAGTAAGCCACAGATGACAACGGTTGAATGTTTTTGGAGTACAGCTGCAGAAATGAAGGATGTTGCGCGTGAAAGAAGATGAAGTGTTGAATTTGAAATTTTAACTTTGTGAAATAGTCTACTGTGATGTCGTATAAATTTCAGTTGTGTTGTATTGTAATAAATGAACGTAGTAAGGGTTATATCGGCGTAGTTATTGAGAGTCAACATTCATCGCTTAAGATTATAGTGTAACTGGATGGTACTCAATTATTATATTAAATACAAAGAAAGGGTCTAAATTTACGTTTATTAATAGTAACACCATAGAATATGTATTCCAAAAACTTCAGAATATATACTAAAAAAACTTTAATTGCCTAAATGACATCAAATAATAATAAAAAACATTAAAATTTAAAATATTGATATTTTACCCATACTGATTGTGTATGAAGCTAAAGAATTTCCTTGAATTGAAGAAAGAATCCCCTTTCCCGTCTTCTTATTTCAGTGCTATAGGGAGGATTCCATTGCTTGGTGGAAAGGTATCATTAAATGCAACAGCTTTTTGAGCATGCTTCAAAACTTGCTCATCTAGCAATTCTTTTGCTATCAAGTCCTACTAGCTCAGCATCAATTAAGAGACAGACTATTTTCTAATGCTTCATACACTCTAAACTCAAAAATCTTTTGGGTGTAAATAAATGTGCTAAACACGTGGTGTGCTGCAGCATGCTGCGGGGTAAAATTGATCCGGATTATTTAATTGTACAAAATTTTCTTCTGGTTGAAAAATCCAAAAAAAAAAAAAAAATTTATTGCAAATAATATATTTTTTAAATTAATAAATTTCAATAAAAGATCACATAAATCATTGACTTATTTAATGTTTACCTATTGTTAAAATGTTTTAGCGTGTTACATGTATTTGTCAGTTTTCGACGGTTTAAACCAGTTTATGACAGTTTAAACCAGTTTTTGACGTTTGTCATGTCAAAAACCCAACTCTGCTGAGAGGACTGCCTTTTTTTTTTTTTTTTTGCCAGTTTTTGTGGGCGATACTCAATCCTGACGGCTGTAGTGTTCTGGCAACCACAGGTCTTCCGGGTCGGCGACTTTCCGAGAACGAAGTGTCCTCGTGACACTGTTCGGTGAATTGTGATATGAACTAATTTACTGAGTGGTCATTTATTGCAACTTTAGGATTAAATTTTTTTTAAAATACAGAGATTAAACGAAAAAAGAAAGAAAATCCCAATAAAGGAATTTTCAATAGAAATCGGCATTCCAAATGTTATTTGTAAAAAAAAAAAAAAAAAGATTGAGCTGCACATCTTTTTATACCAGATTGTACCAACTTTTATTATTTTGATTTTGCTTTATTTTGATATTTTCAATATTTTTTTTTATTAAAATGTGTATGTTTATCTTTTTTTTTTACTACTGCTAAATTATTGTGGAAGCATTTTTTATTAAATTGTCATGCTTTTATAATCCTATTTTTGAAAATAATTTAACAATTTATCTTAAAATATAAATTGTTGCTTTATTTTGATAGTTCAACATTTTTTTTTGTTAGAATATTTATATATACCATTTTTCTTTTTGTGTTAAATTAGCATCTTGTAAAATTTTGTATGCTTTACAAAACCTATTTTTAAAACTAGTAATTTATCAATTTATCTTTTAAAATGTGATTTATTTATTCATTTTGATATTTCCAATATTTTTATGTATTGGATTAAAAACCAAGCCTTATTTTTGAAATAATTTACAATTTATATTTTAAAAAACAAATATTTTCATTATTTTGATTTTGTAATCTCAATATTTTTATACATTTATGGCGAATTTTTTTTCTTATGGTTGTGCTTTCGCAATTTACTTATATTTTAAAAATTAATTTTTGCTTTACCGTTTGAAAAAATGTAATCTCTATTTATGTATTTACCGTTTGCTCATTATGAATTCCCCCCCCCCCCCCACCAGCCACCTCCCTTGAATCTCTCTTTTATACAAATGTTTTGAACGTGGATTTCTGTTGAAAATTGAAGGGTGCAGATGTGCAGAATCTATTTATTGTGTCAAACTTGGGAATTGTTATTGAAAAAAAGCTAAGTTTGGGTTCGTTTTGATATGTAGATGAACAACCCCTAATCAAATTTTATATATACATCATTTAAAAGTACTTTTTTTCCAATCATTTGGTACCAGTAAATATGGTACAAAGTGGGATGGCTGGATTATCGCCCCAAAATTTGCAGATTTGAACGACGATAAGACTGGCGACTGACACAAATTTCGTGACATTTACCGCGATCAATCAGCAAATTTAACATTTATTGTTACTACAAATTGGCAAAATTCACCATAGTTTTTCTGCATTTGACTGAAAATTTTCGTGATTTTTCTCCGTGAACAATTGACGGATTTCACGATTTGTTTTTTCTTCCGCAACCAATTGACAAATTTTGTTTTTTTTTTTTTCCATGGGCGATTGGCGAATTTAACTGCTTACGACATATTGATGAAATTCGCAATTGTTGTCATTGTGTCCAACTGAAAAATTTCGTGATTTTTCTTTCCGAATGACTGACGAATTCCATATTCTCCCTCGAGCGACTGACGAAATTCAGTATTTTTTCCTTGCATCCAATTGAAAAATTTCGTGATTTTTCTTTCCGAATGACTGACGAATTCCATATTCTCCCTCGAGCGACTGACGAAATTCAGTATTTTTTCCTTGCATCCAATTGAAAAATTTCACGGATTTTTTCTGTGACCGTCATAAGACTGTTCTCAAATCCAAAAGGGCCTACTTTTTAAGTTTTAATTCATTTTTGTTTGGAAATGCATGAAACTAGCAGGTGTTGTTGTTCAGAAACTGTGTCATCAAGCTGTTTTTTTCTTTTATTTTTCTTTTCTTTTTTTTTTTTTTTGCTAATGCAATAGATTTTTCAGAAAATAGTGTCAAAGTGGACGTTTTGAACTGAATTTCCGTGTGAAAGGAGAAAAACCGCTCGAGAAAGGGAAAAAAACGTGTTTGTCTCATGATCAAAATTGCTTATAACTCAATAGGTAATTGATTGACCAAAAAATGGAAAACACAGTTAGATTCCAAATCGCTTCCAGGGTCAGGCTTTCCCATTTTACATCTTTCCATTCAAAAATGAATTTGTAAATGTGTCAAAGCATTTTGCGGTTGTTGAGCAGAGCAGTTGAGAATAGCCTTAAAAGCCTTAAAATAATACACACGAAGTAGCTGGGCCGCTCGCCGCCACAGCGAGCGGCCCATCTTCGTCTGCAGCCCTTTATTCTTCTACTCTAGTCCGACTCTTTTGTGGAAGCAAGATTCGTAGGTCCCCGGCCACGCCCCGAGTGAAAGACTCTAGGAAAAGCAACGTTAAATCAAAAATTGAAACCGGACATTAAAAGGGAAATTACAAAAATTAAAGACACCGAAAAGTGGGAAGGGCTGGGCTCGGTGCGATGAAGCTACTAAACGACTCCCAGCTATGTCGAGCTCAACCGGCGCAGCGAGCGGCCCATCTTCGTCCACAGCCCTTTATTCTTCTACTCTAGTTTGACTCTTTTGCGGAAGCAAGATTCGTAGGTTCCCGGCCACGTCCCGAGTGAAAGACACTCTAGCGAAAGCAACGTTGGAAAAAAAAATTAAAAATTGAAACCGGACAAATTTAAAAGGGAAATTACACAAATCAAAGACACCGAAAAGTAGGATGGGTGGGGGAGGTGGTCGACTGCCGCGGCGAGCGGCCTCTCTTTGTCCGCAGCTCTTTATTCTTCTACTCTAGTCCGACTCTTTTGTGAAAGACTCTATAGCAAAAGCAACGTTAAAAAAAATGAAAATTGAAACCGGTCAAATTTAAAAGGGAAATTACACAAATTAAAGACACCGAAAAGCGGAAAGAGTTGGGTGGGGGGGGGGGGGGCGACTGCTGCGGCGAGCGGCCTCTCTTTGTCCGCAGCTCTTTATTCTTCTGCTCTAGTCCGACTCTTTTGTGGAAGCAAGATTCCTAGGTCCCCAGCCACGTCCCGAGTGAAACACTCTCTAGGAAAAGCAACGTTGAAAAAAAAAATAAAAAATTGAAACCGGACAAATTTAAAAGGGAAATTACACAAATTAAAGACACCGAAAACCGGGAAGGGAGGGCTCAGGGCGATGAAGCTACCAGACGACTCCTAGCCGCTTCTAGCTCATCATTAGTAACAGCCTTAAGAGATTTGTACGATATGTTACCGCAACTGATTGGCAGATTCTGTGATATTTTCCCGCCAATACTGACGAGTTTCGTGATTTTTTTCATTGACCAATGCTTAGCAAATCCATCCCCCCCCCCCCCCCCCCCGACAGATCGACGAGTTATTGATTTTTTCCTGAAACCAATAGATGAATTTCGCAATTTCATTCCATGACCGATTGACAAATTTTCGTTTGTTCTTGCGACATATTGACAAAATTCACAATTTTTTGCTTGTTTCCGACTAAAAATTTTCTTGATTTTTTTCTGCAACCAGAACAAATTCACGATATTTTCCCACAACACATTGATGAACTTTGCAATACTTTCCCATGGCCAATCTACAAATTTCGCAATATTTTTCCTTTGCTGAATGATGAATTCCGTGAAATTTTCCAGCAACTGTTTGACGACATTTTTTCCGTGAAATTTTCCAGCAACTGTTTGACGACATTTTTTCCGTGATATTTTCCCGCGACCAACTGGCGAATTTAGAGTTTTTGTCCTTGACCAACTAAAATTTTATAATACTTTCCTGTGACCAATTGCCAAATTTTGCTATATTTTCCTGTGGCCGATTAACAAAGTTAGTTTTTTTCTCCTGCGACTCATTGAAGAAATAGATCCTCCCCTCCCGAAACCGATCGACGGATTTTGAGATTTCATTTTGCGACCGATTGGCGAATTTCCTTGTTTGTTCTTGTGACATATTGATGATATTCACGATTTTTCTCCGCTACCGACTAATTTCACGATATTTTCCAGTGACTGATTGACGAATTCCGTGATATTTTTCCATGACTGATTGGTGAACTTCACGATATTTTATCCCTTGAAAGGATTGGCGGAATCCACAATTTTCTTCTATGACCGATTTACATACTTCAAGATTTCATTTCCCGTGACTGAAAAGGAAATAACTGAAAGGGCAGTAACGTCCACCAAATGTAATGTTGCATCTTATCAAATAGGGATTGACTTGGCGCTAAACAAAATTTGAGATTAGATCATGTAGTGCACGAAAAGAAAAAAAAAATTGGGAACTCCAAAGAAATATATTTAGAAATAAAACTTCTAGTTGATCTTGGCAATTTAGGCTAAAATTAGGACTTTTTAAAATCAAGCATTTTTTGTGTAATAGAAGAAATGAATTGGTTTTCTTTTTTAAACTTTGGGCCTGGGTTTAAAATATCAATTCATAGAACCTAGTTCAATTAATGAAAATACTAGGGATTCCAGTTTTAATTTTAATTCCATTAAGGATATAATAAAACAATCTTGTTCAGAAGTGACCCCCATAGCAGAAACTGTGTGGCACGGCAGCAATGCTGCAGATTATTTTATGATTAATCTACCAGCTTAACAATAAATACCGGGCTTTAAAAAATCATTAAAAATTTACTTTATAGTTATTGTGTTTTATTAGATTTCCTTTGTAAAATGCAATTTTTGGTTATTTTATGGTTATTATAAGTGTTTATAATAGTAGCTTGCTTCAGCATTGTCTTGTCGCAGATAAATTTTGTTTGCTACAGATGGACACAGAAAATTCTGCTACTGGGGAAGTGACCATGTTCACAATACCATATCGCCGATATGATATGCATTGTTTATGCGAGTAGTTAATAATGAAAACACGTCAGATTTTGCAAAGTTTTCTAAAAAAAAATTCAGCATCTAAAATTGAATAAAATCTAAGTTCAGAAATTCATTTAACAATCCAATTGTTAAGTGCCCATAATCATATATTTGATTATTTAAAAAAATAATAAAAAGTTAAAAAGTAGATGTGGTATACATAAAACTTGATTATTTTCCTTTATTTTTTAATAAAAATAAACATTTTGGATATACATTGGATTTAATTTATTTCAATGGTATTTTGTCATGTCTGTATTATCTTGAAGTTGCACTTAAGAAAATAGAGGGCTTTAAAGATATTTTTTGGCCCCTCCCACTCCCCTCTATTTATAAATGTTGGGAGGGAGACTCCCCTCCTGGGAAAATTTGAATTTCAAGCCCTGTGGTATGTTTGATAATGTCATAAGTTTTTTAATTCATAAAGATGTTAATAACAAATTTAATTTTTTATTGTTGTCTATTATTGTATTATTTTTAAATTTCTGTTTTTAGATGGTCTGGTTGAGAAATTCAGGAAGTCCTTCCTTTGTATTCCAAATATA
The DNA here is from genome assembly GCA_963932465.1 of Maratus speciosus. Classification (NCBI taxonomy): domain Eukaryota; kingdom Metazoa; phylum Arthropoda; class Arachnida; order Araneae; family Salticidae; genus Maratus; species Maratus speciosus. The sequence continues at coordinate 23,243,525 of OZ010790.1, read as the reverse complement.
TTTGACTAGTGTTATTGAAGTGCATTATATTATTGAAGTGAATCGGTATTTTTCCAAATATGTAAGTTATGTTTTTTTTTTTTCAGTTGTGAATTCTGCAATAGTTATGTGATTAACATTTGTGCTTATCGTATATACTCGTGTATTATAAGTTCCCCACCCTCCCTATTCTTAAGCAAAATTTTGAAAAAAATTGAATTTTCGTGTATAAGTCTAACCTCATTCCTGGTAGTATGTTGAAAAATGATTTGCAATCGAGGATAAGAAAAATTAATAAATTTTCATGGCATGAAATTGGCAAACATTTTTACATTTCTAATCAGACTTTTTTTTTTTTAATTCGACGTTTAAAACTGTATAATTATGTAAAACCAAAGAACCTTAAACTACTTTGAAACCTACTCACATCAATTCAGTAATATTTAAAAAGAAAAAATTCTTTTAAAAATCTATTCAAGTCTCATTTATAAGGGTAAACAACTTCTTCGACTACTAAAATGTAGTACTACTTTGTATTTTAGGACTTTTAAGAGAGATATCTAGAAGCATTCTCATGTTGAACTCTTTTTGAAAAGGGTATTAAAATGTTAAAAGGAATGTCCCTGTATTGGTGGGAATTCTGTCCCAAGAGAAAATAGATGCGGAACAATTACAGGGACATTATTGTTGAGCTTTTTTTGCCAATCACAGGGAAATGACCGTTGTTCGCTTTTATCTCTCATGTGATAGCTTAAAAGACTTACCCGTTCGCCGATTATCTGAGAATTTTTATTTTATATATAAGTCGAACCACCATTTTCAACTCCTAAATTTTGTCTAAAATTTTTCGACTCATTCACGAGTATATACAGTAATTTATTCTCTTCCCAAAGTTCCATTAACGTCCAACCAATGTTTAAGGTTGAAGTTTGGAATGTTTTCTACTGTTTCAATATTTTTATTGGGTTGAATTTTGATTTGACGGTCAATTATCTACTCGAGGGATATAGACCCAGGGGGGAGTGCCCTTTGCGGGGGTTCTTTTTAAGGGAACCTAACCCGTATTTACGCATGGAAATCCATGGTTCAAAGAAATCCACGAAAACTCCAAACGATTAGGCTGACGGGTACGATTGTGTTCGAATCCTGCACCTCCCGTCTACCAGCTTCGAGAGCATAACCTCTCGGTCACTGGTGGGGCTCAATATTTTTATTGATAAGTTACCACTGGTGTATAAAATATGCTGTCCGTGTATTTGTATAATCTATTCTATTTTTTTGTCTTTAAAGTATTAAAAAAAAATGATGTATCTATTATTTTTATGCTATTTTACTAGATATCAGGAACTATCCTTCTTCAGCACCGAAAGGTTATATTTATACTTTAAAAGTAAAGGGTTGAATTTTTGACATGTAATGGTTAAAACCGTCGTGTCAAAAACCTAGATTTAATAAAATAGTATCAAAAGAATTATTTAGCAGAGTTAGAAAAATTAATCAATAAATTCTAAATAAAACTGGATAAATGCACAATGCTGTAGTTGGAAAAAAAAAAATATTTGTGGAAACGCACCTTTTCATAGAGTAGATGTTAATGTTACCGGATTTTTGTTAAGCTAAAATCCAATTTAAAGCATTTAGCTAAAAGCCAACGTTTTTCAATTAACAATTATAATTATTATATTCTAGTTTTTATAGTATTGTATTTGTATAGCATCGATCTAAAATCAATCTCGTAGTAACATTTTACATTATGAATCAAAATAAATTGAAATAACAGGAATAAATCACATTACTTACTGGCACATCTATCCTAGAAGTTTCCAAAAGAACGATGATGAGGGGTGTTTTCTGTACTCTCTGATTTACAACTAGATGTCTCATCTGCTAATTTTCTTCCTGATCACTACCAAGGTTTCACATATGATTGAAGACAAAAAATTTTAAGGGAGGTCCTACACAGCTTATGAATATAAGTGAAACTCCTTAAAATCAGTGTAAATTATCGTTTCTCTTGAAAAAAATTGTGCTTGTATCTATATATATATTTAAAAATAAGGTATTCAACCACGTATGCAAAAAAAGCCATACCAGAAAAATCCACGTAACTTGGAAATGTAGACATAAACAAAGAAAAAAATTATAATTTCATATTTGATTACAATTTAATGTATACTGAACTACATTGAACTATCAAACAAAAGCAATGCTATATTAACAGCACTTTTTCTGTTTTGTTCTGTGTTTACGTACATATTTGTGTTTTGGACGGTTAAAACACAGTTTAAACCTATGTCATCTCAAAAACTAGTTTTTGATGGCTAACCCAACCCTTGCTGAACTAGAAAAGTTCATTAGTGGTCACTGGTACCAGTTTTATAAGGGCCACTTTCTTTAAACTAGTGGTCATTTTTTATTTAAAAGTACTACACGGCAAACTTTCGTTAGAATTTCTATTAATATTAATCTAAAACTGAATAGCCCAAATAAATATGTTAATATAAACATATTGCAACCAGATAAAGTAGAATCTTTAATGGAATGAAAAAAAAAATTACTAATGTAACTAAATTTTTTAATACACAAAGGAATAAAGGCATTCTTTTTACAACTGGAGGCAAGAAGGCTGCTAATTTTTTGGAATGATGAGGTGCAAGAAGGGAAATGTTGTAATTTTTATAATTAAGAGCAAGAATTTTGTAAACCTAAGGGCAGGCAAGGTACAGTATCATTCTGTAACTCTTTGGAGAAAGTATGATGTAAATATAAAATCCAAGTATAGGTAACCATTCCATGGAAACACAGTCTATATATGAGGACGTGAGTTTCGAAACTGGCCTCATTCAAAATTTTGAAAATCTCAATCTATTCTACTGGTAAACTTGCACCGAAAAAACACTACCTGCAAAATATTTTGTTTTATCCTGTATTTCTGGAATTGTAAAACCTTGGTTTACAATGAAAACTAATGGACGCAGATAAATGTTTTTGCGATTTCCCAAATTTGATTTTCTTGATAAGGCGAGTTTTGAAATATTTGAAACATGACTGTTTTTTTTTTCTTTTTAGTCATCTGCCCCGAGCTTTTGACTGAACTAATTTTGCTAATTATTTTTTTTTAATGAAAGCTGTTTATTTGTAGATTGTCCACATTAACTATTTCCATTTTTATATTTTTATTTTAAAGGGTTTTTTTTTATGAAATTTCTTTTAAATGCTGGTAATTTGATTACTTCCATTGTTAATTTAAACAAGAAATAATGAAAAATATCCAGACTCATGACTCTTTGGATGGATTTTTCAGGGGTCGATCCAAGCAAAATTTGGGCCCTATTTAGGGCCCTTCCATAAAAATCTATTTAATAAAATAGGCCCCTTCACAAAAATAGATTTAATAAAATGGACCCCTTCACAAAAATAAATTTAATAAAATAGGTCCCTTCGTAACATTCTTTTTCATAAAAACTGTTTTAAAATGTGTAAATTATAAATAAAACCAACTCATGAAAAACAGAAACTTTAGCAAGGAGATTTAAAGAACTTTTGTCAATAAATTCTTCGTTTGAATTTAAATAACTGGATTTCAACTTTCCTTACAAAATGTTATTTTTCACAAAAATATAGTAAAATTTAAAAAAATAACTTGTACTTTTCACAAAATGGGCCCCAAGAATAAAAACCTGCATCGACCCCTGTTTTTGCCTGTTTTGCCCCTTATTTGCAAGTTAATTGCTATAAAAAAAAAAAAATATATGCAGTGTACTTTATTTTTATAAGCAAAAAAGAAATAATTTATTGCAGCATCACGAGAATGTTGTCTATTGGGTTTATTTTATCACTATGCATTGCATTATGACATGTTTTTTTTTTCATTACAATTAAATATTAAATAGAGAATATATTTTTATTTGTTAAGAATAAAGTACATATATAAAGTGTTTCAAAGTTATCGCTGGTGATGTTACGCGTAGCTTGAAATGCATTTTTGCATTAATAAAACTAAAGATAAAGATTATGATTCTGCCAACATGTAATTTTCACTTATTTTTTATTTCTCAATTCTAAAGATTAGAATAGGAGCCTTTATTGATGAACTATTTCAGAAATTGAATATGGAGTAAAAAATATATCCTCATCTGTATTTGTAGAAATCATTTCTCATTTTTAAAATGTACTTTTCTACCATACAAACCTTTCAATGACGAAATCTTTATACTGTTCTTTTGTATGATGTTTTATGAAAATGAAATGCAGATCAGCATTCCATCATTTTTGAGGAGGGTGATATACTAGTGATGTAAATAAATTGTGTATTGATATTCACAGATATTGATATTCAATAGTTGGTCATAGTGAGATAATATTTGAGGACATCAGAAGCCAAGGGGTACAAGTGGCAAAATTTCGATTTGGAGTAAATTGAGTTCAAAGGTAATTGATGTTAAATTTGAATATCAATAATAATTGACTGAATTGAAGTAAGAAACTGCTGCTTGTTTTACAGTGGTCTTTGAACTCTTATTTCAATAAATGTGAAAAAAGTAGAGTGCAATTTTCTTTAAATTTATAATTAATCAATATTGATCATTATTCGGCAAAAGTGGTTGATCTCCAAAACACAACACATTATTAGAAAATTTCTTATATTTCTTTACCTGAAAAGAAAAAAGCATATTTCCAGGTCGTCTGTGCACTTAGTTCAATTTTGTCACTTATACCCCTTGTCTTCTGGGGTCCTCATTTATAAACTTTATTTTAAGTTCCAAATTAAATACAATTTTCCAATGCTCAGAATCCTTACACTTTGCTTTTTTTTCGGGGGGGGGGGGGGGATTTGAGATCGGGCATTTTTTCTTCTGGTATAACTGCCTGACTACTGGTGCTTGTACACTATATTTAGCTAATACCAGTTGTCTGTCTCTTTTACTTAACATTAACCTCATAATTTTATTTATATACATTTCAAACAGCACTTATTGTTAGTATTTTTTTTAATTGCAATGCCAACTATAATAACTGTTACTGATTACACAATGAATAGATTTTTAATATTAAATTGTAAAAATTATTAATCTGAATAATTAGAAGATGTCAAGTTCTTAAATTATGCATTAATTGTATGTAGCAAATATTATGTTACAAAATATCAAATGTCATAATATTTTATGGAAAAGTGTTGATTTCTGTTCTTTTGAAGAATGTTGAATTAATCACTAACTCTCTTGTAGAGAGGGGTGTGTGAAGTTGTTAATGGGGAGCTTACCTGTAACTCACTCGCCAAGATTTTAACGAGAGGAGATTCAATTGAAATTTAACATGTGTGATTGAAATTGACTTTTCTCTACTTCCATCCATCCATCCAAAATAATATTTACCTACTACACAATGTTGTTTTCAAAACTCCTTCTCCTCAAGTAGTTGAGTATGATATCTTTATAGCCCTCACCCCTGCCTGTCTAAACAGTATTTATTTCATAAACTGTGAAATAAGTAATCTATCATAGATATTAGAATTGAGGGTGAAAAGGACTTTTTACTATACTTTTTAGTTAAGACATTTTTAAATTATTGAATAGCATAAACTTAATTATGTAATGATAAACAATTTGAATATTTCCGTTAAAGCTTTTAAACCCTCTTTTATTAAATGTATTTGTCTGATAACAGTTTTGCTTATAACTTTCTACTTTTGCGTTACTGATATTTGTAAAAATCTTGAAATAAATTTTCGAAATTAAAACTGGTATTTTATTGACACTGTCAATTGTACTTTGTTAATCCATAATACAAAAATTGTTAGACTATTGAGTGCTTTTTTTTTTTTTTTTTTTTTAAAGGATATTTGATAAGTAAAATTATATCTTCTGCAATGAATAATACTGCTTGTATACAAAACTTTCTTAGCATATATGGCATGTAAGACATTAGCCATAAAATAAAATAAAATCTTCTGAAAAAAAAGAGAAGGGGGAGGAGGGGGCGTGAGGAGAAAGAAATTTTTTTTTGTATTACCACATGTTTTTTTTTTTCCTTAATTTTTTGCTTTTAAAAATTTACTTTCAAAATCTAGGAGCACATGGTACATGATAGGTGTTTGAGATTTGACTGGCTTTTATATTATATTTATATAGAACTGAATTCTGTGCAATTTTAGCACTAGCCATAAGATTTTAACACTGTAAAAATCTGTTTTTTTTTCTTAATTGAGGTATTAAAAGTAGGGTGAGTGTATCTGTTACATGAGTACATAACATACATGATAAAATAAACAAGTCGCTTAAAATTCTTTTGACTTTTTAGAATTTTTCTAGACTCCTTGGATTTTTTTTCTTTTCAAATCCCTATAAACACTGCATATTAGTAATTTCTACATAACTTCTGATTTAATGCTGTAGCAAAGAGCCCTTGTTAAAGTGGCTAATGCTCAAAGCAGTATGTTTCATTTATATATTTTTATGAGAATACTTTAGAATTTCAATAAGCTGCTGATTTTCTAATGACAATGGAAAATGTTGTCTAGTGGTTAAATCACACAAAAATTAGTTAGGCTTAAATAAAAGTCCTGTATTTTTATATATCTTGAATAAAATTTCCTATATATTTAGTGTTAATGCAATGTGTAATTTACTTGTTTTCAAGGAGTGAAATTCAGTTATTTTGTTTATTATATTTCTACATGTTTAATAATTTGATTTTGTGTGCACAAATAACAATTTTAAATCTGTTCATTTTATATTGTTAAAATAGGTGGAGAAATTAATCAGATACTTGGAGCAATACCTTTTTTACCCGACTCGGAAGGAATCTGGATTTGAAGTATACCAGACTTGAGAGTAAAGCCAGTTTCCGAATTTGCAAGAAAATATATTGTGAAAGCTCATGGTAGCTGTAGATGTAAAATATATTGTATTTCTAAATCTGATCTTAAAAAAAATTAAATAAAAAGAAAATCTTTCTGTTTTAAAAGAAATACTAAATATATAATTTGTAAGCAAAAATTGTTTAATAAATGAAGTAGCACAATGAAAACACTAGCATTGCTTTATATTGTCTGTGTCTATTTATTTCAGCTAGCCTATCACGGTAGGTATTTTCAGATAGAACATAAAGAGAAGAATTTCCAGAAAATGATTAAAGCCATCTAGCTTAATTCCAGCTGTGATTTGAAAAGGTGTATTTCAAGGTTTATCGTAAACAAAAGGGGAGGGGGGACAAGTATTAGTATTATTTTTTTTCTTTAATGCTTGATTGTGTGTCTCATATTTGATTTCAGATAAGATGTATTTGGTGTGTGCATGTATATGAATGCAAAGTTAATTTTGATTGGCTTGTGTAATTATTATCGAATTTAAATAGTTTGTAACTTTTTAATTTAATTCTATTTGATACAGAATGTTCAGTTGTACTAAAGTCTCTCAACATAAAAGTTTATGAAGCATGAGTTATTCCACTTAATTATCCCCCCCCCCCCCTCAAAAATTTGTATTGTCGCAATTTTATTTATATATATTTTGATATTTAAATGGTTTATGCATCTCAAAAATAAAACGTTATTAGTTTAATTAGTTGCTCAAATTTTTTTGGAGTTCAAAAATATTGAATGACAAACATTGAAAACAAAAATTCAAGATTAAAATAAATAGAAGTTTTGCAATTAAAAAATGTTATATCACAAAAATACTCTAATACTCAAGGGGGGGGGGGGTGTTTACCCCTGATAATGTTTAAATTTGTAAGTAATAAGTTTTTTTTTTTTTAACATGGATTTTAAGGCAAATGCCATAGGGGGAAAAACAGAATAAAATCTGTAGTAAGTAGAAATAAGCTTTTTATTTAAGACTAATTTCAGCATTAATAATTATAATTTGCATTAATAATAAATCTTATGGTCGAAAACAAGTTTGACATTGAAAGACAAAGCATCGAATAGTTGTGTAGAAATTAGAATTTATGCTTCATGATTACTTAAAAAAGGTACAAGACTTCCCCCCCCCCCCACACACACACCTCTTATATCAGAAAAATGTTTGCTTCTTTGGAACAATATTTGATTTTTTCATGTATTACACTTGGAATGAGCAAAAATTAGAATATTTGTATGCTTCATAATTAATTAGAAAAGTTACAAGTTTTTTTTTTTTTTTTTTTCACTTATCAGAAAAATATTTGCTTCTTTGGAATAACTTTTTTTAAAATCATAAATAGAATTCTATGCCCAGTCAAAGTAAGATTTTATACTTTGCCTTTTTGACAAAGTATAAAATCTTCAATATGTAAACAAATCTTTTTTTTTATATATATAATGCTAATTTCAGCATTAATAATAAATGAATTTTTTATGGTCAAAAACAAGTTGGTCATTCAATAGTTTAGCAGAAATTTCATTTTTTTTTCTTTTTTTATTAATGCTTGATGAATAGTTAAGGGTAGTTTTGTTAGAAAAATGTTTCTTTGGAATGCAATCAAAAATATGAACTAAATAAACTTGTACATAAAATATTAAAAAATATATTGTGCTTTCTCTACGCATAACACAGTCAAAAAGAATCTATTAAGTTAAAGTGAGGCCAAGTACTATGCAATAGAATAAGTTAACTGCAAAATCACTGTGTGTGTGTCGAGGGGGGCGGGGGGGGGGAATCTTCCAGTTCTAACGTTCCGCAATAAAACAACATAAGCTGCAATTCTCTACCATAAAATTGCAACAATTTATGATTCTGTAACTGAGAAATGTGCATGTGAATACTTTTTTAAATGTACAGAAAGTTTATTTTTTAAATTATATAACGAATAAATTATTTTAACTCTTTCAAGGCGGCGGTACATGTATCAAATCGATTTTAATTCCCAAGTGGTACCAGAATATTGATTAAAAATAAAAATAAGTTAATGAATGTTTCCAAATTAAATTTGTTTGTGAATTCCGGTGTTATTCATTTCAACATTTTAGCAATGGGAGTGCTTTGGCCCTGAAAGGGTTAAAATAGTTTCTGTACTACAAAATATATAATTAAATCGATTAAAAAGTATTCGCCGACATGCGTATAAAATATCATTATATTGGCACAAGATTTATATTGTCATACATGCATAAAAAAAGCAGTTCGCAATGATGATCTTTGGATATCAGCAATGCGAAATTTGTGCCCTTATTTTAACATTTTTATGCCAGATATTTCGGAATTCGTACGTATTTGCATCAAACACGTATCACCTATATCGCCGATTTCCGTCGTTGTGCCATGTTTCTGGCGCAACGTCGATAACCCATGAAAGTATCGCTAAAGATATCGAATGAAAGGACAGAATCGATACTTTTAGGTTACGATTCACTGTTATCGAAATAAAACCTCTAGTACTTGATGAAAGATATAATTTTTGTGCCAATCTGTTAGTTCTGTGCTTGCTGGGTATGCATAGTTAGAAGATAAAGGTTAAAATATATATATATCTGTAAGAATAAGCTAAAGCAATCATGGTAATGGGGAATGTTAGGAAAACAATGTCTTATTTTCATTTTGTCATTTAAGAATACATATAAAAAAAATTGTGAATGTGTGAGATTATTTTCACTACAAAATCAAAATAAGAGAAAATGCATTACGATTCTATACATTAATATCAGTAATACGGAAATAATAGGACTCCATCTTAAACAGGACGTAATCACCATGGCAACCTAGAATCATTATCTGTCATGGGATATCATTGAATTTGTTACATATGATGGGATTTATGAGAATAACGAAAATTTTATTAATATATTTTTAAGTTTTGATTTGATTTTTATAAAATTTGAAATGAATCGACAAAATTCTGCAACGATTCAAATACGATATTAAATTACAAACCATTCGGTTGGATAGTTTTACCGCTGTTCTATGAGGGCAGAAGGATGGACGGACCAGATATTGATTTAGGAGCTACGTATTTATATAATTACGAACTCACCTAAAAACAACTATTTAATTGTTTTATATTTTTCTTTTTTTGCTTCATTTTATTTTAATTGGATCGTCATTGAAAATCCTTCGGAGTGCCAAGCGTGGCACAACATTTTTAACCTGCCTATTTCTTGTCTAAATGTCTGGAAATATTAAGGTCAAGTTATGTAAATTACCTTCGAATTTAGGTTTATTTAAGGTTAATACAAAAGAAAAACTTATGGAGAACACATGTTTTAAATTGTAATTGCAGTATTTATCGAAAATGAAGTAACCTAATTAATTTTGAAGCTTTCTGTATAATTATTTAACAGTTTTAACATCATTCCAAAACATTTTACGAAAACTATTCACAACAAGAACAATTTTAGCATTTCTTGAGGTATTTTTCGTTACTTATTGATTATTCATAAGTTATTCTAAAGATTGAACTAACAAATTTGCATACTTCCGAAAGATACGACGTTCAATTTTTGACTGTATTTTGATATTTCCTTAAAATTAGATTTCACTATTGTATTAAAGTTCTAAAACTTTTCCTCGTCAGAATTACATAATTTATATTTTTAAATTAGTCAAGGCATTTTATGCATGATAAGTATTAAACCATTCCTAAAAGTAAGTAAAAGATTGAAATGGAGAACGATGTTTAAAACCAGATGAAAATTATTATTTTAACATTTTGCCAGTAACTATCAGCGGAGAATAGAAAATGGGAATTACTTTCCTAACTTGTGTTTATGTATGATTTTCATTTAAAGGCAAACCTATCTCGCTGTTTAAAATATTATAAAAGTTAATTGAATAATAGGAGAAATAGAAACAAGCAGGAAACATCATTTCTGCTTTTTCAGAATTTAGTGTCACCCCGATGGGAAAAACAATGTATAAATATAGATAGTACAAAACATATTTCAGTTTTAAAACATAAAATACATGCTTTTATTTTATAAGAAATGACGTCATTTGCATCCGCTGAAGAATTCCACATTTACCAGCCTTACCACTATCCATATTACCATTATCCAGACTTAACTCTTAAATGCGCGATTTTTTATTTTGTTTCGAAAAATATATATATGATTCTCTGAAAGGTTTATTACGCAAGAAAAATAATGAAAATAATCGGAGATATATTTTTGATATAATACGTCAATCTTTTCTTCTGCTACACATCTGCAATACAAGTAATATAACTGCTGTCGTGTGGCTGTTTAACGCTAAAATATTGCAAATTAGTAAATATTTTAATAAGTGTATCTATATCACAGTATCTTCTTGATAGGATTGCATCAAAATTAATGACTTTTCAACAAAACAATGCTGAAAAATTTTTAACTTTTAACTTTCATCAGAGGTTATCCTATGAAAGGGGTATTTTTCATAATAGTGTACTCTACCAAGTGATGCAATTTAGTGAGTGTAATTTGTCGTAAATTTAACTTATATTTTCTAATCATTGTTGTAATTCTCAAGCACTTGAAACCTCACTGTTGCCAGAATTGCTCTTTTTTAATAAGAAGTTAAGTTGTCGGCCTTGATAATGGAATATTATTCCTATGCTTTTTCTGATGAACTTTTTGGCTGTATGGTACTGAATAAAAATGCACCACATTTTAAACTTTCGGTAGTTAACCCCTTAACCTACGGTTTGGCAAATCCATAGCTACCACTAAAATTTAATAGAGATTTTCGCCTTGTTTAATCATGGAATTTCGACGATTAAATTAAACTATATTTACTGTGAAATTTTAGTGGTAAAAAGAATTTACATTTGGCTCGATCATCGTATGCGGGCTATGCCCGTCATTGTAGGTTAAGGGGTTAATTAAATATTCATTGTAGTATACAGGGTGATTAAACAAAACGTTTAGAAAATGACATGGCAAATCAAGCTACAGCAAGAATGAAAAACCACATAGGAGCATAGGGTCGCAAATACAGGGTGTTTCATCCAAACTCAATTTGGGTTGACGGTCATCACTTTCAGAAAACTGAAGTATATTATAATCAAACATTTAACAGACATTCTCACATTTGTTGTGAATGTGATAATACCAAACAAAAGTGGTAGAAGCTTGCATTATACGCGCCAGTAGTATGCACTGGACGCCTCACATTTTAGACTGTGATTATCAATTCATACGGTATCATCGATTGTTTGAGCAACATGTTTTTCCAGATCTTTTCGTGATGTTCTCCCATTTCACACAAAACAATGTACATATCATCGCATTTTCATTAGAAATTTTTTATTTTTCTCGAAATTATGACCGTCAACCCGGGTTCAGTTAGGATGAAACGCCCTGTATTTGCGACTAAATCAGTGATTTGCGAACCTATGTTCCTATGTGATTTTTTCTTGCTGTACGCCTGATTTGCCATGTCATTTTGTAAACGTTTTCTTTAATCCCCCTGTAGATGATCAGGAGTAAAAATGCAATTAGTTGGAAGGAAACTTCGTAAGTTTTCCGGAGCGATAGGTATCCTGCTCTATTTATTATAATTCGATCTTAAATGTTAATATTAACGAGTTGGAACCCGTCGAAATTCGACGAACTAAAATGTTAGAAAGGAACTGTCAGATCGAATTTATAATAAACCTGCAAAAATAATTACAAATTCATCTTACATTGGTTGTCTAACTCTTAAACAAATAATATTTTTAACCTAAAATTATGAAAGTATTATTTCCACAAACTTCAACTGCTGAAATTATTGAAAAATGAAACTGTATTAGAATACGTAATCAAAACGATTAATTATGATAAAGTTATCGATTGAGGCTCTTACGTTGTTTATACGGCATGAAAAATCAGTAAAAAGAATTTCGCTTTGTCACATCATAAAATTTTACTCCATAAAATCTAAACTGTACGTTATTTTCAAATTCTCATAATTTACATACGAACCACTCAAATTCTCAATTTGAAAGTATTTTAACACGCAATAGATTATTAATGAATGTATTCCCAAACTTACAGTCACGTTTGTCCGATACAACTTTTCATGTGAACATTCGCGCAAACTTTAAGTTCTAATCTCAGTACTCGAGAAAAAAAAAATTCAGAAATTTGCCTTTAGTTTTCATTGTATTGGCCATTTAGTATTGTTCAAATGTTTAGTTTTATCAAAAAATAAGAAATAAAAAATAAAAATAAAATCGTTTTGTTAAATATGACATCATTTTTACTCACTAAATCATTTTGCCTAGCGTCTCAAACTCGGTATCAGCGTAATGTAAAAATATTGAAATGCAACTGATTTATGAAGAAGAATGCGAGTTTTGTTTAATGTCTGACGTCATTTTCTGTTCAAAAATTATAAAAAAGTTATTTTTATTTGTAATGTGAAAATGGCATCAATAAGGATATAATCAATAAAAATAATAAATCATGACTATTTTTCCTTAACTTTCAATAGAAATGGAGTACTTCTGTTGCCACAATTACAAAATTGGTATTAAAAACTACTAAAAAATTAATATCTCAAAAATAAATTGAGATACAGCTTTCAAACAAATTGCATTTAAAAGCACATTTTTTTTCCCTGTACGAAGGTGTAAAAAGTGAAAAAGTGAAATTTTAGAAATATTTTGAAAACTATGAAAAAAAGAGACACCTTTTAAGAAGAGTATACAGAAGAAATATGTTAAAAATACAAATTTCCCGAGAAGATATTTAAATATACGAAAGCATCAAAAACCTTAAACTTAACCCTTAAATGAGTGATTTTTTATTTTGTTTGGGAAAAAATATATATGACTCTCTGAAAGGTCTATTACACAGGAAAAATAATGAAAAAAAATCAGAGATGCATTTTTCATATAATACGTCAATCTTTTCTTCTGTTGCACATCTGCAGTACAAGTAAAGACTACTGTCGTGTAGCTGTTTTACTCTAAAATATTGCAAATATTTTTATAAGTATGTCTCCAAATACCTTATTTTATACAATTATTTATTTTATAAAACTTAACCTTTAACCCTTTAATTCCCATAATAGAATACGTTCTAGAAATTACGTAGTTCAGAGAATCTGACTTTACACCAGAAAGTTTCAGTGGATAATTTCGCTTTATTTAAATACAGCATATCTGTTATTAATTAAAGCAAATATTGCTATTTTAATTTTCTGGTGTGAATTACGTATATACGAATAAAAAAAAAGCTATTAAATTCAAAACACTCTTGTTTGCATACGTGCAAAGCTGCGCACTAAAGGGTTAACATTACGAAGGCGAATTCCGAGTGACCAGCCCCATTTTTTTTTCTTGATAATTCCCATGCGTTTTCTTGATAAACTAAATTTTCCCATAATATTGCATATATAATAGCGTACAGACCAAATACAGAGCTGTTCAAAAGAATTGGAATACATATTTGGCTATGGACGGTTTTTGCTGAAATCAGTTTTTCAAATGTTTTATGCGTTTTCTAAAATGTTTACTTAGCTATCTTATTTACCTTATTTCCCTAAATAAGGAAGTTTTGTTAAAGCATTCAGAAGTTTTGGAAAGTGTTTCATAATCTATGCTTAACGCATGATTTTTCTTTCTTGTTGAAATTAAGATTGTTTGATTCCCACCACTTTTTTGAAGTAGAAATGTCCACTTTATTTAATTACAGATTAAATAATGTAAGAATAAGCCGAATTATACGCTTTTAAAAAAGTGGTAGGAATCAAGCAATCTAAATTTTTAAAAAGTAGGCCAATGAAACTCGAATATAGCGTTTCCCGCGGCAAGAGGGTTAAAGGAGGGAAAACAGCTGAAAAATCACATGTAAAACTTATGACGTTCATGTACCGTTTTTCAGTTATTATTGCAGGGTATTCGATTTTTTAAATGTAATTTCTGAGTAGTTATACTGTAAATTGGTCTTTCGGTACGGAATAAAGACAGAAAAGAAACAAAAACAAAAGTTATGCAATTTCGCGAAGGAACAAACAGAAATAATCACATGCAAAAGAGATGACGGGTATGCAGTTTTTTCTTCAGGAACTACTAAAATGATTTCACTACTCTATTTAATAGTTTTTTTTTTTTCAGTATTTAAATTATATAAATTGATCTTCGGACAAAGGAAAAAATATTTTGAATTTATTGCACTTTATATTTTTAGTTTTTACCAAAGGATCAACTTATAGTGTAACTTCTGCCAAATCTATTTTTAAAAAGCATTGAAATCTCTTCAGCAGTTTCCGAAAAAAAGGTATATCAGTCCAAGCTATTTCACACTTAATTTCCAAAATACTGTAACCCCATTGAAGTCGGAAAAGCTCCAAAGAATGCTTGGATAATACGGATCACAGTATTTTTGAAGTCCACCAAAAACTGACAAACAAATCCACAGTATTAAGAATGGATTTTGTTATAATGCATGCAATTGATTACAATACATTTACATATAATACAAGTAGAATTATTGTAACATGATATAAGAAATTTGTCAAAATAATGACTTATTTACCTATAAATAAATTATCAAATACAAATTACTTAGATACTTTAATAATGTAAGAATAAGTAATCAAAATTAGGAAAACATTAAATACGGATAAAATTAATGGAAATGTTTCATGATGTTTTAAAAATAATTAGGATAAATGAATATTAACCGGCGTTTAAATCTGTTACATAAAAAATTTGATTGTGTGTTTGTATTGTGTGTGTGTGTATCTATTCCTTCCAGAATACAATTTATGGATTGAAATGAAAACCGATGTTCATAAGAATCCAAAATATTATCTTTCTCGAAATTAAAAAAATTTAAATATATTTTTTTTTGCGTTTTAAATATAATTTCTGTTCGGTGACAGTTCGGTTGATCTATTGTTGTGCACACACACACACAAAAAGCAATTTAACAAATTACAACGACCATTTGGAAAATGATTGTTTCAAAGATTAAAATTTAAGACATAAAAAATCGCACGGAGTTGATCATACATTACGTACGCCATGAATTAAACATTAATAGTGTTATTACACGTAAAAATTCCAAGCGACAAAAATCGCCTGCGACTCGTACGTATTATCCACCTGAAACTTATGTATTATCCAAGCATTTGATTGGCTGTTCGGGAAAAGGCTTTTCCATCTTCAGCTTTCCAAGAAATCTGACGACACATTTTAAATGAAATTTCATTCTTAAACTTCTAAACATCCCACAATATTACTTTTTACACCGTCGTATAGAGAAAAAAATGTACTTTTAAATACAATTTGTTTGAAAGCTGTATCTCAATTTGTTTCTGAGTTATTAATTTTTTTTTGTAGTTTTTATTACTTTTTTGTCATTGTGGCAACACTCTGTTGTCCATCTCTGTTGAAAGTAAAGGGAAATACAGATTACTGTATAGACCAATCAGAAAACGAATAAAATGATGATTAAACCAATAAAAACCTTGAGATATGTTTTTTATTCCCTACCCTGACAAGAACAATAACCATTTTTCCAAATGGTTAAAAAAAAAAAAAAAAAAAAAAAAAAAAAGAGAGAGAGAGAGAGAAAGAAAAAGAAAACCCCAAAAGAGAAAAATGATGAAGGTTATAGAATGTTTGTTGGTGAAATTTTTATTAAAAAATATATATTTGTAATAGATATTGAAATAGATAGATAGATATAATAGATAGATATAGATATTGAGTAGATATTGAAAAATATATATTGATTAAGTTATATTTATAAAGAAAATTTGAAGAAATAATAACATATCTTCGCATAATGAAGTTTCATGAAACAGTCTATTCTGAGGAATAGAAAAATCATCTCTCGACAAATCGACATATAGAAATCCTTAAATAGCTGATATTTTCAGTTTTACCTTCAACAAAGAAGGGAGATCAAAACAACAATTTTATAACTGTAAATTAAGCTGTAATATACCATATTCTAAATGAATTAAGCCATATATTAGTGCTTAAATGTACATTACTTTCTTATTTTAATGTTTATTATTGTTAATTTTAACGGATATAAAATGGTAATTCAGCTGCCAGTATTCTACCGTAAAACTTTTTTTTTTTTTTTTTTTTTTTTTTTGCAGTTTATGAAATGTATAGGGTGTCCATAATTAAACGACCCTACTTTAAAGCTGTCTACAGACAAAACTATTGTTTATAAAGTTGTGAAATTTTGTAAAAGACATAATAAAGGGATGGGTATTTGTTTAACCAAAGAAAACAAACAAAAACGATAGTTCAAAATTTCGCCACCAGAGAGCGATTTTTAATAAATTAAACATTAAGCATTACGAAAGCTTAGAGATTTTATTTATTAACTTAACTTGATTCTAAAGACAGCATTTCACGACATGCTCCTAGCATTTCCCAGAACACGCTGCGGTTAACTGTGGCATGCTAGCGTACGATTCCAGATGATATCGGAAAATGATGACCGTCATACGGTACATGTTTATAGTCCAAGAGCTGTTAAACATTTTAGGGAAGGTATTTGAGGCACCCTGAAAATTTGTGCAACACTTCTTTTGTAATGCCTGAATACAAAATCGAATGTCTGGCTGAAGGATCGTGGCCCAAAAACTGTGCCAGACAAAAAATGGCACGTGACACGTGTCTGGCGCAGTTTTTGTGCCGACTAAAGTGTCTGTCATTTTCAAAATATTTTTTTTTCTAAGCATAAATATTATTGTGCCTCAATCTCAGCGTGCCTCAAATACCTTTTTTGGGTAGTCAAAAAATGGCACTTGACACGTGTCTGGCACCGGTTTTGGGCCGACTAAAGTGTCTGTCATTTTCAAAATATTTTTTTCTAAGTATAAATATTATTCTGTTTCAATCTCAGCGTGCCTCAAATACTTTTTTTGGGTAGTGTCAAAAAATGGCACTTGACACGTGTCTGACACCGGTTTTGGGCCACGATCCTTCAGCCAGACATTCGATTTTGTATTCAGGCATTTACAAAAGAAGTGCTGCACAAATTTTCAGGGTGCCTCAAATACCTACTCAAAAATGTTCAACAGCTCTCCTGCTATTAGTTATAACAAAAATTTTTAAAATATCGTAAATGTATGCTAAATGTGCAATTCGTTAAAAAACGGCCTCCTAATTTTTTTTTTTTTTTTTTTTTTTTTTTTGCTAAAAGAAATTCCCATACATTTATTATGTCCTCCACAAAATTTCACAACATTCTGGTCGTTTAATAATGGACACCCTGTAAATGAAATTTCTAAACTATCGTAATGCTAAATGTGTAATTTATTAATAATCACCCTCTGGTAGCGAAATTTTGAACTATTGTTTTCATTTGTTTTCTTTGGTTAAATGAATTCTCTCCCTTTATTATTTAATCTTTTAACTCAAGTCTAATTTTTGCATCTAAATGAGGAAGGGTTTTTCCAGCTAGGATTATGTGGTAATATTTAAAGTGGAAAAGCATTAGTTAACATGTACATAGAGTAGGGGCCCATAATAATCACACTCACAGTTATTCGCTGTTATTTTCTCAACTTTTAAGGGGTCTCAGAACTCTTAAAATTGGGAAAAAAAGAAAAAAAAGACCATTTTCAATATTTAATATCTTAAAATGTATTTAATTTTAAGACACAATTTTTATTAGGAATGAAAGATATACGTATGTTCTTTCATTTCATGTATTTAAAAAATTGCAAGATGCAGAATTAGCAGTTACAGGGGGCTCCAAACTGCCTGACATTTGACAAGGAGAAAATCGACATAACAGATTACGCGCACGATTAGAAGAAAAAATTTGAAACTAAAATGAAAATTTTGGTGCCTACTTATACTTCAGATTGTAATAATTACCCTGAACCTAAATAAATTTGTATTTAAAGCATTTTTGTATTTTTAATACAAAGTTGTGTTTAGCTAATGCAAAATTTAGAAAATTACAACAATATAATCACTTTAAAAAAAAATAACAATAAAAAGGAAATTTTAGGTTCAATTTATACAGACTGACATAAAACATATGTTTTAAAATTTTCATGAAAAAATATTCAGAAGTTTTTGAGATATCGTGCGCGTTATGCGCAAAAACGCATTTGGAGAAAAGTGACTTCAAAGTTTCGAAAACACCGCTTCACCTATTGATCGGTTAAAATTCTAAAAGCCATAACTTCTGTTCTAATGGGAATTTCAAGGAAACAATTATACCAAAATGTTCAGAAAAGATAGACGCTTAACATCTAAAAAAATTTAAATTTTGAAAATTTTAAAGCTTTAAGAGTCCTGAGACCCCTTAAGAATACAGTTGTAGAAACTTACGTCACGTGTAAGACAGTATAGAGACAGAAAGATACGGTATTATTTCTGTTCTTCAATTCCTTTGAAAGTTTTGAAATAAAATTGTAAGTATGTTTGTCTGTGTAATCAGGACCCAAATATTTCCAATCTGCTAGAAATATTTCTTCTTATTATTTTTATCCAAAAAAAACGTTCAAACGAGTCCAAATGAATAATTTGTACTACTCGATATTTTATGTCACTGGCTTAATCAATTGAGTTATAAATAAAGAGGAGGAGACATATAGTGTAGAGTCTACCAGTTGCGAGTGAAGTAACTGAAGAAGTTGTCATAAGATGGCTGCTGCTTTTTCTAAATCGAATCTATGTTTTCTAAATTCCGCCGGGGCAAACTTCCCACCAGTAAAATTGAATAGAAAAATTTTCCTTATTTAAGCGTCTTGTTTATGGAAATATTTTCTGACAAATATGCTAAAAACTTCTATTTGTTTTTATTAATGTCATTTTGACTGGTAAAACAGTAAGTTTGTTTCACCGGTTGTCACAATATGGCGGGAACGAAGGGTCTGACTACCGCGAAAGTGAACTTACACCAGTAAAATTGAAAATATGTTTCTGTCATTATTTATGACTGAAATTTTGTATCAATAAGCCTTTAAATACTGAGAAAATTTCTATATAAATTTATTAGTGGAAGCTTGCACCGGAGGTAATCAGCCCTTTCGAAAGCCGTTACAGTTGAAGCTTCACTATTTTAGGAATATGTCAGTTCCTCTTTATTAATAGTTCCATGGCCAAATCAGCAACTTAAGAGTCCACACTAGTAACGAGAAAAAAGGAAAACGCTAATGTTAAGTCTATAGGGACGTTATTTTCAAATTTCTGGATTGGATTTTAATATTTTTGAATGATTCTTTTGGCATAGGACAGCTGAGGACGATCTACAACCGGGTTAGGTTTTACTTTTTCGATTTTGGTTATAGTTCTTTTATATTAAGATAGTTTCAATTTCATAACCAGTCCCGAAAGTAAAAGTAATTTTTTTTTTTTTTTTCTTAAATCTGAAGCCAAAATCGAAAAAGTAAAAACTAGCCCGATTGTAGTTCGTTCTCATCTATCCTATGAAAAAAAAATCATTAAAAAATATGAAAATGAATGCGAGAAATTTGAAAATAATGCCACCATAGGATTAATATTAGCATTCTCCTTTCTTCGCGTGACTGAAAGAGCCTCTTAATGTTTAAAATGAAGCAGCCGATAGTTGCCTGGCGGATGTAAAAATGAAAAGGTCACTAAAAATAAACAGTGCTATTTGAGAATTTCTATCCGCCACAAACGGCTAGATAGATAACTTGACTTATGCAGATGGAGCAACATTTTTCGTGGAAAATGAATAAAAGATATTATTTAATAAACTATATTTTTCTATTTTTCCGGTGCGAGAATATTTGTTTGTAATACTTTAAAGAAATATTTATCTTAAAACTCACCTTTTTCTGTTATCTTTAATCTATAAACGATCAGTATGCATGTGATAACCTAATAACAATATTTTGTATAATGGGGCCTCCGAGTTTCTATCGTTTCAACAAATAAACAATGTTGATATGGAAAAAATTACTGACGAAAATTTTGATAATATATTTTTACAATTATATTTAGTAATATAATGCTAATAATTTTCTCACGAAGAAATAATAAAAAATTGGAATATTTTTCACATAAATAACCTTATATTAAGTGCTTACTTTTGCACCAGCATGATAGTGAAAGATGCTTATTTAACCCTTTATGTACTGAATTATGAATTCATGAGCATTTTTCGTGAATTGCTTAAACTACATTAGAAGAACTGCATAATCATTTAATAAATTTTAGATGGATTAATTAAATTTGTACTCGTAGGGATTTTGTGCAATATTTATAACACCATTCAAATCTTTTATTTTAAATATTTTTCTTAGTACTTTGTAGCATTAGGAAAAGTACAAATATAATGTTCTTACAATAGAAATATAGAAATGTTTCCCTACTGACACTCCCCCCCCCCCCCCCCCCTACGCCGAGAAAGCTGAAAAGATACAAAGACAAAAGGCATCCTTTTAAAAATATTTTTGTTTTGTTTAACCAATAATGCTTTTGGAACAAGATAAAGTAATGTAGATATAACTCATTCTAAACTGTATTACAACTAATCTCTGTATTAAGTGAATTTTATAACAGGTTATTTTAATGGTACTTATAAGTACCGCCAGTAGATAAAGGATTAAAATCTCCTGTTTGAAGTGTTATACATGTTATACTAATAATTACGCAAGAACCAATTTCCTTGCTTTTATTTTTTTATTCAATTACACTGTAAAAAAATACGACCAGTTTTCCTGTAGGAATCGGAAAAATAGTTGCCCTTATTGTACAGGAAAAATTTCCGACCCAGCACGGAATAAAATCCGTAAAATCGGAATAGAATCCGTAAAATACCGTTTTATTGACAATTTCCTTTTTTTTACGGATTTTATTCCGAGCTGGGTTGGAAAATTTTCCGGTACGATAAGGGCAACTATTTTTCCGATTCCTACAGGAAAACTGGTCAGATTTTTTTTTTACAGTGTACGAGTCGAAACCTGTTGGCAAATGAAAATGTTTAAAAGAACCGATTGACTGAATTTATAAAAGCATAGCAAAAATAGCATAGCCAAGAGCTGTGATGTGTAGGTCTAAGAGAGGCCTAGCGTTTCCTGTCGGCTAACTCTTGGGTTTCCGACGGGACGTCAATGGTGACTGGAAGAGATTTCATTAATGCCATCCATATTAGGTATGGTGTTCTTTTTAGCCATGCTAGAGGCGCGAGGTGTAGAAATGACAAGGTGAAGTCTTGTAGGCGTAGGTGTGGTGCGGTTGAAACCCTCAACCACATACTTCAGGTTTGCCACCACACCCACTTTGTCCGTATTAAGAGGCATGATGCTCTGGTCAACTATGTGCAAAGAGTGGCGCAGGATCGTGGACTGACGGTTCGTAGAGAGCCGAAGTTCAAAATTGGAAATAATGTCCTGAAACTGGACTTGGTCGTATACAGCGTGGATCGAATGGTGATAGTTGACGTTCAGGTAGTGAGCGAACAGTATCCTTTGAGTAGAGCCCACCATAATAAAGTTGAAAAATATAGGACCAACTGGCGGTTCTCCGACTTGGGGGGGGGGGGCAATGCTCCACCCTAACATTGAATTGGAGGGGTGCAGTTGCGGAAACCTCCGGAAAGGAGCTCACGGCCCTTGGGGTTCTGCAGAGAAGTGATGTGAAGGTTTTGGTCGCCCGTAGTATGGTTGAGTCTGCCTGAATTCACAGGGTCCACCAACAAATGACGAATCGCGTCCCGGTTCCGAGAGAGGTTATAGGCTAGTTGCCTGGGGCTGATGAGTTCCCGCTGCATTGTGGGGTTGCACTACGACGGGTTCGTAGCAAAGCGGCAGGGGGTGCCAAGTAAAAAAAAAAATAACTGGAACACTTTTTTTTTAAATCAAAATGTTCCAAGTGTGTTCCCAATGTGTGCTGGGAATTTGCTGTGTACACAATATTACACAACTGAATAATTGTGTTAAAAAAATCTAATACTAGAAAACAGGAATTCTGCTTTTCAGAATTTAGTGTCGCCCCCAATGAAAATAAAATATGTGTATATATAAATAGTACAAAACATTTTTCAATTTTAATACTTAAAGCACACGCTTTTATTTTATGGAAAATGACGTCATTCGCAACCGCTAAAGAATTCCACATTTACGATCCACTCTTTAACATTTACAGTAAAGCATGCATAAGACGTCACTGTCGCAAAATAATACACAAATGAAGCAAAATAATCTGTCAATAAAGAAACTCGACAAAAAAAGGCTATCTAATGATTCATAAGCTTTTATTTGTTTGTAACATTAATATAGAAACTTAAAATTAAATATAGTTTATAATAGTTCCACGTTTTAACAGAAATCATTCGTTTATATTTTTTCAAAATAGCACGTATTTTAATTACATTTTCTTTGGGTTGTTATGAGAAAATGGCAACAAAAATATATAATTACTATCTTACAACTAGTTTTCTTTTACTTTCTACAGAAAAGGAGTACTTTCGTTGCCAATATTAAGCAAATGACTCTAAAAACTACAAAAAGATTAATATTTCAAAAATAAATGAAGATGCAGTTTTCAAACAAATTGCATTTAAAAGTGCATCCCCCCCCCCCCCAATACGACGGTACAAAAATTGAAATTGTGCGATGCTTAGAAGTTTAAAAAATTGCTATAGAGTATTTAATCGCACTGCTTTGTTTTACGGCTGGCATCTGTAAGGAAACGTTATTTTTTGGAGACGACACAAAATAATCTGGGAGAAAGAAATAGCATACCGTACCGGGGGCTAATAATTACGCATAGAGCGTTTACTAGAGTTCCATAACATGTGATTTATTCTGTTGAGTTGATTCAGGTATAAGACCAGATACTGCGACCATTAAGGTTAGCTGGGTGAATTAGGTCCTCCAGATTCGTCATACATGACTCAGTCGGCAAAGCACTGGCGGCTTCAGGCAAGATATCCCTGCTTCGAATCCTCATCCGGACGATTTTCACCCACTTGGAAATTTATAATTTATATGATTCATAACCAATCGAATATTTGTGTTAAAAAATAATATAATAAATTTTGATTTTACATTAGTTCATTTAGGAGTATGGTATTAAAGTACAAAAAGATTATTATAACATCTCTTTTCAAAAAACGTAAACAATTGTGGGTAATAAGGAATCTTCCATGATCCTAATCCAAAATTTACAAAAACTTCTACGAGAATGTTTTTTCTTCTCGATGTTTTTAATGTAAATGACACAATAATTTTAAAGCATTTTAAAACAATAAGCAACTTTGTCACTTATAAGACGAAATAAAAAAGAAAATTGAACATTCATAAGAAGCTCATATACAATAATATACTCCTATATCCCTAAACATATTTTATAGATTACTGTTTCTATCTTGTGATAAAAAGTGATATTTAAAAAAAAAATAACAAAATAATTTCTTATCAAATGAATTTTGTAAATCCTCATTTCAGATTTTTTTTTTTTTTTTTTTTTTTACACAATTATGTAACATGATGCCAAAATAAGTTTTTGAACTATATTAAATTTACAGTTATTCCGAACTTTAATGCTTGCTTCAAAAATGGATGCATGTAATTATCTTTTATAAAGTTCCAATTGCATTTATTAAAAATTTTACATTTTGTTTTTTACTATAGTTTATAAAACTTTTCTATTTTAACTTCATACTTTAAAAATTTATACTTGTTTAATTAAATGTTGCATTATAAAGTTTTGAAACATATTATTTAATATTAAAAATACTTTTTGAAATAAGCCTTTGTTACTTTTATTACTTTTTCTTTAATTTAAGCCCTTTTACAAAACTTCATATATTTAAATTAGGAACATTTTGATATCATTTCAAAGAATCTCCTAATTAATAATTCTGGAAAATAATGGATTTCTTATATTTAATTCCAGAGAACTGAGAGCATTTATTTAAAAGTATATGGAAATTGCTTAAACATATTAATTCTGTTTCGATATTTTTAACAAAGAAACGACTGGAAAATATACCATTCACTTTATCATTATGAAAGTGTCCCTAAAACTAATTGCAAATGTTCAGTAACTTTGGAAATTTAATATCTTTATAACAGACTACAACATTCAAAAGTTGCTTATTTTATTTACAAATGCATAATTTGACTGATAAGATTAAAAATAAATAAATACTGTAATTGTTAAATGTTACTTACAAGAGGGCCATTTGAAATATAATTGGAATAGATTTTTATTTTCCTGCAAATAAGTGCCTAGTTTTTCAGTTTCAATTATATACACAATCATTTTTAATCTTTATGACAACACTTACCTTTGATTGAATGTATTGTTACATAAAATTCATGAAATTGGAAATAAATTAATCTCATGTTCAGTTGCTTCAAATTGTATTTAAAACATATCGTAATTGTGTTTTCCGTTATAGATAAACTCAATTCACGGAGTATTAAGCCGTTTGCATTTCAGGAGATTTTCTTTCATTTAGAAATACCGAATTAATCCCAGAAATTATGAACATGTTTTGCTTTATTCTATGTTACATTTTTCATGATTTCATAAAGAAATTCATGATATGGACGCATATATACGCTAATTAATGGTGCAATTGGGTTAAACATAGATGATTCATTGAAATGATAGTATTACTTTGTTACATAAAATTAATTTATATCTAAAGATGCCTTTGCATTCGATTGTAACCTTTCTCGTCTATTATTCAATGCCTTATGAAATAAAACATAATCGATATCGGTACTCATTTTTAAGGTTTCATCAACGGTTGCAAAATGACATGTAAAAACGGCAGATATTGACGTGCATTGTAATCGAAAATTACGGAAGCGTTTTCAATAACTTTATTATTATTATTTTGGTATTGTAATCAAATATATTTCTATCGATTTCTTTTTCAGGAAAATGAATTCCTTTTTGGCAGGGTTGGGTTTTTGACATGACAAGCGTCAAAAACTGGTTTAAACTGTCAAAAACTGTCATAAACTGGTTTAAACCGTCAAAAACTGCCAAATGCATGTAACACACTAACACATTTTATCAACAATAGGTAAACATTAAATAAGTCAATGATTTATGTGATCTTTTATTTAAATTTATTGTAATTTAATAATTTAAAAAAAATAAATTGTTAATTGCCATAAAATATTTTTATTTTTTTAAATTTTCAATCAAAAGAAAATCTTTTCGTACAATTAAATAATCTGGGTCAATTTTACCCCCCCCCCCCCCAGCATGCTGCAACACACAACGTGTTCACATTTATTTACACCCAAATGATTTCTGAGTTTAGAGTGTATGAAGCATTAGTAAATAGCCTGTCTCTTAATTGATGCTGAACTAGTAGGACTTGATAGCAAAAACATTGCTAGATGAGCAAGTTTTGAAACAGGCTCAAAAAGCTATTGCATTTAATGATACCTTTCCACCAAGTAATGGGGTCCTCCCTATAGCACTGAAATAAGAAGACGGGAAAGGGGATTCTTTAGCTTCATACACAATCAGTTATGGGTAAGCATCCATAAATTCTCTCTGTAGCTCAAGCACGAGCTGAATCAACTGATACATCAGTCAACCCTCGCCCCTGATGGTTGGGATGCAAAATATAAGCCAAATAATGGTATGGTTTCATGATTTGATTCCTTCTATTATGCACTTTTTCAATATGGGGCTTAAGTGAATTTTCTTTTAGAAGACCGAGCCAATTTTGTTCAGTTTTAAAATCGAAAACATATTTTTATATACATTGCTCAAAACAATTAAAGGATATTGCAGTTTTAGGTGGATTTTGCATCTGGTAAACTGTTTAGCTGATTGATACATGATCGACAGACATAGTAGGTTATATGAGAATAAATTACACATGTTTGGCAGAAAAAAAATGCATTTTATTGCGCATTTGTGTACTAAAGGATAAAACACAATTTGTGCATATGAGAAAAAAAGAATAACAAAAGGTGTTTTCTTCAAAGAAAATCATTTTCAGTAAGGGCGTATGGTTTCCACGGGCGGCCAGCAACGTTGAACACCTTTGAGGCATGGACTCAATGAGGCTATTAATGACGAGTTTGGGTTTTCTGCCCCACTCTTCCAGAAGAGCTCTTTCCAGTTCTTGGAGAGTTTGTGGGGGTTGTTGGCGGCCAGAAACTCGTCTTCCTAGAGCGTCCCAAACGTGCTCGATTGGATTCATATCTGGAGAACACGCTGGCCATTCCATTCGAACGATTCCTTCCTCGAAAAGGAAATCCTCCACCAGGTTTGCACGTTGTGGCCTGCAGTTATCGTCCATTAAAATGAAGTTATCTCCGATTGCTGCAGCGTAAGGGACTACAATAGGTCTGAGGATCTCATCCGTATATCGGCGACCAGTCAGAGCTCCATCTCGAATGATGTAGAGGTCAGTGCGCCCGTCAATGGAGATGCCATCATACACCAACACTCCTCCACCGCCAAATCTGACACTTTCGTGCACGAACGCAGGATTATTCCTACTGCCACGGTCCCTTCAGATGAAAATACGCCTATTATCCGGATGCACAGAAAAACGGGACTCGTCAGAAAACAGAATATTGCTCCATTCATTTCTCATCCAGTTGACATGCTCGGTTGCCCACTCCCTGCGGTCGCGACGATGCCTTGATTTTAATCTAACGCATACCATCGGTCGGCGAGCATACAGACCTACAGCATGGATCCGGTTTCGGACAGTCTGAGTTGAAATCGTGGTGCCTGTAGCCGAGCGAAGGTGTTGTTCGAGAAGAGTAGCGTTCATGGTTCGGTGTCTCCGAGCTGTTAACGCTAAATACCGATCTTCATTGGGCGTTGTTGCCCGTCTACGACCTTGCCCTGGTCTTCGGCCTGCACATCCACTCTCCAAAAAACGGTTCCAGATCCTGGAAATGACACTTTGTGACACTCCAATGGCTTGCGCTACTTCGGCTTGAGTTTGGCCCCCTTCTAACCTACCAACAATTCTCAAAGCTTCTGAATCTGTCAAATGACTTCGCTGAGACATCGTACTCATCGGAACAAAGCAATCACTGAATGCCGATCATCCTTGTCTTCATTCTCTTTTATCCAGTTGAAAGTCAAATTTCATTCGCTGCCGCTGAAGCGACGTTTTTGATGTCGAACTCAAAATTTGCATACTCCACAGTTTGAAAACCAGAAAAATTTGCATTTGTGATTCTCTTCTTCTATTTTCGGCAAAAAAAATTTCGTTTATATCTTTATTTTATATAAAACTTCAAATATCCTTTAATTGTTTTGAGCAGTGTATTTAAAAGAAAGCTGTTTAAAAAGAATTTTGACTTTAAGCTTTTTTTATTATTATTACTTCTCTTATTTTGTAAATGTTTAAGATTAATAATCCAATTTCAATTTTGAATGGAATGGTTATTGCTTAGACTAGAATAAAATTGATGCACATTATCTTGTTATATATACAAAAAAATCTACACTTTCTAAGTTTTTATTTCTTATTAAAAAAAACCAAAAAAAAAACCCTAGCTAGTGCTCTCAAAAGTATGAGAAATTAAAATGATTTTAAGTACCGTATTTTATGGAAGAAACGCTGTGGCGTTTACGGGTTTAAAAGTTAATTTTCTTTCAAGTGCGGCGTTTACACCATGTGCGGTGTTTACGATTTTTTTTTTTTGTTTTCGCGTGCGTAAAATTTGGATAAAATAAAAATTTCTTTAGACTGTTTTCAAGTCCCTTGCCCAACAACTTTCTGACTTTGCTGATAATGAAAACTGTGACATTTCTGATGATGATAGCGAACCATACAGCGTGGAAGAAGAAAATTTACAACTCATCCATTCTGATAGTGAAGACTCAGATTTTGAGGGCTTCGAATAGAAACTAAAGATCGCCTAAAGTAGATACGACCCACTCATAAAAAGCATGCCAAGTTTCGCCGACCACTTAAAAAAAAAACATGGAACACCTAAGGAGAGGGTTTGAGTCCCGCTCTCTGGGTGGTTTAAATACCAACTGATGTCTCCTTAATTTAAAAATTACATAAAAATATTTTAAACACGATTTAAATATTTTAAATAAAATTTTAGACATCTTAAGATATTAAAAATGATGCACCCTACACCTACACTGTCCAGAAAACTTTGATTGAAGTTAGGTCAATGTGACGCTGTCAACAAAAGTAGCGTTGCCACGGGTGCGGCGTTTACAACAGGTGCGGCCATTACGATAGTTTTAATCTTATTCAGGCCAGTTTTCAGTAGTGCGGCGTTTCTTCCATAAAATGCGCTAAGAGAAAAAATTTATAGCTCAAGTGAGCTTAATGTCTACATTTTAGAAAAAAAAAAATGAAAATTTTACCCTGTTAAAAAATTGCAATTAACAATAATACATAACAATAATACTATGTACTAATAATTGATATACAGTAATGTGAATTTAAAATATCACATGTAATGTTGTAATGTGTGACATTTAATGTGAATTTTTACACATCAATTTAGTATTTTAGGTTTTTGACAAGAGGTTGACAAGAGGTTTTTGACATGACGGTTTAAACCGTCATAAACTGACGCATGTCAAAAACCTGTCAGCCCTGCTTTTTGGTAACAAAATAATGATGAAAAAATCTAGTTTTTATGTTGTTGATGTTTGCGATTTCTCATAAAGATTGCATTTTTTATTTTCGTTTCTTGCCAAATGATAAATTTATAGTATTAGCTACTGCAAAAACTTTTAAATAAATTACTGAAATTGCTTCAGTATTTTACGCAAAAAAAGTACTTCAATGTAAACTTATATTCATGTGATTTTAAGAGAGTTTCTTCCACTTTAAGTGATAGAGTTGTTTTTTGCTTCCAATTTCGGAAAAATGCATTGCATTTAAAAATGAAACTAGTTGGATGTGCCAATCCCAAAACTTTCTTCTATCTTATACATCTTAATATTTCAAAAACTAGTTACACATCTTAATACTTCAATATTATTAGTTCATTACTATACCAGCTTTGATTTTCATCTTAAATTTCTACTTCAGTCAATTAAATGAACTAAAAACGAGTTAATCTATATCATGATATTTGTTAACATTAATAATTTTTCATTATTCCGTTGTTATCAGATGTTTGCGAATAGCCGACTTAGCAGGAATTGAGTTATCGCCTTTGCGCGAACCGCCGATGTGACAATAGAACTACGAAAAATCAAGAAAAGTATACAAAAATCGCTATCACAGAGCCCCTTTACCGCGCGATATTTCCAAATTCAAGGAGGACATGTTGGCCAAAGCCAAAATCATGCATAAAAATTTGGTTCAGTTGTACGCAGAATTTTTTACACTTTTCGATTGTACAGTAAAGAAAATGGTACAGACATCGTAATTATAGCGCCCCGTTCCAGCGGAATTTTTCCAAATTCAGGGAGAACCTTCATGCCATGACCAAAAAGAAAAACAAAAAAATTGGCTCAGTTCTATGCATAACTTCATACAGTTTTCGATGGTACAATATTCAAAATGGCTAAAAAACCGCTATTACAGCGCCCCCTACCGGCGGATTTTTTCCAAATTAAGGAAGGACCTGCTCGCCATAGCCAAGAACTTAAAATAAAAAGTTGGTTCATCTTTATGCATAACGTCATAAACTTTTCGATGGTACAATATGTAAAATTGTTATTACAGCGCCCCCTACCGGCGAATGTTTTCCAAATTCAGGGAGAATCTGCTCGCCAAAGCCAAAAACTTAAAATAACAATTTGGTTCAATTCTATGCATAAATTCATACACTTTTAGATGGTACAATGTTCAAAATCGCACAAAAATCGCTGTTACAGCGCCACCTATCGGCGAATTTTTTCCAAATTCAGGGAGGACCTACTTGCTATATCTAAAAACTTAAAATAAAAATTTGGTTCAATTCTATGCATAACTTCGTATACTTTTGGATGGTACAATCTTCAAAATCGCACAAAAATCGCTGTTACAGCGCCCCCTAGCGGCGAATTTTTTCCAAATTCTGGGAGGATCTGCTTGCCATAGCCAAAAACTTAAAATAAAAATTTGGTTCAATTCTATGCATAACTTCATACACTTTTTGATGGTACAATGGCGACAGACACACGGACAGACGGGCACGCGGACAGACGGACACATGGACACACGGACAGACAGACATTTTCTATAAACATGTTTTATGGAATCTCTGACCCCTAAAACGTGTAAATCCGTCGAAAACCGGAAGTCGAAAAACATTTCGATTACAATACTTTAATCTATTGCAGATAGAAGAAAGTAAAAAACTAGATTTTTAAGAAAGTAAAAAGAAAGTAAAAAAATAGATTTTTAAGTAAGTAAAAAACTAGATTTTTACTTTCTTCTATCTTCAATAGAAGAAAGTATTGTAATCGAAACTTTTTTCGACTTCCGGTTTTCGCCGGATTTACATGTTTTAGGGGTCATAGATCCCAAAAAACATGTTTATAGAAAATGTCTGTCTGAGCGTGTGTCCGTCTGTCCGTCTGTCTGTCGCTATAGTACCATCAAAAATTGTATGAAGTTATGCATAGAATTAAACCAAATTGTTATTTTAAGTTTTTGGCTATGGCAAGAAGATCTTCCTTGAATTTGGAAAAAAATCGCCGATAGGGGGCGCTGTAATAGCGATTTTGAATATTGTACCATCCAAAAGTGTATAAAGTTATGCATAGAATTGAACCAAATTTTTATTTTAAGTTTTTAGATATGGCAAATAGGTCCTCCCTGAATTTGGAAAGAATTGGCCGGTAGGGGGCGGTGTAACAGCGAATTTTTTGAAATTTTGAATACTATACCATTCAAAAGTGTATGAAGTTATGCATAGAATTGAACCAAATTTTTATTTTAAGTTTTTGGCTATGGCAAGCAAGTTCTCCCTGCATTTGGAAAGAATTCGCCGGTAGGGGGCGCATTAACAGCAATTTTTGTGCGATTTTGTATATTATACCATCCAAAAGTGTGTGAAGTTAGGCATAGAATTGAACCAAATTTTTATTT
The DNA here is from genome assembly GCA_963932465.1 of Maratus speciosus. Taxonomy (NCBI): domain Eukaryota; kingdom Metazoa; phylum Arthropoda; class Arachnida; order Araneae; family Salticidae; genus Maratus; species Maratus speciosus. The sequence continues at coordinate 23,211,709 of OZ010790.1, read as the reverse complement.
TAAGTCTTTGGCTATGGCAAGCAGATCCTCCCTGAATTTAGAAAAAATCGCCAGTAGGGGGCGCTGTAATAGCGATTTTTGTGCGATTTTGAATATTGTACCATCCAAAAGTGTATGAAGTTATGCATGGAATTGAATCAAATTTTTATTTTCAATTTTTGCATATGGCAAGTAGGTCTTCCCTTAATTTGGAAAAACATCGCCGGTAGGGGACGCTGTAACAGCGATTTTTGTGCGATTTTGAATATTGTACCATCCAAAAGTGTATGAAGTTATGCATAGAATTGAAGGAAATTTTTATTTTAAGTTTTTGGTTATGGCAAGCAGATCCTCCCTGAATTTAGAAAAAAATCTCCGGTAGGGGGCGCTGTAACAGCGATTTTTGTGCGATTTTGAATATTTTACTATCCAAAAGTGTATGAAGTTATGCATAGAATTAAATCAAATTTTTATTTAAGTTTTTGACTATAGCAAGCAGGTCCTCCCTTAATTTGGAAAAAAATCGCCGCTAGGGAGTGCTGTTATAGCAATTTTTGTGCGATTTTGAATATTGTACCATCGAAAAATGTATGAAGTTATACATAGAATTGAGCCAGATATTTTGTGTTTGTTTTTGGTCATGCACGAAGGTCCTCCCTGAAATCGGGAAAATTCCGGAAGGAAAGGGGGCGCTATAATTTCGATGTCTCTACCATTTTCATTATTGTACCATCGAAAATTGTATGAAGTTGTGCATAGAATTTAACCAAATTTTTTGTGTAAGTTTCTGGCTATGGCAAACAAGAATGAATCCTCCCTGAATTAAAAAAAAAATCTGCCGGAAGGGGGTGGGGCACTGTAATAGCGATGTTTGTGCCATTTTCTTTATTGTACCATCGAAAAGTGTATAAAATTATGCATACAATTGAACCAAATTTTCTTGTGCATGTTTCGGCTTTGGCCAACAGGAATTTGGAAATATTGCGCGATAAATGTTCTCTGTGATAGCGATTTTTGTATGCTTTTCTTGATTTTTTTTTAGTTCTGTTGTCAATCGGCGGCTCGTGCAGAGGCAGGAACTCGCTTTTCGCTAAGCCACCTATTCGCAATCTTCTGATAACAACAGAATAAGGAAAAACTATTAATTTTAACAAATATCATGATATTGGTTAACTCGTTTTTAGTCCGTTTAATTGACTGAAGCAGAAATTTAAGATGAAAATCAAAGTTGGTATAGTATTGAACTAAAAATATTGAAGTGTTAACATGCGTAACTAGTTTTTGAAATATTATGGATAAGATAGAAGAAAGTTTTAGGATTGGCACATCCAACTAGTTTGTTGTAGTTTTATGCGAGTTCTCGTAACTGTTGCATTTTTTAATTTTATTTCTTGCCAAATGATAAATTTATAGTTTAGCTGCATCAATAAATATTAAATAAATTACCTAAATCGCTCCGATATTTTACGTAAAAAATGTATACAATATAAACTAGTATCCGTCAGGCCGAAACGTCGGAGCATGGAGACGCGTAAACTTAAAAGAAATTATTAAAAAAAAAAAAAAAAAGGTTTTATTTTCTAGATTACTGTTTAATAGTATAAAAGTAAGTTTGAAATAGCAATCGTCGATACTTCATTTTAAAGTGTTTAATTCAGTCGTCAGTTGCTTCGGGTAATCGCAAATGATAAACTGTCAGCAAGTGCTCCCATACTTTTAATTTGGTAAAGCCTGTCCTTAGAGAAATTCGCTTCCGTTAGAACTTCCTCTAAATGAAAAAATGCAGTAAAAGTGTCAACACCTTTAGATGAACGTCCACAGCAATTTTTGACAAAATTAAACTCTGGGATTTATGTACGGTGGTAAGGTATGCAAAAGATTAAAAGTAACTAACTTCGTGAAATTGAGGCTTTTTCTTCAATCCAATACTTACCAACAGGTTTGATAAAAAAAAACAAAAAAACTTCCAGTTAGAAATGGCCCACGATACTCAACAAAATGAACTATTATAGCCTGTGGCAAGCCTCGAGGTTGAAATCGTGGGTCATAGGTAATATCTTTTACCGTACTTAGTGCACAATTTACCAATCCTCACTCCGTACAGATATTGGTGTGTAGCATAATGCATAACCCTGCATCCAGCTGCTGAGGAATGTCCAGCCTGAAGTCCAGACGCGTGATCATCTTCATTCTATCTTGCTATTTGATCATTTTAATCTGCCAAAATTCTTGTCATTGGCCCCCGCTTTGATTTAAGAAGTACTTCTTGATTATATTATTTAGCTTGCTTGGTTTTGAGAAAAAGACATACACTGTAAAAAAAAATCCGTAAAGTTTCTAAAATTTTTCTAGGAAACTGGGATTCCAGGAACTTTTTATGTAACGGCAACAGCAAAAATTTCTGTAGCAGCATCTGTTACAGGAATTTTTCTTGTTGCCGTTACATAAAAAGTTCCTGGAATCCCAGTTTCCTAGAAAAATTTTAGTAACTTCACAATTTTTTTTTTACAGTGTATGGCATCTTCAAATCATTCAAGTTACCCGAAAGCAGTATATCTTTGCGTCGTTGAATAAGGGTTGAGAGGTAGTCTAAAACTTGACTCACGCAAAGTGAGTTAAGAGCCTTTCGGAACTTTGTCTGCTGATCGTCATTTTGTCTCAATGAGTTCGTTAATGTGAAACATTTTTTAAAAGCTCTAAGCATTTTTTGTCCGCGAAGAACCAAAATGACTTTTATAAAATGCCTTTTATATACAAGAATGTCTTTTACGCGATGTAACTACCTAATACGTCCAAGGATTTAAACAAATAAGCCTCTAAAAGGCTCAATGCTGTCTATTTTACCTTCGCGACATCTTTGACAAAGTCAGCCACAAGACGACATTCTATCACTGAAAATTCGTCAATAATGAGAAATAACACTGGATCCAAGCTGAGCTGTAGATTTATTGCTGACTTTTTAAATTAGCGAACTATTTCACGTTGGTTCTTTAAGCACTGAGTGAATTGCCTTGTGTTTGACATTAAATGCAACAGCACCTGTTATTGCTAAAAGAATGATAGCTTCTGATCCTACCTGCTCTATGATTGTTTTACTAATTGCTTTGATTATTGTAGATTTTCGAGTTCTGCCTTTTCCAATAATAAAAGTTGACTTAGGGAAATTTCTAACTTTTGTTTGCAAAGACAAAAGGTGTACAGTGCACAACTGAAGTATCTTCTCCTGCTCATCTGTAAATCTGATGTCAGAATTATCAAAATTTTCATGCAGCGTAATTTGTTATTCTTTAGAATAATTCAGATATGTTAAAAGTAAAGAGAAACGATTGGATAAGAGAATCTACGGTAAAGATAAAGAATTACCACTTGAGGACTTTTGAGCAATTTTGATTTGTTTAATGTAGCTCCAATCTTTGAGACAAACAAAAATTGGAACGTGATCCATCGAGTTAGCGGCAGAAAACTTCAAAGATCTTTCAAAGACTTGCTTGTCTGGCACAGCTAACACTTATTTAATATGGTAACAGGTAAAGGTTTGTAACACGTATGTAACACACACACACAGGTAGTCTGCTATACTCCTCCATCAAACTTGATACTTTTATTCATCTGAGTTGTTGTTATATCGTTATTCTACGAATACTCGGAAGGCATCTGGGTTATTTTTATGAGAATTTTCCACATAGAATTACACTGAATAACTCTTTACATTTGAATTGCTTTCTTTTAACCGACAGTTTCGAAACTTCTGTGTATAACGTTACACATATAGAAATATGCATATTTCTAAAATTATACTGAATAACGCTTTACATTTGAATTACTTTCTTTTAACCGGCATTTTCGAAATTTTTGTATATAACGTTACACATATAGAAATATGCATATTTCTTAAAATGTACACTAAATGTCGGCAACAGAGTAAAAAAAATCAGGGATTGATTTATGACTTTTAGTGAACTTGATTTCTCACGAATTATCTTTCAATGCTGTATCCATTTTCTCGATCATAAACATAAAACTATATAGTCATATACATTAACGGTGAATTTCTCGCTAAGCTTCGCGACATTTAGCGAAATATCGCCAAATGTGGCGACCAAATATATGTCGCCATAAATTAAGCCAATTTGGCTGTAGCTGACTAATTTGGCGAAATTTCTATTGAAATTCAGTACTGATGATTCTTCTCTAATCGGGTTCTTCCCATTTTAGCTTCGTGTTCGCTAGTAAAATTAGCTAAAATCTTAAAACCAAGAAATACGGAAGCTACCTTTTCCAACCCGTACAGGAATTTTTTATTTTGTAATGTAAATATTTCCGCTTTCTAGTGTACATCTTGAAAAAAATGCTTATCTCATTCACTGCGGATTGTTCACTTGCATTTCAATTGCAACACATTCACTTACGATGAATTAAAAAAATTGAGTAATCTTCAGTAATTGGGGCCGCTACCAAATTGTTAAATTTGCGCATCAAGCAATGTTCAATAAATTATGAAATTGTCTACTAACCCGATTACGAAAATTTCCCAATAGAAACATACATTCGCCTAAATACAAACGTAATAAATACAAACATAAGAATAAATACATATAAGTAATACATACATGAGATTATATTTTTCTCGATTTTTTTTTAGACGATTTTATCACTCATAGCCATTCAACTAATGACCAAAATCGTATTTTCCGTATTCGATTTCTTTTCGTTTCTCTTAATTTAAAATTCAAAATGAATTGAATCGATTTGGAAGCTTACAGAGAATGAAAAGTTCGCAAGAAAAAAAAAATTAGTGGTCGTTACGTTCGATTTCAACATTCGAGTCCATAATGATCCGCATGAGGTTTAAATGCATAATTTACAGCAATGTAGCTAATTTTACGGAAGAAAATGTTTAAAAACGATCTCATACATAGGTTAGTACTTAGTCTCTTAAAACAAATATTATTTTTAACTTAAAGTTACCAAAATACTAATTCTATACACTTCGACTGTTCAAAGTATTAAAAAAATTAAACTGTATTATTATACCTAATCAAGATAAGTACTTTTGATGAAATTATGAAATTACCCTTTGAAGCTGTTATATTTAAAATTACCGATTGAAAATCAGAAAAAATGATTTCATTTTATATCAGTCAAGGAATTATTTTTCGCGTAAATTACAGAAATTTATATCTTTTAGAGGCATTCGTATAAAATATTTACTTTTATCAGAGATGATCGTTTTCATTTAAATATGATGTCATTTTGCCTCATTGAAGCATTTCACCAAGCGTCTGAAACTCAATGAATAAAAATGAATTGAATTATAGCAGCTTTTTTGTGGAAAACATGAGTATTTTTTTTTTAAAGCGTGACGTCGTTTTTTGTTCAGTTTTTTCAGAAAGTTTATTTTGAATTTTATGAAAAAATGGCATCAATAAAGGTAAGCATACCTTATTATTTTTCCTTTCTTTACAACAATGGAAGTAATCCAATTGCTATCATTTTGAAACAAATTCATAGAAAATTTTTAAATTTTAAATTTAAGTATAAAAATGGGAATAAATTAAAAAAATAGCTAGTGCGGGCAAATCTACAAAGAAGCAGCTTTCATTAAAAAAAAAAAAAAAAAAAAAAAAAAAAGAATTATTAAAATTGGTTCAGAAAAAAGCTTTAAGTAGATGACTAAAAAAGAAAGCCTTATCTTTCAAATATATAGAATCCAACTCGCAATGTTATCTCTGTGGGAAAATTTTGAGCCGACATTTCAGGCTATTAGGGTTGACGAATATTTATGATTTTCAATACGCGCCGAGATTTCGGCACTACCGACGTCCAACTCATTTTTTGTTTCGATGCGAGAAATATTTTGGAAGCTATCGTGTTAACAAAAGTGTAATTTTTGGTGGGAAGCCGGAGCTGTGCTCCTACAATAAAATTAAATTAATGTGATTTTACGACAATTTCTTCCACTTTACGTCATAGCGTTGTTTTTTGCTTTCAATTTCGGAAAAATGCCTTGTCATTTAAAATTGAAAAAAAAAAAAAAAAAAAAAAAAAAAGCAATTTAACAAATTACAACGACTATTTGGAAAATGATTATTTCAAAGACTAAAATTTAAGACATAAAAAATCGCACGAGTTGATCATACATTACGTACGCCATGGATTAAACATTAATATTGTTATTACACGTAAAAATTGCAAGCGACAAAAATCGCCTGCGACTCGTACGTATTATCCACCTGAAACTTACGTATTATCCAAGCATTTCATTGGCTGTTCGGGAAAAGGCTTTTCCATCGTCAAATTTCCAAGAAATGTGACGACCAATTTTAAATGAAATTTCATTCTTAAACTTCTAAACATCCCATAATATTACTTTTTACACCGTCGTATAGAGAAAAAATGTACTTTTAAATGCAATTTGTTTGAAAGTGGTATCTCAATTTATTTCTGCGTTATTAATTTTTTTTGTAGTTATTATTACTTTTTTGTCATAGTGGCAACAGAAGTATCCATCTCTGTTGAAAGTAAAGATTAGTGTATAGACCAATCAGAAAACGAATAAAATGCGGATTAAACCAATAAAAAGCTTCAGATATGCTTTTGATTTCCTACCCTGATGAGGACAATAACCATTTTACCAAATGGTTAAAAATCTACATTTTTTGTTGTTGCCTTTTGCGAGTTTTCGTAAATATAGCCTATTTTAGTTTTATTTCATATCAAATGATCTATTTATAATTTAGCTACTGTAAAAACTGTTAAATAAACTATTTAAATTGCTTCAGTTTTGTAGGTAAAAATAGAACTTCAATATAAACTTATATTCATAAGATTTTTGTGACAGTTTCTTCCACTTTACATGATAGAGTTGTTTTTTGCTTTCAAATTCGGAAGAATGCCGTGTCATTTAAAGACAAAATCATCCTGATTATAGAAAAGAACGCTTATTTAACCGATTGTTGCAATGTACAATAGAATTATGAAAGATTTTTCTTTAGTATTTATTAGTATTTCATTTGTAGAAAAAAGAGTTTTATACCTTTTTTACGTAATGAATTTCCTTTTTGAAAAAGGGGCATAAATTATAACCATAGTGGCGGATTTATTTATGTGAATATCTACTTCTATTTCTAAATAGTGTTCGAAGGATCTGTGCAAGTTTAAATAAATGGTTGTGATTTCGGAAAACCTTCAAAAACGTCCAAACAAGCCTCTTTGCCCTTTGTGGTATAGAGATACGGTAAGTATGATATAAAGTAAAAATTAAAAGAAAGTGATCGTAAAACCTGGTAACGATTAATGAAAATGGCCAATTATACTTAATATTCCAAAATAAATTATAAAAGTACGTTAATAAGCGTGTTTTGTGTAATTTTAATGAGCAATTACTTATAGACTACTAGCCAATGAAACAAGCATGCTCGTTAATTTAAACATTAAATAGAAATTACTGTATTCTATTCCAACACCAAAGATTTAATGTACGCATGCTGCATAAATGAAAAGAAACGAAGATAAACAACAAAAACAAATATTTATGGTTATAAAATATATTTATAAAATAAATTAAAAGACTAAACTGTAAATTACTACCATTGCAACATTTTTAAAGAATCACATGTCCAAAGATTTAACTTCAACATTAATTTTAATCAGGACATTTATTCTAGTGCTTTGTTAATTATTTTAATTAATACTTCGCAATATTTAGTTGCAATAAATTAATCTGCAATAAATCCCTCTGAAATTCAGAGAGTAGAGCCTCATACTTTAAGATTATTAGAAAAGCAAAAAATTTGTAAATTGAGAAATTGATAATTATTAAAATCTTAAAATATTTAAAATCTCCTATCTTAATAAACACTGCTTAATTTCCACTTTGTGCTGTTTCTAATGTCCATATTATTAACTCTGAGATTTCTTGCTTTCTCATTCGTCTTAAGTGCGCCCCTGTAATTTCTTACGTAATAGGATGGGACCTTTGCTCCTGGGATGGTCCGAGAGTAGTGTTGCCACATATCCCGTGTAAATCTGGTCTCCAAATACTCTGTACATCAGTATTTTAAAGTAATTTTCTTCGCCTTATCTAATCGCAGAATTATCTGTGATTAAAGATGGTGAAATAAGCTGAAAGGAATTAGAGGTATCCAGAGCATTTTTTGGAGCTCTAATTTACGCGGGAAACCTGGCATGTCTGATTACTAATATGCAGACCGAGTTCTTTACTTGATTGAGAGTTCAATAAAACTGCGAAATTAATAAACATAAAATAGATGTCTGTATTCAAATTGAAAAACTATAATGTTTACACGTTTCGTTAAAAAATACTACCATTTACCTTATTCTATAGATACCTATAGTTATAATATTAAAAATCGCCTGGCTTTATCTTTTAAATATATTTATTCGCCAGCTACACATTTGTAATACAAAACAATTATATAAACACAAAACTATTGTTGCCAACAACATCAAAATAGTATAAACAAATAAAATAAAATGAATGTGATGAAGTTTCTGAAAACCATTGAGTTCAGCTGATTACGCGACAGGCAACACTATCCAAAAGTGACGTTTGAACTATCATAAATAGACATTGCCCTACTGTACCTGTAACTAGTGTTGCCAAGTGTCTCGCGTAATTCGGAGTTTCAAAAGCTGTGGACACCAGTACTTTAAAACAATTTTATTTTCCTTATCTGATGGTAGAATTATCTGCTATTAAGGATGGCAAAGTAAGCTGTAAGAAATTAGTGGTGTCTGGAGCATTTGGAGTGCGATTTTGGTGGCGTATTTTGGTGGGACACCTGGCAACACAAATTCTAACGTTAGAAATCTAGGCTGACAGTGAATTGACATATATCTATTTAAAGATTAAACAGATAGAAAGTGTTAATTAATAAAAAGAAAATTGGATATGATAGAATGATTGATTAGAGCATTAATATTTACTATCCATCTTGTATTTCAGTTGGATGGTTCGGAAGTTATAAATTATTGAATGTTCACTTTTGTCCTTTTGTGTTGTTCATAGGAAAATATACGCAAAATGAATATTTGTAGTATCATGTGAGCAAATATTTATATCAGCTTTCATAAATAACTAGATAGAACTCGTCAAAATATGAAGAAAAAATAATTAGGGTAGGGGAGTATACAGTGAGACATGGTACACAGTGAGACAGCAGCCACTTTGACATATAGTTTTAACTTTTTATTTAAGCTGGCGCACACACATAACGACCTCATCTTATGCAACATGTGGATGTATTTTAGGCACTTCAGTTACTCGTCCGACAAAATAGTAAATAATTTCTTATTTTATAGTGGTTATAGTTACATAAATGTCCATTTTAGAGTTTATTTCCTTCAATATGACATATATTTACTTAACCAAACCTAGCTATATCTAATAATAGACTATTTCGGCAAAACAACATAAACTTTTTAAAGCGATGAAATTGATGTAACAGATGTGGCATCCATTTTGTTACAACGTAACAAAAGCACACACTGAGACACACAGTGAGACACAGAGTGAGACGCGTCTTATTGTGTACCTACTATGTGGTTCTGATATTAAAAAATTTATTTATTAATAAAAGAAGGTTTTTTTCTCTCTCTCTCTCTCTCTTTCTCTGTGTGCGTGTGTTTGTGCGATGGCTAGGGAAATTTAATAAACGTAAAATGCTGAAAATTTGCATGAAGGTAGATCAAGGTCTGCCATTGTCCGCTTGAGGCTCATATTTTTAATATTTTGAAAATCTAGAAATATTAATTAGAAATCATAAACTGCAGAAAATTATTGATAGAGAGTAAAAATGTATGATTTATGAAAATATATACATTGTCTTACTGTGAACCACAAGTGATACACAGTGAGACAATTTTCGATACTCCGTTATGCTGCTTCTGCGCTTTTATAAATAAATTTTTTAAAACTATTTGTACATTAATGTGTTGCGTATTTGTGTAGCTTAAAGATGTAGCAATTTTTTTTTTCAAAAGAATAAAAATCGTCACCATTTGTTAAGTAATAATAATTTTCGTCTCACTGTGTAGTACCCTCCCCTACACATCTCGTAGGATTGTCCCAGGGTGACCCCTTGAACTGTCATAAATAGGCATCGTCCTACTGTCAGAAATTAATTTGACAGTCAGTGGAGACATGTATTTCAAAAAAAACACGTAGAAAATTCTAATTGATAAAAAGGGAATTTACATATGATGAATTTATCGGTTAGAACATTAATTTTTACTATCCATCAAGTATTTCCAATGTACAGGTCGGAAGTTATATATTGTAGAAAGTTCACTTTTCTTCCTTTTGCGCTGTTCATAGGAAAAGAGGCGTAAAATGGATTTTTGAAGTTTCATGTGTGCTAATATTTATGTCAGCCTTTATAAATAAATAGATGGAAATCGTCAAAACATGCTGAAAAAATAATTACTTTAAAAATATCAGGAAAATAAGATTATTTATTCTTAAAGAGTGGGGGAAGCAGGAGAGAGCATGAAACAGTGTATCAAAACTTTTATTTTAAAAGTTTTTTCCCCCAAGTGAAATACAGTACTGTTTTCGATGTAAACTCTAAACAAACAATTCGATTTTTTTTTTCTCCTTATCGAATATAAAGTTATCTGCGATTAAAGAGGGCGAAATAATCTTTAAGAAATTTATGGTGTCCAGAACATTTGGAGCCGTGATTTATACGGGACAACTGGCAAAGCTAATTTGTTTTATTCTCGCATCATTTTATCTGCCATTAAATAAGGTGAATATTTCTACTTCCAAAAAGTGGTGCCAATCAAACAATCTAATTTTCTTTTAAATGTAGCCTATACTTATCAGGTACAACGCTTAAGGGGTTTTAATATCAAATGAGTTGTCACTAATTCAATTACAACACGTTTTCAGTACTTCCTATTATTCCATATTTTATTTGGTTGCAATGTCTTTTTAAAATGATTTTTGTGAAAGATCATTGGAAACGGCATCAAACATGCCGTCATATACATATGTCCATAATTAAACGACCCTATTTTAAAGTTGCTCCCTCTCGCACAGGAAGCCTTCATCTCTGAGCTTTTCGCCATTTAACAATCATATTTTTCCTGAAGATGGCTATAGAAACAGCTCGAAACGTAGAATTTATCTTTTAGCTAATTAAAGTTCCAAACGAATGTTCAACTTATTACCAATCCTTGGTTCAACCTATTACCAAATTATGGTTCAACCTATGACCTAACTATGGTCCAAATAAAGTACCAAAGGACGGAGAAAGTTTTTACCATCTTATGGTTGCAGCTACGCTTGTGCCATCTTTTCGTGAAACTTTGAACCAAATTTTTAACAGTGTAGTACTAGGGTTCCAAGCGCAGCAAAAATTCATTACCATCTGTATTTAAATTAAAAATAAAGAGTTAAACGTGAAAATTTAAAAAGTAGTGCTCTGTGATACCGCTAACAGCTTTTAAAGTTAAAAACAGTACCGACTAAATATTGAGTTATCATGGCACCTATTGTTACAGTATTTATTGTGTATCAATTTTCATAAGCTTTGGAAGCATATAAATACTTTGTCATATAATAATTTCTTTATATTTATATGTGGAGATTTCGCAAGGAACACCTGCATTAGACTGAGTGTCTCCGTATTTTCCGCTTCGAGATTAAAAAGGAAATGAGCCTTTACGAAGCGGTGTGAAGTGAAAATGCCGAAGAAGTAAAGAGAACGAAATGAGTTTCTACGACGCAGGGTTTTGTTAAAAAGAATAGAACATATTTCGGAGAAATAAGATTGAATATTTACACGACGTAAGAAAATCTCAGAAATATATTCGACGACGTCTTGAATTATTGACTTTAAGCTAATTAAAGAACGAGAAGAGTGTTCATATCTGTATTTTTTGTTCATGTATTCGTCTAAATAAATGTCAGTGTTTGTCCTAAAAGTGAGTTGTGAGTTAAGTATGGAGTCTCGCCCCCATAAATGGGAGTCAGAAGTGACAGTTAACCCACCAATATGATTAATTAGAGTTATTCATCCTACATATTCAAGCCGGATATTATTCTAACGGTGAGTTCTTTATTATTATTTTGATTATGAAGTTAGTTGAAATACCAGAACTGGAAGTTGCGTATAAAAACGAACGAACGCATAAAATTAAATTGCTGCATAAATTCCTATTTGATGCTGACGGTGATCTCTCTAATAGAAAGAGAATACGTGATTTTACTGGCTTCGGTTTTCGAACCGACAGCACCGAATTCAAAAATAAAATAACTAAAGTTCAAACTGATTTTTCATTAAATGATCTGATTACAGTGTGCAATCTACTTTGTATTGATAATGAGGGATCTTTAAACGATCTCGCAACCCGATTAGTGACATACCTTTCAGACTTGACCTTACTACAAAATAATATTATACAAAATGAAAGTGACACCGACTCGGAACCCGAACTGCCTTCAAATAATATGACTTCAAGTAATAACACTCAATTATCAAATTTTGACAAACAACAGCAATTTCCAGTTCAAAGTTTTATGCAATCGTCTATTAATTTTACTGATATTGAAAGTGTAATACCTCCTTTCGATGGTAGTTCTTTTAGTGATATACAGGTATGGTTTAATAATTTTGAGGATGTTACTAATATGTTTAATTTATCTGACTTTCATAAATTCATATTTTGTAAAAGATCATTACAAGGAAAAGCCCAGTTATTAGCACAAACAGAATTTCATATAAATTCATATGACAAACTTAAACAACTCTTAATATCAGAATTTAGCACCACTTATAATTCTGCCAAGTTATATGATATATTAAATAAACGAAAATTGCAAGAAAATGAATCAATAGAAGAATATTTTCTTATCATGAAACAAATATGCTCGCGTGGTAAAATCGAGGATTCCGCATTAATGCAATACATCATAAACGGCATACCCGACCCCGTTTTCAGAAAATCAATGTTATATGGATGCCAATCCATTGTAGAATTCAAAACTAAAGCTGTCCTTAATTTCCCAGAACCTAAAAGTATAAAAGATGTACATTCATTTATCGGATTAACTTCATATTTTCGTAAATTCATTCAAGATTACTCTTTAATAGCTAAGCCTTTAAGAGATCTTCTTAGAAAGGACACTAAATTTCACTTTGGCGACCAGCAACGAAATGCATTTAATCAGCTGAAACACATCCTTTCTTCAGGTCCCGTTTTAAGCATTTATAACCCTAGTAACGAAACAGAAGTTCACTGTGATGCATCTATTGACGGTTACGGAGCAGTCCTCCTTCAAAAGTCTTCTATTGACAATCAATTTCACCCTGTCTATTTTATGAGCAAAAAAACCACAGATGCCGAACGTAAATATTCGAGTTATGAATTAGAAGTTTTAGCTGTCATAGAATCCCTTAAAAAATTTCGCGTTTACATTCTAGGTATTCCTTTCAAGATAGTCACAGATTGCAACGCATTCGCCCTTACTATGAATAAAAAAGATCTTTGCACCAAGATTGCTCGATGGGCTTTAATGTTAGCTGACTACAACTATACAATCGAACACAGACAAGGTACACGCATGCGCCATGTCGACGCTTTAAGTAGAAATCCAATATGTATGGTCATTCAAGATAGTTTTACTATCAAAATCATACAATCACAGAACACTGACGAACATATACAGGCCATCAAAGAAATTTTGAAAACAAAGCCATATGACAACTATTTCCTTAAAAATAACGTTCTCTATAAAAATCATAAAGGTATCGATCTGATAGTTGTGCCGGATGAAATGCAGCTAAATGTCATTAAACACGTTCATGACAAAGGACATTTTGGCCGTAAACGCTGTGAAGAACTCCTTAACGAAGAATTTCTCATCCCTAATATGTCAAATAAAATTGATAAAATTATAGCAAATTGTGTAACATGCCTTTTGTATAATCGCAAACGTGACAAACAAGAAGGTGAATTACATCCCTTACCTAAAGAAGAGACTGCTCTCCAAACCTACCACATTGATCATTTAGGCCCTCTTGAAACAATCAACAAAAATTATAAACATATTTTGTCTTTAATAGACGCATTTACTAAATTCGTCTGGTTGTATCCATGTAAAAGTACTTCTGCTACCGAAGTTATATCAAAATTACGACAACAAAGTCATACTTTTGGCAATCCTTCCATTATCATTAGCGATAAAGGTCCTGCATTTACAAGCAAAGAATTTGCTGATTATTGTCAAGATGAAAATATAAAGCACGAGACAGTTACAACTGGCCTTCCCCGTGCCAATGGTCAAGTAGAGCGACTTAATTCCACCATAATTTCTGTAATCTCTAAAATGTCCAAAGACGAACCGACCAAATGGTTTAAACATGTTCCTAAAGTTCAACAAGTCATTAATTCAACTTACCAAAGAAGCATTAAGAGAACACCGTTTGAAATATTATTTGGTACAAAAATGAAACAGAAAGAAGATGTACAAATTATTGACCTCTTAAACAGTGCAGTCGAAGAACAATTTATGAAAGACAGAGAAGAGCTCCGTAAAGAAGCCAAGAAGAATATTCTGGAAATTCAACAAGAAAACCGCAAGCACTATAATTTACGACGTAAGAAACCCCGTAAGTACAAGCTTGGTGACCTTGTAGCAATTAAGAGAACCCAGCAAGGACCAGGTTTAAAGTTGAAATCTAAATTCTTAGGTCCGTATAAAGTAATCAAAGTGAAGTCTAACGACACCTACGACGTAACGAAAATCTCATCAACCGAAGGATCGATAAATACTAGCTCCTGTGCTGAATACATGAAACCTTGGCCTGACGAAAACTGAAACTTAAAAGAAAAAAAAAAAAAAAATTTTTTTAAATCTTTTCTTTCTGTGTCCTATAAACATTTTACAAATCACTGCTTTCAAAGAAATCTCTATAAGATGTTACGCTACTTCAACTATGATGTGCAGATTAATTTTTTTTTCTTCTTTTCCCCTAAGAACAGTTACTGGTTTTTGTTTTTTGTTTTTCAGATTCTATTTTACCACATGTCGCTGCGGCAGCTCCAGATGTCAGGACGGCCGCTTGTGGAGATTTCGCAAGGAACACCTGCATTAGACTGAGTGTCTCCGTATTTTCCGCTTCGAGATTAAAAAGGAAATGAGCCTTTACGAAGCGGTGTGAAGTGAAAATGCCGAAGAAGTAAAGAGAACGAAATGAGTTTCTACGACGCAGGGTTTTGTTAAAAAGAATAGAACATATTTCGGAGAAATAAGATTGAATATTTACACGACGTAAGAAAATCTCAGAAATATATTCGACGACGTCTTGAATTATTGACTTTAAGCTAATTAAAGAACGAGAAGAGTGTTCATATCTGTATTTTTTGTTCGTGTATTCGTCTAAATAAATGTCAGTGTTTGTCCTAAAAGTGAGTTGTGAGCTAAGTATGGAGTCTCGCCCCCATATATATACGTTAAAGTAAAACTGTTAAATTTTATTGTGATTTGGAAATATTAAACTTATAAGTACATTTTCATATTCCCTTATGTAGAAAACTCCCACCATAACACAAATTAATTAAAAGCGCTGGTTACTTGATATAATAATTTATTTAACACACAGAAGCAGCGCACCGCCGCTTTCTCCGACACTCACATCTCAACACCATACTCAAAGCTTAGTTCAGTTCACTTCAAATTATAGTCACTGTAATTTTAATTATAGGTGAAGCGGCATGTCTCGCTACATGGAACATACCGGCCCCCATTGACATGTTTATAACATTCAATAACAATTTTTACCAAGTACTCTAAATTACACAATTAATACAAAAATTCACTATATACGTTAATTTAAATATAATCCTTTGAAAAAAAATATCAATACAACAAACATACATACAAAATTACCTTTTTTTTTTTTAGTTTTAATTGTCATTGGCATCAGGCATGGGTAGAATACACAATTTACTTATCGACCTTTTAAAGGTTCCATTTTGAGTGTTTACTTTAACTACTCGAATTTTGTTATCGTTACCGTGATACACCTCAATAATTCTGCCTAATGGCCACTTATTTGTTGGTAAATTCTCTTCTACTAACACCACTAAATCTCCGATTTTTACATTATCTTTTTCAAATCTCCATTTACCTCTTTGTTGTAATTCACTTAAATAATTATGATGCCATTTACGCCAAAAAAGTTGTAGAATTTTAGTTATCCGTTGCCATTTTTTGAGGCGATTTTCTCTTACATTGGTTAAATCAGGCTCAATAATGGAATTTAACGGCCTGTTTATCAGAAAATGAGCCGGAGTTAGGACTCCCAAAATCATTCTCATCATCTGATAATGTACTCAAAGGCCTGGAATTTAGAATTCCCTCAATTTGTATGACTACAGTAAGAAGTTCCTCGTAAGTGAGATTAGCACCTCCCACAACTCTCTTAAAGTGATACTTAAATGATTTTATAGCGGCCTCCCAAAGACCCCCGAAATTGGGTGCCCTGGGAGGGATAAATTTCCACTCAATGCCTTCCGTGGATAAATATGCTGCTAATTTCTCATCAGGTTTTTTTACTAGCTCATAAAAAGCCTTAAGAATCTTATTTGCACCAATAAAATTTTTCGCATTATCCGAATACAATTTGGCACATTTACCTCTGCGTGCAATGAATCTTTTCAATGCAGCAATAAATGATTCGGAGGTTAAGTCTGAAACAATTTCTATATGTACAGCTTTAAATACAAAACAAACAAAAATACAGATATAAATTTTTTGCAAGATAGTTCTACGTGCATACCCCACTTTGACCATAAATGGGCCACACAGATCTACTCCCGAAATATTAAAGCAGTAGTCCAATTGGACTCTATCCCTGGGCAAATCGTCCATTAATTGATTTCCAATAACTGGTTTAGCTTTAAAACATGGGATGCACTGATGAACTACCTTTCGACATGTTGCACGACCATTTATTGGCCAAAATTTTTCTCTTACCAAAGAAAGTAATGTTGAAGCACCGACATGAAGGTATTTTTTATGATAATAATTTATAACAATTACAGTAAAACTATTAGATTTAGGTAAAATCGCTGGGTGCTTTCTCGCAAAATTTAAATCACTATTATCTAACCGGCCTCCAACCCTTAAAATTCCAAATTCATCTAAGTACGGGTTGAGGCTTTTTAGCTTACTACTTGGACTTACCATACCTTTGGTCTGCAGACTACGTATGTCTGCATTGAATTCTGCCCTTTGGACAGATTTAATTAAATAAATTTCCGCTTGCTCCAAGTCTGAAGTTGATAAAGGCCCACCACACTTATAAAGTGGGTTTCTTGCATTCATGACAAACCTGAAAATATAACTAAGAATGCGTAAAATAGTTATATAATTATTACTAAGATTAATTAAGTCATTAACAAAACAGTTATCTGTAACATTACAGTTCATTACACTAACTTCATTAAAAGGATTTGAATTTGTTTTGAGCTCTTTTTTGAACTCTTCATTAGCTTCTGGTATTATTACTGAATTTTGGTGATAGTTAGTGTTATTAAGAAAAATGGGTCCACGCCACCACAAGTCACAATCAATAAGTTTATCTGGATCCATACCTCGTGAAAGTTTACCAGCTGGATTATGTTCAGAGCAGATATGACACCACTGTTCAGGACTAGAGTTTTCCTGAATTTTGGCCACCCTATTTTGCACAAATTGTTTGAGATCAATAGGTTCCTTTTGAATCCACGCTAACACTATAGTTGAATCAGACCACAGGAAAACATTAGTAATTATTACTTTCATGGATGATAATATTGAATTTTTATTGTGAAATCACGGCAGTTAAATAACTGAGCTTCTCTTCATGAATTATATTTAGAAAATAATGTTTTCCCTTTTAACATCTTCACAAAAAAGGAGAAAGATAAAATTGGCATGCTCCTACCTTTATTTTCAGCGTTGATCGAATCCGCGTAAGGTAATCCAACCTGCTATAAAAATCCAAAGTGAATCAGCACGAAAATATTCCACTCAGTAACAAAAGAGGGCACAGGATTACAGGACTACACTATTTAATTAAATGAACATAGATAAAGTTAAAATTAAATTTACATTCAAAGTTATATATTTAATTAACATATTATTTCTTTAAGATTTTTCAGAGCGCAGACACACTGCGTGTTTTGCTTAGGGCATATATTTAGAGACTGACTAAAAAAAAGAAAGAAAAGTTTTCAGTTCATTAGTCTTTCTTATTGCATCTCGTTGTGCAACACTTTTATGTATACCAGATGTTGGAAATTCCTTTTTTTTTCTCTCTGCACGTGAAAAGAGGGAAAAATGGGTAGTTGCTTTCCACTCAGATAAAAAAACGATTTCATCTATCAAATGCAATCTTGAAACACAGCTGTAATTATTTCACAGTGTCTTGCAATTTCGGTAAATCATTATTCACTTTCTAACACCCCTGCTTGATTTCTGAAGTTGCAATAGTTCTTAAGTTCAAGTTGTCTCTGTGTTTGATAAAGTCAGGTTTGGGAAGGGGCTTCGTAAAGATGTCTGCAGTCATTTCTTTACTGGGACAATATTCTAATTCTATGATTCCCTTCTCTCGTAAATCTTTAATTGAATTAAATTTGATATCCACGTGCTTTGTTTTTGAATGATGTTTATAATTTTGAGTCATCTTGATGCATGACACATTATCCTCATACAGAATAATTGGTAGGTTTTGGTTTAAATCTAGATCCTTTAATAGCTTTATCAACCATATGGTTTCTTGTGCTGATGTGGCTGCGGAAATATACTCAGCCTCAGCAGATGATAATGCAACTGAGTTTTGCTTTTTTGTTGACCAGGAAATCGCTGCATTTCCTAATTTACTTAAATTTCCTGTGGTTGATTTTCGATCACTTTTATCTCCTGCCCAATCTGAATCTGCAAATGTCGTCAGAATCGGATCATATTCGTTGCTTATAACTAATTTTAATTCTTGTGTTGTTTTTAAATATCTTATAACCCTCTTGACTGCCCTCCAGTCTTTTTCTCTTGGTTTCTCATTTCTGCGACTAAGGATGTTAATAGGCCGCTGAAATATCTGGACGAGTTATCGTAGCTATGTATAGCAATGCCCCTATGGCTTGTCTATACTTATGATTATTAGGTAGTAAATTTTCATCGTCATCTAAGTTTAAGTAACCTGCCTCCATCGGAGTATCACAAGGTTTAGAGTCCTTTAAATTAAATTTTTCAATCAGTTCTTTTATTTTATTTTCCTGATCGAGTGCATAAGTTCCTTCTTTAATCCTTTTTATGTTTATGCCTAAGTAGTAATTTACCATACCTAAATTTTTCACTTCGTATTCTTTACTAAGTTGTTTCATTATTTCATTTATTTCCTTAGTATCTCCTGAAATTAACAGATCGTCGACATAAATGATGATATAAGTTTTATTTCCGTTAGTTTCTCGTGTGAAGAGACATGGATCAGCGGTGCTTTGCACAAAACCTAGTTTGTTTAAACTTTCAGCTATTTTAATATTCCATGCTCTTGCTGCTTGTTTTAGGCCATATATAGCCTTTCTTAGCTTACATACTTTATTTTCTTCACCCGGTTTAATATGTCCTTCTGGTTGCGACATATAAACAACTTCTTCTAAATTTCCATGGAGAAACGCGGTTTTAATATCTAAATGGTTTACATTTAAGTTTTTGTGAGCTGCACACGCTAGAAATGCTCTTAGCGTTGTATAGGCTACTACTGGTGCAAAGGTTTCATAATAGTCACTACCAAATTTTTGAGAATAGCCTTTCGCTACCAAACGCGCTTTGTATTTATTAATTTCTCCATTTGAATTATATTTAACCGTAAAAACCCACTTATTTCCAATTACTTTTACGCCTGGTGGAGGATCAACTAGATCCCAGGTGTTATTTTTTATTAATGAAGCAATTTCTTCACTAGTTGCTTCGTACCATTGGTTTTTCTCATGTGGATTGTTTAGATTTTTAATATCTTCGAAATTTTTCGGCTCTATAATTTTATTTTCTTTAGTAATGTATGCGAGTCTGTCTGGTGGAACACCTCTATTCGATCTTTGTGATCTTCTAGGTTCATTTGTTGTATTTTCCTCACTGTTTGTTTGTTTTTCTTCCTGCATACTTATTATAATTTCTGAGGAATTTTCCCCTGCTTTTTCGGGTTGTTTCTGAACTTCGGTATCATTTTTCAGATTTAAATTTGGTGTTGTGTTTGAATTAAAGTTTTCTAGAAATCTGACGGTTCTTGCTCGTATAATTTTATTATTACCAGTATAGATCCTATAACTTTTAGATCTATTGTCGTAACCGACAAAAATTCCTTCAATCGCTTTATCATCAAGTTTTCCTCTTTGGGATTTGTCGAGATAAGCGTAAGCTTTGCAGCCAAACATTCTAATGTTGCTTAAATCCGGTATTTTATTTGTCCATAATTGGTATGGAGTAGAATTGTGAGCTTTCGTGGGGAGTCGATTAGTTAAGTATACCGCTGTATTTAGAGCTTCACCCCAAAACTTCTGAGGTAGTTTCGCTTCCGATAACAGGCATCGCGTCATTTCAACTAGTGTACGATTCTTCCTCTCCGAAACACCGTTTTGAGCTGGAGAATTTGGCACGGTTAGCTGATGGTGTATACCTGCTTCTTTTAAGTAATTTTCTATCTCATCACTGGTATATTCCCCGCCGTTGTCAGTTCTTAATTCCTTTATATTGCGACCGAATTTATTTTTCGTTATGGCTACGTACTCTTTTAGTTTAGTGATGACTTCACTTTTCTTTGATAAAAGAAATACCATTGTAAATCTACTGAAATCATCAGTAAATGTGAGAAAGAATTTCTTTCCTCCCATACTTTCTGTTGGCATCGGGCCACATACATCAGAATGAACCAAATCGAGAATTTTACTAGCTTTGTTTGTAGCTTGTTTAGGATACGGAGCATTTGTTAATTTACATTTTATGCAACTTTCGCATATTACTTCATGTTTACAATTTTCCATATTAAAACCTGTTGCTAAACTTTTAGTTTGCAGTTGCTTTAAAGCATTTATATCTCTGTGTCCGAATCTCCTATGCATGAGTTCAATACAGTTTTTATTCTTGCATTGATGAGCTAAATTCGCATAGTTTACTTGTTTATGTTTGTAAAGGTCTACTTCATATAAATTACCTTTAATTTTCCCTTCTATAAAGGTTATGCCGTTTTGGATTAATTTACAGGTTTCGTTTTCAAAAATGAGTTTACACCCATGCTTCACTGCTTTATTAACAGACATTAAATTTGACTGTATTTCTGGCACGTACAAAACTTCATTTAAAGTAATGTCGTTTGATTGTGTTTGTAATTTTATTGTGCCTGTCCCGTGTGAAGCAAGAATTTTTCCGTTCGCAATCGTGACTGTGTTCTTATTATTTGTATCAATGTCACTGAATAGGTTTATGTCGTTACAAAGGTGTGAAGAGCTCCCTGAATCAATTATCCAGGTAGATTTATTTTCAATGTTCGCGTAAAAGGAACAATTGTTTTGAGACACCTTTGTATCTAAAGTGGTTTTGTTTTCTTTGCTACTATTCCCCAGAGTCTGTGTGTTTGTTTGTACTTCTACTTCCGGAGTGATTTTGTTCGTTTCAGAACATAATGCAGCATTCTGTCTCCCTTTATTCATTGTTTGGTTTTTAGAATTTGAATTTTTATTCTTAAGGAACCAACAATTTAATTTTATGTGATATCGTCTTTTACAATATGTACAAAACATATTTTGTTCTTGTTTGCGATATTGTGGTTTAGTATTATTTTTTTCTGCTTTGTACGCATTTTCGCGCGACGTATTATTCGAGCTATCTTGTCTCCTTTGATACTCATCGGTCAATTTTCCTTTTATAAATTCAGAGTTTAACTCCTCTTCATTTCTCGCTTCAAGTGCGATAATCAAAGTATCATAACTCGGTGGGAGGGAGCATAAAAGTAACGCGGATAAATGCGTGTCCTTAATTTCTTCCCCTATCGCCTTTAATCTGTCGGCTGTTTCTATTATTTTTACGATATGACTTATCATATCTCCGTTTTCCCCGAGTTTTATACTGTATAACTTTCTGAGTAAATATAATTTGCTCGAAAGGTTTGCGCGCTCGTGTATAGTTTTTAAAACATTCCAAGTTGTCTTGGCTGTCGTTTCATTTTTCACATAAATAAGTTGTGAGTCTTCTAAAGTTAATATAATTGTAGCCCTAGCACG
This sequence comes from Maratus speciosus, assembly GCA_963932465.1. Taxonomy (NCBI): domain Eukaryota; kingdom Metazoa; phylum Arthropoda; class Arachnida; order Araneae; family Salticidae; genus Maratus; species Maratus speciosus. Next base: position 23,189,440 of record OZ010790.1, on the reverse strand, counting down.
ATTATCTCGCTTAGTCCACCCAGTAGTTAGTGGTGTTGGGGGGTCATCCTGTGTATAATTAAATAAATCTTCCCTCATTAGGAGCATCTGGGTTTTAAAACTCCATTGGGCATAGTTATGCGGATTTAATTTTTCGATATTAAAAGTTTCTTTTAGGGAGGAGGCCATTGTTTTATCTTTAAAAGGTTTCTTTTATTTTAGTTTCTTAACTTTCAAGAGTTTTCGTTTATTTTCATTTATTGTCACAATAGTTTAAATAGAAGAGAGCGGTAACTTGCCGTGTTCACAGCCTTCAGTCTGTTCTCATAATCTATTGAATTTTTATTGTGAAATCACGGCAGTTAAATAACTGAGCTTCTCTTCATGAATTATATTTAGAAAATAATGTTTTCCCTTTTAACATCTTCACAAAAAAGGAGAAAGATAAAATTGGCATGCTCCTACCTTTATTTTCAGCGTTGATCGAATCCGCGTAAGGTAATCCAACCTGCTATAAAAATCCAAAGTGAATCAGCACGAAAATATTCCACTCAGTAACAAAAGAGGGCACAGGATCACAGGACTACACTATTTAATTAAATGAACATAGATAAAGTTAAAATTAAATTTACATTCAAAGTTATATATTTAATTAACATATTATTTCTTTAAGATTTTTCAGAGCGCAGACACACTGCGTGTTTTGCTTAGGGCATATATTTAGAGACTGACTAAAAAAAGAAAGAAAAGTTTTCAGTTCATTAGTCTTTCTTATTGCATCTCGTTGTGCAAATCATTATTCACTTTCTAACAGATAAGACTCTTTTTACCAGCTTGGTTAGCAAAACTGCGGCGCATAGTTCAAGTCTGGGAATAGTTAGACTCTTTACTGGTGTAACACGTGATTTACTAGCTATTAAATTCACCATCACATTTCCTAGAGAATCGCAAGATTTACAATAAACTGCTGCTCCAAACAACGTTCTGAGGCATCTGCAAAGCCATGTATTTCAACAATTTCTGGGTTTTCAATTATAATGCGTCGACTTATTTGTATATTATTAAGACTTTTAAGCGATATAAGAAATTGTTGCCACTCGTCATATTCTGACTCAGGGAGCTCGTCATTCCAGTCAATATTAAGTCGCCACAATCTCTGCATAAATATTTTGGCTTTCGCTATAACTGGGCCAAGAAGTCCTAGCGGATCAAAAATTCTAGCAATTGTCGACAATACTTGTCGCTTGGTATAGGAATCGCTCAATTCTACTTTAACTCTAAATAGGAAACAGTCATCACCTGGGTTCCACGAAACCCCTAATGTTTTAGTCTCACTGTTGTTCTCAAATTTATACCCTTCTCCAGGTGTCAGCGACAGATTTTTATCACTTGTGCACCATTTCTGAAGTTGCATACCTGCCTTCTGCATAATCGCTATGAGTTGCCACTGCAACTCTTTGGCTTCCTCACGCGTAGGTGCACCACACAAAATGTCATCCATATACATGTTTTCACGAAGAACTGGGGCTGCCAATGGAAAATTATTTCCTTCATCAATTGACAATTGATTGAGCGTTTTCATAGCTAAATAGGGCGCGCTGACCGTTCCATAAGTTACCGTTTGTAATTCGAAAATTTTTGGTTCTTCTTCAAAATTATCGTTCCATAAAATTCTCTGCAACGAATGCTGACTAGGGTCAATGTTAATCATTCTATACATCATCTTTACATCTGCAGTTAAAGCATAAACATGTTCACGGAAGCTAATCATAATTGTAAATAAGTCGTTTTGGATGACTCCGCCATTATATTGTAATGAATTTAGGGATGTCCCATTTGTTGTCGCGGCAGAACAATTAAAAACAACTCTGAGTTTAGTTGTCGATTTTTCTGGACGAAATATACCATGATGCGGAGCATAGTACGCAATATCAGGTTCTTTTGCTTCTTTCACCTGTTTCATATGCCCTAAATTTTCGTATTCCTTTAAGAATTCTTTATACAGATTAAAATATTGCTCATCCCTTGATAAGCGAGTCCACAGCGATTTGAGTTTTTTGAGAGCAAGATCCCCAGATTGGCCTAAACACGAAGGATTTTCCTTTAAAGGCATTTTCACTACGTATCTACCTTCTGCATTTCTCGAATGCGTACGCGCAAAATGTTTCTCGCATATCTCAAATTCTTTACTTTTTGGTAACTCTACCTCAATGTTTTCGACTTCCCAAAACTTTTTTAATGTTTTGTTTAAATCCTCCTCCTGAATTAGCCCACAATGAACTTTAACCTCATCTCCCTGTTCTATGCTTCCACTAGCCACGTATCCAAATACAGTATTTTGAAAAAGTAATTTCGAACTCTGAAAATATATTTGTCCTGGTCTTAATAATTCATAATATATTTCCGCACCTATCAACAGATCAATTTTATCAGGAAAATTAAATCGGTAATCTGCTAACATAGTCAAATCAGGGACCTCAACATTTACATTAATCACTCTTTGCGGAATTAAATCTGTAATTTTCTTTACAACTAACATATCCAATTCCCTTTCAAAACTTTTATCTCTATTCGCGATTGCTGTCTTTAAGCAACCCTTTACTGTGATAGATGAATCATCTAAACACGAAATTAAAGTGTTTGTTTTATTAATTTTAAGTTGCAGCCGATTAGCACACTGAGAAGTTATCAAACACGATTGCGAGCCGACAGCCAATAAACATCTAATTTCCTGCCATTCCGAAAATTTATCCTTAATGAACAGGCGAGCTGTACTCAATAACACAGTTTTTGTTTTATTTCTTTCGAAGCTAGAGGCGACAGTCTGGCTCGGAGGGACAGAAAATTGTTCTTCGCTTGTTGAACTTTTTATTTCTGCACCTGCTTTAAACACATGACCTCGAAATTTATTTTGATTATTACTCAAATCATTTTCTTCCCTCGGAAAATGAATGAGTGTATTATGGGGTAGTCCACAATGACAGTTTTTATAATTACATTTCTGTACGCAACAATTATAATTTAAACATTTGAAACATGCTTTATTTAATTTCACAACTTCAACTCTTTCTTTTATCGAAAGTTTTTTGAATTGCGGACAAGAATGTAATGCATGATACGCAATCGGTTTACACAAAACACATTTATTATTTTTTGTTTCCGAAAGGAAAACATTTGAGACCCCCCTTTCAGGGTGTGCATTTCGCAATTTATTTCCCGCTATTTGTTTATTTTCACTTGCAAAATTTCTGGAATACGCATTTGATTCATTTCTGTTTTTATTTTTAACCTATAAGAAAACATCGCATTCTCTGCCAAGTTGCTGTGGTTTAAAATATGATTCAGCTTGCTTAATTGCGATATGACTCATTAATTCGCGATCTAACGAATTGAAAATTCTGTCTGAAACAATCAGATCGCATAATGATTTAAAATCATTTACTTCACGCAGACTACAGTAATATAGAAAAATTGATTTCAACCTAGATGCAAATTGAACGTAATTTTCTGACGGTAATTTTTGTGTTTTCCGGAAATTATTTAAACACTCTTGCGCTGTAGGTTGAAATTCCTTTAAGACTATAGTTTTCAATTTATCATAACTAATCAGCTCCTCCTCTGACAAATAAATCATTAAATTACTCGCTTTTTACCCGAGAATGTTTAGAAGAATTTCTGCCTTAAACTCTTCGGGTACATTTTTAGTTTTGAACGCTTTTTCAAGTGATTGAAAGAAAAGATTAAATGACTCAGCTCTCGTCGGTACACGAATAGTTAATGTTTTAACACTTTTAATAAAACTTTCTAGGTTATTGCTCAGTGTTTCAGTTTCCGATTTTTCTGTTAAGGACGTCAAATTTTCGCGGGAACCTCTTCGCACTTTGGCCAATTCTAATTCTTTTTCTAACTGAGCTAATTTAATTTTTTCATATTCAGAATTTTGGGAAGGTTCTTTGCGAATATTTGCTATTTCTAACTCTTTTTCTAATTGCGCTAATTTAATTTTCTCTAATTCTAGTTTAGATTTCTCAATTTCTTTTCGCGACTTATACTCCTCAACAACCGAATTGACTACGTCCTTCATTAATTGCTCATTTGAGTAATGCTCACTTTTCTCTATAATATCTCTCAACTCTATAATTTTACTGCTTTCAGGAGCAGTTAAACCTAATTCCTCAACGACAAGCTTAAGCTCGTCTTTATTTAAATTATCAATAACAGACATAATTTAACTAAATCAAAACTAGGAAAATTGCTCTTACCTCAACTCAAACCGCTGCGACAATCACGAAGGCACGAAGTAGCTATTTATGTATTAAATCCAGGGGCACATTTGAAACATTAATATCTCAACACTGAATTCTTCTTAGTCACCAATTTCTCTTATTAGGCACAAATTATCACGACACTCTCACAAAAAAGGTGAACTAAACATCTTTACACACAAATCAAAACTACCTCACATATAGTTCGAATTTGTTCTTATTATCGAAAGCACACTAATTCTTTTTAATTATACTCCTCCATTGGGTCGACGGACCATGTAGAAAACTCCCACCATAACACAAATTAATTAAAAGCGCTGGTTACTTGATATAATAATTTATTTAACACACAGAAGCAGCGCACCGCCGCTTTCTCCGAGACTCACATCTCAACACCATACTCAAAGCTTAGTTCAGTTCACTTCAAATTATAGTCACTGTAATTTTAATTATAGGTGGCGCGGCATGTCTCGCTACATGGAACATCTTAAACTTCTGATTTAAAACACATTTTTAGGTGCGCTCGAAATTCGTTAAATACGTACCACCTATAGTCGTCCGTTGGTCCGTCTGTCCGCATATAACAGAACAAAATATACTAAACCGAATGGTTTGAAATTTAAGATCTATAACGTTGCAGAATTTTGTAGAGACATTTCACATTTTATAAAAATGAAATGTATAGTTCAATTACATTGACAGATTTCGTTACATTACGGGCAATGGGGAAAAGTAGTTTCAAGTGCATTTTAATGATTTTGCATACTTTCGAACATAATGTAATTCATATGCATTTATGAAGTGCATTAAAATATATACATTCTGTTGAATATACGGTGCAAAGAATATTTGTTATTCATTTACAGGGCCACACAAAAGAATTCCGTTACATACTGGTATAGAGATAAACATTTTTTGCGGCATATTTTAATTATATTAAACTATTTTATACTGAAATTGATATACGTTGCTGAGGTTTACTACAAGTTACTTCCGGTATAATAGAAAGTGCATACTATATATAAGGACACACAAAAGATTTCGAATACTATACTGTATCCGAAGCATTGTAAATTAGCGATGATTACTGGAAGTTTATTTTTAGTTGTGATATGAGTCTTTAGGTTTAACTAAAATTTAGCATATTATGTTGTGTGCATAAATGCTGTAGATCATATACAGGGAGAAATTCGAAAGAATTCGCAACGGTTACTGAGTACCAAAAATAGCTTAAAGGTAATTTTTAAATGTGTTATGCATTTTTAAGCTGAACTACATTTAGTATACTAAGGTATTTCTGTAGATTAGAGATAAAATGATATACAGGGTGATGCAAAAAATTGGATAGATGGCCGTCTATGGATGAAAATGTCTGAAACTGTGATTTCAGTAGTTTTAAGCTTGTTTTAGTCTCAGTTAAATTTTAGCTAAATAGTGGCATAAATATAATGATAGTAGGTAAAATACAGGGCTGTACAAAAGTACTATCCAAGTATGCTTCTCACAATTAGTATAAATTTATAAAAGACAAATTTCAACCTATTATGCGTTTTTAACACTTTCTAACATAGCTGAAAAGTATTTATGAATTCGGTTTGTCTGTCCGCTTGGCGGTCTGTCCGTCTGTCTTTCCGAACTCTAATTTGCGTTACTATAGTTGTATTGTTCTATAATTTATACAGAGTGATTCAAAAAAGATGTGAAAAATTTTAAGAGGTGATAGTACACACCCAAACAAACATTTTGTATCAAAGAATGCATGGTCGAAAACGAAACGTAAAAAAGTTAGAGGGCGCAAAAGTTATGTTCTGATACGAGGCAAAAACGCACAATGAACGATTAAGTTAAGTTACGAAAACAAATTTAATGGCATTTGATTACAATAAGTGCTCAAAACATTGACCGGCAGCTGTTATGCACGCAGTACAACGGCGAAGAACAAATTGGCGAATTTTCTGAAACACACCAGGCACCACCGCGCTCGCCAGATCTTTCATGTCTCGATTTTTTTTTGTGAGGACAGCTAAAGGATCTTGTGTATGAGACTCCCATTGAATCCGCAGAAGAACTTGTCGCCAAGCTTTCGGCTGCTGTAGCGGAAGTTCGCGATATGCCTGGTGAGTTTCAGAAAATTCGCCAATCTGTTCTTCGCCGTTGTACTGCGTGCATAACAACTGCCGGTCAATGTTTTGAGCACTTATTTGAAATCAAATGCCATTAAATTTGTTTTCGTAACTTAACTTAATCGTTCATTGTGTGTTTTTGCCTCGTATAAGACCATAACTTTTGGCGCCCTCTAACTTTTTTACGTTTAGTTTTCGACCATGCATTATTTGATACAAAATGTTTGTTTGGGTGTTTACTATCACGTCTTAAAATTTTCCCCATCATTTTTGAATCACCCTGTATATGTTATTGAAATTTACTGTGCCTTGTTCGGTATTGAAAATAATGATTGTAGCGTTCCTAGTTTATTTTCAGCGACTCTCAAAAATACTCCATTACAATATAGTCTACAGGGAAATGTCGTAATACAAATACGTAGTACCCATAGTCGTCGTCTGGTCCGTCAGTCTGTCTGTCCGTGTGTCCATACATAGCAAAAACTACCCAACCGAATGGTTTGAAATTTGATTTATAGAATCGTTGCGAAATTTTGTCATGTCATTTCAAGTTTTATGAAAATCGGATCAAAACTGATAAATGTATTAGCAAGCGTTTTCTTCATTCTATTAAATCCTATCATGCAAAATTAATTCAATGATATCGCATGATAGGTAATGATTCTCGGTTGCCATGGTGATTACGTACTATTTAACATTGAGTCATATTATTTTCACATTACTGAATTCAATATGTAGAATCGTAATAAACTTTGTATTCATGCATTTTTTTATAAGAGTGCAACAGCTAATGCACAAAGATCTGAATATTTCTAAAACTAGTTATACTACGACGATTAAAATAGAAAAGACAACTAATGGTTGATGCAAAAAAGTAATTTTATTAATTTAATGGTCAGTTTCGTTATTCATATTTGCTATAGTTGATGCTCAATGAGATTAGTCTTTTCCTAATTGGAAAATGTTTAATTAACTTTGTAAAGAAAGGAAAAAGGAAAAACGCTCTAAATTATTGCTAAAACTGCAAAATATATTAAGCTTTTTCACTTTTATTTTACATATTAATTATTATTTGAGAAAACTATTGAAATGTTCTATAATGGCAAGTTTAAAGAATTTTTACTGCTGCTAATTAAAGTTTTTTGTTATGTTAGTAATATGTTAGAGATTAATATGTTTTTATGATTAAATTATCGTATATATGTGATAATTTGTCTTAATTCGATACATTTTTTGAAGTTTAATTAGCAGGATTTTTAAGAATCTTTTAAAAACAGTACCTGAACAACAAATAACTTGTATATAAAAAAATCATGTTATATTTTGTTATTTAAATAATCGCTCTTTTTTTATTGGCAATCAAAATAATATATTGGCATCGTTGTGCTTCATTGATTGCATATTATCATTCTTTTGTTATTTTAAAAAATAAAAAATTACTTAATTAGGCAGAATGTAATTAATAAGATCGAGGATTTTTTCTGGAAGTGGTATAATTATGTTTGACATTGCTACTATCAATGATGCGAATTTAAAAAGTATAATAAAGATACTGGCTCTTTATAATGGCCATAAAATAAGTATTTTGCTTTGTTTTCATCAACTACCAAGAAAAGTAAAATCACATTGAAGAAATGAAAAAAATTAAAAAAGTAGAGAAAGTGTTTAATTTAATTAAAAAAAATTCTTTATTCTTCAAGACATTACAAAAGAAAATGTTTGAAAAAAAAATTTAAAGATGACATTTTTTAATGATAATACCTCTAACCAAATTTATTACACCGTATCAATAGAATAATATTTATTTCATAAATAAGAATGCATTCATAAAAGTACATAAAATTGCTAAATGGTACGCAAAACAAGTACCTTTATATTAACTTATATAAATAAATATGATGATAAAAATATATCCATTTATAGAACTGCTTCTGCAGCCGTCCTTCGCACGAACTATGATGTTGAAGTGATCTAAAAATCTAGAAACGAAAGTGTCCTGTATTGGAAACTATTTGTTGCATCTTGACCAATTAGTTCAGCCTTTGACGTCTCATACTGGATGCTTTCGTTTATGGACTTTTAAATCACTTCAACGTCATATTGTATCCTGAGGACGACTGCAAAAGCAGTTCGTAGCATAGATATCATTTTTCTTTTATGATCATATGCATTTATTTATATAAGTTCATATAAATGTTCTTGTTTTGTGTACCATTCAGCAATTTTCTCTGTTTTTATGAATACATTCTTATTTATATTGTTTTCATTGTGCATTTATACAACATGTGTGAATATTTATTTCATTTATATGAGACAGACTAAAATAGTTCTATAAAGAAGTTCTGAATTCACACTGACACATAGCATTGTTTAATGCTTCTCCTTTTACAAATTTCCATTTAATTAAAGAAGTTTAGCGTTATTTATTTATATTCCGTTTCACGTCAAGTATAGCAAATCAGCTTTATGTGCATTAACGGGAAGCAAAAAGAAGTTGTTGAAGCGTGTGGATAAAACCTCTGCATATAATATCTACCTTTCATGCTATTAAAGCGATATCACGCTTTATGTTATTTACTGTTAGTTTTTCGAACTACTGTACTTTATTTCGATTGTAAAACTTCCAGATAAACCGAGATATATACCTCAAAGTGACCCCTTCTAAATGGATATTCTTATTTCTGCTCGTAAATCATATAAAACATGTTTAACACTATTTCTACCGGTGTCAATTGACACCTTTTAAAAGATTTTGATTTATGGTTTTTCCTTTGTAATTTTTAGATTTAAACAATTATAAATCATTTTTAATACATTGAAGACTTTTTATATGCTTATTACATTAAAAAACTAAAAGCAAAAGAAACATAAATCAAAACTTTAAAAGGTGTCAAATGACGCCAGTGGAAATAGTGTTAAGGCTGTCTGCAGCATTGTTATGTAATTTTAATTCATGATAAATGAGATTTCAAATGAATCATATTTATAAATGTGAACGTAGTTTTCTCACAAGAGTAGTTTTATTTTCTCCAACAGTTCAGATTTTATGAAAATAACGCAAATACGTTCTCTCATAAATCAATTTCTAGAATAAACCTTCTTTAAATTAGCAGGAATGGATCTTACACAATCTGAAAAATTCTTTTCCACTTGTTTATATTTATCTTGTTTATATTTATTCAAAATTTTTCAACTTCTTCATTTAACTTAGAAATGACAACTTAAACATAAAATAAACAGCAAAAAATTTTACACATTAAAAAGAAAAATTACATTTAGAAAATTATCTTCTTATACAAGACAGAGAAAGAGAAAAAAAAAAAAAAAAAAAAACTCTAGAGATACGACACCTAGAAAAATTATAAAACTGTATTTCAGAAATTCAGAGAGCATTAATGATATTACGTAAAAAAAAAGTGTTTTTTTATGTAAGCGATATCTCAAAGATTGAGAACCGAGTCTACATTGTTATTCAAAACTGCTCTCCATGCAAAGATAACTCTATCAACGTGCAAGATAAATTCCCATTATTCAACGTATATTTTTTCCTTTGTGATTTTCTTGGAATTAGTTTCCGTAAACGGAAAAAATGGGAGAAATGTGCCTGGCTTTTTTATTTTTACTTTATTTGTTCACGATGTAAATAAAGGCAGATGTTTCTTCTTAATCTAGCCAATCTCCCACTAATCTTCCGTAATATGTGGATTAATTTGACAAAGCTTTAATGCATTTTGTACCAGAATTTTTTTAAGAAATGAAATTAAATAAATTCCACGTATAAGCCTGACCCCCGGTAGTTTTTTCGCCTGTCCTCTTGGAACTAATGAAATTTTTTATTTCATTTTCTTCCTTTTTCTCTTTTACATTGTTAAACTTTAAGTACTTAATATTTTGTAATACTTTCTCTTAGCTCTTTTTAGTTATTTTTCTTATGGTGGCCCCCAACCGCGTTTAAACATAATTTTTTTTTAACACGAATCACCTCTATACTGGATGTTAAATGTCCACGCAACTAGGAAGTCCATCAACCAGAACACATTGTTCAATTGACATCAAATAAAGAATCATTAAATAAATTTTCCGGTTTGAGACGTTGTAAAAACGTTTTAATTGGTTTGTTTTTTAATTTTTATTTTAATTTTAATTTTATTTATTTTTGCTAGTTTATTTTATTCTTTGTTTTTAACTTTCAACGTTCATGAATTTTTAAATTTTGGTTTCACACCAGAACTCTTAAACGTCATTAACGATATTTTTTAGAGTTTTTAAAGATGTAAAAGACTTCGTGGAAGTCCAAAAAAAAGTGGAAATAGGAGAAGAAATAATACTAGCTTTAAGCTTTAGGAACGTCAAAACAATATTAATGATTGGGACGCAATGGAAGGTTGGGTACACACAGCGTCCGCTACACACGCATGCGTACATTTGCAAACATACATTCCTATGTAAAATCGGTTTCCTGACGTATTGACTACCTCCCCACGAAATTTGAACAATTTCCCACGAGTTTTCAATCATCCTGTAGAGCATCAAATACATACTGATGGCGCGTGTAATGGAAAAATCTGCCACTTTTTGTGTGTGTGTTATCATATTTAAAGCAAAGGTGAGCATGCCTGTTAAATGTTTCATTATAGTATACTTCAGTTTTCAGAAAGTTATTATCGTCAGCCAAAGTTGGATTAGACTACAACACCCTGTATTTGTCACTAAATAAGCGGTTTGTGACCCTATTTTCTTTGGTAATTATTTCTCGTCTGTATGGGTACTATCACCCTTCTTATTTTGTAAAAACAATTTAGACTCTCCCTGTATATTGTAGCTTTTAACCTCCACATTCAATACCAATTAAAAACATACAGGGGAAATCGTAGATCATTATTATTAAACTTGTTTAAACTATTGAATTTTTTACATTGTTAAAACATGTTTAATAATATTCCACTCTTATTTTACAAAAAATAAGCTATCGGTTTAAAATATAACAAAATAACTTTTATAAACTACTATCATTTCTAATTTTTAACGAAAATTGTATCTTTCTTTATGCCAAAATAAAGTTTTAAATTAATATTGTAGCTATCTAATAATTTAGTATTTTATTCAAAAATTTATGCACATAATTTTCTTTTATAAAGTTTCAATTACTTTAAATTTTTACAGTTTCATTTTCCTTATAACTTAAAAAACTTTTCGAAATTGACTCTATATTCTTATAATTTATGCATATGTAATTAAACTATTGTACTTTGTACTATAATGTTTTGTAACATGCTATCTGAAATTAAAAATAGTTCCTCAACTATGCATTTACTAACTTTATTTCTTTTTCAATTTTAATCTGCTTTGAAAACTGATCTGATTTAAAATAGAAACATTTTGATGTCAGTTCAAAGAAATTTTAATTAATAGTTCTGAAAATAATGATTTCTTTCATTTAATTCTAGAGACTTGGGATCGTTTATCTAAAGGAATATGGAAATTATTTGAATATATTAATCATGTTTCAAACACTTTTTAAAACAAGAACGAAAAATTATGCGTACTGCACAGATTATGAAACACTTTCCAATACATTATCATTACTATAAAAAAATTCACAGTTTACTAAGGTGAAAGATGATCGCTAAATGAACAATTGGGAAAACACATAACCATAAGGTACAGTAAAACCTCCCTAAAGCGACCACGTTCCGTTCCAATGAAAATTGGTTGCTCCGAGAAGTGGTCTCTTAATGGAGGTCTTGCTTAAATCTAGATTTTAGTTGTTGAAAAAAAGTAACAATTAATGTTACTAAAACTTACTTTTCTCATTAGAAAAATATACGAAAATTTAAGTATCAAAACAAAATTTAATTACATAAGTTAAATACTATAGAATTTAAAATATGAATACTTTGACGTTTGTTGTGATTTTAAGGTTTTATCTTTTATAACTTTTAGTTCCAAATCCTTTCGAAGTTCAGTAAATAAATGCATTTTATTTTATTTTGGACGGGAACAAATAATGACAATTTCATTAATTTATCTATTTTTTTCAGAGTTTCTTGACAGAATAGGGCAGGGGAGTTTATTGACCGTTATTCTTAATTTATCATCAGAGATAAATTCCTTGCCTTTAAAAGGCACAAAGGGGTTTAAACATTCAAAAGTTACCGGAATAAAAAAAAAAATCTAAATTTAGTTTAAAAGTTTGGTGAATAATGCGCCGGAATTATTTTTCTAATAAAACCTTCTTCAAGCGACCAGGAAAAAAACGGAATTTGTTTCATTTTCTTCAATGAAATGGTTCGCTCATGGAGGGAGTTTAACTGGGATGGTCTCTGAATGGAGGTAAAATTAGTATTAAGCCAATACGAATAAATTTCGTTCCATGAAAAAAATGTTCGTTCAGGGAGGTGGTGGCAAAGGGGGGTTTCACTGTATTTGAAGACCAAATTTTTGCAAATTTTGCAAATCATTTTAAATTTGCCAAATTCACCATGAATAGTCGAGAAAATATAAGACTTTGTTCTGCTGCCCTGTATATGATCAATGGATATATATGTATACTAAGTAGTATGCTATATGTTAGTTAAATTAAACGCATAGTACAGTTGAAAAATTCCAGTCAAGTATTTCCACCAATTAAACGGATCTTGTTGAGAAATTTTGTGCGGCATTAAATGTGATGTATAGAACTCAGAAACACCAAGTGATGCTTAAATAATAGTTAAATTTTAAAATAAACACCACAACTGGTAAAGCACTTCCAACAATTATTGTTCGCCGGTTTCAATTGATCAATTATTGTTCATCTTTTTCAGAAGCCAAATTCTTTTGTGCGCCCCTGCAAATGAACAATAAATTCTATGCACACTATATTCTATAATAGAAACCGTGTAGTACAAAACATATATATCAATTTCAATATATTTAAAATACTGTAATATTAAAACACACCGTAGACGATTTTACCCCATAGACCACAATGTAATGGAATTCTTTTGAGTGTCCCTATAAATGAACTGTAAGTGCTACATACTTCACTTCCAAGACCAAACATGCCATAGAAAAACACAATAACATATATCAATTTTATGGCAATCGGACTGTATTTACTCGAGATAGAGCACGGACAGACAGATGGACAAACAAACCGAATTTATAAACACTTTTCAACTATGTTGGAAAGTGTTAAAAAGACCGCAGTGGAAAATAATTCCTTAAACATATAATTGCCTTAATTATTACGACTTTAGCTATAAAAGAAGTTGAAAATTCCAGTGAACTCTCCAGATATATTTTAATAACATACTGTATACACACATTATTTATTTTATGTACAAATGTGCAGTTTATTAGATGACAGTTATAAAAATAAACTCTTATTGTATGAGGAAAGTCAGCAAGTAGGTCACAAACTGATATGAGAGGTCAGAAATTAGTAGTTTCCAAATATACCAATAAGTGGCAGCATAATCCAATTATAAGATATTAAATATGTGAATAATCACATTGCTAACAAGTCGTAAACCAACTTAGTGAAAAATGTCCAAGCTTAGTGAAAAATGTCCAAATTGCGAAACATGAGACGCAAATTAACCCAGCATCGGTGAATGAATTCACGTATTTAATATTCAATAATTTCAAGCGTAATTTCACTGCTGAAAAGTAGTTGAAAAATTAATTAAAATTGTATATTCACCGATGCTGGGTTCATTTGCGTCTCATATTTCGCCACTTGAATGTGTGCTCATGAAAACTTTTCCATCTTGTGCTGCGGTTGCAGCCTTACCGACTTATATAACTGAGAGATGCCAAGCTGGGCATCGTCCTTGTGGCTTAGTGGTAGAGCACTGGAGATCTATTCTAGGGGCCCGGGTTCGATTCCCGGCTTGGACATTTTTCACTAAGTTGGTTTACGACTTGTTAGCAATGTGATTATTCACGTATTTAATAATTTCAAGCGTAATTTCACTGCTGAAAAGTAGTTGAAAAATTAATTAAAATAAGATATTAATTTTAAGTTTGTGAGACAGCAGTTGTACAAGAAGAGCAGGGTCCTTCAAAGGTTATTGACGAAGAGCGAAGTGGTCGTCCAGTTGAGACTGAGACTGAAGAATCAGTGCGGAAGGTTGAGGAAGTTTGCTATGCTATCTATTATTGTTCGGATGTCAGCCCTTACCCTTTCCTCAACCTTTCGCACTGATTCTTCTTCCTATTTCTACTTCCATTTTCACTCCCACAACACTTTTTTCTGCAATCTCAACTGGAGGACCACTTTGATCTTCGTCAACAATTTTTAAACAACCCTGCTCTTCTTGTACAACTGCTGTCTCACAAATTCGAAATTAACATCTTAAGGTTGGATTATGCTGCCACCTATTGGCATATTTGGAAACAATTTACTACTACTTTCCGACCTCTCATATCAGTTTGAGACTTACTGACTTTCCCTCGTAATATTTTATTAACCATTTGGAAAAATGGTTATTGTCCTCTCCAGGGTAGGAAATCAAAAGCATATCTGAAGGTTTTTATTGGTTTAATCTGCAATTTATTCGTTTTCTGATTGGTCTATACAGTAATCTGTATTTCCCTTTACTTTCAACACAGATGGACAACAGAGTGAAAAAAGTAATAAAAACTACAAAAAAAATTAATAACTCAGAAACAAATTGAGATGCAGCTTTCAAACAAATTGCATTTAAAAGTATATTTTTTTTCTCTATACGGCGGTGTAAAAAGTAATATTGTGCGATGTTTAGAAGTTTAAGAAATAAATTTCATTTAAAATTGGCCGTCAGATTTCTTGGAAATCTGACGATGGGAAAGCCTTTTCCCGAACAGCCAATGAAATGCTTGGATAATACGTAAGTTTCAGGTAGATAATACGCACGAGTCGCAGGCGATTTCTGTCGCTTGCAATTTTTACGTGTAATAACACTATTAATGTTTAATTCATGGCGTACGTAGTGTATGATCAACTCCGTGCTATTTTTTATGTCTTTGAAAAAATAATTTACAAAATGGTCTTTGTAATTTGTTAAATTGCATTTTTTAAAATTATTATTATTGTCGTATTTAACGGATAATAGAAATACATTTTTCTTGCAAAAGAATTACAGTTAGATTGGCACTATTTCTACTTCCATTTTCACTCCCACAACACTTTTTTGTCTTGAAACAGAAAGCAACAAGCCCCACCAGTGGCCGAGATGTTGTTCTCTCAAAGCTGGTAGACGGAAGGTGCTGGATTCGAACCCAATCGCGCCCGTCTGCCAAATCGTTCGGAATTTTCAAGGTTTTCTTCGAACCTTGGATTTCCTTGCTTAAATACGGGTTAGGTTCCTTTTGAAAGACCGCCACGGAGGGCACCCGCCCCCCCCCCCCCCTTCGGGCCCATATCCCTCGAGTAGATAATTGACCGTCATAAAAAAAAAAAAAAAAAAAAAAAAAAAAAAAAAAAAAAAAACAGAGAGCAACAATAGCTGTCACGTTTATCGTTATTACCGAATTTTGATTTTAATGTGTAAATGATGTAAGATAGATGTAAATATTTTACTTCCATTAAACATTTTCTTTAAGAATATTCCAAGCCACCATTCGATTTCGACATAGAACAGTCCTTTCGATTTTGACATAGTTATACCTAGGTTATTTATTTATTCGTCAGATTATGTTTTTGATGCCTTTGTTATTTGATGTTGGTCTCGAATAGCGACATATGAATTTTTATTTTTATGAGTTTATAAAAATACTTTTTTTTTTCTCTTTTGTCTTACCTCGTTGTCATTTGCACTTTAGTTTTTTATGTAAGTGATTTATACTATCTCTTTATCACATTATTAAATAGTTTTATGAAGTAAAATAATTTAATCAAGGAAAAAAATGCTATTCTTATAATAATTTCGAAAAACAAATTAAAATTTTACTTCTCCTGTAATTTAGTGCTTTTAAAAGCTCTTTTATTTTCAGGTATTTCTGACAAGTGCGTTCTGTAATGTTAGAGATCTGATTTTTGAAAAGTTAAATAGTTTGAAAAAAAAATAATAAAATGTCATGACCCATGTAAAAATACAGTAAAATTGCTACGTACTACCTATAGTAGTCGTCTGTTTGTCCACCTGTCTGCCTGTCCGTCTGTCCGCATATAACAGCAAAAAAACTACCCTACCTAATGGTTTGAAATTTAAC
This sequence comes from Maratus speciosus, assembly GCA_963932465.1. Taxonomy (NCBI): domain Eukaryota; kingdom Metazoa; phylum Arthropoda; class Arachnida; order Araneae; family Salticidae; genus Maratus; species Maratus speciosus. The sequence goes on along the minus strand of OZ010790.1, from coordinate 23,172,894 downwards.
CCTTAAATGCCGAGTGTTGCTTTTCGGCAACATACCCAATTTAGGGTTCTAAAATACTACTAGAATAATATTGAAGCTATAATGCTTAATGTTGCCAATAAAATACATTCTGAAAATATTATTAAATCTATTTTTAACATGTAGATGGCAACACTTGTGCTGTTTAAGAATAAAGAAAGATTTATTTTTTCAATTGTTGCTACATGTTCTTTTTGTTTTGTTTGGAAGCTTGCGAAATACCCTATTTTGTTCTGCAGTGAGCAAGTAAAATTTATTTCTTATTATAGTTCCTAAAATTCTTGTGTGTTTAATATTATAGAATTTTAGCAAGAAAAATTATTTTTTCAATTAAAGACCAGTATTGCCAATTAGTAACAAACAGTTTTTTAGCCGTGAACCATACTTAAAACAAAATATGATTTTTTTAAATATTTTCCCCATGATTTATTTAAACAATGAAAGCCGAAAAACATTATTACAATGATTTTTGAAAAATCAGGCATTTAAGGGTTAATATATATATATAGTCATTGTAGACTTTTGTCGAACCATTTCAAATTTTATGAAAATCGAATCAAAACTTAAAAGTATATTAATAAAAATTTCTTCATTCTATTGAATCCTATCATATGTAATGAATTCAATGATATCCCATGATAGGTAATGATACTAGGTTCTGACGTCTTATTGAAGATGGAGCCCTATTATTTCCGTATTGTTGAATGTAATATATATAATCGAAATAAATTTTGTATTCATGCATTTTTGCATAAGAGTGTAAGAGCCATTGCACCAACATTTGGATGTTTATAAAACTAGTCATGGTACGAACGCCCCTCATTTGCCACGTTTGACGTACAATTTCCGACTTGTTTAGTTTTTATTATTGCAGTTGCATTTATTTGAATTTGTTTTAACACAGGGTTCACGAAGATGTAAAGAAAAAAAATGTTATTTTAGTTCTTATTAATTTACAGAAACTTACCATAGAATAACTTTAACGACATTTCTAGTTATATTCCATTAAAATTTATTGTATTTCGTTTCTTTTGTCGTGCTTTAAGTAATAAAATATATATCAAATTAGTACTCATTTTCATGCGGTAGAATTATTATAATTTTTTTAATTACATCAAATTTTTTTTTCATTTATGATAAAAGAATTGCGATAATGGGGATAATACTATTCTAGCGATTTTTGTAATGTGAATTAGAGATATGGAATATTCTTCATTAGTATTTATTACTTTTGTTTGCAGGTTGAAGGGGGTGTAACATTTATTTTTTGTATTGAGTTCTTTTTATGCAAAGGGGACATATCTTATAACTTAGCTTTTATTGCGTATGTTTTAATTGTATTAGAACTGCTAATTTGGCAAAGAAAGATATGTTACGCCACTTAATGCTATGGACCTTTTTACTTTAAATTTTTATGAACCAATTTTTGATTTCAGAAAAATTTCATTTTCTAAAGCGTCTTACGCGAATTTTTGAAACTACATTAGACGATTTACACAATCTTTTATTAAATTTTAGAGGGATTTTGTCAATTAAAATTAATTAATTAAATCTGAATCGATAGGGATTTTGTGCAATATTTATAACTCCACGCTAATCTTTTATTTAAAATATTTTTTTAAGTACTTTGCAAAATTAGGAAATGCACAAATATAATGTTCTTACAATAAAAATATAGACAGATTTCCGAAATGAAACTCCCCTCCCCGAATATTTCAAGGTCAAGAAAGCCGAAGAGATGCAAATGCAAAAGCAATCATCCTTTTAAAAATATTTTTGTTTTCTGCAACAAATAATGCTTTTGGAACACGATAAAGTGTGGTATGTACAACTCATTCCATCAAAACTGTATTATTACTTATCGATGCATTAAATGAATTTTAAACCAAGTTATTTTAATGGTATTTTAAAGTACCGTCGGGGTATAAAGGGTTAATACAATATTTCTTTTTCCTGTTTGTTTGTTTTTTAATTTTTTCTATCGTTACAAGATGAAAGTATTGAGTTCGTGAAAATTTTCGACTTCCGATTTTCGACGGATTTACACTTATTACAGTGATACAGAAAAACATGTTTTTGCAAAATGTCTGCCTGTGAGTCTGTCTGCATGTGACGCAAATGTTGTGGCCGCTCTATCTCAAGAACTAATGCACGGCATTTAATAAAAGTTTATATGCAGATTTTCCCTGATATAAATTAGTGCTGATTAGTTTTTGGTGCAAATCGCCCAACAGGTGGCTCTGCTATGTTCATGATTTCCACAATGGCTATATCTCAAGAAGTAATGCACGGATTTTCAGAAATCTTCCGATTCAGTTAGTGATTGATATAATTTGGTGCTGATAACTTTTTGGTACAAACTGCCCAATAGGTGGCGTATTGGTTTAAATCTTCCAACAGGTGGCGCTGCTGTGCTGCATTTTTCACGATTTTCGCAGTACCTCTATCTCAAGAATTGATGCACAAGTTTTCATATAACTTCAGATTCAGTTAGATGTTGACAAAAGTTGTTGCTGATAAGCTTTTGGTGTTAATCGCCCAATAGGTGGCGCTGCTATGCTGGATTTTCACGATTTTCGCAGCAGCTCTATCTCAAGAACTAATGCAAAGTTTTCATGTAACTTCATATTCCGTTAGACGTTGACATACGTTGTTGCTGATTAGGTTTTAGGGTAAATCTCCAAATGGGTGTCGCTGCTATGCTGCATTTTTCAGGATTTACCCGATTTTACCAATAGCCATATCCCAGGAACTAATGCACAGAATTTTTTATATTTAGAATCCCCATAATGGAACATATTGCTATTTGTTTATGGCAATGCGATAGCGAATTTCGAAGTAATATCATGTATGAGATAGAAGAAAGTTTTGGAATTGACACATCCGATTAGTTTTGTTTTGTTATTTTGACAAATACAAATTATGATGTAACATATCTGTTACAATTATTCCTCTTCAAAACTTTTTTTTTATCATAGTTTTTTTCTTTCTAGTTATTACTTCAATAATACAAAAATTTGGTTTTCTCCTGTATTTCTGCTTCATTTTACTAACTGGATAAAAACGAGTTAATCTCCATCATAATATTTAATAAAATCAATATTTTTCATTATTCTGTTGTAAATCAGTTGTTTGAGAAATTCCGTGTTAGCTAGAGTCGAATTGCCCGCCGCTGCGTGAACAGCCGATGTACAACAGAACTAAGAAAAATCGCTATCGCCATTTTCAACTGGGACCTGAAGCCCATAGTCAAAAACATGTATATGAAGTCTGGTCCAACTCTTTGCATAACTCCATACACTTTTCGATGATACAATAATGAAATGGCACAAAACTATTACAGCGCTCCCTTTAGGAGGTATATTCACAAATTCACGTGTGATGAACTGGCACTAGCCTAAAACGTATATCTTAAGTTTGGTTCAATTCTAAGAATAACTTCATACGTTTTTCGATGATACAAAGAGGGCACACGTACACACATACATACGGGCGCACGAACACGCACACACGGATGCACGGACATTCTGTAAAAACATGTTTTTCCGAATCTCTGATTCCCTACTTGTAAAACGTGTAAATCTCGATTAAAATTGTAAAAATTTCAATTACTATAGTTACGGCTGATATTTTTCTCAATAACACATCCCAAACCTTAAAATGTAAATATATTTTTCTTCCTAGAAACAAGTGTAAATTAATAATCCAACGGAAATAAAAATTCTACTAGTCGCCCTTGGCCACCAGTTTGGTCTACTTTAAAATTTATTTTTGGAAAAGCATGCTAAGCATTGTATCATGTTACTTTTATTCATAATTTAATTTACATGGAATCCCTTAAATATAATTAATATAATCCCTTAAGCTAATATTAGTTTTTGTTCCATTAAAATATATCAATTTGTCGATTTTCTGTAAGCAAGTAAACCCTATTGGTTTGCAATGGAAGTCTATGGGAATTTGTCGAAATATTACAGATAACGCCAAGTTGGTGTCACTTTTGGCGACTCATTTTAGCCGTTAAATTTGGCGATATATCGCCAAGTAGGCGGCGTTTGGCGACAGAGCAGGGTCTCCCCTATGGTAACCCTCCTTATAGGTATGGAGATGGATTAAATGCTGTTCAATAACCAATGAGATGCGTTTCATTCGAGCGTTGTCATTAAACAATTAATAAATGATCGCGATTTCTGTGCTACGTACGATAGCGTAATATATATCCTGTTACTAGAAGAAATATTTTACCTGAATTTTCTGGTACATATTTTAAAATTTAAGAAAGAAATTTGTCCTACTTTCTCTTGTATTTATACATGCATTTGGACCGTAAAGCTTTTACCTAACAGCAGATGTTTCTTCTACTGAAAAAGTTTCCAGAAACCCGAGAGCTTTTTTCTCCCTTGAGATTCAAAACTTTGTTACATTTATAATACAAAAAAAAAAAAAAAAAAAAAAAAAAAAAAAAAAAAAAACATACTTTAAAAGTGTAGATGTTATGTTTTTTTTTTTAAGCTAACAAAAAAGTGTTGAAAATATTAGCATAAAACTAATGAAATTTCCCATTTAAGTACATCTTTTCTTAAATGGCTTGTGATTTTAATAGAAGTAACTAACCATGATGTGAAATAAAATGTAAAGAAATTAAGAATAAAATATTTTGAAAAACCTGGAAAATGTTTCTTGTGGTATCGTGGAAATGGATTCCATTATTTTTCTTAAGGGTTTTTGAATTGCCGTATTTACCCGTGTTAGCCACGTCTGCGTATTACACTAGCAACCCGAGTTTTAATACTTTACTTTAAACATATATATATATATATATATATATATATTAAATTTTAATTTACTCAGGACAATATCATATTAATTACTAATAGTATGCCATTTTTATAGTGATTAATATGCATGTAAGTATATTTAATATAACTAAAGTTATACTGTATGTATTAAAATTGGGTAATTATTTTTATTATTATTCCTCTATTCTTATTAATATTGATCTATTTTCACTTTGTGTTACAAAATTTATTATCGGTTTAATGTGCTTGAATATCCCACATTCATACTTTTTGGATTTTTATGGCTGTATGAACATAATCCACACACTATATTTGAGATTTTTAGGTAATGGGAATTTAAGTATCTGATAATCTTCTATATACTTCCATAAGTTTTTCATTTCCTGTTCATTTTATAAACATCTTATATATAACTAGGGGGCTCGGCCCCCTACGAGCTACGCTCGCCAACCCCCGTCCAGACACCGTAGACTCTAAATGCACACTAATTTGATCGGCTTTAAAAATATTTCGAAAGATTGAATTATAATTTAAAAAACAGTGGCGATCTCTCTATAAACGGATTTCTATTCATTTCTCTTTGATTGGGGAATTTTAACGCCAAATCCCTTGCGGTACTACTTGATTATCCCGTCGACCGATTTCACCAAATTATATAAATCGCCAAATTATACAAATTGACATAATTTTTATTTTAAATAACGAAAAAACAAATAAATTAGTACAACATTAATAAAAATACAAATAAAACGTCGAAATAAAAATAACTTGATGACGTAGACACGTGTAACAACATTTCAAAATAAGCTAATATAAAAGGAATTAAGTAAACAGAGTCTTTATCTCCTGGTATTTTTTAACAAAGTGAAAAGAAAGTTCTTTTAAATGAGACATTTTAAATTAATCGTTTTTTATTTGACGTAATTTTGACCAAACTATTCTTTCTCTTTTTAATATTCACGTGAATGTACTTGTGTTAGAAATGAAATATTATTTGCGCTTTCCTAACAAAAATAGTTGAAAAGTATACTCTTAAAATATCAAATAAATGTCTAGCGCAATTTCTAAATTTAAACCGTTTTGCAATATTATTTTGTGTTCATTTTATGTAATAACTGTAATGTGACGTAAATATGACGTAATTTCTCCTATTTAAGACTTCCAACGCATGTTAATAAATTTATTGTTTTACAAATTCCTTTCTCTCTTAAAATTCACGTGTAACTATAGTTTTTATGACGTAATTTTTAATAAGTTCCTGCTTTTTGTACATAATTATTTAATTTTAATTCCAAATGTTTTTTTTCTGTTTATAATAGTCACGTGTAAATAAATTTTTAATTCATTTACACGTATAAATATTTTTCTTTGAAGCAAACATTATTGTTTCCGCTGTTTATACAGTTGGCAACAGTTTAAATTAATATCACTTTCTAAAATCTGTTAAAAATATCTCTAGAAATGCTGAAAATCTGAATTTAAAATAGAAATAAAACCTCAAAAAATGAGTCAAAATAAAAATATTAATGCAATCTGCACTCCGGCAAATTCTAACGCATAAAATGATCTAAAAATGATTAAATTCCTATGAACAGTTTTTGCTCCTATAAAACTTTTTTAATGGAACGATTTTGTCCAATTTTAGCATTAAATATCTCTTAAAATAATTCTTCGATCTGAAAACAGTCTGCATCAGCGTGTTTATCAAACATTTCTGCATAATACTACCGATTTTCATATTTTTGTATGCATTATTTTTCTTAATATTAACGAAGAAAGACCTCCGGTCACAAAAAATTCAAAACCGGCGGCGGCGGTGACAGCGGTAGTTACTTTTTTTTAGAATAGAGAGATAGTTATTATTAACGATTTTTATATTATTTTTATTATATATTTATATTAATTATTATTGAATTTATTTTATAGCATATAGCTATATGCTATATATTATCAATGTTATAGAATTATTTAAATTCTTAGTGTAGTTTAAATAGTAAGAAAATAGAATATTTTGAATGCCTTTTTTTTTTTATTAACAATAGTTTAAATTTTTTTATGCATAATGATATATAGTGTGGTTTGTATTAGGTTTAAAATTATCTATATATAAGGTATTGTTTGGTTTTGCAATTGATATTTTTTTTTACATTCATAGGCTTTTATTTGTTCATCTTGTGACATTTGAATAATAAAAATACTACTAGATGGCAGCACCAAAATTTGTCTTTTGATGATAAGTTATAAATTTTGTCTTTTGCAGCTTCTATTCAGTTGTAATTTCTTACACCAGGTGTTTTTTTTTCGCTATATTTTGACGATATTGTGAAATAGTAATTAAGTAATTTAAAAGTGTTTTTTAGTTATTTTAAATATTGTAATTACTTTCTATTTATTTATTTTTTTTTTTTTTATTATATTAATTGTATTTATCACGGTATTTCAAAATGTATTAACTGCATCCTTTGGTATCAATTACTGTGATTTCTTAACTGTTTTATTCACCTTAATCTTCACGTTATTATGGTAGCCATGTGCGAGTGGATATATTGTATAAAACTGAAATATTAATCGGTATGTTGTGTAATATTTCTATTTTATATGCTATAAATATTTAAAATGGTTTTATTGAATTTTCCATTTCATATTATTTGATTCTATTCTGTTTTCATTTTGAATCTATTCACTTGATTATAATGGTTGTTCGGGCACAGAGAAAATTTTTTTTTTAGCTTTAGCTTTTTTTTTCTCACAGAAAACAGCCATATTGCTTATATCATTGAATTCTGTGCCCTTGAAAACGTAATTCAACATATAAGCTTTTCCATTATTTGTCGGTGTCCACTTTCTTCTTTTTTCTTCCATAATAATTCTTATAATAATTTATTTGGCACTTTATTTTATACTTACAGCTTTAATTCACAATATTACGGTTTTTGATGGTGGTAGGTTATGTTTAATTACTGGTTATATATATATATATATATACAGTGGTAGTCAAAATTGTGTACATTTTTTTTTTTGAAATTTGCATAGAATATATTAATTTTCACTTTAATACAAATGTTTATTATCAAATTCAAGGACATTTAATGTAGAATTTAATAATTAAAAAAAAAGGAATTAAAATATCTGCATTGCAAAAAAAGTTACATTTACTTTAGTTTGAAATAAAAGCACAATTAGTCATGAATGATGAAGTATTGCAATAGAAGCTTCCAAGCCAATCGCAATGACTGTTCTGAGAACCAATCAAATGTCAGCAACTAAACAATAGTATATTTTGATTTGTAAAAGCGACATTTTGCTGGAATGAATTTTGCAGAAGTGTGAATACTAGTGTAACTTAATAGAATAATGATTTATTTTATATTTTTATTTTTTTAATGCGAATAATTTAAAACAATGTCATCAACAACAATAACTGATTGGACACCTACAAAAAGAACCAGAATTGTCATATTGAGAGAAAAATGGTCTCCCTTATGCTGAAATTTCCAGACAGGTTGGAGGATCCGTCACCTTTATCTGGCATACGAAAGTTGTGCTTACGTTATGGAGAAACAAATCAGTGATAAATAACGCAAGATCAGGCCGAAAAAAATGCTCAAGTGCTTCTGACGGTAGAAAGATAAAAAGTACATGCCTCTAAGATAGAAGAATTTCGTCAGATGCTGTTAGATGTGAAATGAATGCAACGAGTAGCATAGTTAGCAATGCAGTTAGTACAAGAACAATAAGGAAAAGAATAGCAGGTTTTGTACTGAAAGGTATAATTCCGAGGAAAAAAGCATTTTTGAATCTTTAGCAACGCAAGAAAAGAATTCAATGGAGCAAAATAACACATTAATTGGTCAGAAAATCTGTGGAAGCAAATAATCTGGAGCGATGAGAATAAATTATCGCTCTTTGGTACTGTTCGTCCTACCTCAGATGTTCCATTTACAACGTCTTATGGACACTTGATATGCTGATGCCAATTTCATGCCTTTTTTTTGGGGGTGGGAGGGATGATTCGGGGTAACTTATCAGTTCTCTTTCTTGGTTGTTGAAGCTCGTTGATGTTTTTGGGTTCCGAACGTTGGTTATGAATATCCCGAACAGTTCCATTCTTTTCAAACTTACCTTTTATCCGATTAATTGCAAGTCGGGTTCGCGTAGGTGAACCTGCAATGTCTTCTTACTTCTGCTGCATTTTAATACATCCTTTAGTATGTTAAAGTAAATTTTCTTTTTTCAAAAGTTAATCTTGGTTTAATCATTCTTTTCAAATAATTAAGCCCTGAAATTAAGAAAAATCGGAAAGTTATTACTCATTCGGACCGGTGTGTATGCTTTTTTTCTGAGACACCCAACATCCAGGTAATAAAAACTTCTCAGAAAATAGAAACCCATGTCTTTGACCCTATTGGGGATGCTAAAAAATCAATGCATATGTTACTATTTCTTTATAAATTATAGATTTCTTAATTCAAAATACGAAACTTTAATAAGAAAAGAATCCCAACAAGAATTTTGAGAAGACTAACCATTCTTTATTGTTTCAATACCATTAATTTATTAATGGTACCATTAATAAATTAATGGGGACTTTCTAATATTTATTTGACAAATTAATCAATATCAGGAATAAAAATCGTTAGATTCATAATCATATTTTTTAACACATTTTAATTCAATTGAAATGCCTCTATAATATTTTTTCCGAATACTAAGCCTGGTTCTTCTACTATAGATTGCCGAACCTTGATCTAGATATCTCGTAAAACGGAGAACGAATAACTTAACCCATTTGGGACTATGGGTGTATAGATGCACCCTCAAAAAGTGCATAGAGAATTTGTTTTTGGTACCAGTAAAAACGAAGGGTAATATTTACTTTCTTTAATTAGAGCACTTTCGTGATTATTTTAGTAAAGGTAACTTCTTTTTCAAAAAGTGATGCACACAAAATAAAATTTGTATTAAAGCCGCCGGTCCACGAAGAAGTTAAATTATTAACCGTTAAAATTGAATTACTTTCTGTCAGAAATGCAAGCTACAGTAGGCACAGGGTGGCTATGGTTATGCTCTGAGATAATTCTCTAAAACAGAACGTTCTCTTGATTATGGAAAGATACAAAAAATAAATTAAAAAAAAACCCGCTTTAGACAGGTTAGCCTCTAGACAGGTAGATTCGCAAGCTATTCCTCTAGAATGAACTATAAAATTTTCCCGTTGTAGACAGATTCTGTCTTTACGGGTTTTATTGAATTAAGTTCTACTCGATGCAGACTAACGAATAGTATCGTATGAAAAGAAATTTAGAAGAATGTATGCATCAGGAAAAATCTGGACTTTTGGAGTCCCGCGCAATCATTACGCAGGACAGGTGGCGATATTGTAAAAAATCGGGACATTCCACGTAAATCGGGACACTTGGCAACATTAGTGAAGCCATTTAGGTTCTTGTTTTACACCCTTTACCCCTAATTATAGTTATAGAAAACCCTGCCGGCTCGGCTTACATGCACAGGTAAATTTCGAAGTTAAGTACTAATAATAATTTAAAAAAAAAATAAAAAATTAAGATTAGGGATAAACGCAGTTTAAGAATTTTATCTGGCCGCTTTTGACGAGTTTGATATTTCCTTTTTCTGTAAGAGTTGATTTTATGACAATCATGTTAATGCGATTTTTTTACTTCCACACCCCCCTCTTTTATTTTCATTTATATTATTTTTTGCTGTAAGACTTGGTCCTATCAAAAACTTGTCAGTATAAAAGTTCTAGATAATATTAAGAAAATGTATAATAAAATTAAGCGAATTTGATATTTTTTAAACTGAACTTTTATGGAATTCTTTCTTTTTCAACCAATCCCTCTTCTTTTTTTTCTTTTTTTTTTTTGTGCTATAATATCAAAAACTTGTTAGAATAAAAGATGTAGAAAATATTGAGATGATTTTAGATAAATTTAAGTAGATTCGATATCTTGTGAATTGAGGAAGTTATGATTTTTTTTCTTCTTAAAACAGCATTGTTTTTTCTTTTTCTTCTTGAGGCTATTTTTAATGATATCAAAAATCTGTCATTTATAAATTTTTGGCCATTTTCCTAGAAATAATAATAACTTTAAACTTATTCGATATAAGAAGTTATGTGTTTTTTACTGTTTTCACAAATCCCCTTCCCATTTTCACCCACTTCTCCCCTTCGTTCGATTTTGCCCATTTACGAACTTGACCGATATTTTCTGCCCCTTGATTTTATGTATGAGTTTGGAAAAGATTTGGAATTATGGAAGTTATCGTGTCCATAAAAAAGTGATATGTGTATATTTATATAGAGTATATCTGAAATGCTTCAACAAACTTAGAACGATGATAGTACTCATGAAGACGGAAAAAAAAAATGCAATGGAACATGTGTTCGCAAATGACGTTTAAAGGATGAAAATCGAGAAAAAACGTCTGGAAATGGACAAACTGAGACAAGAAAGAAACATTCCAGAAAATTATTTATCGCACAGAATATGTACAATACAGCTCGTGATGTCCAGAGAAAACAAATATTATACAACAATTGTTCAAAGTGTCGATCGCGGACATTATTACACTGAGTGCAACTACGGAGGAACGACTGGCGGACATGGACAAATTTCCGTACCGGCTCACTGATTTGTTTGGCTTTCTTCCAAGTTTTTGTTATCTCTTTCTGACCGGATATGCACAAATTGAAAGGAAAATCAGCTTCGTGCTAATAGCCAGTTCTGCAGAAAAGCAGTATACGAGATTTCGATATTTTTATTAGTTTTGGGATTTTCACCCTTTAAACGTCATTTGCGACCCCCATGTTCAATTGCATTTTTTGTACGTCTTGATGAGTACTATCATTCCCCTAAGTTTGTTGAACCATTTCAGATACATCAGGTATATATACAGGGTGATTCAGCTCGTCGGTGACAAACTTTAAGGATCGATAGAGCACACCTAGACGAACATTTTTGAACAGGGAATGTAGGGTCCCTGACGCGATGGTAAGGCGCTAGGCGCTTTCGAAAATTTGGGTGCCGAAATTCGAAACGTCATAAAAACTAGGGAAATGGTTAGATTTTCTTGCTTGTTGCGTCGAAATGATTCTGTTTGTTTAGACTTTCTTCAGTACCAATTTGATAAGCGTATCACTTAAAACATGGATAGGCGGCGCTGCAGACTTTGGAGAGCTAGACAACAACTTTAAGCCCGTTATTTTGATAATTTAACACATGCTCGCCAAAGTTTATACTCTAACTTAAAGTTTGAACCCAAAAGGTTAGAGCCCTGCAAAAAGCGTAAGAGCCGGAATAAAATGTCAAAGTACAGGGTGGTCGAAACTCGAAGGCTCCTAAGAGATAAACAAACAGATTTCTTGACTTATGGCATGCATTTTCATGATTCTGTTTGCTGGGGCTCTCTGAAACTCAGTTGAACGGTACAAAAAGAAACATCGATAGGGGGCGCTTTGGGCAAAAAACATAATTCGTTGACATTTCGGACGCTAACTGGAAACGGGGCGCTACGATCAGTTAGTAATAATGAAAACACATTTTCTACCTCTGCTCAACACTTCTGAATAAATTTAGACCAAAAACATCAATGATACTGGAAATTTATTTACAAAAAATAACACTACAGAAGATGCTCGAAATTTCGACCTTGGGCCATGATGCAGGCTTCGCACCTCCGTCGCATTGAGGAGTGTGTGTTTCCAACAATGCCAGGAGTATCTCTGATCTGCCCTGCAGCTGCCACAATGCGCGCCACAAGTTCTTCAGCACTGCTGACAGGTGTATGGTATACCTCGGCCTTCAGGTAACCCCAAAGGAAGAAATCCAAGCAGGTGAGGTCTGGTGATCGGGCAGGCCAGTGAACTGGACCCCCACGCCCGATCCACCGCTGGCCATACCTTGCGTTTAGATGGAGACGCACGTCGTTCGTGTAATGGGCCGGAGCTCCATCGTGCTGGAACCACATCTGGCGACGCGAACCTTCGGGTACGTGCGCCTCATCCAGAAGCTGCGGCAGCACTTGATCCAGGAAAATCAGGTAATTTCCACCTGTCAGCCGTTCAGGTAACAAATAAGGGCCAATGAGGCAATCCCCCAGAATGCCGGCCCACACATTTACTGAGAAACGCTCCTGGGCTGCTCGGCTTCTGGTTTCATGTGGATTTTCATCACACCACACATGACTGTTGTGGGCGTTCCACATTCCCTCCCGGCTGAAGGTGGACTCGTCCGTAAACAAAATGCTGTTTACAAAACGGGGATCCCTGGATCTCATCGCCAAGTACCATCTTGAGAATTCCACTCGAGGGCCAAAATCCTGCTCTCTGAGCAACTGCACCCGCTGGATGTGGTAGGGGTGCAGATTCCGGGAACGTAAGATGCGCCACACAGTTGCTTGCGAAATGCCAACATGTCTGGCGATATCTCTCGTGCTAAGACCTGGGTTGTCCTCAACCAGGTTAAGCACAGCCTCTTCGTTGTCGGGGGTGCTCACTGATCGCTCCCGTTCAGGCCTGCCTCCGTCGAAAGATCCCGTTGTGGACAACCTCTGGTGTACTCGAGCGAAGAAGGCATGGCAGGGGATTTGCCTGTTGGGGTAACGCTCGGCGTACAACCGCTGAGCGGCTCGTCCATTACAACCAGCAGCGCCATACGCCAAATGCATGTCAGCCAATTCAGAGTTTGTGTACCGTTCCATCCTACTACCGATCTGCAGACAAGTAACCCGAAGCTTAAGTAGGTACCGCACGTTCAAAAGACGTGTCTGCGCATACAACTACGTCATCTCGCGTTGTCGTCTACGCATTACGTATCTTTTGCATATCGATATGGTACGATATCTTTTGCATAAATCAGCAAAAAGCACCTTATGTAAATTTTATTGCGCGCATTGTGCATGATTGAAACCAGCTATGTTTGTTAAAAAAAACAAACAAACTGCAGTTTTAATAGCTTCTTATGATAAGTAAATTACTCTCTTGTTTTGTTTCTAACTGATCGTAGCGCCCCGTTTCCAGTTAGCGTCCGAAATGTCAACGAATTATGTTTTTTGCCCAAAGCGCCCCCTATCGATGTTTCTTTTTGTACCGTTCAACTGAGTTTCAGAGAGCCCCAGCAAACAGAATCATGAAAATGCATGCCATAAGTCAAGAAATCTGTTTGTTTATCTCCTAGGAGCCTTCGAGTTTCGACCACCCTGTACTTTGACATTTTATTCCGGCTCTTACGCTTTTTGCAGGGCTCTACTTTTGGGTTCAAACTTTAAGTTAGAGTATAAACTTTGGCGAGCATGTGTTAAATTATCAAAATAACGGGCTTAAAGTTGTTGTCTAGCTCTCCAAAGTCTGCAGCGCCCCCTATCCATGTTTTAAGAGATACGCTTATCAAATTGGTACTGAAGAAAGTCTAAACAAACAGAATCATTTCGACGCAACAAGCAAGAAAATCTAACCATTTCCCTAGTTTTTATGACGTTTCGAATTTCGGCACCCAAATTTTCGAAAGCGCCTAGCGCCTTACCATCGCGTCAGGGACCCTACATTCCCTATTCAAAAATGTTCGTCTAGGTGTGCTCTATCGATCCTTAAAGTTTGTCACCGACGAGCTGAATCACCCTGTATACATATATATATATATATAGAGAGAGAGAGAGATAGATAGATAGACAGTTTTGTTCTAGGGGTCAGGATCGGTGTAGATCTGCAATTTTTTTCAAAAATTCCAACATAGGGGAGAATGTAATAAGTAGTGTTTCTTACGAAATCTTCCTAGAAAAACAAAGGGAGAATGAACAAGATTAGTCCATTGCAATGGAACAGAATAGCGACGGAAGTATAATTTCTTTAAAATATAAAGTAGAATTTATGCCGTAAAAATGCTTCAAGCTTTAATCACAGTACATCGGTAAAAATTAAAGTTTTTTTTTTGGTAAATTTTACTACTACTATATTATTATTATTTTTTAAAGATTTAATATCATCTTAAAACACTTACCGTAAACAATCTGAAACCAGAAAAGTTCTACTCCGCTTAAAGAATTTGTCATTAGTCATTGATTATTCATAAGTTTTGCCAACGATTAAATTAATAAATTTGCATATTTTCCGAAAGATATGGAGACCTAACAACGTTAAACTTCTAATGCTATTTTAATATTTCCTTTAAATTTTGTATTCAAAAACATTTGTGAAACTTTTCCTCGTATCACCTACATAATTTCGGAGCTTTCTAAAATATTCCATGCACGAAAACTATTAAATTATGCATAAAACTAAATAAAGAATGAAATGAAGAACGATATTTTAAACAAAATTAAAATTATTACGTTAATGTTTAGCCACAAATTGCAGACAAAGCGTAGGAAGTATTTTATTATTTTGCTAACTTTTGCTGAATGTAATAATCATTTAAAGATAAATGTATCTGAATGTTTAAACTACAGTTAAAAATTCATTAAAATATTTGGAATATACGAAGAAGATGAATAGTCTATGTTTTTACTTTCTTCTATCTTTACAAGAAGAAAGTATTGGATTCGTAAAAATTTTCGACTTTCGGTTTTCGACGGATTTACACGTTTTAGGGGTCAGAGATTCCGAAAAACGTGTTTTTACAAAATCTCTGTCTGTGAGTCTGTGCATCTGTGAGTCTGTCTGTCTGTCTGTATGTGACACAAATTTTGTGGGCGCTCTATCTCAAGAACTAATGCGCGGAATTTAATAAAAATTTATATTCAGTTAGTCCCTGATATAAATTGGTGCTGATTAGTTTTGGTGTAAATCGCTCAACATGTGGCGCTGCTATGCAGCCTTTTTCACGATTTCCGCAATAGCTCAATCTCCAGAACTAATGCACTGATTTTCATCAAACTTCAGATTCAATTAGTCCTGGACATGACTTGAAGTTTTGTGCATTTTGGTGTAAATCGCGCAACAGGTGGCGCTGCTATACTGCATTTTTTACGATTTCCGCAATAGCTCTATCTCAACAACTAATGCTTGGATTTTCATCAAACTTCAGATTATAGTATACTTTGATATGAATTAGTGCTGTTTGTGTTTTGGTACAAATCGCTCAACAGGTGGCGCTGCTATGCTGCACTTTTCAGAATATCCATCATAGCTGTATCTCAAGAACTAATGCAAGAATTTTCACCAAACTTCAGAATCAGTTAATACTTGACATGAATTGACATTTTGTAAATTTTGGTGTAAATCGCTCAACAGGTGACGCTGCTATGCTGTATTTTTCAGAATTTCTACTATAGGTGTAACTCAAGCACTAATGCACGAATTTTCATCAAACTTTAGAATCAGTTAGTCCTTGACATGAATTTACATTTTATACGGTTTGGTGTAAATCGCTCAATAGGTGGCGCTGCTATGCTGTTTTTTGTGATTTCCGCAATAGCTCTATCTCAAGAACTAATGCTTGGATTTTCAATGAAATTCAGATCCATGTATACCTGGATATCAACTATTGCTGTTTATGTATTGGTGTAAATCACTCAACAGGTGGCGCTGCTATGCTACATTTTTCAGAGTTTCTGCTATAGCTCTATCTCAAGAACTAAGGCACGAATTTTTGTCAGACTTCAAATTCAGATACACTTTGCTATGAATTGGTGCTAAATTGATATAATTTCTTGTACTATTTAAATGATTTAATTGACATGATTTATATAGAAGAAAGTTTTGTGATGGCCACAACATACTAGTTCTAATCTTATTCCCATGCCATATCCCCAGACGTGGCAACATTTATTTTAACTTTTTGTTATCACATGACGTAGAAATTATACTCAGATCTGAATCACTATGACGTCAATTTTCTGAAGAAGTAAATTTTACATTGAAATGTACAAAATTTACCGCATCATTATTTGGCTAGTGCATTCTACCATTTCCCTACTGTAAAGGACCCTTTTATTGTCTGTGATTCCTTATTGTCACCAAGAAAAGACCATGATGATTTAAATCGGAGGTCACCTTCCTGACTTGTCTGAAATAACAGAACTGCATTTTAAAATTAGCAATAAAAGCATCACCTACATTAATTGTATTCACTACGCAACCCACGTCCTGCATGCGGCCATTGAGACCTTTTTATTCAGCTCCGCAAGAGGAGAAATAAAAAAACCCATAAATAAATACATAAATATGTATATATATATATATTACAGTAGAACCTTGATAATCCGAACCCTACTAATTCGAAATTCCGGTTAATCCGAACCGATTTTATTTTCGAAAATTACACTTGAACAGATTAAATTACGAAATTTACCGGATTACAGGATGAATGTCGTGGAAAACGTGTAAAAGTTAGAATTAAAGAAAAAAGGCTAATAAAGCTTGTTGTTTATTCATTAAACAGCTTGAATAGAATACTAAAATAATAATATAAGAGTGCAACTTATGAACACGAATATAAAATGTAAACGCGCACTATAGGACTACTCGTAGAAGTCTCGAATATCTAGAATATCAGTTTGTTTGAAAGTAAATTGTTTTTTAAAATGTAAAAAATATTAACTCAGATGATAAAAGAAAAAATTCCTTTCAATAGTTTGATTTCGCAAATTATCTTCAGATTTTTTTTTTCTTCCCATTGCACAGTGCGTCGTTTTGATGATCTAGGTTGATAAAATTCATTTTTCCGATTATCTTATAATTTGGCAAGACCGAAATTCAGCTACCGTGTACTGGTATAGCTGAATGTCAGCATTTTCGAGACCCATAGGAGTTTTGTCGAAATAATCAGAGGTGTTGATCAATTATGACCGTAAAGAAGCCATTTGCGAAGTTTGTTTAAGAGAGTTTCAAAAGTTGCACTGGCTTCCTCTAAGTTTGAAAGCACGTCGTGGCTATTCTGCTTTGCTTGAAAGCACGAGTTTGCTGGACATATGTTGCAGGTTTGTCAACATCAGATTTATAGCCATTTTTGTTTGCAGATAAGCGATATTAAATCCGCTTAACCGCTTTTATCAAAGGTTGTAATTCTGAATGATCCTTGATGTTGTTTACAAATTTCATCCTGACTTTTAATATATTATTCAGCATTAATCAGGAATAAGCATTTTTTTAAATGAAAGTGCCATTCCTAAAGTATTGAAAAATGAAAAAAAAACTCCTACAGATATCTGCAGATCATTAAGTTTTTATTAATAAACAAGCATCACATTAACTTACAGTGCATGTATATATGTTTAGTTCAAATCTTGCTTCTCAAATTTAAACCACTATTAATTATTCGATTGAGCTGAAACAACGAAAACATGTGTAATTTGAATGTCAAAACAATATTATTCTAATTTAAAGAACTTGGAAGTTTGTTTAGAATACTGTTTCTACAGGGATTCACAAAAATTTAGATTAAAACTTGCCATTTTAAAGCAGTTTCGATAATCTGATTGAGCTGAAACTTTGCTCAGGATATGTAGTTCTGATGACAATGCAATATTATTATAATTTATGGAACGTAGCAGTTACGCTTTTTTTACAGGGCCACATAAATATTAGTTCAAATTTTGCAAGACAATTTTAAACCACTTTCAATTATCTAGTTGAGCTGAAACTTTGCCCACATGTGTTTTTTCGATTACAATTCTATTAAATTATTTCACGAACGTAGAAATTATGCATTTTTTGCATGGCCACACAAAAAATCGCGGAAAGATTGTTGTTAAAAAGCAGAAATTTTGATTAAATTTCAACAAAATTACTATAGGTTATAAACAATAGCATTTTTTAAGTTGAAAACGAAGAACGTAGTTGTTGTATTTCTTTTACAGGGACACATAAAAATTTCGGATACATTACCGTCTATGTGCAGAAATTTTATTTCAAAATTAATAAAACTTATATAGGTTATTTATTCACACAACAGCATTTTATTCAAACGAAAATAATTTCGGTAGCATTTATATGTTTTACTTGGTACTACAATACATTAAAGCTTTTTTAATATGATTTTATTTAAAACTAGTCGGATGTACCAATCCCAAAACTTTCTTCTATCTCATACATGTTAATACTTCAAAATTCCCTATCACATTGCCAAAATTAAATGGCAATCTATGCATCTCATGAGGATTCTAAAGATATGAAATTCCGTGCATTAGTTCTTGAGATATGACTATCGCTGAAATCGTCTAAATCCAGCAAAATGCTGCCTAGCAGCGCCACCTATTGGGTGATTTATACCAAATCCTAATCTGCAACAATTTATGTCGACGTCTGACTGAATCTGAAGTTTGGAGAAAATCCGTGCATTAGTTTTTGAGATAGAGCTATAGCGAAAATCGTGAAAATTCCCGCATAGCAGCGCCACCTATTGGGTGATTAACATCAAAACCTAATTAACAACAACTTGTGTCAACATACAACTAAATCTGAAGTTAGATGAAAGTTCGTCCATTAGTTCTATAGATAGAGCTATTGAGGCCATCGTGAAAAAGGCAGCACAGAAGCGTCACCTGTCGGGCGATTTATACCAACACATAATCAGTAGCAAATCATATCAAGGACTAACTGAATCTGAAGTTTGATGAAAACCCGTGCGTTAGTTCTTAAGATAGAGCTATTGGGGAAATCGTGTAAATCCTGCAAAATTCATCATAACAGCGCCACCTGTTGGGCGATTTACACCAAAACGTAATCAACATCAATTCATATCAAGAACTAACTAAATCTGAAGTTTGATCAAAATCCGTGCATTAGTTCGTGAGATAGAGCTATTGCGAAAATCGTGAAAAATGCAGCATAGCAGCGCCACCTGTTGAGCGATTTACACCAAAAACTAATCAGCATCAATTTGTATTAGGGACTAACTGAATATAAATTTTTATTAAATTCCGTGCATTAGTTCTTGAGATAGAGCGCCCACAAAATTTGTGTCACATACACACAGACAGACAGACAGACAGACTCACAGAGTCACAGACAGACATTTTGTAAAAACATGTTTTTTGGAATCTCTGACCCCTAAAACGTGTAAATCCGTCGAAAACCGGAATTCGAAAATTTTCATGAATCCAATACTTTCTTCTTGTAAAGATAGAAGAAAGTAAAAATATATATTTTTCAGGATGACTACACAAATTTCTCGAGCAATTCTGAGTAGACAAAAATACAAAACAGAAATTAATGTTAATTTACATGTGTGCATTAAATTGTTTTTACTTAATTGTAAAATAAGTATGTTTTACGCATTATTTGTAAGGATTATACTGGCTGCCCACTAAAGTCTTTCCCACGCTCTTAATTGCCGAACGGTTGCAGCTATAGTCATAAAAGTGGTGTCTAGGTGTAGTAAAGTGGCTATGCGGTTACTAGATGAGAGTAGAGATCCTGGATTAGAGAGATGTCCATTGGATTAGCCATTTACGAAATGTCCGCCATTTCCGTTACAAATTAGATGGAACGCCGTACAATGCAATGCATTTTCGTCAGTGTCTAACACATTTTATTTTATTGAAATTATGAAAATTTCCTTTTATATGCCTTCTGAGAGTCTTTCAGAACATAAATGCAAGGACATTCCCATTATAACGAGTACGAATTTTCAGGAAATGCATTTTTTTTTTACTCTGCTAAAATGCAGGGTTAGCATTTTGAGTATGGTAGGAGAGCAGACGAAATTTTTGAAAGAGGTTGCTATATTTTGGAATTTTCATTTAAAATAACAGGGGTCTGTCCAGACTTTTCCTTTAGGGTCCTGTTTTTGTGAAATTATGAAGAGCTTTTTTACATTTGTGAAAATTCTAGTCCTAATTTTGTGAACTTGAAATGATCGTTATATTCAGGTTCCTTTTTTATGTATTTTTAAGAAGATATATGTATGTAAAATACATATATTTTCTTTTATATGTAAAAGTGACAGGTCAAATTTTACTTTTAAATGATTAAACTTGCGAAAGGTTTAATTTAGAGCTGGAAAAACTTAGTAAAAGGCCTATTTTTAAGACACAGAATTTTGTGAAGGGTCCTTTTAAAAGGTGGAAAGTTTTGTGAAGGGTCCTGTTTCGAAATGGAAAATTTTGTGAAGGGTCCCTAAAGGACCCAATTTCTTCCTAGACAGATGCCTGAATAAACATATTTTAGTTTATGCATAACTCAAGAATACTACAACAGTCATTTTATGTAGGGTGGATATTTATTTTTTTCTTTCTTCTGCCTAAATGCTCATTACTATGGCTCAGTTAGGTATACTTTTCTAGATAAATAAATAAATAAAATGCATTAGAGGAAACTGTTGAATCTTATAAGGAATTTAAAAATATATCATTTAAAAGCAGTAAGAAATTAAAAAAAAAATTACTGAAATATTCAGAAAAGTGTACATTTTTGAAATAGATACCGTTATATCTTCTGTATTATTGTATTTACATTCATAAATTTAGCTAAATTTAAAAAAACTTATTGGTTATATGAAATTAAAAAGTTTCAATTTTCCAGCTTTAATACAATTTATAATACTAAGTGTAGCTAAATATCTGAAAACTAGTATGTTGTGGCCATCACAAAACTTTCTTCTATATAAATCACGTCAATTAAATCCTTTAAATAGTAAAATAAATTACATCAATTTATTCATATAAAAGTATACCTGAATTTGAAATTTGATGAAAATTCGTGCATTAGTTATTGAAATAGAGCTGTAGGAGAAATTTTGAAAAATGTAGCATAGCAGTGCCACCTGTTGAGCGATTTGCACCAAAACAGAAAAAGTACTAATTCATATACCGGAATCGTAAACCGGAATCGCCAAAACACAAACAGTACTAATTCGTATACCGGAATCTGAAGTTGGATGAAAATCCGTGTATTAGTTCTGGAGCTAAAGCTACTGTGGAAATCACAAAAAATGCAGCACAGCAGCACCACCTGTTGAGCGATTTACACCAAAAGGTACAAAACATCAATTCACGTCAAGAACTAATTGAATCTGAAATTTGATGAAAATCCGTGCATTAGTTCTGGACATTGAGCTATTGTGGAAGTCGAGAAAAACGCTGCATAGCAGCGCCACCTGTTGAGCGATTTACAGCAAAACATAAACAGCACTAATTCATATCCAGGTATACCTGAATCTGAAGTTTGTTGAAAACCCGAGCATAAGTTCTTGAGTTAGAGCTATCGCGGAAATCACAAAAAATGCAGCATAGCAGCGCCACCTGTTGAGCGATTTACACCACAAGGTGCAAAACGTCAACTCATGTCAAGCACTAACAGAATCTGAAGTTTGATGAAAATTCGTGCATTATGTCTTGAGATAGAGCTATTACGAAAATCGTGTAAATGCTGCAAAATGCAGCACAGCAGCGCCATCTTTTGGGCGATTTGCACAAAAACGTTATCAGCACCAATTCATATCAAGGATTAACTAAATCTGAAGTTTGATGAAAATCCGTGCATTAGTTCTTGAGATAGAGCTAGTGCAGAAATCGCGGGAAATGCAGCATAGCAGCGCCACCTGTTGAGCGATTTACACCAAAAACTAATCAGCATCAATTTGTATTAGGGACTAACATAATATAAATTTTTATTAAATTCCGTGCAATAGTTCTTGAGATAGAGCGCCCACAAAATTTGTGTCACATACACACAGACAGACAGACAGACTCACAGAGTCACAGACAGACATTTTGTAAAAACATGTTTTTTGGAATCTCTGACCCCTAAAACGTGTAAATACGTCAAAAACCGAAAGTCGAAAATTTTCATGAATCCAATACTTTCTTCCTGTAAAGATAGAAGAAAGTAAAAACGAAAAAGAAACAATCCGAGACAAACTGAAAACAGATTTACACACATATGCATAGTAATGTTTATTTATGAACTTAAAGGTTCTCTGCTTTAGAGTTTATATATTGTAAATTTATATATTTTTGCAATTGTCTGAGTCTGCGCTATTTTTTACGCGGAAAATTGAAGCTTCGAAATGCTTATGTCTTCTGTGCTCTTAAATTCAGCGGATTTTTTAAAAAAGAAAATAATATTAACTAGTATGTTGTGGCCATCACAAAACTTTCTTCTATATAAATCACGTCAATTAAATCATTTAAATAGTACAAGAAATTACACGAATTTAGCACCAATTCATATCAAAGTATATCTGAATTTGAAGTTTGATGAAAATTCGTGCATTAGTTCTTGAGATAGAGCTACAGCGGGAATTCTGAAAAATGTAGCATAGCAGCGCCACCTGTTGAGCGATTTACACTAAAAATAAACAGCACTAAATGATATCAAGGTATACCTGAATCTGAAGTTTGTTGAAAATCTAAGCGTTAGTTCTTGAGATAAAGCTATTGCGGAAATCGCAAAAAACACAGCATAGCAGCGCCACCTGTTGAGCGATTTACACCAAAAATTAAACAGCACTAATTTACACGTCAATTCATGTCAAGGACTAAATAAATCTGAAGTTTGATGAAAATCCGTGCAATAGTTCTTGAGATACAGCTCTTGCGAAAATCGTGAAAATGCAGCACAGCAGCGCCACCTGTTGGGCGATTTACACCAAAAATTAAACAGCACTAATTTATATCAAGGACTAACGAAATCTGAAGTTTGATGAAAATTCGTGCATTTTTTCTTGAATTAGAGCTATTGCGATAATCATGAATAATGCTGCATAGCAGCGCCACCTGTTGGGCGATTTTCACAAAAAAGTAATCAGCACCAAACTATATCTTGGACTAACTGAATCTGAAGTTGAAAATCCGCGCAGTAGTTCTTGAGATATAGCTATTGCAGAAATCGTGAAAAATGCCGCATAGCAGCGCCACCTGTTGGGCGATGTTCACCAAAAACTAATCAGGTCTAGTTTATATCAAGGTCACCACCTAAGCCACCTAAATAATAAGTTTTGTGAAATTCTGTGCATTAGTTCTTGAGATAGAGCGCCCACAAAATTTTTGTCACATACAGACTCACAGACAGAGTGACAGAGTGACAGAGTGACAGAGTGACGGAGTGACAGACAGACTCACAGACAGACATTTTCTAAAAACCATCAAATTGTGTTCTGGGCATTCTAAAACGTGTAAATCCGTCGAAAACCGGGAGTCGAAAATTTTCACGAATCCAATACTTTCTTCTTGTAAAGATAGAAGAAAGTAAAAATAGGGAAACTAAATAAAATAAACTAGTATGTTGTGGCCATCATAAAACTTTCTTCTATATAAATCTCATCAATTAAATCATTTAAATAGTAAAATAAATTACATCAATTTATTCATATAAAAGTATACCTGAATTTGAAATTTGATGAAAATTCGTGCATTAGTTATTGAAATAGAGCTGTAGGAGAAATTTTGAAAAATGTAGCATAGCAGTGCCACCTGTTGAGCGATTTGCACCAAAACACAAACAGTACTAATTCATATACCGGAATCGTAAACCGGAATCGCCAAAACACAAACAGTACTAATTCGTATACCGGAATCTGAAGTTGGATGAAAATCCGTGTATTAGTTCTGGAGGTAAAGCTACTGTGAAAATCACAGAAAATGCAGCACAGCAGCGCCACCTGTTGAGCGATTTACACCAAAAGGTACAAAACATCAATTCATGTCAAGAACTAACTGAATCTGAAATTTGATGAAAATCCGTGCATTCGTTCTGGACATTGAGCTATTGTGGAAGTCGAAAAAAACGCTGCATAGCAGCGCCACCTGTTGAGCGATTTACAGCAAAACATAAACAGCACTAATTCATATCCATCCAGGTATACCTTAGTCTGAAGTTTGTTGAAAACCCGAGCATAAGTTCTTGAAATAGAGCTATCGCGGAAATCACAAAAAATGCAGCATAGCAGCGCCACCTGTTGAGCGGTTTACACCACAAGGTGCAAAACGTCAACTCATGTCAAGCTCTAACAGAATCTGAAGTTTGAAGAAAATCCGTGCATTATTTCTTGAGATAGAGCTATTACGAAAATCGTGTAAATGCTGCAAAATGCAGCATAGCAGCGCCATCTGTTGGGCGATTTGCACCAAAACGTTACCAGCACCAACTCATATCAAGGATTAACTAAATCTGAAGTTTGATGAAAATCCGTGCATTAGTTCTTGAGATAGAGCTAGTGCAGAAATCGCGGGAAATGCAGCATAGCAGCGCCACCTGTTGAGCGATTTACACCAAAAACTAATCAGCATCAATTTGTATTAGGGACTAACATAATATAAATTTTTATTAAATTGCGTGCATTAGTTCTTGAGATAGAGCGCCCACAAAATTTGTGTCACATACACACAGACAGACAGACAGACTCACAGAGTCACAGACAGACATTTTGTAAAAACATGTTTTTTGGAATCTCTGACCCCTAAAACGTGTAAATCCGTCGAAAACCGAAAGTCGAAAATTTTCATGAATCCAATACTTTCTTCTTGTAAAGATAGAAAAAAGTAAAAATGAATGGTTTAAGTATTTATAATTTATAAACATTTTCATATTTTAAATGGAGTGCACTACATACAATTTTATTGTGTAGTACGTTTTTCAAATGAATATTTCAAAATGTAAACAAAATTCCTCGGCAACAGCGGATGCCAATTATAGCCAATTGCCAAACTTCGAAAGTCGAAATTATTTACATGTTTTGCTTATTCATTACGCAAAGATTTAAATAAAAATCAGTTTTTAAATGCAAAACAATATATACAGAAATAAAATTGCTTTTTTATGTTGCCCATTTCGACCGTTGTTAATGTACAGTAGCGCTCAAAAGTATTTTGACATCCTTATATACACCCTTATTTTATTTAATATAAAAATGTAAAAGAAAATATATTCCCTATAATTGAGAACACTATGAATGCACTTATTCAAATATATCAAGTTTCAAGTTGTTTGTTTACATTCGGCGCCACTGAAGAAATATGACTCCTCCTTAGCTCAAAAGTATTTTGACAATTAGTTTGCAGTTAATTGTTGAAGGTGTCAGTGGCGCTATAGCTTCGATTAGTGTTTATATTGACTTATTGTGATTAATTTTAAGGATCAGGCCCCTACCACAAGCGCATCGAGTTCCTTCCGAAGCGAGAAGAACCCGAGGTCGAATTTACATGCTTCCCGAAAATTTTTTCCGAAACACAGATTATGTGCTACCACGAAGCTCTCGGCAATAGCTCACGGATTCTAAGATTCCTTTTCAAGTAGACATCGGAAAAAACTAGACTGACCACTTTAGTTACGACACAGTTCTCACTGACCTTCCCTCTTTTTCTCCCGTTTGAAAAGAAAACAAATGTTTAATTTTGCTTTCCGTGTTTATTAAAAATGCCATCTACACACACCTAATTAAGATATTTTGATAATCTTTTTTTTTAACGAATGTGAAATATACATATTTTTAGCTGTTAAAAGCTCAAAATGATACGACCGGTAGTTCTTTAGAAAATGATAAATAAAAATGAAATTAGCTTTTTTTGACTAAGCGGGAACTTTCCTTTAAAAATTAATGAAAAATTAACAAGTTACTCTAGAGATATTTAATAACTATCATAAGAAAGGCCTAAACTTTAAAATGATATGAAAATAAATTTTTTATAAGTTTTTTTAAAATAAATATTAGCATAAATAGCCAAAAATTTCAAGAAATTCTGCTTAAATATAAAATAAGCGGGAAAATACTCAAGCTTTGAAACTCATTTTAAACACTAATAATAAACGTACTTTGAAAATATTGCATGCAGTTTTTGGTAGATCTAGAATGATGCAGTATGCAGTCTGTTTGAAATGAAAATTCAACGCAAAATTAAAAAAGTAAATTCTAATATGAATTTAAAAATAATAAATTACAGTACATATTAAAATATAGTTTAACAAAATATAATGTGTAATTTTATTAATTTCCTTTAAATAAACAGTGTGTTGTGCTAAGAAAAATCTAATTATACAATAGCTATCGCATAAAAAAAAAAAAAAAAAAAAAAAAAAAAAAATTAGCAGGGAAAACATGCAGTGCTTACTAGAAAATAATTGACCAGATATTTTTGCTAAATCTTCTTTATAGTAAATATAGCATTTCTGTAAATATTCAAGCTCATGCGTGTGTTATCCTTGTTTACCCAAATAAACCAAATATTCAAAATTTCCAAATATTTATTTATATAGATTATTAAAGGTTGTATCAGTTCTAAGGTTTGTTATTTGCAGAAGCGGATTATCCATTACGCTGAGTAGGCTGAAGCCTAGGGGCTCGGCAATGAGAATTTCTTTCTTTCTTTTTTTTTTTTTAAAGTACATATCGAGCTAATATATTGTACAAAAGAGGAACGATGTGCAATATTCCTTACTTTACTAACTTATTTAATTCTGCAATTCATTAAGATGTAGATTGCATCCCAAACACTGCTCATTGTTTTTAATTTGTTCTATTTTTGTATAAATAAAATATTGGATTCATGAAATTTTCGGCCTCCACTTTTTGGTGGATTTACACATGGGTTACATAAGGGAAAAGCAGTTTCGTAAGTAGAAATATGAGAGGGTTTTGTTTTTTAAACACAATAATTTACCTCATTTAAACAAATTTTCATTTAATATGCAATGTGAAATTTACTCTGATAACATTTATTGTTAAAAAAAAAGTTTTGTAGAGTAAGAGATTCCACATAAATGTTTGTATAAAAATATATTTATTTGTCAATTTACTGCAAATTCATTTTAAAATGTATGCAAAAGATTCAAAAATATTCTCAGATTTGTATTATATATAGGGAGAGGAGGGGCTCACAAAAAAGTCGAGTCTAAGGGCCCTGGAGGTGATTAATCCGCCCCTGGCTATTTTCTGCATAAATAACAAACTACTTTAGTAATATTGATGGAGAATTTATTATTAGAACAAGATCAAAATATTAAATTTAAAATGTGTAGTTAAAAAAAAAGTAAGAAAGAAAGAAAAGAAAAAAAAAGTAAATATGTTTAGAAAGTGTTGATTTTGAATACTTTTAGATACTATATTTTTTATACTGCATGATTCATTGGACATAAAATAAATTGTAAGGTTTCTAATTACATCAAAAAGCAACGTATTTCATAGTAATTTTAGAGTAAATTTCGAAAAAATATACAATAGCTCTCCCATATATATATATATATATATATAAAATTAGCAGAGTAAAAACTATAACTACTGCATACTAGAAAAACAGTTGACCAGATAATTTTTGCTAAAACTTATTTATACTAAATGTAACATTTGTTCAAATATTCAAGGCCATGTGGACTCTGTTATGTTATGTTAGTATTTGTGACGGCCAATTATTAACACGAGGAATATGGGTCCAAATTGGGGCGGGAGGGTGCCTTCCGTGGGTGTCTCTCTAACGGAACCTAACCCGTATTTACGCAAGGAAATCCAAGGTTCGAAGAAAACCACGAAAACTCCGAACGATTAGGCCGACGGGCGCGATTGGGTTCGAACCCAGCACCTCCCGCCATGAGTGCACTATCATTATTTACCCAAATAAACTAATTATTAAAAATTTCCGAAAGTTTAATATATGTATATATACATATAAAGTTTGACTATATATATATATATATAATTAAATGTTGTGTTAGTTTAGTTTTAAGGTTTATTATTTATTGCATAAGTAACAAAATACTTTAATAACATTCCTGGAGAATTTTCTATAAGTAGAAGATAAAAATATTAAATTTAATATTTTTGCAAAAAAAAAAAAAAAAAAAAAAAAAAAAAAAAAGAGTACCAAATATTTTTGGAAAGTATTGCAGGTTTTTGAATGTACTTTAAGATACTATATTTTTTATACTGCATATTTCATTGGATATAAAATAAATTGTAAAGTTTCTAATGACATTAAAAAAAACAACTGTATTTCATAGTAACTTTACAGTAAATTTCAAAAAGATAAAAAATATATTATTTGAAGATGATGTGAATCAGTCTTCTTAGTATTTTATTCTTTTGTCTCTGTCTTTAATTTCTATATAAAACTAATCTTTCAAAATATAAGTTAAATATCACTCAATCTACACACACACACACACACACAAAAAAAAAAAAAAAAAAAAAAGAGGACTCTCTGGCCATCTTAATATTAAGCTTTATTTAATATCGAAGCTTCCCTTTTTTTTTTTCGAGCAATAATTATTTTATATTCCGAAAAATTAGTTTTATAATCAAAGGCAGAAAAAAAAAATGAAAAGCCAAGAAGGCTGATTCACATCATCTTCAAACAATATATATATATATATATATTTATTTTCTTCGAAATTTATTGTAAAAAAGTTACGAGGAAATACGTTGCATTTTGATGTCCATAGAAACGCTACAATTTATTTAAAATTCATAATAAAATATGCCGTTCAAAAACTTTCAATACTTTCCTAAGATTTTTTTCTTTTCGAAAACTTTTTAATTGAATATTTTGATTTTGTACTAATCGGAAATTCTCATTGGATGTTATTAAAAGATTTCTGATATTTATGTATAGATATATACATTATACAACAAGTCATTAAAATTGATACAGCATTTAATAATAATTTTAAAAAAAGAAAAAGAAATCTTCTGGAAATTTTGGATAATTATTTTGTTCGAGTAAAGAATGATAGTCGCCACATCGGTTCAAATATTAGCACAAATGCTTTATTTAATATACAGAAGATTTAGTAAAAGTATATAGTGTCAATTATTTTGGGGGTATATGCAGGGCTTGGTCACACTGCTAATTATATATGCAAGAACTATGGTATAATTAACTTTCTTGGTATTCCGCATTGTTTATTTAAAGCAGATTAATAACATTGTGCATGATGATTTGTTAGACTAAGTTTTAATAAGAACTTCAATTACTTTTTTTCAAATTAGTATTAGTTTTTTTTTTTCTTTTTTGTTATTTTATGTTAAAATTTCATTTTAAAAAGACAGCGGACCCAGGGGTCGATGCAGGTTTCTATTCTTGGGGCCCATTTTGTGAAAAGTAGAAGTTATTTTTGTGAATGTTATTATATTTTTGTGAAAAATAACATTTTGCAACAAAAGTTGAAATCCAATTACTCAAATTCAAACCAAGAATTTATGAACAAAACCATTCTTTAAATCACCTTGCTAAAGTTTTTGTTTTTAGTGATCAGGTTATATTTACAAATTACACATTTTACAACAGTTTTTATGAAAAAGAATGTTACGTAAGTGACCTATTTTATTAAAAGGAATTTTCTGAAGGAGCCTGTTTTATTAAGTTCATTTTTGTGACGGGGCCCATTTTATTAAATTTATTTTTGAGAAGGGGGCCATTTTATTAAATTTATTTTTGTAAAGGGGCCTATTTTGTTAAATAGATTTTTGTGAAAGGGCCCTAAATAGGTCCCAAATTTTGCCTGGATTGACCCCTGATACCACAAAGAACAATCGATCTAAATCTACAAAAAATTGCATGCAGTATTTACAAAAAAAAAAAAAAAAAAAAAAAAACGCTTATTATTAGTGCTTAAAATTAGTTTCAAAGCTTATAATATTTCCCCAGTTATTTTATATTTAAGTAGAATTTCTTGAAATTTTGGAGTATTTATACTTATATTTATTTAACAAGAACTTCAAACACTTTCTTTTCATACCATTTAAAAATCAAGAATAAGGCCTTTCTTGTGACAGCTATCAAATCTTTCTAGGTTAACAAAGGACAGCCCTTGCTTGCTCAAAAAAAAAAGCAAATTTCATTTTATTTTTTATTTTATAAAAAAAACTATCTGTCATATCATTATGAGCTTTCGGCAGCTGAAAATCTGAACATTTCACTCTTGTTTAAAAAAAAAGATTATCAAAATATCTTAATTAGACGCGTGCCGATGGCATTTTTAATGAAGAGCGTAAACTATATCAACAGCTTTATAAAAGGGAGATTCCGACAACCAGTTTCTCTTCTCACTGTCTTCTGAGGTGTCGGAAAATTTTTAAGAGATTACGATGGCATTATCCGAAGGGGGAAATTCTCGATGACTTCGTAGTAGCAATAACACAAGGTCATCGGAATGCGAAGTCACATCGGGAGTACTTCCGACAGAAGGGGGAATACGATGGTTTCCTGGTAGACCTCCAAGAATGCCGAAATGTAAAAAAATATTGAAGTGATTCTAGAAAAGACGGTGTAAATGCACTTAAGAAAGGTAGACTGCAAGCAGAATTAGCTTGTTCTTTTAATGTGTCTCGGCAACTTTTTATTACATGGAATAAAGTTTCTCTCTATTCTAAAAAAAAGTAACTACCGCTGCCACCGCCGCCGCCGCCGCCGGTTTTGAATTTTTTGTGACTGGAGGTTTTTCTTCGTTAATATTAAGAAAAATAATGCATACAAAAATATGAAAATCGGTGGTTTTATACAGAAATGTTTGATAAACACGCTGAAGCAGACAGTTTTCAAATCGAAGAATTATTTTAAGAGATATTTAATGCTAAAGTTGGACAAAATCGTTCCACTAAAAAAGTTTTATAGCAGCAAAAACTATACATGGCAGTGTAATCATTTTTAGATCATTTTATGCGTTAGAATTTGCCGGAGTGCAGATTGCATTATTTTTTTTATTTTGACTCATTTTTTGAGGTCTTATTTCTATTTTAAATTCAAATTTTCAGCATTTCTAGAGATATTTTTTACAGATTTTAGAAAGTGATATTAATTTAAACTGTTGCCAACTGTATAAACAGCGGAAGCAATAATGTTTGCTTCAAAAAAAAAAAAAAAAAATATTTATACGTGTAAATAAATTAAAAATTTATTTACACGTGACTATTATAAACAGAAAAAAAAAACATTTGGAATTAGAATTAAATAATTATGTACAAAAAGCAGGAACTTATTAAAAATTACGTCATAAAAACTATAATTACACGTGAATTTTAATAGAGAAAGGAATTTGTAAAATAACAAATTTATTAACATGCGTTAGAAGTCTTAAATAGGAGAAATTACGTCATATTTACGTCACATTACAGTTATTACATAAAATGAACACAAAATAATATTGCAAAACGGTTTAAATTTAAAAATTGCGCTAGCCATTTATTTGATATTTTGAGAGGATACTTTTCAATTATTTTTGTTAAAAAAGCGTAAATAATATTTCATTTCTAATAAAAGTATTTTGACGTGAATATGTAAAAGAGAAAGAATAGCTTGGTAAAAATTACGTCAGATTAAAAACGATTAATTTAAAATGTCTCATTTAAAAGAACTTTCTTTTCGCTTTGTTAAAAAATACCAAGAGACAAAGACTCTGTTTACTTAATTCCTTTTATATTAGCTTATTTTGAAATGTTGTTACACGTGTCTACGTCATCAAGTTATTTTTATTTCGACGTTTTATTTGTATTTTTATTAATGTTGTACTAATTTATTTGTTCTTTCGTTATTTAAAATAAAAATTATGTCAATTTGTATAATTTGGCGAGTGGTTTGGCGATTTATGTAATTTCGCGAAATTGGTCGACGGGATAATTAAGTAGTACCGCAGCGGATTTTGCGTTAAAATTCCCCAATCAAAGAGAAATGAATAGAAATTCGTTTATTGCGGGAGATCGTCACTGTTTTTTAAATTATAATTCAATCTTTCGAAATCTTTTTTAAAGCCGATCAAATTAGCGTGCATTTAGAGTCTGCGGTGTCTGGACAGGGGTTGGCGAGCGTAGCTCGTAGGGGGCCGAGCCCCCTAGTTTAATAAACAGAAATAGATCGAAAATAAGCCTCAAAGTGGCCATCCGAAAAAAAACAACTTGCAATGTTGACTGTATTATAAAAATGATATCTACAAGTGATTGTCGTAAGTCCGCTGTAATAATAAAAAATGAATTGAAAGAAAATTACGGCATAGACATACACGTTTCATCTGTCAAACGGCGCCTAAACCCCTATGGTTTACATGGCAGAAGACCAGCAAAAACACGTTTCTAATCTACTAAGAATAGGAAGGCTAGAGTTGCATTTGTAAAACGGCATAACACTTTCAGAGGCAATGCAATGCTATTGCTGAAGTGTTGAAATTAATGACTGACACCGGCATTTTGGTTTTAAAAAATTTTGGTTTATTATGTGTGTGAAATATAGCTTTTTCTTATTTAAAAATAAATTTGTTTTCAAATTCTGGTGTCAATCATTAATTTCAACACTTTCGCACTATGATAATCACTTGTAGATATCATTTTTATAATATTGTCAATATTTCGAGTTGTTTTTTTTTTTCGGATGGCCACTTTGAGGCTTATTTTCGATGTATTTCTGTTTATTAAAAATTTTATTCCATGTAATAACAAGTTGCCGAGACACGTTAAAAAAACGAGCTAGTTCTGCTTGCAGTCCACCTTTCTTAAGGGCATTTACAGCGGCTTTTCTAGAATCACTTCAATATTTTTTTACTTTTCGGCATTCCTGATCCTTAAAAATAATTTCAATAAGACAATAAAAACACTAATCGAATCTATAGCGCCACTGACACCTTCAACAATTAAATGCAAACTAATTGTCAAATACTTTTGAGCTAAGGCGGAGTCATATTTCTTCGGTGGCGCCGAATGTAAACAAACAAGTTGAAACTTCATACATTTAAATAACTGCAGTCACAGTGTTCTCAATTATAGGGAATGTATTTTCTTTTACATTTTTATATTAAATAAAATAAGAGAGAATATAAGGTTGTCAAAATACTTTTGAGCGCTACTGCAATAAAACTGTTTGAAGTTAGCCGCATGCACAACAATTGGCCTCGGACAGTTTAAA
Organism: Maratus speciosus; assembly: GCA_963932465.1. Classification (NCBI taxonomy): domain Eukaryota; kingdom Metazoa; phylum Arthropoda; class Arachnida; order Araneae; family Salticidae; genus Maratus; species Maratus speciosus. The sequence continues at coordinate 23,139,298 of OZ010790.1, read as the reverse complement.
ATATGTTACAAAGTAAATAAACATTCCTAAATATTAAAAAGTAACTCTAAACAAAAACAACTTAGCTATTAACAATATCGCACATCTTGATGCAATATTTAAAATTCTCTATCTTTCAAAATCTAAATTTTCTTCAGAGTGTAATAACGAAGTATACGCAAAGCGTAACTTAAATGGCGGATTTGTCAAATCTACCGGTGCCGCAATGTCCAATCTCTCTCTAATGTAGGATCTCTAGATGACACCGCTTTGAGCGCTATCTGGTGCAAAACAACTGAGTTAGTGTTCCTATCTCGAAAACGAGATTTATTTAGCATTCATGATCACAAGGCATTCTCTTTTATCCCATAATTCGAACCGTTTTCGTGATAGGAACGCTAATGTCGCCTATTTGTACCAGGTGGCGCTGTAAGCGGTCTCATCTAGTAGCGCATAGCCTCTTTATTATCCCTAGACACTATGTTTATGAATATAGATGCAGTCATTCGGCAATTAAGAAGGTGGGAACGGACTTTAGTGGGCACCCTGTATTTTTATTTTAAGACGTTGTTAAATAACCAAATATTTATCACTGATTGAGTATTTTATTAGTGATGTATTAAAAAAACCAGCAAAAACTAATTAAGCTTCGACGAAATAATTTTGTCCACCTAGATCGTCAAACGTACCACTTTGCGTCGACGTGATGTCTGAGCTATTTATAGATTCTCGATTTTGAACCATTTGTAATGGGTTGTTACGTAATTCTTCAATCTGAAGTTCCATTGGATTGCTACAAAGATCTTTAGGAGTGATTAAACAATGAATATAATTTTTTCCCGAATGACGTGCCGGATTATCCAGATGCTGGCCCTAAGGATGCCGGATTAAAGGATTTTTGCAGTACGACTGGGTACTTATAAATTACAGTTTTTTTAGCAGTCATCTTTTCCTTTTCTATTTTTATAGGAATTTCGGGTAATCCGAATTTTTTGTAATTCGAACAGGCATCGGTCCCAATTAGTTCGGATTAGCGGGGTTATACTATATTGTAAAATGTATTTTTTCACAATCTCGAGATTGTTTTTAAACTCTAATACAATAAAAATAAACATAAGGCTTCTATAAAAAAAATCAATTATATAACCGCAATATTGGAATAGAATATTGCAAATCTACGGCGTTTTATTACACGCGTTTCAGGAATCCCCCTACTAACTGATGAACTTATCCACAACTCAGTTAATATAATTATCAAAATTAACTGCTAATACAAAAGTGTCGCCGTCGAACTCCCTACTTTAACAACTTATGGTTCTTACAGAAGTTTTAGGCATAGATATATTTTGATCCAAAATGAAAATGCTATAAAAAATATTCTGTATAGGATAATTATTGATATCTATGATTATAGTATAATGTAATTATAAATTTTTTAATTATGGGATCTTTTTTCCTTTATTGACGACAGAAGGATAAAATGATTATGAACAGAAAAGAAGATACGGATTCACGCATTTTATTGTAACTTTATTAACCCTTTCAGGACCAGCGTCTTATGCATGAATTTTATTCTGTTGATACGACAACCTTTTAAACAATTACATTTACATATTTAATTGCGAAAAAGCTTCAATTAAATAAGAGAAATGTTCTTTTCCTTTTTTTACTGGTGTCGAAAATAAATACTAAATGCAACTTTTGATGGTGCATATATGCACCCATGGTCCCGAAGGAGTTAATGTTAGCTTTCAGTACATAAAAAATTCTTTTATCTGGCACTAAATGAGATTAATCCTTTCATAATTAGAAAATAGCCAAGTACGTATAAAAATAAGAAAATAAAATCTCAGGCACGAAGTTCTTTCAATATTTCTAATAAAATATTAAAGCTTATATGTATTTTTATTCAACACATTATCCATTGAAAACTCTTTTGAATTGAAATCGAAAAATAAGACAATAATGACCCAACAAACACAGAACTTACGGGCCACTGATGGGTTCGTTAGCCTTGGCCGCAAGTGTTTGATTAGGGCCCGCTATCATTGGCCGTTACGGCTCCGTCAAAAAAGTGTCACGCCGGACACAATATGGCCACAAGAGAATTGGCCGTAAATACAAGAAGTTGCCCACAAATGCACCATCAACGGCCAGCCAAAACTGATATTTAACCTCAAACTGGCCGCAATTATACATTTAATGGCATTCATGAATAAAAGCTTGCCACAGTTATGCCATTAAGGGTTATTTTACGTAAAAGTTGGCCACAAGAGAAACACACTTATGCCATCAACGGGCATCATTAACGAATGCAAGCCAGAAGCTAGCCACATTCATACCATCAATGGGCATAATTGACGAATGCAAGCCAGAAGCTGGCCAGAATTTTACTTTTTAAGGCCCTCAGAACAGTTCAGTAAATGAGGCTTTTTTTTTCTTTTTGGAAGAGGGGGGGGGGGGGGGGAGGGGCAGAGCCAAAAATATTTTGATAAAATTTAGAATCTAAATAATAGATTTTGTAATTTTTATCTGAAAAAGATTTTAAATATACTACGTAAAATTTGGAACAGGCCTAGGAAATTTTAACATTTCAATTTTTTAAAGAAGTGCTCATAACACCAGCCTGACTTTTATAAATGTTTTATCATATACTTCAATTAAAAACGTTATGGTATTATAAGCACTTCTTATTAAAAGTTAAATATTAATTTAAAAAAGAGTTATAGAACAAAATGAATTTAGATCCTAAATGTTATCAGAACACTCAAAAAAAAAAAAAAAAATCCAATGGAGCATAAATGAGCCTTATCTATTCATCTCCCTTAAACAGAACAAACTTCAACTTAAGGGGACAAGGGACCTTAAAATCCTTAAAAATAATTTTTTTTATTTTTTGTAAATTTCACCCAATTATAATTCAAGGGTACATTATATGCATTTATCACAAAAAAAAAAAAAAAAAAAAAAAAAATTATTTTTATGAACGAAAAAAATGGAATTTTACGCGTTGTCTTAGAAATTTTCAAAATGCCCCCTGCGTTCTCCATATCAATGAAAATCCCCAAAATTTTTTATGTAAGTTTGGTTTATATATATGAATGAAATGGGGCATCGAATTTTATATATTTGAATTTAAAGGTTTAAAAAAAAAATTTTAAATTTTTTCGAAAAAATTTCAAATTTTTTTTTTTAATTCGTAGAATTCCATTCTTTTCATAAAAATAAATTTTTTTTTGTGATAAATGCATGCCATAATGCACCCTTGAATGTTATACAAGATAAAATTTACAAAAAATAAAAAAAAAATAGAAAAATTTTCAATTTTTTTTTTTTACTTTTAATATCAAATGTATAAAATTTGATGCTCTAATTTATTTTTATATATAAATCAAACTTTTATAAAAAATATTGGGGGTTTTCATTGATATGGAACGTGCAGGGGGCATTTCGAAGATTTCTAAGACGATGCGTAAAATTCCATTTTTTTTCTCAAAAATAATTTTTTTTTTTTTGTGATAAATGCATGCCATAATGCAACCTTCTTGAATAATATTTAAGATGAAATTTACAAAAAATAAAAAATTCGGAAATTTTTTCGAAAAATATTCCAAATTTTTCAATTTTTTTAACCTTTAAATTCAAATTGAGGCACTTTGATAATTTTATGATATATTGATGGCAACGGGCACTAAACACACATGTTTGCCAGTCATGTATTAGACGTTCATGTTTTCTGAAATGGACTAAAACATTATTCATAATAAGAATATATTTTTACTTTTCTTACTAGAAATTTTGATTGAAATTATAACAGTCTTTATACAACAATGAATCTTTAATGCATCGTGTTCAAGCAGTGTTAATTTATAGTTAACTAGCATATTAGTATGATATATCAGTTTATCAGGCCATCAAAAATTAAAAAATATAATTTACATAAATCCACATTTTTATTGAATTATATATAATATATATAAAAAATATATTAATTTTTATTTAACCTCTCGCTTTTATTATAAAACAGAGAGACAGTTTTTCTTAGAAGGAGAAAACATATAATGCATCACTTTTTTTCTGTTATTTCACATGACTTACCTAAAAGAAAATATATTACAAAACTCTAGAACCAAATGTCATTTTTTCACAATTTTATTTTTTATAATAAATGTAAAACAAACAAAGTAAAAAAAAAATATTTTTTATTTGTTTACAAGTCGATCAAGTTTAACACAAACATTTTACATGAAAAATTATTCCTGTTATAGTTATGCTATTTGTCCATAAAAGTTGGTAAAGAAGAAAATCCACAGCCATCTTCTTAGAGAATTTTTATTTCCAGATTTTTATAATAATTCTGTAACAAAAAACAAAAAAAATTAGTTTTGCAGAAAAAACTTCAAATGTTTTAAAAAATCAAATTACAGAGATACAATTAATGTTGTTTATTATCAAAACAAGCCATTAGGTTAGCATTAAAGAATATAATATCCAGGAATATACCCCCAAATGACATGCAAATGATGAATAAGACAGACGACAAAACATAGTTGTGAATCTAAACTACAGCAATCTCTAAACGTTCGTGGAAACGTCTGCGAATGTTGAGACTATATTCCTGTGCATAAAAGGGGGTTAGGTATTACGATTTTTTTAAATAGAAAAAGCAACTGAAACACAAAAATATATTTATTAAAGATTAAAAAGTATGTGCTGTAAATAAATTTGAATAATTATAAACATATTGTACAATGTTTTGTTGCTAGTTGATGGCTGAAAATATTTTTTGATATACGATTGTTTGGAAGAACAGAGCTTTGGTTTATGAATTTCCATATAAGGAGAAGTTGCAGTCTCGATTTCTCTTTTAAATTCAACTCCTCACCAGTTAAGGATCACATTCTACTGCTTTCTCAACAAGTTGTTGCTGAAGCTTTAAAATTTCCCATAAAATTTTTGTAGAAACATTTTCACTTGCAATAAAAATATTGAATTTTAGAAAATTTCAGATTTTTTTATTGTTAGCATCAAGTTATGTTTCGAGTTTCTAGGAATTACTGATCTATATTTTGCTTCAATACGAGGGTTGAAATTCTCAATCAAAAACCGCAATTAGATTTCAAAAAAGGAAAAAAAAAAGTGAGAATTGACACGACAGTACTTTCTAATGTTGCTTCCTTCAACCAAACCGATCTGTCTTTCGATAGCCACTATTCTTTTTAAATTTGATGCTCAGATGCAAGAAATTTTGGAGGCTCTAAATTCTATTTTTTAAAAATTTAGTCTTTTTAGGGAGCCTCATATAAGTGTGAGGGAAAAGAGAACACAAAGTTCAAAATTTTAGGCCCTTTTACTATTATTCTTATTAAAAGGCTTAGAAAATGTTTTTTACCACATTAAGTGCCTCTACAAGCGGGGCCTTGATGTATTGTATTTGTCATATATCCCCTTATATTCAGCCTGTTTCTTTTTTATCAGTTTCTGTTTCCATAAAACACTGATGCTAATTATATAAGTTATATTTTGTAACTATTTGCTCTATTGGCAAAACTTAGCAAATCAGTCTTTCTTCAACAAATTTCAAATTGAAATAACCTGGAGTTGGAAAATCTATTACTTTTGCAGCGTAACCCATGCTATTCCCACTCCAGTCTCTAACAAAACAAACTTGAATTATGGTGATTTTTTTTTTCAACCCAGATTAAAATAACAATTTTCAGCAACATCATTCACATTGGCCATAGAAACTGATTTGATAGTCTTGCAACTTGAGTTTAATCAGGGTAGCAGCAAAATTTAACGGAGAATTCTTTTATTTCAGAAATTTTTTTTGCAAATGCTGCTGAAATCGCATAAAAAATTTGGAAGAATTTCACAAATTACAGGGAACAAAATTTACTATATTGGGCTGAAACTGGGATTCCTTAAAAAAAAAATAGTGCAAAACGTGGAAAATGCTAAAAATAGCATTAAAAATTAAATAAAAAATATTCTTAAAAGAAAATTTTAAAAAAAATCTTATTCAAGGTGCACAACTTCAGATAGACAGGTAACTTGCTGCCAAATCATGTAGCTTTACAGTCTCTCCAAGAAAATCCTGGAGAGAGAAACACCTGTCTTTATCATTCTAGTCTAATAAAGCCGTTTGTGCCTGACATTGCACAATTCCACAGAAAGGTAGTATCTATTTGTGGGTATTCTTTGTGTTTAAATATTTACATCCCAGCAACATAGATGACAGCTTTAAATTGTAGAAAAATCACAGAATATGAAGACAATTTTTTTTTTTTTAAATTAAGGCCCTACTTCAGTCAGGTGAAAAGACCCGTTTGCTAATGCTATTACTATGGAAGAAATTTATAAAGATATCTCGGTCGCATTTCAATATTTTTAGATGATTTTTTTTTTTGCAGTGGCTAGCTGAGGTCGATCTGTATGCAGGACGTTTTCTACTATTTCAATTTCGTTTACAAGTATTTTTAATCAGGACACTTTCATTTTTAGAACCGGTTCCTAAAATGAAAACATCCTCTTGAAAAAAATCACCGATGAAAATCGAAAAAGTAAAAAACGTACTGCATACAGATCAACCTCAGCTAGCCACTGCAAAAAAAATCATCTAAAAATATTGAAATGCGACCGAGATATCTTTATAATTTTTTCCCATAGGAATAGCATTAGCGATCGGGTCTTTTCGCCTTACTGAAGTAGGCCGTTAATATTATATTTCTATAAATGAAAGGTACCACTGGGGACAGAAAAGAATTATGCTATAAGTGTGCATTTTTCCCCTCTATCTGTGATAAGCGGATGGATTACACACACAATAATAAAAGGTTCATTAGACTAGAGATCAGAGTGGGCATAGCCCACATAGATACTCGTTGTTGAAGGCACTGGGGTTAAGAAAAAAAACAGCAAAACTCAGCTGGTTTTGTTATAAAATGAAACTCATGGAAAATCCAATATAAACATTTCTTCAAAATCAGAGGGGCCATGGAAAATAAAATTCTTTACTATGTCTCTGATGAAATGAAAAAGAAAAATTGATTTGAGTGTTAAGTTTAACTCTTGTAAAAGCTTTATATATATATATAAAAAAAACCCTCGTTTATCCATGATGTTTTGAAATTCACATATATGAAATAGATTGGTATTATAGATATTCATGCAAAAAATGAGCTATTTTTCAGATATTTTAATATATAATTGATTTTATATGCTTTACATTTACTGATTTGTTGACTGTTGTTATACTGATTTTATATTAATTAAAAATAGATAATGCATGTTCTTAATAAAGTTTTTTGTTTAAAAAATAATAACGATTGCAAAATACTTCCTCGCCTTTAATATATCTTAACCTAAAAGAATATAACATATCTTAAAAATAGAATTTTTTTTACTTAATAATGTTTAATACTTTCAATAAACAAAATAAATGCTTTTAAAAAGCAGATTTATTCAGAAATGAAAATAACAAAATAAAACTTAGAAAGAACCAGCTGATAACACTTATTATACATAAAACTAGCTGACTTTTCCCACTAGTGGGCAACTCCTTTCATTGGGGCCTCTAATTTATTTGTAATCTTGTAATATAAAATCTCGAACAGATTATAGCATGAATTTTTTCAAAAAAAAAAAAAAAAATCTCGAATCGGATGAACCTTGAACCTGATCCCCCCCTGCCTGTGGTCCTATATAGCAGATTTGCTGCGCATGCACTGCAAAATTTTATAAAAAAATAAACAATATAGAACCGATTGAACCACGAACGAAGTCCCCACATAGCGAAGAGACACATTGTGAGTACACCTTCCCATTATTCCTTTCCTTGAAGAGTGGCACATATATGATTGGTACTACTTATGTAATGGTTTCCTAGCTGGCATGTTTCCAATGTGACTTCTTTGTATGAATTTGTAGCATCACTTTTGTTGTCTACAGCAGACTGTGAAGGGGGATTCAGTCTCATGAATATAACAAAAATTGACTTGAGAAACAAACTGACAATCAAGAATTTAAGTAACTTAATAATGATTAATTTGGAAGGGGAATTTTGAAAAGAAATTCCATTAAAAAAAGAATTTGCTGTGTGGTATACAGCCAAATCTCGAAGGGTCAATCTTACAGAGTGATGTATTTGTATATTGCATAACTAAAAATAATACTCATGTATATAGAAATTTTGTATAAATAAAACTTTTTTTTTTTTTCCTTGGCTAAAGCTATTTTTATTTGGCTACAAGTTATTGGCTGCAACTAGCCCAAAAGCTAAAAATACCTTTTTCCTAGATTAAACCCTATAGGTGGGATGTAATATATCCCACTGCCCCTCAAGGGTTAAACAGTATATTTTTCTGGTACGAAATTTTGAATATTCTGAAACACATATGAAGCCGATCGCTGTCTCATAGAAACATGGAATTTTTATTCAAACCGTTCGGGATCTAGCGTCCTATAAAGTGAACATGTCTTTTCATTGAGTATTATTTTGTCTTTAACAAGTAGTTTTGTTATTATAACTAATAAGACAAAATAATATTCAATGAAAACATATGTTCTCTTTATAGGACGATAGATCCTAAAAGAGTTAACCCTTCAGACGTGGGCGACTGTTTAATTTTCTTGGATAAAACCGTAGCATATTTTTAAGTTTTAAAATTAAGATTGCTTGATTCCCACCACTTTTTTGAAGTAGAAATAGTCATTTTATTTAATTACAGATTAAATAATGCGATAAGCTGAAGTATAAAAAAAATCGTTTTTAAAAAAAGTGGTGGGAATCAAGCAATCTGAATTTTTAAAAAGTAGCCCACTAGAACACAAAAATAGCTTTCCCTGTGGAATTGTATAGAATATGTGAAATGCGATATGAGCGTTGCCAGCGGCTGGATGGTTAAATAACAATTCCATTATTCTATTATATAGCGATCGGCTTCATAATTATTTCTGAATATTCAATATCTTATACCAGAAAAATAAAATGAGAAATACCTGTGGCCAATCCGAACCGAGTAGGTATTGTGAATATGCATGCTACTGCACACACACAGCAAAAACTTAAAAAAAAAAAAAAATCTCTAACCAGGTCCCTACTGTCTATGGTACCATAGAGCAGGCGTGATGCACACACACTGCAAAGTTTTACAGGGAAAAAAAAAAATCTGGAAATTGAAAAAAAAAAAATTATTTACTTATATGAATATATGTAGTAATAAAAGGTATTCAGGGCTTGAAATTCAATTTTTCATAGGAAGGGAGTCTCCCTACCAACATTTATAAATGGAGGGGAGTTGAGCTATTTGTGAGGGAGAAAAAAATATGAAACCCACTGTTATTTTACGTCCTTTTTAAAGATTTGCATTAATTATTTTGTCATGTCTGTATTAATGCAGGCATGACAGAATACCATTGAAGCAATTTAAATCAACAACTCCGAATAATGATGCAAAATGTTTTTTATTTAAAAAAGTAAGAAAGCAGGAGTAATTCTGAGTAAAAAAAAAAAAAAATCTGAAACTGACAGCAAATTTTCTGAAAGGTTACAACAGAGGGGATGAGGGGGCAGGGAGGGGGGATCACTCCCACCACTAGCTATGTGTTTTTTCGTGCCCCTTTGATGAAATCAGTTTTTTGCACAATTCTTTGACGAAATTCACGATTCTTTGAGGAAATGCGTGTTTTTTTCGCGATACTTTGACGAAAAGCGTGTTTTTTCGCGATACTTTGACAAAATTCGTATTTTTTTTTCCGATTCTTTGATGAAATTAGTGATTTTTTTTTTTCAGCGGCTGTTTGGCTAAACACTAAATTCGTGTTTATTCCGCGATCCTTTGACGAAATTAGCTTTTTTCTGCGATCCTTTGATGAAATTAGTTTTTTCCGCGATTCTTTGACGAAATTAGTTTTTTCTGCAATCCTTTAAAGAAATTCTCTTTTTTCGCGATCCTTTGCCAAAACTCGCATTTTTTCCGCGCTCCTTTGCCGAAATTTATGATTTTTTTGCTATACTTTGATGTAATTTGTGTTTTTTTGCGATCCTTTGATGAATTTCAAGTTTTTTTTCCCGCAATCTGACAAAATACGCGTTTTTCCGTGATCCTTTGACAAAATTTGTTTTATTCGCAATCCTTTGTGACGAAATTGGCGATTTTTTTCCTCGAACGATTGACAAAATTGATTTTTTCGGCGATCATTTGTCGAAATTCCACGATATTATTCTGTTGAACTGATGACCGATTTTTCACAAGTTTCAGAACCTAATGCCTTAAATTTTTGGAAAATTCGTAACGCGGATTTTCGTATTTCAGAAAATTCATTCGTGTTTCGGAAATTTTGTTCACCCCTGAATTCGCCACTCGGTTGCGGAAAAAAATAATGAAATTTGTCTGTCGGTCGCATCAAAAATTCGTGAGTTTCAACAATCTTTCGCAGTTAAAAAAAAAAAAAAAAAAAAAAAAAAACGCAAAATGTGTCAATTAGTCACGGGAAAATATCAGGAAATTTGCAAGGCGTTTGTGGTAGTTAATCGTAATTTCAAAATGCAAAATTTTCAGGAAAAGGGTGACATTTTTTGGACGACAGTCTCCCGCCCGCGATATTATTTTGGGTGGGATTTCAAAATTTTGGGCGCAAATCCCGCCCTGGTATTGAATAATAATGAGTAAAACAGAATAAAAAATTAAATATACCTTTAAATAAATTTTATTGCATGTGACAGTTTTAGGATTCTTAAAAATATTTTTGGGTTTGGTAAATTCTAAAACAACTTTCTACACAGAGACCCAAAGTTTTTTTCAGCTTTTAACTGTGCAACGGAATTTTCTGCCACAAAATAAAATTATGAAATAAAGCCTTTAGAGAAAATAGTGTTTGTGGTTGAAAGCAGTGTAGTGTTTATTTCAAAATAAAGACAAGATGAAAATTTTTATGCCTTTAAATGTCAAATATAGCAAAATATTAACAAAGAAAACAAATGGAGAAAAAAAACACATAAAAATCATTCAAAATTCATATGCTTGCTGTATGTGTTTGTGTTAAAGAAGTTTTACTTTTTATAATTCACGGATCTAAAGCAGAACTAAATGATACACTCAGGATTGATAAATTCTAATTTATAAGATGTCAACTAAACTAATTAGTTTTAAATCAGAGTTAAAAATAACTTGATTATATCTACCATCACTATAACATAACAAAAACTCATATAAAGTTCACACAGATGAAGTGACAGACTAAATCAGGATTCACAACCTTTTTTCATCATTTGACAATACTAAACAATCCCTCTCCCTCATAATAAGTATTTATTCTTATTGCAAACGGCTAAAAAGTAATTCATAGTATTAAGGGGGGGGGGGGGGGATGAAGCTTGAGAGAAACTTTGCAAAAGAGAGTTAAGAATAAGTATTCTAATTGTACAAGTGTAAAAAATGGTCTAAATGTGTAAATTTAAGTTTGTCAAACATGTTAAAGAGCCCCAAAGTTCACAAATAATGTACAATAATACAGTTTTAGATGCAAAAAATTCAACTTACATTACAAATACAGCAAATTAACAGATATTTACCTTTGCTTGAATGCCAAAATGAACAGAGTTAAGGTGCACAACTGTCTCCTTGAATTGATGTAACATCACTACACTCCCCTGAAACTCATGAAAATAAATAATTTAAATAGGTTGTAATATTAAGTATTTATCATATTCAACTAGAATTTTTTTAAATATATAATTGAGCACTTAAATGATACCAGTGAATTGGGTTTTTAAATTCTTTTGGATTTGAGTCGATGCAGGTTTTTATTCTTGGGGCCCATTTTCTGAAAAGTAAGTGATTTTTGTGTAAAATAACATTTTGTACCTAAAGTTGACATCCAGTTACTCAAATTCGAAACAAGAATTTATTAACAAAAACTTCTTTAAATCCTCTTGCTAAAGTTCGTTTTTCGTCACATGGTTTTATTTACAAATTACACATTTTAAAATAGTTTTTATGAAAATGAATGTTACAAAGGGAGCCTATTTTATTAAAAGGAATTTTGTGAAGTGGCCTGTTTTATTAAGTTCATTTTTGTAATGGGGCCCATTATAAAATTTATTTTGTGAAGGGGCCAATTTTATTAAATAGATTTATGCGAAGGGGCCTGAAATAGGACCCAAATTGTGCCAGGATCGACCCCTGATAAAGCAAGAAAAATCTTACTTATAATACTATTAGTATTTACATTTAGTATTTAGAACTTAAACAACCTAACATTATAGTGTTGATTTTATGCCAAATTGGCAAGGCAAGGTGCTAGGCAGCCCTTTCTCACTACTTTATGCACCTGGCAAGCCCTTTTTAAACCACTTCATGTACTCAGTGGTCCCAGTAGCAGAAATTTCTCCAAGTGTCTGCGACAGATACTTTAGGGCCAAAAAATAATCTGCAGGTAAAATATTTTTACAATTGAAGTGTTAATTAATTAAGCATTCACTTGCGTGTAGCGTTTTTAGGCATTTTACAGCTTTTTATTAATAATAATCTTAACTTTTTGTATTAAGGAATAAAGAGCTGAACAAAAAATATGAAGCAAAATAAAAGTTCGATGAAAAAGAGTCTGCAAAAGAGAAAAAAAGTCTGTGACGTCCGTCTCCCGTCTCGAACTTTCCCGTCACGAATATCGTCAAAAATTGCGCATTTTGCCAAATGATGGTAGGAAAAAACATGAATTTTATCAAAGATCGTTGAAAAAACTCATGAAATGATCGCAGAAAGAGACGCAAATTTCGGTAATTGATTGCGAAAAAAACAAAACAAACAAACTTGAATTTCATCAAACGATTGTGGAAAAAAACTTTAATTTTGTGAAACAATCATTGAAAAATATCATGAAATAGTTGCGGAAAAAAACTATAAATTTTGGCAAATAATCACAAAAAAAATTGAGAATTTCGCCAAATGACCTTGGAAAAATATCGCGAATTTCGGTAAACAATCGAGGAAAAATATTGCTAATTTCGTCAAAAGATCGCGGAATCACAGCAAATTTTGCCTATCTGTCGCGGAAAAAAATTGCAAATTTTGGCAAGACACAGAAGAAAAAATTGCAAATTTCGTAAATTGATCGTGGTAAAAAACATGAATTTCGTCAAAGATCGTTGAAAAAAACATGAACTTTGGCAATTGATCACGGTAAAAAAAATTTCATAAATATCCAATTATCAATGTATTTATTACTCTTTAAATATATAATTTCTTTACTAAAAGCACTTGAAAAATTGCATTTTATGAGATAGCAAATTAAATTATTAGATTTCATATTTATCTTATACTATAACTGAATATGGTATTAAAATGATCTCCAGAAAAAATAAAATGACTCATAATCTATATTACTCTATAATCTGCACAACCTTTGGTCCCAGCTTGTGCAGATTAGTGTTGATTCTAAGTCGCTTTAGCAGGGTGCAGCGCCCGGCGGCTCTTTTAAACCCTTCTGATGCGCCCGGCTGCCCTTTTTACATTTCCTATGTGTCCCGTGGCAATTCAATTGATCTTGGGAAAATATCGCAAATACTAGGGCTCTAAACAAACCGGTTCAAAATATTTTTAGTGAACAAGGTACAAGTGTGCCCTTTTTGAAAAAAATAGGCCCTTTTTTTAGAATAGCATTCCCTTTTTGAAAAGATGTACCCTTTTTTAGAATAGTGTTCCCTTTTTAAAAAAATTCCACCCGGCGGCCCTTTTTTTCTATAGTCAACACTATGGATTAATGAACTTTGCATGTAATCAAATTTCATTGTATATATTATTCTTTAAATATATAATTTCTTTTATAAATGAGCTTTTATGGGATAATATATTACATTATTAGATTTCATATTTATATTATATTACACTAAATATGGTAACAAAATGTTCTTCAGAAAAAACAAAATTACTCATAATCCACACAATATTCTATAAATCTGGACAACGTTTGGTCCCAACTAGTACAGATTAAAAACTTGTAAAGATATTTGCCTGTAGTACTTAAATTATAATACGACAATTTCCAAATAACTCTTGCATTACTTTAATAAATTCCAGAAATTTCATATTAAATAAAGCCAATATTACTATATGGTAAAATGATTCTCAAAGAAACAAACAAGATCTGTGCAACTACCCAGACAAGATCTGTGTAACTACCTAGTGAAACACTCTGTAAACTTAAAATAAAGTTAATCTTACTGACATATTGGCAAAGCAATTATTCTGTGTGCATGAAACCTGAAGACATTAATATTCAAGTAGTACAAATTAGTTTGGTCTGTTTTATTGTGTTCAAATATGCATTTATTTCAAAATAAATGAACAGATTAATCAAAGTATTGCTTATCGCTGGCTACTACTTTTTGCTACCTCTCAGGCAATTTTTTAATTACATTTCAAAAAAAATAACTTCAATTCCTTCTTCTTCTAATTCAGCAGCTTTTCTAATATTTTCCCATTTCTCATAAGGCTTTTATTTTTTTTTTTCCTATCTATCTTGCCAGTCTTTTCATTTACTACCTTTTTTCTTCTATTTTGCGCTTATTTTCCAAATCTAATTTGTATCGTTTACAGCTACTTTGCACACAAGAAAGAAGTTTTTAGTTAATATCTATATATAGTATCAACAGCTCCTGATTTTATGACAGTATAATAAACATGTCTCTGGTTAACTACAGGGTTCTCAGCAAAACATGTCTGCCAATTTGCCTGGTCAGATCTAAAAAAAATCGATGACCAAACGGGCTTACAACAAAATTAGCTATTTATTTCCGCAATCATTTGACAAAATTAGCAATTGTTTTGCAGTCATTTGACGAAGGTCACACTTTTTTTTCCAAGAACACCCCGCTTTATTTTTGTCTTCCATGACTTTTTAGAAAATATTTATAAAATCCCTGATTTTTCTTATATATTTTAAAATTTCCCCAATTACTTTCCAGATTTTCCATGTTGCTTTGAACTCTGCATTAAAAAAATTGCTACCATAGTAAAAAATGACTTAATTCGGGTTTCCAGCAATATATGTCTGGCAATTTCCATAATTTTCTTTGACCAAATCTTTTAAACTTAGGGGAAACTCAGATATAATTTCAAAATAAAATTGCAGAACTACTGTTTGAGGCCACGTTACATTTTTTTTTTTTTTTTTTGGGGGGGGGGGGGGGATAATAAGTAAACATTTAAGACAGAACATTTTAACATTTATTTTTAACAACTTCTGTAACTTAATTGTTTTTATTTAAATTGGGAGATATTAAACCCTATGAGCCCCTCTTTTCTCTATGCCCTAACAATATTCTCCGCTTTCTGATTTATTTTATTGATTGCCATATTATAAAATATGCAAGGCAAAGTAAAAAAAAAAAAAAAAAAAAAAAAAAAAAAAAAAATTTGATTAAAATAAACGAAAATTTTATTAATCACACAAAATTAACTAAAAGCAGCTATTTATAAAAAAATTGGTTGGTGTTATTACATTCTGGTAAGTGCAAATTAAAAATTAAATTTCATTACTTAGGTTTTGAGTTAAGTCAAAAGATTTTTATGAACGTATGAACATTACTGAAATTGCATTTTCAGCAATGTCTACATGGCGATGGGGTGTCCATTACTGGAAATTGACCAATTGCACATGAGTCATAAAATCTTAACAATAAATGAAATTTTCTAAATGGCCATTAGCATAGTATAAAATTCAAAGTTTTCTATTACTACCAGGGTTTGCAAAGCTGGACCCAGTCGGAAAATTCCCTGTGGGTTTTTTCAGACTGGGCCCCACTTGAAAAAGCCCACCATAGAAACTAAAATGTGGATTTTTTTCAAATTTTAGCAATATTTAAAATTTTAAACAACATATTACATTTAATGAATTTATGTCATTTCAGGTAATTTTGAAAAAAAAAATAATACATAAAAGCCATTACATAAACAGCTGAAGTAAAAAAAAATGTATTTTAGCACATTAAAATATTTGGCAGAATACCAAAACAGGCGAGACACCCCCATTTGGCGACTTTTCTGACAAGCGCCAAACACCCCACATACGCCAACCTAAAATGTGGCAACCTGAAAAATAACGTGATTGGTCCACTTTCCTGAATGCTTCCAGACTGTTTTTTACTACATCATCATCCTGGAATCATAGGAAATACAACATTTATAAATAACGACGTTTTAGAAAACACAGGAAAGCTGATTTTTATGAGATTCAAAATAAAACAAATGATTTAAACAAAATTTGTTGAAAAAATGTGAAATTTTTAAAGTACCTTTTCAAATCAGAGTAACGATTTAATGATTAAAATTTTCATTTCTCAACAACTTTCAGAAAAAATCATGGCGTCATTTAATATTTTAAAGTACATGCCTATATCAGAGTAAACATTGAACAAATCATTTCTAATTTACGGAACTTTGAACGCTTCGCATTCATAAAAAAATAATATCACTGAATACAGCAGTTCTCGCTCTGTAGCAATCACAAAATGTACATAACTCGTCAAAGTGGTAATCAGTAATCGTGTATGAACACTTACGTGTTCATTAACCAAAAAAAAAAAAAATCACTGGATTCAGCAGTCTCAAAATACAGCAGTTCTCGCTCTGTAGCAATCTCAAAATGTACAAAACTCATTAAGCGGCAATCAGTAATCGTGTATGAACGCTTACGCATTCATTAACCATAAAAAAAAAACATCACTGGATTTAGCATTTCTCGCTGTGTAGCAATCTCAACATTCAGCAGTTCTCGCTAGTCTGTAGCAATCTCAAAATGTACAAAACTCATAAGGACAGCATACATGAGAAATATACAATAAACGGCTAATATAAAACGCTACAACAAAAAGTGCATAAAATTATTAACATACCTTAACAGACATCTCCTTTCTTGAAAATCAACTCTAAAAAATGTTGAATTGCCATAATTTTGTAAATTTTTAGTCAAACTTCATTTAACTTCCCAGCAAAAAAAATGAACAAATACTCACAATTTCAAATTAAACTACACAGGTACTTTAACTTTCAAATTTTACAACTAAAAACAGCAAAAAAAAAAAAAAAAAAAAAAAAAAAATATTAACAACAACAAACTTTTGACTTGCTGACATTTTATTTTTACAAATAAAGAGTTGAGTTGTAAAAACACCGCTGAGCTAACTGTGAATAATAGGGCACAGATGTCATATTCGCCCCATATTGGCGCGATTTTTTTCTGACGCCAATGTCATATACGCAACGGGTACTTAACTGGCGCCAAAGTGTCGTTATTTTGCTTGATGTGGTAACCCGGATTATGTTGTTTATGCTGTTGATGTTTTCGCCAAATTGGCAACCGAAAAAAATCGCGCCAATATGGGGCGAATATGACATCTGTGCCAATAATAGTTTTCATGAAGGCGTAACCATCCAATACACAACAAATGAACCAATCCCAATTCAAGATCAGACCACTGTAGGCGTGGAAAGAATTTACGAAACGAACTGGTAGCAAGAAAAATCCATTTATCGCCTCACCAAATTGAACGATGCCAAGTGTCTAGGCTGTTTTGGGATTCAGCCAAATATTTTACTAATATAGAACATAGTACACAGGCAACATACAAGACATTACATAATTATAGGTACAAGCATATAAGAATGTCTTTTTCTTTATAGCATAAAAAATTCAAATAAACTTCATGAAAATAAAACTTCTAACTACAAAATCATTTTTTTTTAAACTATCTTCATATAAAAAAAGAAAATTACAAATTTAAGACTTTACATGTAATGAGTTGTAAACTTTTACTAATTTCATTGCTTTTTGGACTCTGAGATGGATTTGAATTCTGAAGCAATCATAAGCTTAAAAATAAAAACAAAGAATAAGAGATTCTTTTTGTATTTTATTCCATTATGCTTGTTTATTTATTTATTTTTTTATGCATTTGTAAAAAACATAGGTACTACTTAGTTATCTCGTCGACCAATTTAGCCAAATTACATAAATTGAGATAATTTTTATTTTTATATAACAAAATAACAAATAAATTATCATAACATTAACAGAAATACAAATAAAATGTCAAAATAAAAATCACTTTATGACAGGGTTCGCAAAGCTGGGCCCAGTCCGAAAAAACCCGGTGGGTTTTTTCAGACTGGGCCCACTTGAAAAAGCCCACTGAAAAACCCATAATGTGGGTTTTTTCAATTTTCAGCAATATTTAATGAATTTAAGTCATTTCAGTAATTAAAAATATATATAAAAACTATTACATTAAACACTTGGAGTAAAAAAAAAAAATGTATTTTAGCAAATTGAAAGATTTTACTAGCATAGACATAATAGGCAACATACATAGTACATAATTATAGGTAAAGGCATATCATAAGAATGTCTAAGAAATTCAAATCAATTATATCCATGAAAATAAAAAATATGTATTTTTACTTTCTTCTATCTTTACAAAGCTTTTTTCTCAGTTTTTGCAATAGCCTTATCATAAGAACTAATGCACTGATTTTCATCAAACTTCAGGTTCAGTTACAAGTTGACCTAAGTTGTTACTTATTAAGTTTTGGTGTATATCACCCAATAGGTGGGACTGTTATGTTGCATTTTTCATGATTTCAGCAATAACTCTTTATCTCAAGAACTAATGGACGGAATAAAAAAAAAAATTAGATTCAGTTAGACCTTGATACAAACTGGTGCTGATTAGTTTTTGGTGTATAACGCCCAACAGTGGCACTGTTGTGCTGTATTTTGTACAATTTCTGCAATCTCAAGAACTAATGCACAGATTTTCATCAAACTTCAGATTCAGTTACACATTGATGTAAGCTGTTACAGATTAGGTTTTGGTGTAAATTGTGCAACAAGCGGTATTGGTATGCTGAATTTTTCACAATTTTCGCAAAATCTATATCTAAAAAACTGAGGCACTCAAATAGATCCTTATTAGACTTGGGTGTATATTGAACAACAGGTGCTGATTTCATACTCTTTGGGTTGGAATTTTTGGTTGCGGACATCCAAGAGGGTAGGTTCCAAAATTCAGTAATTTGTTTGAAACAATATGATAATACTTATTCCTTGTTAAATAAATCCAATTCAATGAACCTATATTTTACAAAATTCTCATAACGGACATAGATTGTCATTTAATTTTGGCACTGTGATAGAGAATTATGAATTAACATGTATGAGATAGAAGAAAGTTTTGGGACTGGCACATCAGACTAGTTTACCCATTTTAGTATTCTATTCATTATTTGATTTTAAAGCAAATTAACAATTTATATCCTATTTTAAGTTTGTTAGTTTTGTAAGAAGCACTGACATTTAATTAATTTAAATTCATATAATTTGTAATATAACATTACAATTATAGTGTAATAAGGGAACAATATATATTTTTTTGCTGTATAGTATATAAATAATGTAATATACAATAATGTAATATCGCATACATTACACTTTTGAAAAAACCCGAAAAAGCCCAGGTGGGTTGGGTTTTTTCAAAAAAAACCGGGTTTTTGCGAACCCTGCTTTATGACGTAAGCTCGTGTAACTTGCTTAAAGTCAAGTGAATGTGACATTTACGATCAACCATTATTGCCATTTAATCTTACAGTTTGGCGATAGATTTTTGGTTGACGGGATACCAAGTAGTACCAAAAAATATATATACAGAAAGAATTGGTTTAAAGAGTTAGTGAGAATCCATACTACATACAATAGAGTACATTAGATAATATGTATTTTTTACTCCTTTTCTTCCTACTTATATATTTTAAATTTTAACAATCTATTCATTATTTGATTTTCAAAGCAAATTTTGTAGGTGGAGCAAATTAACAATTTATATTTTATTTTATGTTAAAAACTAATTTATGAGAAACACTGACATTCAATCAATTTATAGAATTTATAGTTTGTAAAATAGCATTACAATTAAACTGTATAAGGGAACAATATATTTTTTTTGCTGATATATATAATATGTATAACGAATATAGTATACAATAATGTAATATCATATATATATTACACTTTTGATAAAACCCATGTGGGTTGGGTTTTTCAAAAAGAAAAAAAAAAACGCGTTTTTTGCGAACTTTGATTACCAAAGCAAAAAACATGCAAATTTTACACGGAAATAACGAATAGTATATAAATATGTCAAAATGAATTAAACTCTTAGTATATTCATTAAGACTTTCACTGAAAAACATTGGAACTTCGAAACATTATTTTTTGCTCCCCGATTGGTTTGATTAAGAGTGTCAACAATATGCCTGGTTATAAAACATGCAAGAGGGAGTTATGAAAAACAATAAAAGCTAATTTTTTATCAACCAAAAACATTCAAGGATGCCCACCTACCCTATATAATTATATACTATACAAAGTTAACAACTTATTAATAGCATATTCGGGGACAGATTTAAGTTCAATACGAAACTATTGTAAACTAAGGTTGCTGGTTTGTTTTTTTATGCAGAACCACAAGACATGCATGCCGCCGAATACGGGCTGCGGGTATGCGAATTTTCATATTTCTTTAGCTTAACCTTAAATCTGCCCCTGAGAATGATGAGAACTAATTTTAACTAATTCTAATAAACTGATTGAAATGATATATAAAAAATAATCTTACCTAATTTGTAAATCCAAGGCGATTCATTATGGCGAAATAGAGCAAGAAGAGTGCACGTTGATTCAATCATTCAGTTCTGTAAACACGCCAAAAAAATCCCTAAAAGTCCTCAGAAAAGGAAAATCCTACACTTTTTTAAAAACTATCTTTTAATAGAACTATTTTTCAGTATATTTATAACTTAAAAATTTCTCATACAATATTGAAATAATTTTTAAAATGCTAGTTTTGAAATGTTGTTTATTTTAAAAGTTGAAAATATTTTAAATGCATCTACGAAAATCCCCAGTTGGAAAAAAACAAAGGAAACGCGTCAGAAAAGGGAAATTTTCATTTCGTCTTTCCCTAGCTGTATTTCCCTGCAAGGAGAGGTTGCAAAGCCACGTTTGGCAAAGCAATGAAGTGTGTTGTTTTGAGTGTGTGTGTGTGTGTGGGGGGGGGTGAATTGAGGCTGTACATTTGCTATATATTTTTACTTTAATCTAAATTTTGTTTATCTTTGAGGGTTTTGAAACATGTAAAATAACTTATTTTTTGCGACTGACAAAAAGTAGTCAAAGTCACTTTGAGAGCAAAATAACAATAATAATAATAGTAGGTGTTGATTATTCTCTGATCATACAGAAAAATTTAAAACAAGCATGCATATTTACACATAGACAACCTTAATAGGAATGTTTACTTTTTTCTTGCCCTCGCAACCCCCCCCCCACCCCCACCCCTAAAATCAATAAGGATTTCATGGAACATTTATGAAACACTAACAATAAAGTTAACAAAGTTTTGTTTTTGTTTTATGCTCTTTTTATTAGGAATTTAAGGTGTGCTGTATATATTTTTTAAGCATTTTGATTCAAAAAAACATTTTATTTTATTTATTTATTTATTTTGTCACATTTTAGTTTATAATTTTTCTAAATTTTGTTTTGAGTATTGTACTTTAGACTAAAAATGTCTCATATGATACTGAATAGAATTTATATTGAGGCTGTACATTTGCTATATATTTTTATTTTAATCTCAATTTTGTTTATCTTTGAGGCTTTTGAAACATGTAAAAGAACTTATTTTTTGCAACCGACAAAAAGTAGTCTAAGACACTTTGAGAGCAAAATAATAATAATAGTAGGCGTTCATTATTCTCTGATCATACAGAAAAATTAAAAACAAGCATGCATATTTACATGCAACCTTAATAGCAATGTTTACTTTTTTCTTGGCCTTGCAACCCCCCCCCCCCATTAAAATCCATAAGGATTTCATGGAACATTTATGAAACACTTTAACAAAAAAATTAACAAAGTTTTTGTTTTATGCTCTTTTATTGGGAATTTAAGGTGTGCTGTATATATATTTTAAGCATTTTGATTCAAAAAACATTTATTTTATTTATTTATTCATTTATTCACATTTTAGTTTATAATTTTTCTAAATTTTGTTTTCAGTATTGTACTTTAGACTAAAAATGTCTCATATTATACTGAATAGAATTTTAGCAACCCAAGGTTTATTTACATTTAAAAATTTATTTTGGCAAAACAAAAGTTGTTTCAGATGTATATTCTATTAATTAGTTGTCTGTTTGTTTTGGCTATAAGATCAATAGAAATTGAAAAATAATACATTCATTGTTTTTAGTGTGGCCATAAAAAATGTAGCACATTTTGAGGACTTTTTTATGTATAAAAATATTTTAAAACTAAATAAAAATGTGTAATTTGTTTTACTGCTTTAAATATAAATCTCGCAACGTATTTATATATTTACTAAAAGCCAGATTTAAAATAATTAAGTTTACTTTTTAAAAAATGAAGAAAAAATACATTTTCTCTCTTTAATTAAATATTCGGGTTATTTGATATTAGCCCTCTACTTTCTAGACAATGACGGGCCATTACATTTTTGCCAGAAACTGCCCCTTAAGAGTTGCCGGGCAAAGTAAATGCAACCGTTCTCTCAACGCTGAAACATTAGCGGTCCGGCAATAGCTGCCGCAACTAGCGGCGGGTCATTTACGGTACAACACTGTTTGGTTACAAATGGCCTTAACTCCTTTTGGCCGCGATATATACGTCATTCGGCCCTAAGTCGAGTGTTTGTTGGGGAAGAATTGTTACTGCTGTAAATTAAAGCCTTTTATGTATTTCAAGTTAATATGGTGATAAACCCATCATAAAAATTTGATAATTTTTCTTTACTCAATAGCATTTTTAAAAATTTAATTAGCATGATTTTTAATAATTCTAAAAAAGATTATCTGTAAACAAATAACTAAATAAAAAGAAAAGTGCCCAGTTAAATTGATGGCATTGAGCTCCAAGGCTATTCACACTAATTGTATATTATACTCTTATTTCAAAGAATAATGCCCTTAAAAAAATGAAAGGGATTAGCCCCCATTTCCCCCCTTTATACTTAACCAACGAACCTCCAAATCTAATCAGAGAAGCTCCTTAACATAATAAACTGGTATACCAAATTTGAAGCAAATCAGATAATTCTGCATGAAAAAAACATTTTGCTAAATTAAGGGCGTATTAGCTCTCCCATTTCCACCTTCATGCTTAGCCAATGAACCTTCAAATCTAATCAGGAAAGTTCCTTATCAGAATGAACCTAGAAAAAAAATTAAAGTAAATTACATAATTCTGTATGATAATCCATTTATCTAAATTAAGGGGAGGGGACATTCCCCCCTTTCCCCTTTTATAATTAACCAATGAAGCTCCAAATCTAATGAAGGAAGCGCCATATCGGAATAAACCGGTATACCAAATTTGGAGCAAATCGAATAATTCTGCATGTAAAACCCATTTATCTAAATTAAGGGAGGGACCCCCCTTTTACCCCATTTATACTTAACTAATGAACCTCCAAATCTAATCAGGGAAGCCTCTTAACATGATAAACCGGTATACCGAATTTGGAGCCAATCGAATAATTGTGCATGAGAAACCCATTTATCTAAATTAAGGGGGGGACTAGCCACTCTTTTCCTCCTTTATCCTTAACCAGTGAACACCCAAAACTAATCAGGGAAGCGCCTTTTCAGAATGAACCTAGAAAAAAAATTGAAGCAAATCGGGTGTTTCTATCAAGAGTTATCGCGTTACTTACATATGTACGTACATACATACATACATACATACATACATACAGAACCGGCGGATCTCAGGCTTTGATAGCCTATGAGCTAAAAAATTGTTGTTGGGTTTTATATTTTAAGAAATCAGTCCTTTTCTTATCGACGATCAAAACAATACATTGGCCTCTTTTATGTTTAAATTATTTTATTTCCTTAGTAATTTTTTAATATTTTGTTATTTGATTAAGCAGAATGTAGTTAAAAAACTTGTGAATGGCCATTAAATGAAACTCAAATGTGTATGATTTTATATCTTTAACTCCATCGTCTGAATTTATATTTTTAAATGAAACAAAATCGCGGAAAAAATATTGAATTGAAAGTATATGCCATTTTGCGTAATTTGATTTTCGGAGTCTATGCGTTTCGAAAGCAAGCGAAACCGCAAAAAAAACACTCTGATTTTTACTGATTTCGTCGACATTTTCATACATTTTATTCTGTAAAAAATATTTCTACATGTCCGAAATTTCAAAAATTTTGCAGGTGATGTGAATCTGGCCTAGTTAGATGCTCTAAAATATTATTTTAAAATAAGGACGTTTAGTTACTCTTAGCATAAAAAAATATTGTCTCCGTGAGACGCGAAGTGACCTGTGTTTACCGGTGTATTTGAAATGGTTAAAGTTCCACATGTTATATATCTCATATATGACTGTAATTTAGTAATATATGTCATAAAATGTCATTACATCATATACCCCTATAACACCATTACAGGGTTGACACAGCGACTATTTATTTAATTCTATTTAGCACCACTTTTTCAAAATAAAAATCTTTTACATAGTCAACATCATACATAGTCATACAACATAGTCATACAACATAGTCATACATCTAGTCAAATTAGGGTTTGAAGTGGAAATTTCTGGTGTAATTGTTTTTAGTGTCTTACTTTATGTTTTCTGGGGTGCTGAATACGAATCTGAAGTTGTCTAACAATATTTCTCTCTGCAAATATGAAAAATCGTGATAAAACCACTAAATATCGCAGATTTTTTTTGGTTTTTGGCTTATAACTTGCAAAGTAAGCTTTTTACGCAAAAGGTAACCATATATTAAAATACAGACGAGAAAATTATCTACAATTTATGTTCTTGTAATTTTTTTGTACAATATACTGCTTCCCTAGAGGCGTTGGAAAAAAAGGCGAAAACCAATAATTTTGGAAAATCGCAAAACAGATATTCTTACCCTTTCCGTTCATAACACTAAAAGTAAGCATTTCACTGAAAACATTTGCAAACGTACTCACTTATTATTAGGTTATATATTTTTATGATGTAGGTATACAGTGTGACCTCGAAAATCTGGCATTCAGAGATCCGGCAACTTAAACATTCCGGCATCAATGTCATCTCCCCCCTTTCTTTTTTTCACTTCCAACTTACGGCAAAAGTAAAGAAAGCAATTATTTTCGAATTAAAAACCGAGATAAAAAACAATGCATTAGCTGACAGTGATATCGCTGACGCTATGCCAAATAGAGCCCTCGATAACACTGGTAGCAGCTTAGAGGAACGAGGTAAGGACCTGACAGAAGATAAGGTCTCACCAAAAAAAATGCAAACATTTGACCGGAAAATTAACATCATCTTCAAAGAAACAAGACTGTATTTCCGAGATACAATTCTCTACAATTTATGTGCAAGTAATTTTTTTGGACCTCGAATAGTTATGAGAAAAACAATGACGAATGCACGAAGTATTCAGCTGCCTCTTTATTGAAAACATACAAAATGCATCATTAAACGTCTGTGCAAATATGTGAAACGTAAACGTTAAGTTTTATAGATGCGACAAAAAGATAAAAAGTGATTAATGATCGGTTAGTGTTTAATGTTATACAGTATAATAAAATAGGTAGGTAAGTATTTTTTTTTATACAACACTCATTATTAAATGATTATTGACTTGAAATGACACTCATTAATCAAACCGATCCCTCTCGACCAAAGGTTGCATGATTGTAGACGTATTTTTTTTTTATACAACACTCATTATTAAATGATTATTGACTTGAAATGACACTCATTAATCAAACCGATCCCTCTCGACCAAAGGTTGCATGATTGTAGACATGCCTTCCAATTCTTCTACACTTACAAAAATAATTAAATATAATATTTATTTAAGTACCTGGGCGCGAAAGAGCCGTTTTCATCCCGAGGGAGAAGAGTGCTGCCCCAGCCGTAGGCGAAGGCTGCAAATACCCAAGAGTCGAAGCTTAGGCATCTGAGCATCTCTGGTGCACATAGTATTTTTTAAAACGATGGAACTAATTGTAATTAACTAAGTAAGTAATGATTTATGCAACATTTTATCATAACATAATTTTTACGTCTTTCTTTTGTTAACCCTCTTTTACAACTCAAGTCATGAATAGGTTGCTTTTGGACCTCAATTTAGAAAACATATTAGCCTATTATTTTACGTACTACCGTTTAAAAAAATAATTTATGATTTATTTCTAATTATTTGAAAATTGAGTACTTGTACTACTGTATTAAGATAAATATTTTGATCACAAAATAAAAAAGTTCGTGAAAAAGTAAAGGTGAAATGGAAATATTTATACATATTTAACTTCAAGCACTTTAGGGAATTCCGGATCATCCTCGTCTTCCTCGATTTCAGTAAGAGGCATGTTACTGAAACTGCTTTCGCAGTTTACGCACATACTGGAGCACTTGAGGCCTGCTTTTTTGCATCCACAGTTTTTCTGGCAGGTCTTTTTGCATTTGCAAGAAATGGGTTTCAAAACGGCTTGAGGTGCTGGTGGCTGTAATGTGGTTACTTCTCCAGACCATTTTTCATTTTCTTCCAACCCCATTGTTCAGGATCTTTTTCATTCCCAAACCATTCTTGAACCTGAAAATATACCCCCTAAAGGAATGTTGCTGAGCTGCAGGCTCAGTAGGAGGTAAGGACGCTCAATGCATTGATGTCTTGCATGCAGACCTAAGGTAACATAAATACCTCAATTTGTTTAATGACGTGGCTTCCTTGTCAGCAAATTTATGCAATGAGACAAAAAAAAAAAAAAAAAAAAAAAAAAAAAGATTGCCAGCATCAGTAACTGCATCAGCATCTGCCATAGTGTCTTAACCTCAATGGTATTAGTTAATGCAGAGTTTTTCTTGAGAGTCCGAAGAAACCTCATCTTTCCTATTTTGAACAAGGCTGAAGTAGTATCACAGCCTCCCATGGCATGCAAAAATCAGAGATTCCCCAGGTTTAAAAAAGGGCAGGGTGCTGCTTGTGGCAAAAGAGCACTTCTGGATTCCGAAGGGAATGTTTTGGATTCTTAAGGACATTTCTTGAAAGTTTTAAAGGCATTCTTTTGATTTTTAAAACTACTTTTTAATATTTAATAGACAGAACACTATTTTAAAGACAGTAATGAGTCAGTTTTTACTATGCAAGTAATTTTTTATTAAACAAAGGAGTAAAAGCACTTTTTTAGGGTGTGGGCAACAAGAAAGCTAATTTTTTAAATGTGGGGCAAGAGGGGTGCTATTTTGTAAATCTAAGGGCTGGCAGGGAGCAGCACCCTCCTGAAACTGTCTGGAGGAAACTCTGCAAAAATAATATGTTGTTAGCAATCGATTGATCAAGTTTGCAGTCAGAAGAAAAAATGAATGTTGAAGCTGTCCTTTTGCCTAGCTTTAGAAAGTATACATTTGTATGTACACCCCTACAGTGACAAATCATGATAACTAGCAAATTGACGCCTTCACCCACAATAACTACAGAGTTATGTTGTGGTGCAATGTCCCTTGCTGTGGCGACAATAAGTGTATCCGCTTCCTCTCGTGCCTGTTGTGTGTGAATGTCAGCTACTGCAAATATGTAATTGATTTTTGAAAATTACAGATTTCGGAAAAAAATATCATAAATATTTACGATTTTCTTCATAGCGATATTTATTCATTATTTAAGACATACCCAAATGATATTGACGTGAGAAAAGAGAAAATTGAACGTTTAATAAACTTACATTAATTGACATTTTATATGTAAAAAAAAATCTGATAAGTAGTGCTGTCATTTCTTCTCATATAATTTCTCAAGTATCAATGCCAAGTAACTATCTTCTTTCTTGGATTTTATACAAGTAACGAATATCGATTTCGGAAATACAATCTTGTTTCTTTGAAGATGACGTTAATTTTCCGGTCAAATTTATGCATTTTTTCGGTGAGAACTTATCTTCTGATAGGTCCTCGTCCTCGTTCCTCTGAGCTGCTACCAGCGTTATCGAGGATTCTATTTAGCACAGCGTAAGCGATCTCGCTGTCTGCTAATGCATCGTTTTTACTTTGGTTTTTAATTCGAAAATAACTGCTATTTTTGCTCTTCCCGTAAGTTGGAAGTGAAAAAAAAGGGGTGGGGGATTTTTAGGTTGACGGATCTCTGAATGCCGGATTTTCGAGGTCACATTACAATATTATATATATCACAACACCTACATCACAATATTATATAACCTAATAGTAAGTGAGTACGTCAGAAAATGTTTACAGTAAAATGCTTACTTTTAGTGCTATGAACGGGAAGGGTAAGAATATCTGTTTTGCGATTTTCCAAAATTACTGGTTTTCGCCGATTTTTCGATGCCTCTACGGAAGCCAATATGTCGTACAATAAAAATAATAAAAACATGAATTTTAGGTAATTTTGTTGTCTGTATTTTAAAATAGGATCACCTTTTATGTAAAAAGTTTACTTTGCAAGTTATAAGCAAAAAACTCGAAAAATCTGTGATTTTCAGTGGTTTTTCATGATTTTTCATATTTGCCAAGAGAAATTTTGTTGGACAACTTCAGATTCGTGTTCAGCACCTCCGAAAACATAAAGTAAGACACTAAAATCAATTACACCAGAATTTTCCACTTTAGGCTCTTTTTTAACCTACTTTTACTGGACTAATACGTTTTGACGACGTTTGCAAGAAAAATATATTACAAAATGTATTTTGTAAAAATAGTGGTGTGAATCGAATAGAAAAATAGTTGCATTTGGCAGCCCTGGTGTAGGATGAACACAACCTATATAATGTATATAGAGGGCATGTTGGTTCTATTTTGATACGGATGTAACATTAATCGTTGAAGAAAAATGCTTATTTTATAAAATCTACTGCTTTGCTTTTAACTAAAGCTGGCATGCAAACTAGTTTTTTTTTTTTTTTTTTTTTTTTTTTTTTTTTTTTAACGATTCATTTCTAGCTATACTAATTACTGAATTTTAAAATATTATTAGGCTTTTCAACTACTAGTCTTTCTTAAGAGAGGCTTTTTTACTGTCACAGTTTTGATCTTGTCATAAGCCTTAAATACATCAGTTCCGTTTTTTTTTAAGAGAATAAGTTTAATAAAGTTTAATTAATTAAATTTCAAAATTAAATATGTAAAAGTTTATCATGAATAGATATTTCACTATGCATAAAACAATATTATACTAATCTTGTTTATATTTAATCAAATGTATTGTAACTTCTTCTCAACCTAGAAATGGCAACAGAAGCAAAAAAAGCGAAAAAATATGCTGATACATCTTTAGAATATATTGCACATTTTGTTTGCTTTTATGCATGTTAGAAATAGTAAAAGAAAGGATGTAAGAGAAATCCAGAGGAATAACAGAAAAATTATTGAGTTAAAAGTCCTGGAAATTTCAGATAATCATAGGAAGAAATACAAAGGTATTTTGATATGACAGATGTCCCAAAGGGGAAGAAATGAATCTGATTCAAGAGCTGCTTTCCATGTTTAGATAAGTCTGACAAAAGAACAAGAAAAAACTTCCTTTAGTAAAGATAGCTTTATCCTTTTGTGATGTTTCTGTGATTACCTTCCGTAGACAAAAAAAAAAAAAAGAGAGAGAAGTTGGGAGAGAGAAGTATTCCTATGAAATTTATAAATGCTAATACTTGATTTTAGTCGTATTTTAATTTACATTAGGACTATAGATTGTATTTTCTGTCAATTAATTATCATAGACTTCCATTACAGTTATTAAATGCACGTTTTGTAAATATGCGCTGCAGTGCATAGGTTCCGTTTCCTGCCAGTGCAAATCTATATTTTTACGGTTTTGTTTCCAGCTGATTTGTACTTTGTACATTTGAAGGAAATACTCTATATGAAATTGAGAACACCTATTAAAAATAAGAATGCTAAGAGTATATTTAAATTATCATTTACACTACACCTGTATGAATTTTTCTAAGTACAGTAATACCTTAACATTCGCGAGTTTTGATTATTCGCGAAATAAAAAAGGAAAAACTTTTCAACAATCGCGAATAGATAACTTGGTTTTTCGCGGATTTTATTTCATAAAGAATATTTCGTTTACAAAGTAAACCCGCTTTGTTTTGCCAGTTCCATAAAACTATTTGATACTGGGGAGTGCATTGTACTGTATAGCCTATACCAGGGTTGGCGAACCTATGGCACGCGTGCCAGAGTTGGCACGTAAGACAATTTTTCTGTCACGCGAAAAAATAAATTTTATAATTATTATACAGATAAAATTTAATTTCTATTATAATGAATAAAATTTTGTTTCATGCGGGCAGACTATCACAAATAATGCAATTATTTTTGCATGGAAAGAATTTTCTTTTCTTGTGATGTTATGCAGCATTTGCGACATGAATTTTGCCTTTCTATATGATTTTTATGAAGCTGTATTTTATTATTATTTTTTTAGACAGTCCCTTCAGTAAGATGGCAAATTTATCCAATTTATAAAACTATCAAAATAGGAATCAGGTATAAAACATTCTCCATCTAACATACATCAGCAAAAATCTCATAAATAATTTATTGATTCAATGCTTAATACAACTTGGATAATCATAACTAGATGTTTGATAAATAATAAGGTTAAAAATTTCTAAAATAAAATTTCGTATTTTTATTTGCTTATTATAGTGAAAATTATTACATAAATGAATCATATTTACGAATTAAAATTTTAATTTAATGGTTTATTCAAATATACAGAAAAATAGCATTTGATTTTTTAACTCGTGTTTTGTATAAACATCGTACTTTGCAAAATTATTTTACATCAAAGTGTGGCACGTTACACCATTGATAGATGTTGTTGGTGAATTTTTGGCATGCGCATGTAAAAAAGTTCGCAGATCCTGGCCTATACGTTTCGAGAACATCAACCCTTGTATTGAGACAAAATGTAGACCACTAATTCCGAGAAACCCAAAACGTAAATTGAAGCTAAGACTAAATTTTCTAAAATTCAAAGTTTTTATTGCAGCTGCAAATTTTTCAGCAAAAATTGCATGGGAAATGATGTTGAAATTTTAAAACTTCAAGAACAACTTGTTGAGAAAGCAATATAATGCGATCTTTAACTGATGAGGAGTCTCAAATTCAAAAGAAAAATTGAGACCGCAACTTTTCCTTATATGGAAATTCATAAACAAAAGATCTGTTCTTACAAACAATCGTATATCAATAATTTTTTTCAGCCATCAACTAGTAACTAAACATTGTACAATATGTTTATAATTATTCAGATTTAGGTACTTTTCGGTTAGCCGGGCGCCAGTGTTATATATACATATAAATATACATACATATATGTATATATATGTACTTATGTATATACTTATATATATGTGTGTGTATATATACAAAATATGTATATATATAGATGTGTATATATACGTATATGTATGTATATTTATATGTATATATAACACTGGCGACCGGCTAACCGAAAATACCCAAATTTATTTACAGCATATATTTTATTAATGATTAATAAATATATTTTAACGTTTCAAATACTTTTTTATACTAGTGGTGTCTTATCAAAACATCTGAAGCCAATTAACTCATATAAATGTGCAGATTTGGTTTTAGATCTCACAAAAACAGGAAATAATCATTCTCTTTTACTTTAGTATCACCCGCACTATTGTGCGGGTCAGGGCTTAAAGGGTTATGCACGGAAGGATAGCCTCAACATTCACGATTTTGATATTCTCGGAGATTTCCGAAAACCTAACCCTCGCGAATGTTAAGGGATTAATGTACTTAAAAATCCAGAAATCATTGGAAGATGTACTGGCAAAATTCTTAAATTTTGTTTAATGAATGGAGTGATGGCTGGCCATTTTTCGTAGATGTACATTTTCTTAAATAGTTTACAGTCTGAAATAGAGCTCATGAAAACGCTAAAAATCTATTGTTTTTAAAATATATTAATACACTTCCTAGTAATAATACAGGTAATATATGAGCACTCATTAAAGACCTCAATGAATGTGAGTTTAAATATAAAAATCTATATAAATTTAACTACATTGAAAAGTACATCAAAACTAAAGTTCTCTTTTGCAATTCTTTTAACTATAAGTCTTAGAAATGTATGTATTTTATTTATTCTATTGGAAGGAGGAAATCTAAAACTGATACAATTATCGACTTAACTTA
This sequence comes from Maratus speciosus, assembly GCA_963932465.1. Taxonomy (NCBI): domain Eukaryota; kingdom Metazoa; phylum Arthropoda; class Arachnida; order Araneae; family Salticidae; genus Maratus; species Maratus speciosus. The sequence continues at coordinate 23,107,026 of OZ010790.1, read as the reverse complement.
GGTATAAGTATTAAAACTTAACCACACACTTCTCCTACTAAAAACTAGTTGGATGTGCCAATCCCAAAACTTTCCTCTATCTCATACATCTTAATTATTCAAAAAATATCTACAAATGAAACACTTCTTCTATCTATAAAATCTAGCACTTCAATATTATTCGTTCAATACTATACCAACTTTAATTTTCACCTTAAATTTCTGCTTCAGTCAATTAATCGGCGCATAAATGTGTTAAACTCGATCATGACATTTATTAAAATCAACAGTTTTTCGTTATTCTGTTGTGCATTAGCTGTTTGCGAATAACTGGTGTAGCAGGATACGAAGTTCCTGTCACTGCACGATACGCCGATGTACGATGAAAATACGAAAAATCGAGAAAATTTTACAAAAATCGCTATTACAGCACTCCCTCCCGACGGATCATTTCCAAAATCTAGGTGGACCTGCTGGACATAGCCAAAAACATGCACAAAAATTTGATTCAATTCTATGCACAATTTTATACACTTTTTGATGGTACAATAAAGAAAATGGTACAAAAATCGCCATTACAGCGATCGTTTCCGCGGAATATTTTGAAATTCAAGGAGAAACTGCTGGGCATAACCAAAAACATACACAAAATATTTGGTTTAATTCTAAGCGTAACTTTATACAGGTTCCGATGGTACAATAATGAAAATAGCATAGACATCGCTAATAAAGCGCCCTCTTCCGTCAGAATGTTTTCAAATTCACGGAAGACCTGCTTGCCATAGCCAAAAATACACACAAAATATTTTGGTTCCATTCTATGCATAACTTCATACACATTTCGATGGTACGATAATGAAAATGGCAGCGCCCCCTTCCATCGGAATATTCCCAAATTAAAGGAGGACCTGATGACCATAGCCAAAAACATACACAAAAAATTTGGTTTAATTCTATGCATAACTTTATACACTTTTCGATTGTACAATAATGAAAATAGAACAAAAATCACTGTTACAGTATGCCCTTCCGGAAGGTTTTTGTTTTTTTCAAATTCAGGGAAGACCTGCTTGCCATAACCAAAAACATACACAGAACGTTGTTTCAATTCTAAGCATAACATCATACACTTTTCGATTCTATAGTAATGAAAATGGCACAGACATCGCAAATATAGCGCCCCCTTCTGGCGATTTTTTTTCAAATTCAGGGATGACATGCTGGCCATAGCCAAAAACATACAGAAAAAAAAAATTGGTTCAATTCTATGCATACCTTAATACACTTTTCGATTAAACATTAAACATTAAAATAATTAAACATTAAAAACCAAAAGTGTTAAACAAAATTGAAATTTAAATATCAGATGGCCATCTCTTCTTCAAACCGACGAGAGATGGCCATCCAATACAAGAAAGAAAAAGTTAATTTAAATAACAAAAAAAAAAAAAAAAAAAAAAAAAAAAAACATTTCATATAGTTAATCATGAAAAAAAACATCTAGCAATTTGTAAAGATGCAGCTATATGATGGAAAAGAAGTGAAGAAAACTCGAATAAACAAAATTTGAAGTATAATTTCAATACTTCACTTTTCGTAAAATCTTGCCACATGTTTCGCAAAAGTCTTGATAATTTGTACCCGTTTCTTGGAACCACTTCAGGTACCTTATGCACTGTATCCAGACATTCTTTTTGGATGTGATACTATATTGTTTTGCACAACCAGCACAGTGATCTTAATCCAATTCTATTTACTCGGAATCTATAGAATCTGATAATTTAAATGTATTTTGTTTTCTTCGCTACTGGAATTGTCGTGTTTTTTTTCTCGCGTTAATTGTAGGTTTATTACGTTAATTTAGTCTACTTATCAACTTTATTAGTTTCTGTTATGAAAGTTTCCGACGTTTTTCAGCATTTTCTGAAACAAATAAATTGTTAGGTCTTATTATATTATCATTATTATTATTAAAATATTTATATTAGTTAAAATTTAAATAATTATATGAATTAATATATTTATAAACGTAAACGTTACATATTTATTTTAAATTTAATTATATTTAGTTAAAATCGTCACAAAATATAATTTTGAAATATTGATTAAATGTGGCCATCTCTCCCCGATTTCATGTGACCATCTCTCCTGAAATTGAAGGACTGATGGTCGCCCAATTTAAAGCATCAATAGCTATTGTACATCTTTGTTTTAGTCTTAGAAGTAAAGATTAGATTTACGTGCCTTAAAAGTCCATATAGTAAAAAATATATATAACGTACGTACTGCAAAACATTCAGATACCTAAGTCAAAAATAATATTCAACCACCTATTTAATTGACATTAAAATTACACTTACTTTTTATAATCGAAAAACACTACTGCACGTCGCAATAAATAAACACGTTGAACTATTTCATACGAACAATGTTTATATTGCAATCTATGATCAAGTTTTGGAGATATTTAGACTGGCCATCTATCCTAGAGTTTCCCTATAAGGAAAAACTTGAAAGTTTTTATTAACTAATTAAAAACTACTAAAATTAAAAACTACTAATATAATAGGAATAATTACAACTAACATTAAGAATTTCTAAACTATCCCCAGAAAGTTTTTATAGTTATTTTTGGCTGTTATAATGAGTATTTCGTGAATAAAATAGAGAAAAGTTAGTTATTACACATTTTCTGGTGACAACTCGAAATTTATGATTAAAAATCCCTCCCATGTCATTAAATAAGGCGAATTTTATTATAGCAAAAAAGTGGTGCCAATCAAGAAATTGGAATTTTTTAAAAGTAGCCTACCGGCAACACTGTCAGCCGCCCGTATAGTGTTATGAATAAAGGCTTCAAGTGCAATATGCAATGTCGCAAAATTTGGCAGATTTTTTTTTTTTTTTTTTTTTTCAGAAATGCAGAATTTTTACAAAAAAGTTCGGGTAATTAGTTTGGTTGTACATCATAATGCACATTTTGTGAAAAAAATAAAACAAAATACTATACAAACTTTTATGGTGTGAATTATGAATTTCTGAATAAGAAATCTGCCAGACTTGGCAACAACGGCAATATGGTCAAATACAGAGAGAGAAATTTTTAAAGCGATTATTGAGTCAGGTAAAGTAATGGCTATGGAAAGCATTTTCTTTTCAAACTGATTGTAATTAAAAGAATTAATCTGTTTTCACAGAACTTATTTTTCTTTATGAAAACCAATTCTTATGCTTTGTATTTTAAAATCAGCCTTAATATTTGTTTTTCAATAGAGTTACAAAATTTGTTCTGAGTACATATTATTTTTATAAAACTTAAGCTTTTTTCGGAAACAGATAATGGTATATAAAGAATGTAAAATAAGTTACATGATTTTTAAACATTAATTAATCTATTTTTATCATTATTTCAAAAATAATATCGAGTCCGAAATAAATCCTGAAACTTTCAGAGTAAAAATCGACATTTCTTAGTTCTCGAAAATTTAACCTACATTCACAGACTGGGGATTTTGTTTGACCAATGCAAAATGTTATGCAAGTCTTTTCCGCAAGACGAAAGACCTTTTTGCCACTGTAACATTTCGTCTCTGGATAAAACAAGTAAGGAAATTGTACGTCAGACGTGGAAAATGAGGTGCGTTTGTACTACAATTAGTTTTATAAATATTCAAATCTTGAGGAACAAAAAGATCTTCTTAAAACACCATCAAAAACTTTTAAATGCGCTAGGCCTTTCGAAAGATCTGAGTCTTTCTTCGTCAGCCGCAAAGAAGACGTGCTTCTACTATGAAAGCAGCAGCAAGACTGAAATGAGAAATACGGGAAAGGGAACAAGCTGAAGAAACAACCAATAGAAAAGTAGAAATCAACAGCCAATAAGAAAACAGAAGATGACAGTTAATCACAGAAGAGTATAATCTAAACAAAAGAACACAGAGTAGAAGGGAAATCAGGAAGCAAATTGGGAAAAAATGCAAGAAAATAAATTTAAATAAAATAAAAAATAAATTACAATAAAATGAAACCACACACATATATTAAAATATGGGAACACATGAAATTAAAAAATAAATAAAATATTGAAAACAGACAAATATTAATTAATACAAAAAATAAATTATATGGTAGTAATGAAAATATTTTTCCAGGCTGCAGAGAGCATTGTGGTATCAGATTTATCATTAGCAATAACTTCTCGATTAAGATAAATAGCTAAATCAGGGCTTCCACGGGCGATTATTTTTAAATTATATTTCGCACCACTTTTTCAAACGAAAAATCTTGTACATTTCGCTTTAATAACATTTGTAAGAGAAATATGGTTCGAAATGTATTTCTTTAATTATAGTGGTGTGAACAGAATATTAAAATAGTCGCCCCTGGCAGCCCTGCCAAATTTTCAAGAAAGTCCAATTCAGAGATACTATTAGCATTAAAGATAATTTTACCATTTTGAAAATTAAAACTATGGCCGTAATCCCAAGAGTGCTTGACAATAGAAGATTTAGAAATTTCTTGATTAATTACGTAACGGGAGTGTTTCTTTTAAGCGGATTTCGAGATTTCTTTTAGTTTGCCCAATATAAGATAAACCACATCCATTATAAGGAACAATATAAATTCCCCATTTGCGAACATCAGGAACAGGAGATTTAGTGGGGAGAAATTTGAATTTTATGACAGGTTTAAAGATAATGTTAGAATGGAAACGTCTTAAAACTTTAGCAAATTTGAAACATAAAGGAGGATAAAAGGGTAGGACTACCAAATTATCAGGTTTGTTTTTGATTAATTTGGAAAGAGTAGATTTATTAGATGGCCTGTTGAATTTCTTCACAGTATTATTGATAACAGAAGGATTGAAACCTCTTTTGACAGCAACATCTAGTATATTTGAATGGGACTTTCTTTAGCTATTTACCTAAATCGTAAAATTATTGTAAATCTGATTCCACAATACTCTCTGCAGCCTGGGTTGCTTTACTACCATATAATTTATTTTTTGAATTAATTAATAATAGTCTGTCTTTTATATTTTATTCATTTAACTATTTTTTAATTTCATGTGTTCCCACATTTTAATATATGTGTATGTTTTCATTTTATTATAATTTATCTTTAGTTTAATTTAATTTAGTTTTCATATTTTTTTTTTCAATTTGCTTCCTTATTCCCCTTCTACTCTGTGTTATTTTGTTTTGATTATACTCTTCTGTCATTGGCTGTTGTCTTCTGCTTTCCTATTGGCTGTTGATTTCTACTTTCCTATTGGCTGTTTCTTCAGCTTGTTTCCTTTCTATTATCTCTCATTTCAGTCTTGCTTTCACAATAGAAGCACGTCATCTTTGCGCCTGACGAAGAAAGACTCGGATCTTTCGAAAGGTCTAGCACATTTAAAAATTTTTGATGGTGTTTTCAGAAGATCCTTTAGTTCTTATTGGTTCACAAAAGCTTCAACTTAATTCCTTTATTCGGATTTTGGTGCAGTAGCTCTTGCACTCTTATGCAAAAATGCAGGAATACAAATTTTATTACGATTCTATTTATTGAATTCAATAATATAGAAATAATAGGACTCCATCTTAACCCATTTGTGCCTGAATTTTTGTTTTCTTAAATGTTTTGGTAAAATCACTTTAAAATGTTGCAAAATGAACTGGAAAAATACTAAAAAAAATTAAACTTATTTTTTTTTTTGTATTTATTTGATAAAATGTAAAAGAACTAAATATGAGTATTTCTAGTAGAATAATATGCATAATTATATATTTTACCTACATTTATATTTAAAATGTTTTTAAATTGTATATTATGTACTATAATTAGTATTTTTATGAACTAAAGAAAATATATTTATTTCTTTGCAGAGACTCTAATAACATTATAACTATTATTAATAATAAAATAAGAATAATCGTATTGCAGACTCAAAAACAATTTATTTCATAAATATCTTTGAAAGGAGATTACATAAATAACTGTCTCCTAAATTTCTAACAAAAATATATGCCCATTTCTGCCTAGAACAGCATATTTTGGACATTACAAAAATGAATAAAAAATAGGCTTGAACATTTAATTTCGCAATTTAAAAAATACGTATTTCAAAAACGTCTACAAGCTAAGATTATAAATTGCGATTTTGCATCCTTGATAGAAAAAATACAAATAAACTTACTTTTTACATTTTGCCATCTTGAGAAATTAAAAATCTATAAACACCGAAAAAAGCCTTAATTTAAGCAAATATATATCCACCTCATGCTGTCATCTCTGGGTTACAGATAAAGACATTTATAAATAAAGATTTCATGCAATTTTCATATTATAAAGGAGAAGAAAATTATAACAATTCATTAAAATTTGAAACGTCCCAAAAGTTGGACGCTAGGCATAAATGGGTTAAATAGGACGTGTTCACCATGACAACTTAGAATCATTATCTAACTTGGGATATCATTGAATTAATTACGCATGATAGGGTTTAATAGAATGACGAAAACGTTTCTTAATATCATTTTAAGTTTTGATTCGATTTTCATGAAATTTGAAATGACTCGACAAAATTCTTGAATGATTCTATATAATAAATTTCAAACCATTCCGTTCGGTAGTTTTTGCGCTGTTATATGCAGACAGACGGGCGGACCAGACGATGACTATAGATGCTACGTATTTATATAATTACCAACGCACCTAAAAAACGAATAAACATGTATTCGTGAAGTGGCTGTGTGTAAATTCCTAAAAAGCAAATAAACTGTCTCATCGGAGTGCTGTTGGCACCATAAATACTGTGATCCATGAGAAAAAAAAAATCATAATTTCGTGGCTAGTTAGAGTTTTTCTCAAGTGTAAATATATATATGTTATATAATCGCAATATTTTTCATCTCTTTTAATAAGATGGACATTAATGGCGCCACCTACTGGAGATTTATTTTTAATCTGCCACAAAAAAGGATTATTTTACTGAACATTGCATTCCGATGCCTCAATTCTTTAAATTTTTTTATGAACTTTTGAAATGCTAATTTAACTTATGGAATACCCATTATATCGCATTATTTATGTACCGAAAAAAAATCCTGTATACTAACAGGAAATACAGTACATTTGATGTTCATTTAAAACATATATTTTTGTTTTAAGTCAGTTTGTTATATCGTCCAGGGATGAGAGCTCTCCGACCTAAATGACCAATTACTACCACTAAATTTTAATAGTATTTCTCGTATTATTTAACTCTTAAATGCCTGATTTTTCAAAAATAATTTTAACTATGTTTTTTGGCTTTCATTTTTTAAATAAATCATGGTAAAATTACTTCAAAAAATCATATTTTGTTTTAATTATTATTATATGTTATTATATATAATTATTATTATTATAATTATATTTTGTTTTACGGCTAAAAAACAGTTTGTTACTATTCGGCAATACTGCTCTTTAATTGAAAAAATAATTTTCCCTGATAAAATTCTATAATATTAAACACACAAGAATTTTATGAACTATGATAAGAAATAAATTATACTTGCTCACTGCAGAATAAATTAGGGTATTTCGCAAGCTTCCAAACAAAACAAAAAGAACATGTAGCAACAATTGAAAAAATAAATCTATCTTTATTCTTAAACAGCACAAGTGTTGCCATCTACATGTTGAAAATCGATTTAATAATATTTTTAGAATGTATTTAATTGGCAACATTAGGCATTATAGCTTCAATATTATTCTAATAGTATTTTAGGAGCCTAAATTGGTATGTTGCCAAAAGGCAATACCCGGCATTTAAGGGTTAATTTCTGGCATTTAATAAAGCAAAAAATACTTTTAAAATTTAGTGGTAGTAATCGGTCATTTGTGTCGAAGCGCTCTCATGCCTGATTGTCTGTTTGCTTGAAAAGAATGTAATTATCTGTCGTAAAACATTTAACATGTAAAAAAAATGAAATATTTATTTTCTTCTTTGTTTCCGCATTCCTTGCGAATTGAAACCGATAGTAAGATTTATAATAGTCGCAATTGTAAAAAGTTTTAAGTTAAAAAATTTAAGGAATGTTATTACGAAATTTTGCTGCTAAAATTTTAGGCTTATTAATTGTCTCATACAGCCATACGTAACTTTTTTCATCGCAGGAAGCGAATCGTTATGTAGGCCACAATACATTACCATATATACTCGCATATAAACCAACCCCGAATTCGAGAGGAATAACAGACTGAATGCCAGTATTTAAAATACAGGGTGTCCCAAACGTGCTTGACACATTTTAAAATTCAATATAAAAACAAGTAATTGTCGTTCAGGAGTGCGGTTTGGATTTAAATGCCTCTTATAATGAAAGGTTTTCTTCAAGCAACTGAAAACAATTATTTATAAAAACTTTTCAAAATAACAGACATTACATTACATTACAAGATAAAAACACTAAAAACAATATAAAAGGGCGTTTCGGATTCATTCTGAATCCCTAATCAGCTAATTGATAAAGAAACATTTTTAACGCTTTTTAATTTTTGTATGTCATCCAATTGTTTTATTTTCAACGAAAAATATTTCAAACAGATAGACGGTACTCCAATGGGGTCACCGTTATCTGTTATTATTGCCGAAATAGTTATGCAATATATAGAAACAAAGATTTTTCATAATACAGGATACCTAATTAAATTCTGGCGTAGATATGTTGATGATGTCTTTGTAGTTGCTGAACACCATAACCTTCCTATTATTTTAAACCATGCAAATTCAATATGTTCTTCTATTCACTTTACAATTGAACATGAAACTGACCAGCAAATTCCGTTTTTGGATATTCAGATTCATAGGTGCATGGGCTCCACTTCGCAAACCCTAGAAACTTCAGTTTACAGAAAAACAACGTTCTCTGGACAATATCTCAATTTTAATTCCGAATCTCCTAAATCCCATAAGATGGCAGTTGTGAAGACTTTATTTACCAGAGCTATACAGTATTGCAGCACTGAAGAGCTTTTTAATATAGAAATACAAATATTTTTTATATGATTTAAAGTTGAATAGTTACCCTGAAAAGTTTTGTTTTCGCATTTTTATGGAAATTCTTCGTGCACACATGGATACTCCTCCACCCTTCCAACGTATGAAAGTTAATAATTTCGCAAGTATTCCGTATTACAAAGGTATTTCAGAGAAGATTTCGCATTTTTTGAAACCACTTGGCATTCACACGTCCTTCATCACACAGAAACCACTTAAGCATCTTTTAAGCAATTTTAAGCATCGCTATCCAATCTCACAGTTTAAAGATGTTATTTATGGAATTCCGTGCAAACAGTGTAATGCAGTCTACATAGGTGAAACCAGCCGTACACTTGAAACAAGACTTAAGGAGCATAAACATGCTTTTAGAAACAAAAATTTAAATTCTAAAATTGTTGACCACGCCATAAAAACTGATCATTTTCAGAGTTTTGAGAATGCGTATATAATTAGATCAGGCTGCATCATTTATGCAAGTCGTATGTTTTTGGAAGCTTGGTAGACGAGAACCGCTGATTTAGTAATTAAACAAGGCTGCATCTCTACCAATAGAATATTCAGTTTTGTTTTAGCTATAATTTTTTGGCAAATTGATGTAGGGTCATTTTCAATAAATGCATACAATTCAGAAAAACATTTAAAAAAATTACTTTTCAATTTCACATTAAAAATGAAATAAGTGATAATGTATAAGTTAGATGTGTCTGTAAATATAATTAATTAAGCACTTTAGCTTTTGGTATAATTTTTATACACTATTTTACTATATTTTATACACTATTTACCAGTAACATGGTAACAGACTTGACTGGTAACAGACTTGACATTAACAGCGAAATATCTTCCAAAACCTACATGCTAATTATTAACACTAAGAAACAAAACAAAATATTTAATATATTAACTAGATAATAATATTCAAGCAAAAGAAAGTACTAAACTTATATTTTTAACATAAAAAATTAGGTAACAGACTTGACATTGAATAAAAATACTCACCTTTATAAAAAATTCTTTACTCTACTACACTGTTGTTTTTCAACTGCAAAAGAATATGGCTACAAAATTTTTTTAACTAGTATACGTGTTTTTATTGTAAATGTGCTGCTATCTCTTGGTGAAATTGTCAACCTTTATTTCATGAAATTGTAGCTTGGTAACAGACTTGACAAAATATGAGGGACAAAATGTTTTGTAGATTTTCTTTAATTTTTTTTTTTTTTTTTTTTTTTTTTTTTTTTGCTGGAATAATGCCAGAAATTTAAAATAATGATGATTTATCTCATTAAATGTCCCAATTACTTTCCTTTTAAAGTGAAAAATGAAGTGAAAAAATATTACAGAATTATAAAATACAGAAGAGGGACAGCTATTTTTTTCTTCTACTAGATGCAAAAATCTGCATCTTTAGGAAAAAAATATGAAAGTGATTATTTTTATGTTTTAGAAATATGTTGTGTAGTGTAATTAAATAAATATAATATTTATAGTCAGTTTTAAATAATATATTATGAGTACAATTTTTTTTTTTACTGTGGGACAGCATATGTAAGCATATTTTGAAAATGACCCTGTAATGTTGTCCTACTTGTTGAGCTTTAAAACCTAGTATGACTTTTACGTTAAGAATTAGCTGATGAGGGATTCAGAATGAATCCGAAATGTCCTTTTATATTGTTTTCTGCTGTGGCTGATATTGAAGTACTGAAGATGAAAATCACGTTTATGATTCAGTCAATTCGGCAATCAAAGATAGCGAAAACGTGGATTGAACTGGAGTTCCGTTTGGATGTGACTCGAGCTACAAAAGGTCCACCATGAACTATGCTAATGCATAGCTGCAAACTTTTACGTTTTTTTCTCTCCACTGAAATTTAAAAGAACATTTTCCTATAATAAGTCGGAGAAATCTGCAATTAAATAAGTCAAAGTCTTCGTTTAAATATTAGTGCTAAGGAAAAAGCGTAAATGTTGGCAGCTATGCTAAAGGATTGAACAAATTATTGCACTGTAGCTGCTTTTGACAAAATAAAATGATTTGTAACTGATTGACTTGAATTCTTGATGATTCTTTTCATAATTTAAAGCCAACTATGGACGAAGTTTGCGATAATTTTTTTTTTCATTTGAAGAAAACTTTTCATCGTGAGAAGCATTGTATTGCAAACCGAACTCCTATACAAGATTACTTGATTTTTTATTGAATTTTAAAATGTGTCAGGGACTTCGGGGAAACACTGTATGTTATCTTCCTCTTTTCTAACTACAGAATTTGTATAAAATTTCTGGTAATAAGGGGTCTCAAGACCCCTAAAGGTTCCAAATTTCCGAAATTAAAATTTTTTTAGATGTTAAACTCCTATCTTTTTTGAACATTTTGATATAATTGTATTTAACCTCATTCTTTCGCATCGATACTGAGAGAAGAGAAATGTAAGAAATTGGACCCAAATTTAGTGCCTGTTGCTTGCAGCGCCCTCTATCACTGCTATTTTAATCTAACTAGAGAATCGCAGTAAAAAAACCCCTGACATCTTACACAATCTTCCTGCAAAACTTTTTTAAAACGTTCTTACCATTTGCAAGTTATTGAATTTTAAAATCAGTCAGTCCATTTTAGGACACCCGGTATGATCTACCCGGTATATTATTATTACCCGGTATATTATGACCCGGTATATTATTTTTGTTGTCAACATCCCGTTTTTTTCTATACTATGTAGAATACAACGATGAATGAGGCATCATTGGATAGGATTTTTTGGCAAAAATCAAGTATTGCATATTGGATTTCCGTTATACTTTTAGGTTAAGTATCATTATACAAATTAGATGTTAAGATTCCCTTTTCGATGAACATAAAAAACACACAACTATGAATGGGTATTATACGAAAGGTTTTTGAACAGATTTTTGGTATATAATCCAGGCAATAGGGAATTTTACCTAACAAAATTAATGGTAGTTCTGGAAATAGGCTTACTATATGTTTTTTGGGTGGCTGAATCCGAATTTTTAACTTCCCACCAAAATTTCTCCTGGCAACCCCCCCCCCCCCACCCACCCACCCCTAAATTTTGGTAAAATGCCCCCAAAAAAGGTTTTTATTAAAAAAATCAATTTTTTTATTGTTTTAGGGGAAAAGTATCTAGAAATTCAGAAATTAGACAAAATTTGCAACAAATTAGATATATGACATTATGATTTAGGATGAATGGGAAGGGGGGATCTGCCTCGGAACATGCGCCGCGGTGCTGCTTGAACTAAGTTGCGCAATTCCACTTAACCACTCACACGTTAACATTCGCCCTCCCATCTTCCCTCCGAACTTTCTCTATAAGGTTTACTTTAAGTTTTTTGGCTCGCTGAATCCGAATTTTTAACTTACCCCCAAAATAGTTGTTTTTAACATAAATTTCTTATTGTTTTAAGGGGAAAAGCATTACGAAATTCAGAAACTAGACAAAATTTGCAACAAATGGGATATGTGACATTATGACGTAGGATAAACGGGGAGAGAGGGGGCTGCCTCGTAACATTCCCCGTGCGCTTTTCTCAAAAACCAATTTTTTTCAAAAAATCAATTTTTTTTTTTTTTTTTTGGGGGGGGGGGGGGGGGGTTGCCGAGTGAAGTTTTGGTGGGAAGTTACAAATTCGTATTCAGCGACTCAAAAAACATAAAGTTAGTCGAAATCTAGAACTAGTATTAATTTTGCCAGGTATCCCCTATTGCCTGGACTTCATAACTTAATGCACGTAGCGCCGCAGTGCATGTTCAGAGGCAGCCCTCCCCCACCCCGTTCATCATACGTCATAATGTCATATATCCTATTTGTTGCAAATTTTGTCTAGCTTCTGAATTTCGTAATGCTTTTCCCCTAAAACAATAAGAAATTTAAGTTAAAAGCAACTATTTGGGGGGGAAGTTAAAAATTTGGATTCAGCGACCCAAAAAACTTAAAGTAAACCTTATAGAGAAAGTTCGGAGAGGAGATGGGAGGGCGAATGTAAACGTGTGAGTGGTTAAATGGAATTGCGCTACTAATTCATGCAGCACCGCGCGCATGTTCCGAGGGAGATCCCCCCCCCCCCCCACTAACACCTTCATCCTAAGTCATAATGTCATGTATCTATTTGTTGCAAATTTTGTCTACTTTCTGAATTTCTAGATACTTGTTCCCTAAAACAATAAAAAAAATTGATTTTTTTAATAAAAACCTTTTTGGGGGGCATTTTACCAAAAATTTGGGTGGGGGGGGGGGGGGTTGCCGGGAGAAATTTTTGTGGGAAGTTAAAAATTCGGATTCAGCGACCCAAAAAACATATAGTAAGCCTTTTTCAAGAACTACCATGAATTTTGCCAGGTAGAGCCACTATACGGTCTCTACTGCCTGGACTAATAGTAGACTCATATTTAGTTCAAAGTTGTTTGATCTAAACAATGGGATTTTATTATGAATTAGCGAAGAATGCATCAGAAAATAAACTCAAAGATTGCAGTGGGAAAGTCTCCCACGTGTCTAGTGGTCTGTTTCTATTTTAGATAACGCAGGCTGAACATTTAAGGAAACGGTGGACTTAAAAAAAAAAAAATCTTTTAATTTTCATAATAGAGATTTGAAATTTTGCGCAAATATACATTTCACTATAAGTGTATGTAACCACCTTAAAAGAAATTCCCAATCTTATTATAATTTTAAGATCTTTTAAAATTTTTAAATTTTAAAACGAAACTTTAAAATGCTCCTTGCGTCTAAATTTTTTAGATATTTCCTCGATTTTGCATTTTAATCCCGTAAAACTCTATTATGAATTAATCTATGTATCGATTTCTTAATTCCTTCAACAGTTAATTTTTTAGAGAAATTTTTCTGAATTCCATATCGATTTTCATCAAAATTCCGCTTTATAATGAGTTAAAAATCAAATTTAATTGTCTTAATGAAGTCGAATTTTAAAATGCATACACAGTTTCTTTCTACACAATATCAAGATTCTTCCTTATCAGTTTCATAAATTTTGATAAAAAATTAAGTAGTAAGGACCATTTCAAAAATTTAAAAAAGTTGAACCATCAGTTTTGTGAAAACAGATTTAAAGTATTAAAAGGTCAAGAAATTGTTTGTAAACAAAATAAAAAAAAACTGTAACTTTGTGTAAAATAATCGCATCTGCATGCGGTTTTCCACGAATGACGTAGTACAAATTGGAGACTAATAATACACACAAAAAGAAATGTGGATTTTGGGATGGATTTTAGCTCAAATAAAGGTCCACGGTACCCTTAAAAAAGAACAGGGGACTTTTCTAACAGAATATTTTTGCAAATTTTCATAACTCTATCTTACCTATTGATGAAATAAGTTTTTAAATTAATTTAATATTCTAACTATTCACTAGCTCAACATAAAATTTAAAAGGGAATGCCTGTATTTTTTTTATAAAATTTAAATTAAATTATTTTAAAATTTTACATTTCGCTTTCGTTTATAACTTATTAAACATTTAAAATAACTTCGTATCTTTAATATCTCTGCATATTTAATTAAACGCTACATCATAAAGTTTTGAAACATACTGTTTCAAATTAAAACTACTTTTTGAACTATTACTTTATTAATTTTATTAATTTTTCAGTTTTAATCTGCTTTCAAAAGTTAATATGTTCAAAATGGAATATTTTGTTATTAATTCAAAGAAACTTTTAATTAATAGTTTTGAAAAATAAATATTTTCATTCATTTGAATCTAGAGCATTTATTTAAAGGCATATAAAGATTGCTTTAATACAGTAATTCTGCATTGAACGCTTTTAACAAAGCACCACTGTGAAAAATGATTACTTTATCATACTCTTGACTATAATATAATGAAATTAGCCATAAAACTAATTAAAAATGCCCAGCAAATCTACAAATGTATTTTAAAACACGAGTATGCATTCATAGAATTACATTACCATAATAATTAGTTTAATTTTCTAGATAGTAGTTCTAAAAATAAGTTATGTAATCATAGTATTTTATTTTGAACTGTAATATTATTACATAAATTAAATTGGATTTTTCATTTTAAATTACATGCACAATCATTTAAAAAACATTATTATAGCACTGGCATTTGTTTAAATGCATTATAATATAAGACAGGAAATTCTAAACAAATGTTGTTAAGTTTAGGTAATTCAATATTCTTTATATTTAGAACCAAAATGTTTTTTTTCTTTTGGTTTAAATAATAAACTCATTATCACATATGGATTTGATTTCATTCAAGGATCGTTGAAGAAGATGGATTATTTTATTATTTATGTTATTCCATCCCAAAAAATCAAAGAAGTATTCAGGATTTCAACAAATACTTGAAAATAAAAACAAAAACGAAAATTCAATATATTGAAAATTTAAAAATGTATAAACGTCTCAGTTTAAAAAAATGATAATATTCCATAACATACATATTTGAAATACTTACACTATTTTTTTTTCTTTTAAGAGACAAGGATTTCGTGCAGATACGTTTTGAATTTTTTTACAATTATTTATTTTTAAAAAAATCTGGTACGAAACAGAGCTTTCATTGAAAATACGCCTGTTAATAGATTTCGTTATTAATTTAGGAAAATTAATAAATCAAAATCTTAACACGAATGCAGATATATGGTGTGGTATGTATGTGGTTGTTGCTTAGGAATACTGAGGATCTTGAGCAAAATTTAAAATGCATGGAGTATTTTAAATATGTTAGAACTGAAAAAAAGAATTAAATAGAAAAAGTCCTTCCGGCCAGTGCCGGGAGGAAGAGGTAGCTTTCATATTCCTTATTTTAAAAAAGCCAACTTATATTATTCAAACACACGAAGCTCAATTAAGTGGAAACCGAATGTAGGAGATTCAATACTAATTTTTATCAATACTAAATCATTATGAATGAGAATTTCGTGAAATTATTCAGCTTTATCCAAGCTGCTTTTATTTAAAGTAACTTATATTTGGCTGCCAAATTCGGCGATTCCTAAAACTGCCTGCCATTTTAAGACAACATAGTGGATGAGGCTAACCAGTGAACTTGGTCGAGACCTTAGTAATTGCTGTGCACATGCTCACTCACATCGAAATCGGTTGATATATACGAGTGCTGTCGCATGCAAAAAATGAGATTTTTCAAAATGTCACCCACGTTAGAAATTGAAACTGCTATATCTGAGCCATTTTTTTAAGATAAAGACAAACAAAAAATGCTCCTGAATCCTTATATCAAGGTCAAATACTTAAGAAAGAAACCTTTTTCAATTTCTAATATTTTTGCACCTCACTTTAAATATATATATTTTATAATTTAATGGCCGCCATTTTGAAACAAGATGGCTGATGAAGCTGGGCAGCGAACTTGGTCGAGATATTGATGTATACTATCCACATGCCTTCTTCCATCGAAATAGGCGAATACGTGTGGTATCGCGAGACAAATACAAGATCGTTTCAAAGTGTTAGCCATGATAGAAATTCAAAGTGCTATAATTCAACCACTTTTTAAGATATAAACAAAAGAACAAATTTTCAGAAACAAAAACTGCTCCAGAATCTTTGTATCAAGGCCAAACACATAAAAAAAATCTTTTTCATTTTCTAATTTTTTAATACCTCATTTTAAATTACATTTTTTTAAAAAATGGCAACCCTTTTGAAACAAGATGGCGATTGAAGCTGGCCAACGAACTCGGTCGAGACATTGGTATGTACTATGTACAGACCAAGTTACATTCAAATCGGTTCATAAATACGATTGTTATCGCGTGACAAAAATCAGGTCGTTTTAAAATGTCAGCCACAATAGAAATTCAAAATGTTATAACTGAGCCATTTTTTTAGATATAGACGAAACAAAACCTGTTCTGGAATCTATGTATTAAGGTCAAACACATACGAGAAAACTCTTTTTCATTTTCCAATTTTTTGGTATCTCATTTTAAATTTAATTTTTTTAAAATTTTTTTAAATGGCCGCCATTTTGAAACAGGATGGCGGATGAAGCTGGCCAACGAACTCGGTTGAGTTATTTGTATGTACTATGCACACACCAAGGTACATCCAAATCGGTTCATAAATACGTCTGTTATCACGTGACAAAAATCAGGGCGTTTCAAAATGTCAGCCACACTAGAAATTCAAAATGCTATAACTCAGCCATTTTTTAAGATATAGACAAAACAAAAACGGCTCCCGAATCTTTTTATCGAGGTCAAACACATAAGAAAAAAATATTTTTTCAATTTTCAATTTTTTGGTACCAAATTTCAAATTTAAATTTTTCTTAAAATTTTAAATGTCCGCCATTTTTAAACAAAATGGCGGATGAAGCTGGCCAACGAACTCGGTCGAGACATTGGTCTGTACTATGTATAAACGAAGTTACATCCAAATCGGTTCATAAATACGCCTTTTATCGCGTGACAAAATTCAGGACGTTTCAAAATGTCAGCTTCGCTAGAAATTCAAAATGCTATAACTCAGCCATATTTTAAGATATAGACAAAACAAAAACTGCTACGGAGTCTTTGTATAAAGGTCAAATACATAAGAAAAAAATATTTTTCCATTTTCAATTTTTTGGTACCACATTTCAAATTTTAAATTTTTTTAAAAATTTTAAATTTCCGCCATTTTGAAACAAAATGGCGGATGAAGCTGGCCAACGAACTCGGTCGAGACATTGGTATGTACTATGTACACACCGAATTACATCCAAATCGGTTCATAAATACGAGAGTTACAGTGTGACATAGGTCAGATATATATATATATATATATATATATATATATATATATTGATATATATATATATATATATATATATATATATATATATATATATATATATATTGATATATATATATATATATATATATATATATATAAATTTTGAACGGAGGGTGGTTTCGGGGTCTGGGGGTCATGATCGATGAAAATATACCAAAATTTTTTGAAATCGCTTTCCTCCGAACGGCTGCAATAGGTAGCTTTTTGTAAAGAAAGCTACCTAAAACAAGATTTCACAGAAATGTATTCTGAGATTTTATTTTCATTATTATCTCCAAGAAGTAAGAAAACACATTTTCTGCAAAATATTGGATATCAACCCGCGGCTTTGCTCGCGTAATAGTTGAAAATGAAAATAATTGAAAAGTGATATTTGTACGCCTAAGTTTTATTAGAAGAAATTATTCTTTTAGGAATAATTCAAAAATTACTAATTAATCCATAGTTTGACTAAACTTCATTATTACATTGCATTAGGCAAAAATGACACTTAAATTAATAAGAAGAACTAAAACTAATTCTAAATAAATGATAATTTAGAATGTATTTTGAAGCTTTTATACTCATTTCAGTATTGATTTGAAGTTTTGAATTTTTTAAAAACCGTTCTGAGAACGCATTTACATCTTAAAATTAACCATCATGTCAAATTCCAAGCTTCTTGTATAACGATCACCTCTCTGGTGGTAGTGTCACTAACATAAAATACCTATGTTGAAACAGAGATTGTCACCATTAATTTGCGAACATAAATTTCGAAATCAGTTTGATATTTCCTAATATTTCATAGAAAACGTAAATTAGAAAGTTTTTAAATGCTTGTTTAGAACATTCGGGTTTCCAGCAAATCCCAGGCGGTAGTGACACCGGCATAAAATATAGCCTGTGTAAGATCAAAGACTGTCACCATAGAATCGCAACCATTAATTTTTTAATCGGTTTATTATTTCCCGAGATTGCATACAAATCGTAATTTAGGACTTTTATAGAATTCTCTACGGTTCTTCCCTTCGCTTAACCAAATTTAAATTTAAATTTATTTTCGACAGTTCTGAGAGGGTATTTAAATTTTATAAATAACTGCCATGCCTTTTTAAAAGTTTCTAGCCGCTTCAGTATCCAAGAAATCGCAATTTAGAACGTTTTTTGCTCCTGAAATCGCCTGGTGGTAGTAGCACCAACATAAAATATAGCTTATGTTCGAACAGGTTCTATCAAAACCAATTTGTAATGATTATGTTTTAAATCGGTTTGGTATTTCATAAGATTGCATAATAATCGTAATTTAGAACGTTTTTAGAACGCTTTTCGCTCACTTCATCTTTTAAATTTGAAATTTTCTTTTCGCCGTTCTTAAAAAGCATTTGCATCTTTTAAGTAATTACCATACCAAATTTCAAAATCTTAGACCCTTAGTATTAAAAAAAAAAAAAAAAAAAAAAAAAAAACCCGCGATGTAGAAATTTTTTTTTGCTCTTGCAACCCCGAGGCGGTTGTGACAACAACATAAAATATATCCTATGTTGAAGTAGGAACTGTCACCATCAATTTGCATTTGCTTTTGAAATCGGTTTGTATTTCCTGAGATTGCGTAGAAATTGCAATTTAGAACGCTTTTTGCGCATTTTCACCCTTTTTAAATTTCGAATTTTTTTAGACATAGAGATTTTACATGTTATTACCATCCAAATTTCAAGTTGCTAGCTTTTTCAGCATCACAAAAATCACAATTTAGAACGGTATTGTTCCTGCAACACACAGGAGGTAGTGACACCGACATGAAATGGAGCCTATGTAGGAGCAAGGACTGTCACCATCAATTTCCAATCATCACTTTTGAAATTGGTATGGTACTTCATGAGACTGCGTAGAAATCGCAATTTGGAACGTTTTTAGAACGCTTTTCGCTAATTTTCACCCCTCTAAAATTTTGAATTTCTTAGGAAATGTTCTTAGAGATCATTTATATCTTATAAGTGACTACAATACCTATAATTTCAAGTTTCTTACCCCTACAGTACCACAAAAATCTCAATTTAGAACATTTTTTGCTCCTGCAATCCCCAGGTGGTAGTGACACCGACATGAAATAGAGCCTATGTTAGAACAAGGGCTGTCACCATCAATCTCCAATCATTACTCTTGAAATCGGTTTAATACTTCCTGGGATTTCGTAGAAATCGTCATTTAGAACTCTTATGTTCTAATAAGAGTTCTAAATGACGATTTCTTTCGCTTTTCACACAACTTCACCTCTTTCAATTTTCGATTTTTTTTTTAGGAAATGTTCTTAGAGATACTTTATATCTTATAAGTAACTACCATGCCAAATTCCATGTTTCTAGGCCTTTCAGTAATTTAAAAACGTTTTAGAACTCTTTTTTCTCCCTCACCCCCTTTGGGGTAGTGGCATGGGCATAAGATATGGCCTATGTTGGAACAGGGATTAACACCATCGTTTTGATATCATTACTTTTGAAATTTGGTTTGATATTTCCTGAGTTTGCGTAGAAATCGCCATTTAGAACGTTTTTTAGAACACCTTTTGCGCATTATCATCCTTTTTAAATTTCGATTTTTTTAAGAATTGTTCTTAGGTATCATTTATACACCTATTAAGTAACTACCATGGCGTATTTCATCGTTTTAGGTCCTTCAGTAACACAAAAATCGCATTATTCGAATATTTTTTGCTCCTGCACACCTTTTGAGTTAGTGGCACTGGCATAAAATATTGCTTGCGTTGGCGTAAGGGTTATCATCATCATTTTGAAATTATTATTTTTGAAATAGTTTCGCTACTTTCTGAGATTCCGTAAAAATCGCCATTTAGAACGTTTTTTAGAACGCTTTTTGTGCATTTTCATCCCTTTTAAATTTCAAATTTTTTAAGAAATGTTCTTAGAGATCTTTTATATCTTTTATATCTTATAAGTAACTACATTCCAAATTTCATGTTTCTAGTCTTTTCAGTAACACAAAAATCGCATTTTCAGAACGTTTTTTGCTCCTGTACCACCTTTGGGGTAGTAGCATGGACATACGATATAGCCTATGCTCGAACAAGGACTAATATCACCATTTTGATACCATTACTTTTGAAATCGATTCAGTTGTTCCAGAGATTACCTCTTACAAATAAACAAACAAACTTTACTTCTTTATAATATTAGTATAGATAACGCAAAAACAAAAAGGCGTATTTTTGGTCATTTTTTGCTACTAAAAGACGACCGCCCTGTTTACATCGAAATTAGTAAACTTAGTTACATTAACAGTAAATTATATCTAAAATTCAAAACGATTGCATTTACCTTTTTTCGCATATTTTTATTCACCGTGCGTTTTCGTAACTTTACCAGCTGGGCATATATAAATAAATTTCATGCAAAAAAATCTGAAAATTAGAATTTTCATCATGTTTCCGAAATTAGAGCTAAGGAGTAATTCCTAAAGTAAAGGTAATGAGTAATTTCGAAAGAAAAGTAATTTTTATGCCAATTAATTTTAGCCTAAAACAGTTTTATTACATCTGTGTAAACCATCAAACGATCAGAAGCATCCGTTTAACAATGATTTATTGTAAAGACAACACTTGTAACTATTTTAATTAAAGTTTCGGCTATAACAGAACGTGATGTAATATCGTTGCAGTCACTGTCATATCCCATTAATTCAAATAAACAGGGCAGATTCGCAATTATCGGAAGTGCGACTGCTTATAAACAATCTTACGAGATATAATATAAGGTAATAATATTAACAATTACTTGAACAATATTAATTTTCTTTGGGTAATTGCATTTTTCAAACTGGTTAAAACACATAACTTGAATAAAAAGTGAATATATCCTTTGTCTGGTTGCGAGAAAGCTGTGCCAGAGTAAAAAGAATATATAGAATTAAGATATAGTAAAATAATTATAATAGATTATTTTTAAATAAATATATTAAACAAATTAGAAAATTATTTATTACTGAAAAAGAAAGTCTAGTTAAATTAAGTCAAAAAACTTTCATATGTCTGTTTATTACGGTGAGCTTTAAAATTATTTTTCATCCTTTATATTTTTCGGACAAGAAATCCTTCAAAGAAGTTTTCTGTACAAAGATTTCCATAAATATTTGAGAAAAAAAATTAAATTAGATTTTTTTAAACAATCCAATGTGGTCGAACTTCCAAAATATTATGTCTACATTTTTTGTTTAATTCTTAAAAATACAAATTATTTATTATAATTTTATAAAAAAGTGTACATTAATTTTTATCATGACGACAGTTTTTTCAAAAAGAGAAAAAAACTATTTTAATTATATATTTAATTTTTCATAAACTTTATAAGTAATTTACGGACGTAAATAAATCAAAATATAAAAACGGATATACATTAAAATTGCTACATCGTCCATTACGATAATTTTCAGCAGAAATTAAAACTCATGGAGCATTTTAAAATTGTATAGAACAGAAAAATGCATTGTAATATGAAATTTTCATTGCTTATCTTCAAATAGTCTAAAAACACATTTTCTGCAGAATACATGAAATGTATATATATATATATATATATATATACTATATATATACACATTCACTGTGAAAATTTAAGCACTCAGAGGAAATTTTTAATTTCCGGAAGCCAATCTGAATTGGAGACTCTTTTATTCGCTGCGCAGTTTGACAGAAGTCTGCAAATATGTTATGTAACAGTCAATGACCGTTTTGTGTCGAGAAATATGCTATAAAGGCAGTCGTATAAGAAGCCAGCATTAGGAAAGGTTACAGGAGTTGCACGTAAGTGCTGATAAAAAGTGTTTAGAATTTTCGTACTTTTTGCTTTCAAGGCTATTTCCATGGCTTTCAGAAGACGAATGGAAGATCCTGAGCGTTGATGCGCAGTCGGACGCATTCAAGCGGGACAATCAATCGCTGTTGTTGCTCTTTTCTTTAGCGTTCATCATACCATAATTTCAAGATTATGGAAACAATTCCTAATCAGCCAAACAGTTGTCCTAAGATCTGCGGCCTGTCGTCCAAGGATTACGACCCCCCGTGGGTATTCGATATGTTATGATCCTGTATGATTCTGTTATAGCTAAACGGGATCGAAGAGCGACCTCCACAAGTGTGACATCTATGGTTGAAATGTCCATTGATAAGACGATATCTGATATTACGTTGCGCTGAAGGCTACATATGAATGGACTGAACCCCAAGATTGTGCTCATCTATTCGTCCAATCCAGAGGACCACGATAAAAGTGATGTCGGTAACATATCTATTGGATTGTATCTTATTGGCGTAAAGTTATCTTCAAGCATGAGTCGAGATTTTGCCATCTTTTTCTGAATTTTCTAGTTATGCTTAGCATGCATATTTCCACACTTCGTTGTATTGTTTATAATCTTTGTCCAATCTGTTTATTTAGCGTCCATGTTTCCACTGAATATGTAAGTACAGGAAAAACCCATTGTTTAAACACTTTTCTTTTCAGTTACAGAGGCATGTTACTTCGGAACAATACTGTTCTTCCCAAAAGCACTTCATCCATTTCTTATACTTCTATTGATTTCATTTATGATGTTCTTGTCCAAGGTTATTTCCTGTTCAAAATAAAGATAATTGTGCACTTCTTTAATCTAAGTATTGTTGTAGAGAATCTTCTTTCTTGGAGCAGAATTGAACATCACCTTTCTTATAGCGTTGTTAAAAAATAGCGGGAGACAAAGACTCTATTTACTTAACTTATTTTACATTAGTTTATTCTCAAATGTTTAACTCATTTTTTTTTTAATCAAAGAAGAAAACAGCTTGTAAGCATTGGATCTCTTAACAGCACCTGATTTGGCCTTAAAAACCCCAACCAAAGAAAATTGAATGGAAACCCGTTTACAGGGAGATTTTGCCCCTGTAAACGGGTTTGCCGTTTTATTTATATTTTTTTTATTATAATTCAGTCTTCCGAAATCTTTTTAAAGCCGATCAAATTAGCGTGCTTTTAGAGTCTGCTTGTGTCTGAACGGGGGATGGCGAGCGTAACTCGTAGGGGGTAGAGCCCCCTACTCATCTAAAAAATGTTTTCTCATTATGAAAATGCTGGGTCGTACTTGTCCTGTAATTTCAAAACCAAGAAATGCTTCGGTACCAGTATTTATTTTTTTTATAGAAAATATCATCTCTAATAATGAAAAATTTTGCGCGTTAAACATAGATTTATTTTTTGTTAGGAAAATACTAATTCTTACCCTGAAAAATTCCCTGAAGCGTACGAAACTTGGAAAATGTTTACTTGAGAATATATTACATCCGAAAAACTTCTGTTCCTGGTTAGGAAAACTGTTTAATACACTGTAAAAATCAGTCAAGTGCGAGTACTACTCGCTCACACGGGGTTCCGTGCAATAAATACAGGGTAAGTCAAAATGAATATAGCAATTACAAATGGCTATAACTATTTAACGGAAAATAATTTATTGATAAGATTAACACAGAATGTAGACGGAACTTCAAAATTTTGTATACGTACGTCATAGATGTTCTATGTGACATCTCTTGGTCACACGGACAACATCTAGGTGATAATCCATTTCACGCCATACATTCTGAAGCATTTGTTCAGTCACCGACACAAGCGCATTACAAATGCATATTTTGAGTTATTCAATTGTTTTAGGCATGGAAGGCACAAAATCGCAGGATGTCAAGTCCGGAGATCTCGGTGGCCAAGAGCAGAAGACTACGGTATCTCCACTTCGATGGATCCAACGCTTTGGAAGATGTTGGTTTAAAAGTGTGCGAACCTCCGTACTCCAGTGTGGGGGTGCTCCATCTTGCTGCACTGTTACAACAGAATGACATTTGTTAAATTCTAACACGCAGAAGGATTTCTGCACGAAACTCGCCATTTTTTACTAATCAGACGCCTACAATAAACAGGTTTCTTGTCGTTGCGAAGCTTCAACTCGCGCATGCGTAGGTTTCCGCTTCACTGCACCTGTGCCTTACGTAAAGAAATTTTGAAGTTCCATCTACATTCTGTGTTAATCTTATCGATAAATTCTATTCCATTAAATAGTTATAGCTGTTTGTAATCGCTATATTCATTTTGACTTACCCTGTATATTAATTATTAAAAGTTGTTATCTAGGCCTTAAATGCCTATGGCACATAAAGTACCACACCCATGTCTTTATGTATGCTTAAACCGTCCGTTTCTTTGAAGGTTAATGTCTCGGCTAATTACGTACAATTGTTTTCGAAAATCATTGTCAACAATCCTTTTATACTTACGAGACGATAGGTACCTCAAGCGCCCCTCAACTTCATTAAGAGCCCAGAAAGTGAAATTTGTATGTAACGGAGAAAACTATGTGACCTAGGGTAATCACTATAGTTTTCCGGCAAGGTTTAAATCATTTCTACTACCCCTAATTTTAAAATAATTTTAGTTTCGGTGGATTCGGACATAGAGGGGGAGTGGGCATTGCATTTTAGTCAATATCTCTGAATTTATAATACCTAAAATTAAAACAAATGTATTTTTGAGTTCGGCGTTACGAGGGCTTTCGCATGATTTACCACACGATGCACAACAAACAGATATTTTTCAATTCCTACTATTAGCTCACACTCTCCCTATATTTATTTATATATTTATCTTTTTCAAAATTTCAATCGTTAATAAATTACTCATTATTCCTCCTATCAAGTTGAAATACATTTTTTTAAACTTGTACTGGATGACAATTGATGTTAATATAGTTTTTTAAAATATTAATTAATTAATTAATTTTAGTTTTACATGGGAGACAAAATGGCAGCCATTGATTATTGAAGATCAATGAAAGTATTTTTAATAAGGGGTTACCACAGGGGGGACCCTGTTCTGTCACCAAATACCTCCAAGTTTGTCGCCAACTTGGCGATATCTCTAATATTTCGCCAAATCCCCATAGAGTTCTATTGTAAACCTATTTGCTTATAGAAAATCAACAAATTGAGATATTTTAATGCAACAAAAACTAATATTAGCTTAAGGGATTATATTAAATTTTTCTTTGATGGCCTAAGTAGAAATTGACTTTAAAAACAAATTTTTATATTACTTGTTTCAAGTAATTTAATTAGCTTCTCTAGATTGTTCCTAAATATATTTGTGAATGGTTAATAATCTAGAAATATATGGGTCCATAAAATTTATTACTTCTGCCAAATTTGAACTTTCCACGCTCCATAGTTTACGAAAAAAGCTGCTATGACAGACAGACACACGAGTGATGTATAATGGTTCAGTTTTTACTTTTTAAGTACGGAATCCTAACAACTACTCGGAAGTTGTCATGTTCTTATATATATAAAGGTAGTGAGAAAACATTTAAAAAAACACATAGGACTTTAATAACAAACACTCCAGACAAAACAGATAGAACACTCCATTAATACAAACCAAACCGGAGCCACATATCAGCATCCGAGATGACGTCGGCATAGCAACGATTACGATACAAACGATATGTTACATCTCCCCTGCAAAGCTACTGAGAAAAACAAAAAATAATATTAAACATATTTTAAAGTTCAGTAGAAACAGTTTATTTTACAAAGTCTTTTAGATATATAGGTTTCTTAACAGTTCGATCTGATCAAGTCTGGTACGGATTCTTTACTGGTTCGGGACTAGCAATTCCATCACTGGACGTAAATGAGCTATTTTGCTCATCGCTGGATATCTCGTCACGCACGGTTTCTGTTTCTTCATCAGCGAAATTGTGCTCATTCTTAACTTGAAAATTCATGTTGTTCGCACCTCTTAAAATATCTTTCCGATTTCTTTCCACGACTCTTCCATCTTCTTTTAATAATTTATAAGAGCGAGGTCGTTGAGCTGGACTCAATACAGTTGCTCTTTCATACGGTTCCTTTTCACTATGGATGAAAACTTTATCGTGACTTGAAAATGGTTTCAAATTTGTTTCATTCCGGTTTTCTGTAGCAGCTGTCTTCTTCGTAATTGATCTGCTGATTCTAAAAATCTCTCATTCTATCATTTCTATGAGGTAAAATTCCTCTGATTTTTCTACCAAACATAATCTGAGCAGGTGATAGCAATTAATTTCAAATCGGTACATTTTTATATTCCAATAAGGTCAAATAAATATCCTTGTTGTCATGTAAGGCTTTTCTTAAAATATTCTTCACAGTTTCAATATGTCTCTCCACCATGCCGTTCGACTGAGGAAAATGAGGGCTAGATGTCTTATGTTGAAAGCACCATTGCTTTGAAAATTTTTTGAATAACTGGCTAGTAAATTGCGCTCCGTTGTCAGAATACACAATTTCTGGTATTCCATATAACAGTTGCCAAAATAACAGTTCTCTAGCTCTGTTCTTACATTTTTCAATACCAGGATGAGTGTAATGAATTTTACTCAACATTTCTTTTCTCAAACTTTCTGGAACTACAATGCAGAAATTCTTAAATAAGATGCCTTTTGTTTCACTCAATTCCTCTTTAAAATAAAAATAGGGTTTGACTATATCTGGAACATCTGATTTTGTAATGGGCCAACCATTTTTAACAAATTTCATGACAAGCTGTAAGACTTTATCCTTTTCAGTTTCAACTTGAAATTTTTTCATCATCTCACCAGTTACAGGAAGGTTTTCAACAATTATTCCTACATGAGTCTCAGTTTCACCTTTAAAAATATCATCAGGATCTTCTAAATATGTTCTGGATAAGGCATCAGCCAACAATAATTCTTTACCAGGTTTATAAACTAAATTGAAACAATAAGGTTGCAATCGAATTCTCATCCTTTGTAAACGTAATAAAGATTTATTTAGAGTTTTTTTGAAAATAGCTTCAAGGAGTTTATGATTACTTTCTACTGTAAATGACCTTCCGTATAAATATTGATGAAATGTTTCACAACCAAACACTAGCGTTTCTTTTTCAATTTGTGCATAATTTTTCTGAGTGTCAGTAAGAGCTCTAGAAGCATACGCTACAGGTAATTCATTTTGTAAAATAACTGCTCCTAAACCAGATTGCGAAGTATCAACAGAGTAAGTCACATCATAATTCGTATCAAAATACTGTGAAACTGGTTTTTTACTTAGAACTTGTTTTAATTCAATAAATGCTTTGTCATGTATAGCATTCCAGGACCAGAAAGAATTTTTCCTTAACAAACATCTGAGAACAGATGTTTTATCTGAAACATTAAGAATGAATCTAGAAACATATGTGATCATACCGAGAAATGTTTCTAACTCGTTAACATTTTGTGGTGGCTTCATTTCCACAACTGCCTTTACCTTATCCTCATCAGGTCTAATGTCATTACCTGAAAACTTATGACCTAAATAAGTAACTTCAGAAAGTCTAATTTTGCATTTGTCTTTATTAAACTTAATATTATATTCTCTTGCTCTATCCAAAACAGCTTTTAATCTTAAATCATGCTCTTTCTGAGTTTCCCCCCATGTCAGAATATCATCGATATAGATTTCAATACCTTCAATGTCTTTAAAAACATCAGAAAAAGCTCTGTGAAAAATTTCAGGGGCAGAACAAATACCATATGGCATTCTGAGAAAACAAAATCTACCAAAAGGTTTATTAAATGTAGTAAGTTTAGAACTTTTTACGGATAGCTTTATTTGCCAAAATGATTTATTAGCATCTAATATACTAAACACTTTTGCCCTTGGCATTCTGGAAACAATTTCCTCAAAAGTTGGCAAATAAAAATATTCACGCAAAATTTGTTTGTTTAAATGTTGCGGATCTAAACAGATTCTCAAACTTCCGTTGTTCTTTCTAACAATTACTAAAGAACTAACAAATTCAGTGTGTTCTTCAATTTTTCTAATAACATTCATATTTACCATTCGGTCAAGTTCTTGTTTCAACGGATTCAATAAACTTAATGGAATTTTTCTGCATGGTTCAATTTTACCAACAGCATCATCTTTAAGTTTAATATCGTAAATAAAACTTTTTAAATTACCAATACCCGTGAATAAATCTTTATAGTGATGAAAAACAGTCTGAGGAAAATTTTGCAAACAATTGACTGCATCTACACGTTGTACTAAATTCAACGCAGTTAAAGTAGGTAAACCCAACACAGAAGTAGAATTAGGGCTAGTATCCACCACTTGAAACAAAATATTAGCTTTAATACCTTTTTCAGTTTGGTATTTTAATATACATTTACCAATAACATTCATTTTAGATTCATTATAATTACACAAATTAACATTAGAACTCTTCAGATATTTTTGGTTTAAACCTAAATGTTTAAATTCATTTACAGGCAAAATGTTACATTGTGCACCGGTAACTAATATTGTTATCAGAATCTTAGAATTATTTACAACAAGTTTTTCATACCAGTCACTACAACTACTACTACATTTATAATCATAAATGAAACTCAAAACAAAATTATCATCAGTTGAATTATTATCTTTAGCATTTGTACTTAAAAAATCAGAGTTACGTTTTACAACATTTATATTCTTATTCAAACAAAATTTCGCAAAATGATTTTTTCTTTTACAAAAATTACAAATTTTATTATAAGCAGGACAATTAAATTTTTTATGAATCTTACCGCGTCTTTCGCAGGGTTTTCTTGACTCATAATTCTGTTTTGTTTCTTTTCCCTGGTTATTGGGGTATCTTTTTGGAAAACTATTAAATTTTCTTTCTTCGTGTAATTCTTTTCTTATAGATGGATGTTTGTGATTTGAGAACGAATTTCCTGCAAAATTATTCTTATGCGATTTAACAACTTCTACTCTAGTATCACCATTTAAAGATTTCAATTGAACTTCTGCGAGTTCGTTAGCTTTGCTTATTTTTACGCATTTATCTAAACTCAAATCACCTCCACGCAGCAGACGATCTTTCAATTTCTTGTCAATGACGCCGCTAATTATTCTATCTCTAATCAAGCTGTCTTTCAAATCACCAAATCCACAGGTCAAACTTAGCCTCTTCAGGCTAGTTAAAAATTCATCGAAAGATTCAGATATCTGTTGAATTCTAGTAAAAAATATATGACGATCAACACTTTCATTAGACTTCGGTGTACAATAACCTTCAAAGGCTTCGATAACTTTAGTTAAATTTCCTTTATCATTCTCTGATAAATCAAAGGTATTGTATTTTTCAAGCGCTTCTTCTCCAATTACATTAAAAAATATAGCCACCTGAACATTCGCATATTTTTTATCATTTTCTGACGCAATGTAAAATATGTTAAACTGTTGAATCCATTTCTTCCAATGCTCTGAAACATTTCCATCAAAACTAAGACACTTCGGGGGTTTTAATCCTTCCATGCTGCTACATTTACTTCAATGATCAACAAAAATAATTTTGCAATACTTCTTAGAAAATGAATTCAATCATACTTCAATAAAGAACTTTTAAAGATTACTTATTGATTGCGACTACGCCATGCCGTGTTCTTATATATATAAAGGTAGTGAGAAAACACTTTAAAAAAACACATAGGACTTTATTAACAAACACTCCAGACAAAACAGATAGAACACTCCATTAATACAAACCAAACCGGAGCCACATATCAGCATCCGAGATGATGTCGGCATAGCAACGATTACGATACAAACGATATGTTACAGAAGTGTTTCCGAAAATCAATGGCAGCAAGAGAAACCTTATTTTTATAAATGTTTGTTTATATCTGGAAAATATCTGATGGTTCTAAATATAAAGAATGCTTAAGATACACATAATTTTTAAGGTCTGAATTAAAATATTTAAACTAATTTTGATACACAAGACAGACTGGACTACATTAAAGAGAAATTAAATTAAAAATATACATAAAAACATTTAATTAAATACAAAAATAGACGTTTCGCTGTACACGCACAGTCTCATCAGCACAAACATTGGCAATAACAGAATATCGAACATGTCCTGGACACAGTCCTATAGTCCTAATAAACCTACGAGAATAATGAACATATAGTCTAGTGAACCAATTTTCCATGAATAATTTCATGGAAAATTGGTTCACTAGATAACCCTTACACTCTCAACGAAGCTGGTACGATACCGAAGGAATATTTTGTGTTTTTGAAAGAATAACTTTGACTTTGGCTGTATCCAGGACACGTTCGATATTCTCTTATTGCTGATGTTTGTACTCATGAGGATGTACGTTGCACAGCGAAACTTCTATATTTGTATTTAATTAAACGTTTTTATGTATGAGATATCAAGAGATGTATGAGATATCAGAAGATGTATGAGATATCATATATCCCCTCTTGGGGGATAGGGGGTTTTCTCTCTTATTATCGTTATCATTTTTTCTGTAACCAAATTTTTCTTTTCGTCATTTTATATCTTTTTCTTTACATCGAAATAATCATTTATAATTTTTTACTTCTTTTTTAACACTTTTCAACAAAGTTGAAAAATGTTTATGACATCGGTTTTTCTCTCCGTCTTTCCGCACTCTAGCTCTCTTAAATATACTGGTATTGCCCTGAATTGTTTGTATGTTATTGACGTTTACCATAGGACAATCCTTTTTTAAAATTATGTTTGTAGCGTGTACATTGTAAAAAAAAAAAAAAAAAAAAAAAAAAAAAAAAAAAAAAAAAACACGTTAAAATACGGAAATGATACTGGTGTCTCGATTGCCAGTAGAATTTCCATATTTTAACGGATTTCTTTTTTTCAGTGTATATTTTTTTTACAGGGACAGTCAAAAGTATTTCGTTATATTACGGCCAATGGGAAAAAAATCTTTTCAAATGCTTTTTAATCATATAACACCCTCTCAAACATAATAAAATTGACATGCATTTATGTATTATACTAAAATATGCATTTCGTAGAATATGCGGTGCAAAGAATAGTTATTCCTCATTTACAGGGCAAAACAATGGAATTCCGTTACATAATGGTATAGCGTGAAAAATTGTTTGCGATGTATTTTAATTATGGTAAACTATTTCATATATAATGAAATTGATATGCGTCGTTGAGACATACTACGGGTTATTTCCATTATAATATGAAGTGTATAGGTTTTACAGGGACACATAAGTTTCACTAAATTAATGCAAACAATGTGTGTGTATAAATTCTATAGTTCATATACAGGGCTATACACAGAAATTCGTCAGGGTTACTGAGTATGAGCGTAAATTGCTTAAACGTGGTTTTTAGTTATGCATTTTTACGCTGAATTACACTTAGTTTACTAAGTGTTACTAAGTGTAAGACCTATTTGTATCCTATGGATAAAATGAGACACAAGGCCACGAAAAAATGGATACATGGATGATAATTTCTGGAAGTGTGATTTGAGTAGATTTAACTGTGTTGTAACTAAATAGAGTCGTGTAATAAAGGCAGTAGGTAAAATACAGGGCTATACAAAAGTATTCACGTATGTTTTCGTCTATTAGTATAAATTGCTAAAAGAGAAATTTCAACCTGTTACGCGTTTTCTTTTAAACTAAATTTTCACATTATATAGCATAAATACGAACCTACAGATCAAATAGAGAGCTGTTCAAAATAATTGGAATACATATTTGGCTATGGACGATAACTGCTGAAATCAGTTTTTCAAATGTTTTATGCGTTTTCTAAAATGTTTATTTAAATAGCTTATTTACCTTATTTCATTAATAACAAAATTTTGTTAAAGTATTCAAGAAGTGTTGGAAAGTGTTTCATAATCTATGCTTAACACAAGATTTTTCTTTCTTGTTTTATATCTATTTTTTTAATGAAAATACAAAGATATTATTAATGTAAAAAAATGATTATAAAATTATTTCATTCTAAAATTTAGAATACACAAACGTTCGGCATTCCTATTGTTCTGCTACACATGCATATAATCCGCTGTTGAAGGAAATTTCATGTATAACAGTGATATTTTATTAACTTCTTCTATTCATTTGAATCACTAAAGTATACGAATAATAGATGTATAACCATATCTGTATATCATTGCAAACTTATAAAAGAAAAGAACAAATCAAAAATTGTACGTCAAACGTGGCAAATGAGGTGCGTTCGTACTATAACAAGTTTTATAAATATTCAGGTATTTGTGCAACAGCTGTTGCACTCTTACGCAAAAATGAGTGAATACACAATTTATTACGATTACATATATTAAAATCAGTAATACGGAAAAATAGGACTCCATCTTAAGTAGGACGTAATTACGATGGCAAACTAGAATCATTACCTATCATGGGATAGCATTGAATTGATTACGTAGGATAGGATTTAATAGAATGAAGAAAACTTTTATTAATGGCTAATTCCATGAGTACTTGTAGTGTAAGTTACATAGGTGCAAATTGCTACGCTGTTTGGCTACCAGTATTTTAGAACGGAAAAATGTGACTTATTTTATCGGAGATACCTCAATAAGTGAATAAGGCGAAGAAAACTTTTAGAAAAAACGGTGGCCAAAAAGCATAGCAGTTATCAGATATGTGACATACATTACACAACCCCATGGAACAAGCCAAATATCTTTTTAAGTTTTAATTCAATTTTCAAAAAAATTTAAATGACTCGACAAAATTCTGCAACAATTATATATATTAAATGCGAAACCATTCTATTGGGCAGTTTTTGCACTGTTATATGTGGGCAGACTGTTAGACAGACGGACGGATAGGATGACGACTATAGGTGCTACGTATTTATGTAATTACGAATGCACCTAAAAATGTAAAAATAAAAAGAATTTTTATACATTAACTAGCTAAAGTACCCGGCGTTGATCGCAATTTTAAGAACGTTTGTTTTGAGAAACCAATTTCAAAATTTAACGTACAATAATAATAAAAAAAAAAGTCAAAGTGTTGTACACACGAATCAAATGAAAACCCAATATAAAAATGTATATATTTATATAACAGATGCAAAATAATGCGGCTATAAATGAACTTAGTTCCATTCATCATTGGAGCAATAATTTTTAAATACACCAATATTTACATAATCGAGATTTTATCATACTTCAATACATTTTTTCACACTTATATGACGTTATATATTCACCACGTCCTTTACATTTCCAATATAACGTAATATTTCATTTTTTTTATTCGTTAAATTAAGTAAATAATTATAATTTTTTACATGGAAATCATTAAAAAAAATTATGACGTAACATTCACTTTTGTTTTTAATTCATCAAACTATTTATTTTACTTACATTTTCCATGTGGAAATCTTGCAGTAGAAATGTTATGATGTAATATTCCCTTTTTTTTTAAATCGTCAAAAAATTTATTTGATTTTTTCACGTGGAAATCTTGCAATAGAAAATTAACTGTTGTGTTAAGAATTTTATTGTGGATTTTTAATTGTTGGCAACAGCTGTAACGAAAAATGTTTCAATTTGATTGGAAGTTGTTGTTAAATTTGTGGTTTTTTATTAATTAAAAATTAACTATAAGTTATTCCGATTCCGGATTACTTTATTTGCCTCGGCCGTCTTTTAATACAGATGTACGTAACATTTCATAATTCTGGCTCCAAAACTGTAGATTTGTTAGCATTACAGACAAACAGACAGAAAAATTTTCATTTTTATATATTAGATAACGATATCGTTGAGAGGAGGGGAGGGGTTCGAGGAGTGATAAAATATGATATCCTAATGGGAAAGGGTTCCAAAATTACAAAATCATTGATAAATTTATATATCTACAGCTCCTAGACTTTTATGAATTCCTTCTTTAACATAAAACAGTTCTTTTATTTTTTGTACTTCTAAGTACATTTAAGACCGTAAAGCTTTTTCCGAACAGCAGATGCTTCTTAAGCTGAGAAAGTTTCTTAGAAAAACGGGTTTTTTCCCCCCGGGAGATTAGAAAACTTCGTTTCATTTACAATACGAAAAAAGTTTTGCTACTTTAAATGTCTGGGTACGATGTTTTCTTTTCAGACTAACAAGAAAACGTTAAAAGCATTAGCATAAATGTAATGAAATTTTCCCTTTTAGTGTACCTTTTCCCACACGGCTTGTGATTTCAGAAATGTAACTGACGATGACATGCAGAAAATAAAAAAAAAACATTACCGTTAAAGTAGGATAAAAAAGCTAGAACATTTTCTAGTAGTAACATGAAAGAGTGTTTCTTTAAATTTTTAAGATTTTAAAATTATTTTGTAAAAATTAATATTAGAAATCTTTCGGAGATTTCTGCAAAAAAAAGAACCATATTTTAAGTAAAAGTAGTGTAAAAGTAGTAAGATTTGAAATTAAGGAAATTTTTAATAAAAAAATCAATTTAGAGGATTTTTTTAAAATTTAATATTCTTGTCATTAGCAATTTTCTTGATTTTCTTATTTATCATTAATTTGTGAAATGCTGATAACTATTACCTTTCTATATATCTTTTAGGTTTTTGCATTGTCCTTAGTCGTTCCATGCTTTTTTTAACTGCTTTAATTTGTTATTATGATCCCCAATAAATTAAAGTGAAATCTAACGACACATGTGATTGACATCAGAGTCTTTAACGAGGCAGGGCCTGCAAAATGAAGGTAAACATTCAAACGCGCCTGCAGAACCGGCAGAAGTAGGTCAATTGTATAAACAAAATGTACGTGCCGGGCCGACAAAAGAAAAAAAAATTAAACAGCCAGCCTGATCGATAACAAATCAAGCGGTTCGACCGGTCTGATACAAAATTTAAATGTAGCCGATAAAATATGAACTACTTTTAATGAATAAGGCTTTCACTATAAATATGCTGCACGAGCCGATGATGCCAGTTTGACAAAATCAATACAGAAATATAAAATGTGCAGCGTCGAGATCGGCATCGGACAGTTACATCGTGACTAGGCTCGGGAAAAAAAATTTCTAGAGACTCTTGCCGGAATCAGGATTGGATCCTTTTTTACATACTCGTGTCGCGTCGTAGTTAGACTCAATTATTTCCAGGATGATTCGGCAGGCAAGAAGTTAAAAAATAGTAATAGTGATAATGAACTTTTGTTAACGGAATCATTGAAGGTGGTTCTCAAATTTTCTGCTTAACAACTTTCTGACACATTTTCAGACTAATGTTTAACTGAAAAAGCATAAAATTGACAAGCCTGATTACTAAAGACGTGTGGATCAGAAGGTGTTTTCCATTTTTTTTTTTTATTGATAATATCCTTATCGAGTCATAAGCGATTATTGTCGCGTGACGACAGGTTTTCTCCTTCCCCGTGCTATCGCGTGAGAAAATTCGATTCAAAACGTTAACTGTGACAGTATCTTCAGAAAGATCTTTTACATTTATCAAAAAATGGCAAACGCCATTTTTAGAAGATTTCAGAATATTCCTAATAAAGTACAGAGAAATATTTTCGAAAATATTCTTTATATTATACACCTTAAAAAGTTATGATGTTTTTAACCTTCATTTTTGCTATTATTCTAAACTACATTATTTTTTTAAAGGAATCTTTATTTGAATCTAAAAGTCTAAGAAATCACTAATGTTGCTATTGTGTATTTTCTGTCTTCCGAACACATAGTAATCTAAAATATACTCTACAATTTCCCCATAAAAATGTATGCAGTATTCTTTAAAAGAATCTTAATTGTATGTTAAGAAAAAAATGACTTTTTTTTGTTGAAATTGAGTCGTACCGGACCAAGCGTGATTTAATTTATTTTTGCACTGGTCAGGATTGTTTTAATTGATTTTTGTACTGGCTGAGTCGTGAACTAAGAAAATATAAACGGGACGTCACGAACTTGTAATTTTTATACCAGGTCGAGCGGGCAGGGCTCGAGCCTGTAAATTCCGGCCCGTGCAGACCTCTAAGTTGCATTCAAGATGACCGATTAAAAATTTAAAAATACTATATTTTTCTTAATACTTAAATCCTTGTAAAATGTTTTAGGCAGTATTTTTCTAGTAACACAATCAGTAATTGACACTCTTATTTCTACAAATGTATCAGATTTTGCTATACATAAAGGAATCCGCGTCGTTACGATTTAAACTTAATTATTATTTAAATATTTTCAGGTTAATTTTTCTGGTTGATACAAATTTTCAAAGTGATTTTTAGGAAATGAAAAAACACGGTTTGTGATTTTCTGAAGACGGTTTCTACTTCCTTTTAGGGAACTAGTCATTTTTCCACTACTTGAGCGAAATAACAGGGCCGTAGAATATCGTGAAAATTCAGAAATATATCAGTAACATGGTAATTCGAATTTTTGCTACTTTTTAAAAGTAACTGAATGCTAAGGAAGTTTTCAAAAATTGTCATTTTATAATTTTTTATTGTCATTTTAATGTTTCAGTTCTCACTGGAACAATCATGAAAACAAGTAATTAAACACGAACAAAAGAATTATAAAATGGAAGCATTCGTTCATATCATACGTGTAGAAAAATGTGAAACACATACTTTTTTGTTGGATACCATAAAAAAATGGACAATCTGTGGAAAATCTCATGTACAGCTTGTTTTAGAAAATAAATGAAATTCGTATCTCTATATCAACGCTATCTCTTCGAATTTTCCCTACATTCGTCTGGCCTTTTTATATTACTTTCATAGTATACCATTGGTTACTAAATTAAGGGGGAAAAATATATATTATTGTCGCGCATGCGCAGCTAAAAATTTACTTTGTACAAAACTCATATTTTATTAAATTATGTATTTATATTATTTTGGCCATATAATCTAACGCTGCGTACACCCAGTTTTAAAATTTCATTTGATATAATGTGTCATTTGTGGCCCATTATAATTGGATCTCATAATACACTTTCTTCGTAATTTTAAGACACATTGTAAAAATTTATTTCGTCAAATTTGTAGTTAACAGTTAGAGTGTTTTCAAACCTACATAGCTTCAAGAAGAAAAAAATTATCAAAAATTAAAAAAAAAATTATCCTCTCAACTAGGGGGCTCGGCCCCTTGCAAGCTACGCTCGCCAACCCTCGTTCAGACACTGCAGAATCTAAAAGGACCATATACCCGAACTGTAAAGCATCAAGAGCGCCCATATGATTAATTTTAGGGGGGTGGGGCTGAGAAAAATCCCAACTTCCTCCAAACCTACCATACATGTTAGTAAATATTTAAGGTAATTTACATTTTTTCGCGATCTTTTGATAAAATTTGCATTTTTTCGCGATCCTTTGATTAAATTTGCATTTTTCCACGATTTTTTGACGAAATTCACGTTTTTCCGTGACCTTTGAACGGAATTTCGTTTTTTCCGCGATTCTTTGACGAAATTCACGTTATCTTTGAAAGAAATTTGCGTTTTTTTCCCCGATACTTTGACGAAATTCGCGTTTCCCTTTTGATTGTTGAACGAAATTTGCGTTTTTCCGTGATCTTTTGTCGAAATTTGAGTGTTTTTCTGCGACCTTTTGACGATATTTGAGTTTTTATCGCGAACCTATGAAGAATTTTGTGATTTTCGCGATTCTTTGACGAAATTTGTGTTTTTCCATCATTCTATGACGAACTTTGCGTTTTTTTCCATGATTCTTTAACGAAATTTGCATTTTACCTGCTATTCTTTAACTAAATTCTCGTTTCTTCCGTAATTGTTGAACGAAATTCGCGTCTTTTGCGATCCTTTGACGAAATTTGCGACTCTTTGACCAATTTTGCGTTTTTCCCGTGATTATTGAATGAAATTCGTTTTATTTTTTTCTCTTATTTTTTTTTTTCAAATCTTTTGACGAAGTTTGCCTTTTTTCGCGATCTTTTAACAAAATTCCTACTTTTTCCGCGATCCTTTGTCGAAATTGGTTTTTTTTCTGGAAACTATTGGCGAAATAAATTTTTTTCGGCGACCATTTATCAAAATTTGCGATATTCTTCCGTGAAATGTTTTATGTTTGAATTTTCGGATTGATGACCGATTATTGTTAAATCTGTCTCTAATTTCTCAGCGTTTTGTTTATGCAGAATCAGTTTTACTTATGAAAATCGATCCTGTCTGCAACGAAATCCCAGCTTATGCAGAAAAACTGTTATTGTCTTGTAGGAAAAAAAACACCTGCTAAGATGAAAATTGTCTAAAATGGAATTTGTTTCCTATCTGGAGTTCTTTCTTTTTGTAAGAAGCAGCCTATTCGAAAGCATTAATTAAAAACTCATGAAAACAGAACCTGTCTAAAACAGAATCCATCTTTAAAAGAAAAAA
The DNA here is from genome assembly GCA_963932465.1 of Maratus speciosus. Classification (NCBI taxonomy): domain Eukaryota; kingdom Metazoa; phylum Arthropoda; class Arachnida; order Araneae; family Salticidae; genus Maratus; species Maratus speciosus. Next base: position 23,067,967 of record OZ010790.1, on the reverse strand, counting down.
AATCATGGTATGACAAAATCAATTCCAACAATTATACCTGCTAAGACGGAAACCGATCTAAAACGCAAAATTGCTCCGGTGCCTCCTAATCTTGTCGATGCAGGTTTTATTCTGCTTTGTCTTTACAAGATAAAGTTAAAATTTTCATATCTTGCAACTGAATTATAAAAAATCTAGGGGGGGGGGGGTCAATCCCTTCCTCCCCCCCATATGGGCGCCCTTGTAAAGCATGCGCGTTTATATCTTTCCAGAAACATAAATATAAAAGAATTATATACTTTCCGAATATATCTGAATTAATGAAAGCTTGGAGGAAGTCAAAGACTTAAAAAAATGTTTTCTTACCATCTTTTTCATAATTTTCTTCTCTGAAGAGGGTTTAATATCAAACTAATATCTTAGCACAACAGCAACTGATAACAGGACATGTGTGGAGTCTACTCTTCAGAGCATGCATTTTGTGTTTTTCCTGGAATTCTAGGGTCCAGTCCCGTTTCCAAAAAAGAGCAAGAAACAGATGCAATTAATTAAGACTCCCAAATGTGCAGTTTTGAAGAACCCAAGGTGGCATTCACAGGGACAGGATATGACCATTCCTTTTGGCTTACGGCTGATTTCCATTAGTGCGAAGGAATGCTGTCCTCGAAATGAGTGACCAGTTTTCGTTAAAAGCTGATATCTGTTACCATATGTTTTCCCCATTTTTAAAATAAAATACATTACCGCCGTTTAAACGAATCAAACTTTTGAGCTGGATTTGATTCGATAAAGCGGGGAATTTCGAACAAAATAAATATAATTCTAACTTTAGTTTAGTTTTAAATTATTTGATTCATAAAAAAATAGAAATTTCTGTATTTTTGTCTTGGCTCTGGAGGGGGGGGGGGTTAACCCCGAGCCCCCCCCCCCCCCTTCGCTGCGCCACTGATTAATGCATTTATTATTTTAAGGTTTCTTTTCTCTTTTAATATTAACGTGTAAATACAATTTTCAAGGCATAATTTTCACTATTTTCCTGCTTTTAACGCATACTCATTTAATAGTAATTTTAAAGTTTTTTTTTTTTTTTTCTCTTTTTAACAGTCACGTTTTTATATTCCAGGCGGCCATTTTGGTACTTTAATGTTAGCCAGCCACAGGTGTGATAAGTCGCCGAATATTATTCTATCGCTATTATTTCATTTATATTATAATAGTCCAAGTCATGTAACCGCCATAAACAACGGGCTGATTCCTTCGCTTTTCATAAGAAAGGTTTCCATTTTGAAGAATCAAAATTATTTTTCCGAATAAAACTACATAAAAGTTGCCATGATCGCAAAGAATTCCTGGTACTTTTATATTAGCCGGGTGAAAATCTCGCCAATAGCTTTTTTTTAACTCGCCAGTTAGCATTTTTTTTTTATTTCTCGAGTGGTAAATTAAAACGGTGCTACTTGGTTATCCCATCGACCAAAAATCTGTCGCCAAACTAAGATTAAAGGCCAATAATTGTTGATCGTAAATATCACATTCACTTGACTTTAAGGAAGTTACACATGCTTATGCCATCAAGTAATTTTTTTTAACGTTTTATTTGTATTTTTATTAATGTTATACTAATTTATTTGTTCTTTCGTTATTTAAAATAAAAAATTATGTCAATTTGTATAATTTGGCGAAATTGGTCGACGGGAGAAGTAGTTACCATTAAAACATTGCTTTGAAGTGGAAATTAAATGTCATGATTTGTTGCATTGTCATATACGCCCGTGTTTGGCGTGATTTTTTTTTACGACAATTTGGCGAAAACCTCGTTTTCGAATACCAGTTACAGATGTATTTTAAAATTATTTCCCGTTATTTTTAAAATGAAATAACAATAAATAAAAAAAAGTTTAATTAATAACTATAGAACCAAACAATTTTTTGTAAATAAAAAGAAAATAAATTCAAATAAATCTTTATTAATAAATAAGCAACAATAGCCAGGTTACCATGTCAGGCAAAATAACGCCATTTTAGCGCCAATTAGGTGCTCCGTTGCGTATAAGACATCTGTGCCTAATATTTCCTTTTCGTTTTGTTTAAAAAAAAGAAAGAAGTGAAAGCCATTTATTTTAAATGTTTCAGTTTTAAGTAAAAGTTTTGTATTAAATAAAATGATAATGAAATGCAAATTGAATTATGAATAGAAGTAACGTGATGCATTTCTTAGCATACCTTTAAGGGAGGTCAAACTGGTCGCTAAATTAGTTTAAAATAACAACCTTTTCTAAAATATGAAAAAAAATATCTGTTATGATTAAAATTTGAGATGCCATCATTAGAGAAAAGTATTAAAAATTAGAAAAAAATTAATATTTCGAAAACTAATTCGAATTTAAAAATTCTAATACCAGTTTTGAGATCTGCTGATCAATACGGATTTTTAGTGTTAATTTTATCGCAAAGTATTCCATATTTTAGGAAAAGTCGCCGTGAAACATAATCAGTTGTTTAATCAGTTGTTTCATAGAATCGTTTCAAAAATTCGTTACATTTCAGTCGTTTCATAATATCCGTTTCACAAATTCGTTTCATTAGGATTTTATATATATTAGGTAGATTTATTTTCTCACTGGCATTAACACTAAAAAGACCGTGAGGGGCCATTTGGACCTTTACCATATGAATATATTTTGGTTCGAACCAGAAATTTCTTTGTAAAATAAGTTTAAAAGACACAAAAAAGAAAAATGTTAAATAAATATCTGAAACAGATTTAAATAAAAATTCCGGTGTTAAATATTTTTATAATATGTGCGTAAAATTTCCGGTCGTTTTAGTGTTAAGAATCTATTTCTTGTATTTTTTAAATGCATACAATTCATCGAACATATACTTTTGGGATCTTCGTGATGGGCATAGATTGGCGTTTAATTTTGACACTGTGATAGCAAATTTTGAAGTATTAATATTGAAGTGTATGAGATGGAAGAAAGTTTTGGGATTACAGATCCGACTAGAAATTTTTCTCAATTATTCAGTTTCGAATATGAAATTTGTCATTGTTAGATTTTAATCACTATTTATAAATACATTCGGAATGCCACTGAAAGTCTTTCCCGATACTAGGCATGATAAATGTGTTATAGTTTGTCGAACCTTGATCTAACAATTTCTAAAAGAACAAAAACAAGTTAGTTAAATTATAGGTCACTAAAATTTAATCTTTAACTATCTGTTAGAAACGTATGATGCAAAAGTCACTACCCCTAACACTCTAATGAAACAAAACGCAGAAAACTGGTAACGGGTATTGGTATAAGTGCAATCCGATACAAAATTCCAGCTAAAGGCGTTTTAAAGTTTATCGTAAAATTTAATGCAAAATAAATCCAGTAAAATTATGAATTTAATTCCAGAACTATGAAAAATGAAAAAAAAAAACAATAACTTTAAAAAGCACACTACATAATGATTAGCTTTAAAAGTTTTAATATCAACTCGAAACATTTGACGTAAGCTATTTAAAAGAAGAAAAAGCTCTCCTGAGGAATTTTTCATTACTTATTGATTTTCCTGAGTTTTGCCAGATATTGAACTCATAAATTTGCATATTTCCTATAAGATATCATGGACTAGAAATGTTTAACGTTTGACTATTTCTCGGTTTTCTTAAAATTAAATTTGATTTGTTTAAAAGTTCTGAAACTTTTCCTCTTTAGTTGTACTTAATTTTTTATTCAGAGAGCATTTTATGCACGAAAGGTGTCAAATTATGTCTAAAATTCAATAAAATAATGAAAAAGCGAACGATATTTAAAATAAGAAGAAAATTTTTATTTTAGCGTTTACCGACGACATGCATGCAATGCTGTTTATTATTTTGTTAACAGTGAAATATATGGTAATCACTTATATGTAAAATCAGCATGTGGTCCTTTAAATGTTTATTTAAAACTAGACAATTCCGTGAGAAATATGACAGGTGAAAATAAATTTCTAATAGCCAGTTAAATGTTAAACTTTTCCTATTATGTTTATGCAAATTTCTTCATATGTATCTGTCAGGTTTCTGACACTGGTGAGCAGGTAACTAATTAAGATTACTGTTATCTGAGATTATATTTTACTTATCTATTGTATTTCACATGTTTTACGTTCTGCATACAGGTTTTAAAGTACTATTTTTCCTTATCTGGAAGTTGTTCTGGGCTATTTTAGTTAGATAGTATGTATGAACAAGTTCATTTTGCTATTCAAGAACGCGTACACACATAAGGAAAACGAAGAAATTCCTTTTCTTGTAAGTAGTGGAGGCCATCTGAGGGAGAAGGGTGTCTGCAGGAAGACAAAAGAAAGGTTTTTTTGAAGGGCTTCACTATGAGAGAAGTTAGTTCTAGCGTAGCCCTCGACATAGGAGGTTGATGTTCATGTAAGTGGAGTTTTTGTTGAGTCTTGTGCAGAGAAAGGACACCAAAGGGGAGGTTCAAGGTGATCCCCCTACAAACCTTATATGATAGCGTAAGGTGAGAAGGGAATAGGGTATATTTTAATTTAGTTAGATCAGTGCGCAGAAAGTGCTTGCCATATGTAACTTAGTATCGTGCCGGATCGTCTATATCCGAGCTCTTAAATGTAAACAATGTTTTAATTATATGTAAATAATTTGTAGGTTAATGTTAATTGCATAAGTTTTGCATTGTTTTGATAATCCTTCTCACAGCGTGCCCGATATCACGTATATATATCGGAGGTGGCAGCCTATTAAAATAAAAGAACATTGTTTCGAAGTCTGTGCGAGTGGTGATCCTGGGTTTAGGGACATTCATCAGCGTGTAGACTAAGAAAGAGTGCAATAGTACCGTAAAAATTTTATAAAAATAGTGTTAAAAACGCGCAATGTTTTTAGAGTGCATATACTACAGTGAAACCTCTCTGTGCGACCACCTCCATTAAGCAACCACCTTCCTGAGAGATCATTTTTTCATGGAACGAAAATTATTCCCATAGGCTCAATACTAATTTTACCTCCATTCAGTGGCAATCCCAGTTGAACTCCCTCCATGAGCGACCTATTTCTTTGAAGAAAATGAAACAAGTTCCGTTTTTTCCTGGTCGCTTGAAGAAGGTTTTATTAGAATAATAAGTCCGGAGAGCACATTATTCATCAAACTTCTAAACTAAGTTTAATTTTTTATTATTATTATTCCGGTAACTTTTAAGTGTTTAAACTACTTTGTGCCTTTTTAGGCAATGAATTTAACTCTGATGACTAATTAAGAATGGCGATCAATAAACTCCCCTGCCCTGTTCTGTCGGGAAACTCTCAAAGAAATAGATAAATTAATGAAATCGTCATTATTTCTTCCCGTCAAAAATAATTGCATTTATTTACTGAACTTCGAAATAAAAGTTATAAAAGATAAAACCGTAAAATCAAAGTAAGCGTCAATGTATTAATTTTTTATGCTCTGCAGTAATTAACTTTTGTTTTGATACGTAAATTTTCATATTTTTTCCTAATGTGAGAAAAAAAAAACTTAGTAACATTAATGGTTACATTTTTTTGAATAATTAAAATCTAGATTTAAACATGACCTCCATTAGGAGACCACCTTTCGGAGCGAACTATTTTTATTGGAACGAAACGTGGTCGCTTTAGGGAGGTTTTACTGTATTTGCATCAAATATACTCCCTCCACCCCCGCCAAAAAATCTTTGACTCATTTTGGTATTAATTTTCTGTAATCGCAGACAACACGAAGAGTATTAAACATAAATGATGTCGACAGAAATGTGATTAATATTAATACATCTGCACTCTACACGTAGAAAATCCGTAGCATATATGAACAACATATGAAACTGTAATCCAGCAAAAGTTTGTAAAAAAATGCTACAAAAATTCACATCAAGGAAAATAATTTCATTTTTTGAAAAAAGGCGTTTCACAAGAACTCGTAGATACTACTGTGAATAATGACGAGATCACCTGTGCTGTCTTTTATTACTCTAATTTGCAATACCCCATAACTTCTTAACAAATTTGGAACGACATCTGTGTTTGAGTGAACAAAATTATATTTGTGATTTACTGTTAAACGTTCGTAGCTGATATCTTGCAAAAATACTGTATTTATGTTTAATAGGTATATGTATAATATTTATGTATAAAGCGTTGAAACAGTTTATTGCACTTCCTCATTCCTCATTTTTAGGTAACTGATGATGACCCTAGTAAGTTTACCCTAAAAGTAACAAAATTTGCGCAACCCGAGATTTCCTCGGGAATGCATTTTTTTCGTCTGATTAACCACCCTTGATTATTCCCGCCAGTTATTTCTTATTGTAAATTTTGCCTTATTTAATCGAAGCATTTCCCGATTAAATTAAACAAAAAATTTTGTTTTGAAAAATCGGTGACAAAAGAATAAAAATTCTTAAAAGTCGGTCGTCGTGAAGGAGTTAAAAGCAGAATTTTTAAAGCTATTTTGATAAAACAGTTACGCAGCGAGAGTGTTAAATCCATCTCAGCGTCAATGAAAAATGTAATTTATAGCTTTAAAAATATCTTTAATTCGACAAGCAGTAAATTAGGAAGTTTTGTGTGGATACGATTAAATAGTAGTAATAATAAAATGTTCAGTAAACCGCTAGTGACAATGTCTGGCGCACTTCTAAAGTTAAAGCTAATTTAATTTGTTGATACACCGACCCCTGAATACGAAGCCTGAGCGTTGACACAATAATAGCGGTTGTCGTAAACAGATTTTTTTTTCTTTTAGCATTTGTACGGTCTTTCCAATTTGAACACCAATAATTTTTTTAAGTTTTTTCAGATTTATTTTTCTGAAATTAAATAAGTCAGAGAAAACTTTTGAAAAATACTGGTGTCTAAATACAGGGGACTATACAAACGTTTAAATAAATACTATATACTTATTATATATTTAATATTTTATATATTTATTATACATGTGAAATTAAAACACTAGAGAACAAAGATTCTGTTTTTTTTTAGAATTTAGTGTCGCCCTTCATGAAAAAGAAATATTTGTATATAAATATAGGTAGTACAAAACACATTTCAGTTTTAAGACTTAAAACACATACTTTTATTTTATATTAAAGGATGTAATTTGCATCCGCTGAAGAGATTTTTGCAATCCGGTCTTATACAATATATACAGAAAAGTATGCATACGACGTCACTATCGCAGAATAATACACAATTCCAGCAAAAAGCGATGACGTCATTCAAGAAAATCGATGAAAAAAAAAAAAAAAAAAAAAGACTGTCTAATTATTCATATACCTAATTATTCACATGCCTTCATTTGTTTATAATATTAATATAGATACTTAAAATTATGTATTGTTCATAATAACTCGATGTTTTAGCAGAAATTATTCATTTATATATTTTCAAAAGACTACGTATTTTACTTACATTTTTTTTTTCAGTTCATGGGAAAATGGCAACAAAAAGATATAATAGTCTACTATTTTCCAAGTAGTTTTCCTTTACTTTCTACAGAAATGGAATAATTCAGTTGCCACCATTACAGAAATGGCCTTAAAAACTACAAAAATAGATTAATATCTCAAAAATAAATTGAGATGTAGTTTTCAAACAAATTGCCTTTAAAAGTACTTTTCGTTTTTCTGTATAACGGTGTAAAAGTTGAAAATGTGCAATGCTTAGAAGTTTAAAAAATTGCAGTAGAGATTATCCCTTACAATGATATCTGCTTTGTTTTACTGCCGCATTCTGTAACGTAACGTTATTTTTTAAAGATGACAGTTTAATTGCTGACCGAAAGAAATAGCATATCGGTGGCTAAAAAATCCACTTATGACAGCCGTCATTTTTGTGTCAGCTCTCGGGCTTAGTATTTGGTTGATAGGCGAATGATGTTAAAGGTCTCTGGTAGACCTTGGTCTCAGCAGTGATTTCAGGTCGGTAAAAATCATGATCAATTCAATTTCTTTTAAACGGCCTAATCTATACTAATCTATATCTATACTAATATTATAAAGAGGTAAAAATTGTTTATTTGTAGTAGGTAAGCGCTGGAACTACCGAACCGATTCCAAAAGTAATGGTATTAAAATGATGGTGTTAGCCCAACTTAGAACATAGGCTATATATTATGTCCGTGCCACTGGCCAAAAGGGGGTGCAGGAGCAAAAAAAGTTCTAAAAATGCGACTTTTGTAGTACTGAAGGGCTTAGAACATGCAATTTGGAATAGTAGTTACTTATAAGATACTAATGATCTCTAAGGACATTTCTTTAAAAAAATTGAAATTAAAAAGTGCTGAAAATGCGCGAAAAGCGTTCTACAAAACGTTCTAAATGGCGATTTTTATGCAATTTCAGGAAGTACCAAACTGATAAAAAAAATAATGGCGTCAAAATGCTGGTGATAACCCTTGCTCCAATATAGGCTACATTTTATGTCAGTGCCACTACCACTAAAGGGGGTGCAGGAGCATAAAAACTTTCGAAATTGCGATTTTTGTGTTACTGAAGGGCCCAGATACATAGAATCTCTCATGGCAGTTACTTATTAGATATAAATGATCTCTAGGAACATTTCTTAAAAAAAAATAGAAATTTAAAAGGGGTGAAAATGCGCAAAAAGCGTTCCAAAAACGTTCTAAATGGCGCTTTTTACTCACTCTCAAGAAGTACCAAAGCGATTTCAAAAATAATGGTGTCAAAATGATGGTGACAACCCTTGCTCCAACATAGGCTACATTTTATGTCGGTGCCTCTACCTCTAAAGGGGGTGCAGGAGAAAAAAAACGTTTGAAATTGCGATTTTTGTGTTCCTGCGGGGTTTAGAAACATGAAATTTGGAATGGTAGTTATTTATTGATCTCTAAGAACATTTCTTAAAAAAATCGAAATTTAAAAGGGGTGAAAATGCGCAAAAGGCGTTCTAAAAAACGTTCTAAATGGCGATTTTTACACAATCTCAAGAAGTGCCAAACCGATTTAAAAAATAATGGTGTCAAATTGATGGTGAAAACCCTTTCTCAAACATAGTGTTACATTTTATGTCGGTGCCATTACTCCCAAGCGGGTGCAGGAGCAAAACAAAATTCGAAAATGTAATTTTTGAGTTACTGAAGGGCCTACAAACATGAAATTTGGAATTATAGTTACTTTTAAGATATAAATGATCTCTAAGAACATTTCTAAAAAAAATCAAAATTTAAAAGGGGTAAAAATGTGCGAAAAGGTTCTAAAAAATTGTTCTAAATTGTGATTTTTGTGATACAGAAGGGGCTAGCAACTTGAAAGTTGGCATGGTAATTACTTATGAGATGTAAATGGTCTCTGAGAACAGTTACTTAAAAATTTGAAATTTAAATGGGGTGAAAATAAACGAAAAGCGTTCTAAATAGCGATTTCTACGCAATCACAGGAAATATAAACTGATTTCAGAAGTAATGGTTTCAAATTGATGGTGACAGTCCCCGCTCCAACATAGCCTATATTTTACGTTGTTGTCACTACCACCTAGGATTTACAGGATCAAAAAATGTTCTAAATTGCGTTTTTTGTGTTAAAGTTTAAATAATAGTTTAAATAAAGTTTCTAAGTAATGTTTTTGTCTAACATTTTAAATTTGGAATGGTAATTACTTCAAAGATGCAAATGCTTTCTAATAATTGTCGAAAGAAAATTCGGAATTTAAAAGGATGAAGTGAGCGAAAAGCGTTGTATAAGCGTTCTAAATTACGATTTTTATGCAATCGTATGAAATACGAAACCGATTTCAAACATAATGGTTGTAAATTGATGGTGATAGAATCTGCTCAAACATAATCTATATTTTATGTCGATGCCACAACCCCTAGAACGTTGCAGCAGCGAAAAACTTTCTAAATCGCTATTTCTGCGGTACTGAAGAGACTAGAAACTTTAAATATAGCACGGTAGTTACTTATAAAATATAAATGTCAACTAAGAACAGTCGTAAATAAATTCGGAATTAAAAAGGGGTTAAGCGAAGGGAAGGAGCTAAAAGCATTCTAAAACCGTCCTAAATTACGATTTCTATGGAATCTCAGGAAATAATAAACCGATTACAGAAGTTATTGGATGCGAATCAAGAGTGATAGTCCCTGATCCTATACGGGCTATATTTTATGCCGGTGTCACTACCACCTGGTTGGCAGGAACAACAAGAAAGCCTTTAAAAACATTTAAATGCCGTTTTTTATAGAATATTTGGAAATACCAACCGATCTCAAGGTTAATTTTGTTGGCAAATTAATGATGACTGTCTCTGTTTCAACATTTTTCGAGCGATTCTATTTCAACTCTGTTTCGGCATTTCATGTTGGTGCCACTAACACCAGATAGGTAGTTATTGTTAGACAGGAAGCTTGGAATTTGACATGATGGTTAATTCTAAGATGTAAATGTGTTAAGATTGTTTCGAAAAAACTCAAAACTTCAAATGAATACTGAAATGAGCGCATGAAATGAGCATAAAAGTCTCAAAATACTTTCTAAATTATCATTTATTTGGAATTAGTTTTAGATCTTCTTATTAATTAAAATCTCATTTCTGTCTATTGCAGTTTACTAATGAAATTTAGTCAAACTGTGGCTTAATTTGTAATTTTAGAATTATTCCAAAAAAATGTTCTTCTAATAAAAAATAGTCATGCAAATATCACTTGGCATATTTCAACTATTACGCGAGCAAAGCCGTGGGGTTTGTTAGTATATATATACATTTAAATATTTGTTTTCTCCAGTCACAAGACTTGCATTATTATATTACATATACTATAACACTAGCAGCACATCCCGTTGTCTGGTAAAGGGGAGATTACATTTTACGTAAAGCGTAGGGATTACTACATTTCACTAGTGTATTAAAACGTTATTCTCGTTATATTATTTCTAAGATAATAATAATAAAAAAAAAACAATTATAATTAAGGGTTGAATTTTAACGAAGGAAAAAATAGATCTTTGCATTTATGTTTTTGATCTAAAATAAAAATGCAAATATAATACAAAATTTCGGAATAATTTATATATTTGATTAAACTATAATGGCATAAAAATAATTATTTTTCTAATTAAGAAATAAATACGGATTTGATGACGAGATATTGTAATATAAGATTAAAGTAATTAAGATTAGAGAATGCAATAAAAAGCAATTCATTTTATAGTGAGTATCGCTAGCAACGTTTGCTATCATTTCTATTTTAATACTTTTTAGATGACACTCAATACGAATAATGCTTTTCAAATTATAACATATATTAATAACTCCGTAAGTCTAACAATAAGAAAATAAAGACTGCAAATTCTTTCAGAATCTGTAAAAGCTGTTAACCTTTTCTTTTCTCGTGTACTATTTATAGTAATTGTCTTTTCAACGAGTATTATTTTGTCTTAACAATTACTTTTGTTACTATAAGCATATAGTACTAATAATATATGTCTATGGATTTCTTATTATGACACCATTTATGTTTTGTCATTTATTAATGATACTAATAATAAAAATTTGCTTAATTCTCTTTGCCCCGTTGGAGATTCCTTTATTTGAAACATATAGTTTACTCTTTAAATCTAAAATACAGATTACTTTTCTGATCAAATCATGTACAATAAAACGCAAAAAATATTAGAAATTTGTAATATCTGTTAAATACTGCCGTAACACGATATTTTCCAAATGTCTCCAAAAACTTTTCCTTAGCCCATTGACATATGAGTGTGAATGGAATGGTACGCAAAATAACTACATTCGTTGGATTTCAGACAATGAGATATTTTTTAAACTTCAGTAAACCTATTTGAATAGCCACGGTTTATGGTGAAAACATTATTGACATAAAAGCAATTTTGAAAGCAAAATTGAAAAAAAAATCGGACCCGAAAGGATTAAGGTTAACTTTTTGGTTTTATACGTTATCCTATAAGATTATTTTCTGAGATAAAAACTGGTAGTATAAAGAAAATTTTAAGGAATTTGTTCTGCTGTGAATCTTAGCTTTTTAAATTCACGTTTATCCGATGCTTAAATCATAAATTGTATAGATTTTCTTCTATTCAGACACTAATTTTTAAAAAAATCGTAATTAGTCGGACGTGTAACCCTCTAAATAAATTAGTTAAACAATGAATAATTTGTATGGAAATATAAGTCACATAAAAGCAACGTTTAAACACACAATAAAATACATAATATTTGAACAGACGTATACGTTTCGTGAGTTCCAGGACTCGCATCATCAGTGTATAAAATCTATAAAAATAATATCCCCCCAACTACATGTACTGTGAAAACCCAAATGTCAAAACACAATAGCAAAAGACCATCAAGTTTCAACAGCCAATGAAATTAAAGTGGAAGTGAAGTGCCGTGACACAACAAATTCACCTAGAAAGTATACGTCTGTTCAAACCTTATGTGTTTTATTGTCTGTTCAAAAGTTGTTTTTAGGTGATTTAAAAAATAATTTGCTCAAAAAAACAAGTTATGTTTATTAATATGGACAATCTTTTCCCTTCTATTGTATTTATAAATAATATGTTTACATTCGTCTCTTAATGGCCATTGATTGCGTTTAGCATGAATCTTAATCTAAATGTTTTGTCATTTAATTAAGAAGGATATAAGTAATAACCTTAATGAATAAATATTCTTAAAATAATACAGTAAAACACCAGAATTACGGACAACATTGGACCGCAGAATTTGCCCTTTATTTGATGATACCCACTGTTTAGCGTTAAAAACATAGAAATACGTGTTAACAGGTGTTAGGGATTGAGAAAGTACTTAAAATTTGGCATTCAAATTAAATATAACATGCTAAATAGTACACACAACAAAACAGAGATTTCGCAAACACATTTAAAATTTTAAAATCTGCGTTCGAATCACTTCTGCGATCGACATCAGGTTAAAATAATGTTGCGCACAAGTCTAAAAGTTCAAAATTGACATAGAGGTCCTTTTTAAATGTTTTTGTGAAATCTCTGTTTTGTTGTGTGTAGCATTTAGCATGCTGTATTTGTTTTGAATAGAAAATTTTAAGTATAATTTTTGGTGCAATTGTCCAATTTACCTTATTAAAATCCGTGCGCTTATCTATGTAACCTCAAAAACTCGGAAACCACAGGGCGCAGGGCTACGAAAGTTAGAACACGGTGGCTGGTAGGGGGGCCATGAACGATTGGGGCACAAATTTCGAAAATTTTAGATAGATCATTTTTTATTTATTTTTTATATTCAATACGTAATCGCGCGAGTTCTAACAAGTTATAAATGTTTACAGCAATGTGAGAGAGACATACATATTACGTACGCCACGATGCAATACTAAGAAGCTTTAGCGGGGATTACGATCATTCTTTTACCTCACATGCAAATAATTACAGATTATTTAATTGTGCTTATTTATTAATTTTTTATTAAAAATAAAGAAAAACATTTTATCACAAACGTCAACAAAACTTTTTATTCTACTTATTCCCTCATTCCAAAGATATCGTTTTATCGTCTGCGGCATTGTTTATTTTGAGTAGCAACATTATAAATTAAGTTTAATAAAAAATGCACAGCAGTAGAAAAATGTTTTTCTAAACCGAATAGTTATTTTTAATTTTGGTCTTAGAATTAAATTCATGAACTCCCGTGCGTTGAACGGGTTAAACAGCTAGTATATAATTATTGATTGAGAAAGTGTTCGCGAAATAGACAAGTCAGCTATTTGAAAGTGTCCGTTGTGGAGGTTTTATTGTATTAATATTTGATCACTTTGCCATAATCAATTATGAGAAATTAATAGATACTCAAAATAAACAATGCAAACTTTAAAATTCTGAATGTTTTACTTAAAAGGCGACAAAAATTACAATAATATGGATGTTATAAGATGGAAATTGTTATATTTTATTTCAAATTTCTTAGTGTTTTCCACAATGGAGTTATGAATAAAGAGGAGGTGACATACAGCGTACTTTCTACCAATTGCAAGTGAAGTAACTGTGGAGGTTGTCACAAGATGGCGGCTGTTTTTTTAAAATCGGATCTCCAGTTTCTGATTACTGCGTAGGCGAACTTCCCACCAGTAAAATTGAATAGAAAATTTCGTCTTATTTAAGCGTCTTATTCATGGAAATATTTTCTCACAAATGTGGTAAAATTTCTATTTATTTTTACTGGTGTCACGGTGTCAGTTTGCTGGGTAAAACAGTCAGTTTGGTTCACTGGTTGTCCCAATATGGCGGAAACTCAGTCCCTGACTACTACCAAAATAAACTTACACCAGTAAAAATGAAAATCTCTTTCTGCCATTATTTATGACTGAAATTTTGCATTAATAAGGTGTTTTTAATAAGGAATAAATTTCTAGATAAATTTACTGGTGGAAGTTTCCACCGGCGGTAATCAACCCCTGCGAAAGCGGTTACAGTTGAAGCTTCACTATTTTAAAGATATGTCAGTTCCTCTTTATTAATAGTTCCATGTTTTCCACCTGTTTTCGCGCGACCATCATCTGGGAATATTTTTATGATTTTTACGATGACCGCGGGAATTGCAGGCCGAAAGTACAGAGAAATTTTAAATAAAAAATATATTTTTTAACTTGTAATTTCTACACAATTATTATTTTCCTCGTCTTTTAAGTAAAACAGTGAGCTTTTTAAAATTCATATTGGGTATTTTGTGATTGATTCAAGGTGGAATATTGCATTTGTCGCCCGGTGGCGTGATCAGTAAGCGGAGGCTGCTGTCACCCCGAGGGCCCGTGTTCGAGTCCCTGGGTAAGACATGGATGTAATTGTGAATGTCCCATTGTATTTATATAATATATGTAATGGGAAATAAAAATTGTTGTGACTTGTTGTTTCTATGTATAATAAGGATCATTCGAGGCGACAGCCATTGTAGCTATAGACCCCAAAGCATTCTCCACTTCGGTGGACCTCAAATGTCAAATGTCAAATATTGCATTTAATCTTTTGATTTTATTTAAAAGATACTCATTTCGCCTTTCGTACTTTATTATGGACTAAAAATAGTTTCTATGTATATCAAAGATTTAAGATATAAAATCTTTTTAGTCTGTGAACAAAAAAAAAAGTGATTCAGTTAATTCTTTAATTCTTTTATTTTTTCTGCAGTAAGCGATTTCAAAAAAAGGTGTATAATTGAAAGAATATTAGAGACGATATCTTTCAAATAAAATACTGAAACGATTTCTTTTATGCATTTCGGATAAAGGAAACATTTTTTTTTTTATATATATATATCAAGCTGATTTGAATGCGTATATGCAGAAATTTTTTAAATCCCAGTGAGAGATAATATTGTTTGTTGCTTTGTTTTGCAAATTTTCATTTAAATAAAAGAGTTTGTTTTTATCTTTTATTTCTTTTCTTTTCTTTCTTTTTGCTCCTTTTAGTTATTTTGAAATACAGCTGTATAATGAACCCACCAAAATGAAGAGTGGTTATTTAAACTTAACACGAAGTCGCTGAATGTAATAGCTTCCTTTAATATTTTTAAATGATATATTGATTTATTTTATTTATTTTCATTGTAATTTGCTTCTAAGCTAAAAATTCCAGTTAAAGCGATACATTATTGAAGGGATTCTGTTAAATATATATTTTTATAACATAAGTAGGACAGTTGCACCACAAAATATAATAAATAAGATGTATATTTTAATAACACATAAAATTGCTCAATGGCACACAGAAAAAGAACATTTTTATGAATTTGTACAAAAAAATTAATGATAAAGCACAATATCGACGTTTCGAACTGCTTCTGTAGTCGTCTTCATGATAAATACAAGGATGAAATGCTTTAAAGTCAAGAGACGAAAGCTTCTTGTCGAGTGTTTATCAATTTTAAAAATAGAAAACTGCAGCAGTACATCAGAAATTTTAAAATTGAAATAAGTTGAGATGAATCGAAAGTTCGCATGAATACCATGGAGTGTCACCATCTATGGAGATGAAGGGGAACGGATTACTTTCAAACAAGGTCATAATAAAACAAGTAGGAAATTGCTCGTCAAACGTGGCAAATGAGGTGCGTTTGTACTATAACTAGTTTTATAAATATTTTTTGCACCCCATATTGTACTGAATGTATATTTTTTTACGCTTCATAAAAGCATAGTCTGTAACATCATTAAAATGCACTTGCAATAATGTAACGGAAAAATTTTGAGTGCCCCTGTAATTAAACTATACATCCAATTTTCATAAAATCTGAAATGGCTCGACAAAATTTTGCAACAATCATATATTTAAATTTTCAGACGATTCGGAAGACTGTAACATCATTAAAATGCACTTGCAATAATTTTTTCCTATTTGCCATAATGTAAAGAAAAACTTTTGAATGTCCCTGTAATTAAACTATACATCCGATTTTCATAAAAATTGAAATGGCTCGACAAAATTTTACAACAATCATATATTTAAAATTTCAGACCGATCGGTTGGGTAGTTTTTGCTCTGTTATATGCGGACGGACGGACAGACGGACAGACGGACTGAACGACGACTATAGGTGCTACGTATTTATATAATTACGAACGCACCTAAAAAGAGAAAATGGATAATTGCAAACAGATGGAAAATTAAGACTTTTTATGATATTAAGCCAGATTTTTTGTATATTACAAGATAGATTGTCGTTACAGACATTATGTCCACGTGCAATGATTTCGAAGGATTCCCTGATCATGCTTTGGAAAGGATTATTACCAGGAGCTATGACTTTCGCCTCCACAAATTTAATATAGCGGCCTTCATTATCAAATATAAACGAAAAATTTCTGTATTCTGTTTAAATTGTTTAATGTCCAGATGATGCTTCTTAATTCTTTCAGATGTCTTGCGTTTTGCCATGCCAATATAAACTCTTACATCATTATTTAATAACTTAAAGGCATTTCATATATTCCAGATTTTTGGTCAAATGGAATTTTGTCAATCTTATCACTAAGGATATAAATAAGGTAAGGAGCAGGAAGTACCACAAACTTTATATCATGTTTCTAACACTTTTAACTTTTCAAATGTGACGGGAATATAGTGAAATCTTCTGTGCATCACAAGTTGATTCCTGTCCTAACGTTGTCCTGAAGGAGGTGAGATGCAATAATACTTCTGGATTATCTTATCGATATATTTTCTGAAAAACCATAATCAAACGCTATTTTCTTGTTAAATTTGATTTCTTCGTACATTTGGTTATTCGAATATTTATATTTACAAATTTCAACACATTTCCCCCCAAAAAGTGCTATTTTTTTTCTTTTTGGTAAAAGGTCTGATTTTATGATAAACCGCAAATGTATCACATCTGTTCATTCCTTGTCCAAGTTTAGTTCGTTCAACTTCGAAAGTAAGCCAGCCAATAATTATCAGAAATAGATATTTCTGAATACTAAACATTGTTTTGAAGTTCATCTTGTTTTATTTTCATTTAAAAATATTGTAACTTCCTCTCCTAACTTAGTAGTGGCAAGTTACACGTAAAAAACAAATTAAAGTTTAACATTTTTAAAACATATTGCCTTCAGAAAATTATTTTCTTACGCAAGTCAGAAAAAGAAAAAGAAATCATTTAAAAATAAAATATTGTAAGTCCTTTATTATATTTATAATTGACAACAGAGGTGTAACAACGGACAGAAAAGTCGCAGTACTACAGAAAAAAGAAATATTACATTTGCAATTTATTTTATGCAAGTCAGAGAAAGAAAAAGATAAAAAAAAATCTAGAGAGGAATATGACCCATAGAAAAATGATTGAGCTGAAAATCTGTTAACTTCAGATCACGTTAATGATAATAGGTAAAATAAAAAGGTACTTTTTTGATATGAGAGATATCTTAAAGAGAAAAAAACGAATCTAAAATGACATTAAAAAAATGCCCTCCATGCAAAGATAAATCTATCAATGTGCAAGATAAACTTCAATTACTGCAGGTATATTTTATCCCTTTATAATTTTCCAGGAATTCATTTCCTTAAACGGAAAAATTGGAAGAAAATTGCTCGGCTGTTATTTTTATTTTTCTTTTTTTTTTCAGAAGTTTGATGATGATCACAAGACATGATGATGACAAGAATTCATAAGTTATTTTCTGATGACAAACTTTCCTTTTTATTGTATTTTCGTGCCTGTGAATGTTTGAATGAAGTCAACGTCAAAACATATTTATTAAGGCCTTTGTATTTTTGATATAGATAGATTTGACAGACACAGAAATGAACATAGACTATGTTATTTTTACTCTAGATTAATTTTAACACAATTATTCTAATTGGTAAACAAATCATATTAGATGTAAATTTCCAACTGGGCGAAAAATGTCCGGACCAGGATTCGAACCGGGGACCTCCTGGCTGAAGCCGCCAGTGCTCTGCCATCTGAGCTATCCCGGACGATTCTGGTCGAACTTTTTCACCCAGCTAACCTTGAAGATTACAGCATCTTCTTTGAAACCTGGTTCAGCTCAACAGAATAAATCTCAATCAATGGAACTCCAGAAATCGCTGGATAATAAATTACACTAGATTAATTTTAACACAATTATCCTAATTGTTAAACAAATCATATTAGATGTAAATTTCCAACTGGGCGAAAAATGTCCGGACCAGGATTCGAACCCGGGACCTCCTGGTTGAAGCCGCCAGTGCTCTGCTATCTGAGCTATCCCGGACGATTCTGGTCGAACTATTTCACCCAGCTAACCATGAAGATTACAGCATCTGGTCTGAAACTTGGTTCAGCTCAACAGAATAAATCTCATGTAATGCAACTCCAGAAATCGCTGGATACGAAATTACACTAGATTAATTTTAACACAATTATTCTAATTGGTAAACAAATCATATTAGATGTAAATTTCCAACTGGGCGAAAAATGTCCGGACCAGGACTCGAACGCGGGACCTCCTGGCTGAAGCCGCCAGTGCTCTGCCATCTGAGCTATCCCGGACGATTCTGGTCGAACTTTTTCACCCAGCTAACCTTGAAGATTACAGCATCTTCTTTGAAACCTGGTTCAGCTCAACAGAATAAATCTCAATCAATGGAACTCCAGAAATCGCTGGATAATAAATTACACTAGATTAATTTTAACACAATTATCCTAATTGTTAAACAAATCATATTAGATGTAAATTTCCAACTGGGCGAAAAATGTCCGGACCAGGATTCGAACCCGGGACCTCCTGGTTGAAGCCGCCAGTGCTCTGCTATCTGAGCTATCCCGGACGATTCTGGTCGAACTATTTCACCCAGCTAACCATGAAGATTACAGCATCTGGTCTGAAACTTGGTTCAGCTCAACAGAATAAATCTCATGTAATGCAACTCCAGAAATCGCTGGATACGAAATTACACTAGATTAATTTTAACACAATTATTCTAATTGGTAAACAAATCATATTAGATGTAAATTTCCAACTGGGCGAAAAATGTCCGGACCAGGATTCGAACCCGGGACCTCCTGGCTGAAGCCGCCAGTGCTCTACCATCCTAATTTTATCTCCTGACACTTTTATTTTCTTATCTCCAAGCGCATAATCATTAGAGCTTACAGCGTTTCATAATTATAAGAATTATTAAATGTACAATTATATATAGCGAGTTACGAATATTGGAAATAGTTAGTATTTGTGCTTGAAAATGATGTAAGTAGTTCAATTAAGCTCTATTCATAAGCTAAGATTAGTTTTTATTGCATTGAAATATCTTAATTTGTTGATTTTCTGTAAGCAAGAAAACCCTATTGGATTTCAATGGGAGTCTATAGAAATTTGGCGAAATACTGGAAATAGTGCCAAGTTGGCGTCACTTTTGGCGACTAATTTTGGTCGCCAAATTTGGCAACATAGACTCCGCCTCTCTGGTAAACCCCCTTTTAGCGTCAGAAAGCTCTGACCAATCAGATGCGTTTCGCGGTATCTACGCAGATTTTCATTGGTCCATTTCCAAATCGTTACTTTTTTTTTATACTAGTTGGTTATACTAGCTACGCTCACCAACCCCCTCGTAATCGCTTAGCGATTCCATTCGGTATCGCGAGGCTATCCCTATTTTCTAGCCAACCTCAGACGTAATTGTTTCGCGTTTCCATTCTGGATCGCTTCGCGATCCCTTTATACGAATATTGTAAATAGTTAGTGTTTGTGCTTAAAAATAATGTAAATAGTTAAATTAAGCTCTATTCAGATGCTAATATTACGTTTTGTTGCATTGAAATATCTCAATTTGTTTATTTTCTGCAAGCAAGTAAAGCCTATTGGATTTTAATGGGAGTCTATGGAAATTTGGTGAAATACTGGAAATAGCGCCAAGTTGGCGTCACTTTTGGCGAATAATTTTGGTCGCCAAATTTGGCGATATATCGCCAAGTTGGCGACAAACTTGGCGAAGTTTGGCGACAGTGCCGGATCCCCTCCCCCTTGGTAACCCCCTTATAGCGTCAGAAAGCTTTGACCATTCAGATGCTTTTCGCGGTATCTACGCAGATTTTCATTGGTCCATTTCCAAGGCATTACTTTTTTTTATATATAGAAGGATATAGAAGGATATTATTAACTATGTGTCAAACATAGATTCCAGTAGACACTACGCTCTCAGAAAATGTTCTAAATCCGAACATCGCCTAGATTATAGACAAGAACAAACAGACGAATGAAAAATGCAAATGGAAAAATCTTAAGAATAATCCGAGCTAACAGGATAGTGACCGGGTGTCACTGAAAACGCAATTTCTTTAAAATTTAAAGTAGAAGTTCAGCAGTACAATAGTTTTAAAGTTTAATTACAGTATATTGCTTAAATGGAAATAATGTAATAATGTTGTAAAACACACTATATTATTAATAACTTTAAAAATTTCAACATCATCTTTAAACATTTGGCGTAAACTATTAAAAACAGGAAAAGTTATACTCTCGTAAAGAAACTTCCGACTTCTCATTGATTATTCATAAGTTTTGTTATACACTAAACTGATAAATTTGCATATTTTTCCTAACGATATGAGAGCTTGACAACATTAAACTTTGGATTATATTTTCGTATTTCCTTAAAATTGAAATTCTGATTTGAAAACCTGTTCTGACATTTTTCTTCGTCACAGCTACCTAATTTCCATTTTTAAGAATGCCTAGAAAATTTTATACACTGAATGTATTCAAGTACACATAAAAGTAAATAAAAGAATGAAATGGAGATGGATATTTAAAACCAGAGGAAAATTATTATTTTAATGTTTAGCAATGAATGTTTTGCAGGCAGAGCGAGGCAAATATTGATTATTTTGGTAACCTTTTTTTGTATGTGATATCCTCTCTATTCTAAAAGAAAGTAACTAACACTGCCAAATGCATAGATGAATAGTTTGCGACCGGAGGTCTTTCTAAGCTAATATTAAACATTTTATTTGCTATTGCTGAAGAAAACTATTGCTATTAAATATTTGACAATTGGTAGTTTTGTAGAGAAATGTTCGATAAATATTTTGAAGTAGACAGTTTTTAAATTGAATAATTATTTTAAGCGCTATTTACTGTTAAAGTCGATCAAAATAGTTCCGTAAAAAAGTTTTATAAGACCAAATACTATGCATAGTAATTTAACCAATTTTTACCGGAACATACTTGTTGAGTTTCCGGTGTGCGTGTGCAATCATTTTTCAAATTTGACAATTATTTTGAGGGTTTTTGTCAATTTTTTATTCAGTATTTTATCTTTTTAATAAAGACTTAGTTCATATTTTACATCGTTGCTAAACTGTAAAACACCGCAAACAATAATATTTCGTTTGAATTGAAAAATGTATTTATACTTGACTATTAGAAACAGAAAAAATACTTTAAAGTAAAAATTAAATGAACACGTGATAAAAACAGGAAATAGGGAAAATTACCTCACAAATAATATATTTATACGTGTATATTAAAAAGAGGCAGAAAACTTAAATAATTATTACGCCTTATTTAAAATGCTCAAACAATAATATTACCAAACAATTTCAATTTAAGGGGGTCCGGGACACATTTTCAAATAATTTTTATTTATTGAATTAAAATTTCGAAAATTTTTGTGATGGTTAACCATATCATTTGTAAATAATAGCACATGATAAAACTTCTCATAATTGTTTTAAAAAATTAAATTTAAATTTTATTAAAAAAGTGAGGTAGATTAAAATCGTTATAACTTGAAATGTTATTTGTAAAATTTCAATTTTTTTGCACTTAAATAAACAGAAATATATAGGTTTTAATTTAGATTCAGCATTTCAATAAAATATTAATTTAAATAAAAATTAAAAATATTTAAAGCAAAAACTTGAGAAAAAATGACGTAACTTAAAAAAAAATCATATTTTCAAAGTAAATATTTTTTTTTCAAATTTGCTGAATCAAAATTAAAGTAAAATAATTGAAAAAGGCATGTTCCAAGTTTGAACCACTTATCTTTAACGTTTCTTGACTTATAACAATTTAAATGCAAGAAAAGGTGAAAAAACCTATCATGAAGAAAAACGTATTTTCGCAAAAAGTCGTTTTCAAGACAACCATTGCTTGAAAGCTAGATTTTGGAAATAAAATAAACTTAAAAATGATAGTTCCTGTTCCAATTAAGATAGAAACATGATTTAAACTTCATTTTAAGTAGACAAAAACAAATAAATTTTTAATGCAATAAAACATAAAATTTTAAGATTTTTGTGTCCCAAACCCCCCTTAAAAGTATATTTAGACTAGTTTTATTTCATATATCAAAGGTTTTCTTACCTATAATTACCAATACTGAAACAGCTCAAATAATGCTTCCTTTCAACAAAAAAAATGCATTTTCTTGTGAATATTTCAAGGATAAAAAAAACTTTGATGGAAATAACGTCCCCATTTAAACGATACATTTACAACATCTTATTTTAAACAATTTTCTTGTAGCGTCTTTATGAAATTCCTGGAGACAGCGACATTGTTTACTTAGCCATTTTACACAAGCTGATTTTATAATATTTAATTGAACTTATTTAATCAATTACGAAAACAGACGCTAACTTTCGCGATAGCAGTTAATTCGACTTTAAAATCCCCCTCTCAAAGGGAAATAAATCGCAACCCGATTACAGGAGATTATCACTGGTCGTTTAATTGTAATTCAATTTTCCAATTTTTTTTTTTTTTAAACAGAGCAACTTAGCCTGTTTTTAGAGCATGCGGTGTCAGAATGAGGGGTTGACGAGCATGGCTCGCAGGAGGCAGATCCCATTGTGTTTTAAATGGAAACATTTTGAAGACAATTTATAGAAGCTTAAAAAGCTGAAAAATATGGGTTTTGTTTCATTAATTCTAGAGAATTTATTGCATTTATCTAATAGCTTATGAAAGTTACTTTTATAGATTAATTCTTTTTCGAATTCTTTTAACAAAAAA
This sequence comes from Maratus speciosus, assembly GCA_963932465.1. Classification (NCBI taxonomy): domain Eukaryota; kingdom Metazoa; phylum Arthropoda; class Arachnida; order Araneae; family Salticidae; genus Maratus; species Maratus speciosus. The sequence continues at coordinate 23,044,505 of OZ010790.1, read as the reverse complement.
GTGAAATTGAAATTAATTGTTAAAACATACCATTCGCTTCATTATGATGAAATTAGCGGTGCAATTAATTGAAATCTCCAGGAAGCCTGCAAATGTATCAATTTTCAGTTTTTATGACAGCATTTCCATTTTTTACTTTCTTCTATGTTTACAAGAAGAAAGTATTGGATTCGAGAAAATTTTCGACTTTCGGTTTTCGACGGATTTACACGTTTTAGGGGTCAGAGATTCCGAAAAAACATGTTTTTACAAAATATCTGTCTGTGAGTCTGTCTGTCTGTCCGTCTGATTGTCTGCCTGTATGCATGTGACATAAATTTTAAAGGCGCTTTATCAATAGAACTAATGCACGGAATTTAATAAAAAATTATATTCAGTTAGTCCCTGCTATAAATTGGTGCTGATTAGCTGAATAGCTCAATAGATGGCGCTGCTATGCAGCACTTTTCACGATTTCCACAATAGCTCAGTCTCCAGAACTACTGCATGGATTTTCATCAAACTTCAGATTCAGTTAGTCTTTGGCATGAACTGACGTTTTATACATTTTGGTGTAAATCGCTCAACAGGTGGCGCTGCTATGCTGCATTTTTTATGATTTCCGCAACGGCTCTATCTCAAAAACTAATGCCTGGGTTTTCAACAAACTTCCGATTCATGTATACCTGTATATAAATTAGTGCTCTTTAGTTTTTGGTGTAAATGGCTTAACAGGTGGCTCTGCTATGCAGCATTTTTCATGATTTCCACAATAGCTCAGTCTCCAGAACTACTTCATCAAACTTCAGATTCAGTTAGTCCTTGACATGAATTGACGTTTTGTACATTTTGGTGTAAATCGCTCAACAGGTGGCGCTGCTATGCTGTATTTTTGCGATTTTTCTAATAGTTCTATCTCAAGAACTAATGTTTGGATTGTCAACAAACTTCAGATTCGGGTATACCGTGATATGAGTTAGTGCTGTTTATGTTTTGGTGCAAACCGCTCACTAGCTAGCGCTTCTATGCTGCATTTTTCAGAATTTTTACTATAGGTCTATCTCAATAACTAATGTACGATTTTTCAACAAACTTCAGATTCAAGTATACCTTGATATGAATTGGTGCTAAATTGATGTAATTTCTTTTACTATTTAAAGGATTTAATTAATGTGATTTATATAGAAGAAAGTTTTGTGCTGGCCACAACATACTAGTTTTAATGTATTGTTATATTTTGTAATTTTATTATTTTTTTTTTCCATTTTGTGATGTTCACAGAAATAAAACGTGTATAAAATCAATATTCAATTTTAAACGGTAGAATTTTTTATTGTTTTTAATGATGAAAATACATGGTGTAATATTTTTTAGAAATAAAAGCATCCCGGTCATGGAAAAAAAATAATATTGAACTGATTGTTGTAATCTGGATTAGGATTATGGAAGTTTCGACATTAATATTTATAATTTTTGTTTATAGAATATGTAGGTTTTATTTCTAGTTTGCGTATTGCGTACATTTATGGAAAAGGGCTTTAACTATAACTTGAAATTTGGGCAACAGATTTCAAAGGTTTATGTACTGTTAGTTTGGCTGAAGGTGAAATATTGGTGACTTAGGAGTGCAGTGGGATATTTTGGAAGAAGGGATATTATAAAGAAGGCGTCCAGAAGTCAACACGAATAACTCCATCAAATGTAAATGTTCAGTATAAACAGTTAAAGTTATGTATCTATAAAAAAACTCTATTATTTTTACTTTCTTCTATTTTTAAAAGAAGAAAGTGTTGGATTCGTGAAAATTTTTGAATTCCGGTTTTCGACGGATTTACACGTTTTAGGGGTCGGAGATCTCTAAAAACATGTTTTTAGAAAATGTCTGTCTGTAGGTCTGTGAGCCTATCTGCCTGTCTGTATTTGACACAAATTTGTGGGCTCTCTATCTCAAGAACTAATACACGGAATTTAATAAAAATTTATATTCAGTTAGTCCCTGATATAAATTGGTGCTGATTTGTTTTTGATGTAAATCGCTCAACAGGTGGCGCTGCTATGAAACATTTTCCACCATTTCCACAATAGCTCAATCTCCAGAACTAATACGCGGATTTTCATCAAGCTTCAGATTCAGTTAGTCCTTGACATGAATTGACGTTTTATACATTTTGGTGTAAATCACTCAAGATATGGCGCGGCTATGCTGAGTTTTTTGTAATTTCCGAAAAAGCTCTATCTCAAGAACAAATGCCTGAATTTTCAACAAACTTCAGATTCAGGTATAACCGGATATGAATTAGTACTGTTTAGTTTTTGGTGTAAATTGCTCAACAGGTGCTGCTGCTATGCAGCATTTTTCACGATTTCTACAATAGCTCAATCTTAACTACTGCACGGATTTTCATTAAACTTCAGTTTCAGTTAGTCCTTGACATTGATGTTTTATAGATTTTGGTTTAAATCACTCAACAGGTGGCCCTGCTATGCTGCATTTTTTGCAATAGCTCTATCTCAAGAACTAATGCTTGGACTTTCGACAAACTTTAGATTCGGATATACCTTGAAATAAATTAGTGCTGTTTATATTTTGTGCAATTCGCTCAACAAGTGGCGCTGCTATGCTGCATTTTTTTTTTTCATTTTCTGCAATAGCTCTATCTCATGAACTAATCCTTGGATTTTCAACAAACTTCAGATTCAGGTATACCTTGATATGAATTAGTGCTTCTTATGTTTTGGTGTAAATCGCTCAACAGGTGGCTCTGCTATGGTACATTTTTCAGTATTTTCGCTATAGTTCTATCCTAAAAACTAATGAACGAATTTTAATCAAACTTCAAATTCAGATACAGTTTGATATGAATTAGTGCTAAATTGATGCATTTTCTTGTACTATTTAAATTGACGTGATTTATATAGAAGAAAGCTTTGTGATGGCCACAACATACTAGTTTCAGCATACTTTGATTGAATTCATTAATTTCCTTATAATCAAGTTTAACAGTTAGTCACATTTCCAACTAGAATGTATTAAAAAAAATTCTGAGTGGTTTGTTTAAAGGTAATTTTATTAAATAAATATGCACAGAACAAAACTTATTTATATGAAAAAGTAACCAGTAGTATCCAAGTAATAAATCTGATATCCGTGCGTTTGGAAAAAGTGTAGAAAATACGCCAAAAATGCAAATTAATCTATTCTGCATAAATGATGAAATCTTCATCACTCGCAAGTTCAACTTAAGATACCTCTTTCAGTCATTAAGTCTTTATAAAACTGGTGATGAACAGGAAGTACACACTTTAAGAGGTACATCATATCCTTCTTTTTGCCATGGTGAGCGGTCTTGATGTGGGATAAAGAATATTTTGTAGAACATTAGCAAGACTTAAAGAGGTCTTAACTTTCCTTTTTTATCTTTATTTGTCTAAACGGTATTTCTGGTAAGAAGTTAATTATATATTTGATAACAAATAGTTCGGCTTTCACAATCCTAATCCATGTCATCTTCAACCAGTTAACTGGTTCAACGTCGACATTTTTTTTCTCCAATTGATGATAAATTTTTCTAGTGTTCCCTTTCAAATAGAAATCTTCATGCTTCATTTCTGTGCGAAAATATTTGTTTATTTTTCTGCTTTCAAAAATAATATCGTACTCTTAGAGAAAACAGAAAAGATGCTGGAACTGGTGTTTGCTCTTTTCTCATTTAAAAAAATATATCAGAATCATTCGGAAGGTAACTGCGTCCTGGCACAAAGAACTTTAAGTCAATGGTTTCAGTAGTGCTACCACTCTGAGTTTGCAGACATTTCATAAAAAACAGAACATTTTTTATGTTGCGGTTTTGGACGTCGCATGAGTCAGAGTACGTGCCAATATGTTTGGCATTATTGGCGTGACCAGTCAGGTGTTATATAATATAAGAGTTAATTTCCTGCGAACATATCGAACTTTCGGTTTCCTGCTAGACGTACATGTGAGCTTTTTTGTTATTACAAACGTGACCCCCAAAATCATAAACATTCAAGTTTCGTTTATACTATTCAGAAAGGTCGAAAGTTAACACGTAGTAATCGTGAGAGGACCTACGCTGCTCTTCTTTCAAACAATCACTGTCCTTCTTCGCCTTTCTTACACTGTAAAAAAAAAAAAATCTGTAAAGTTATTAAAGTTTTTCTAGGAAACTGGGATTCCTAGAACTAATTGTGTAACGGCAACAAAAAAATTCCTGTAAACTCGTCTGATACAGGAATTTTTCTTGTTGCCGTTACATAAAAATCTCTAGGAATCCCAGTTTCCTAGAAAAACTTTAGTAACTTTACAGATTTTTTTTTTACAGTGTAGATGCAGCTCCTTCTCAGTTTTTATTACTTTCCCTTCATCTTCGCTTGCCACTAAAAGTCTGTTTTGTAAGCCGTCGCACACTTGACAGGTGTCTTTAAGAGGTGGTGGTTTAAAATGCAGATTAAAGTTAGTTGAAAATACATGGTAGTACATTTTTTCTTTAACCGGAGTTTTTGGTTTTCACCACACCACACCTCAAGACATACAAATCGTGCTATTTTTTTATTGTAAGGTTAGGGTTCAAATATTTTCTGTGAGGGTTGTTTGTTCTCTTGTAACGGTTGAAATAAGCAGAAATTGATTTTATGTGATTTACAACATCTGATAAGTCAACTTTATTTCATGGAGTTGGCTTTTTCCTTCTATCTACAATACAGCTTATGTGATTCGTAATGCTATAACTCTGAATTCGGCCATCAGGTACTTGAAAGAGTTGCTAAAGTATGCTTTACAAACCTGAACATCATCGTTCTTGAGCCGAAAAAGAAAATGAAAAACTGCGACTTCTTGGAGGTTTAGACTGATTAGTAGGTCGACGTCTCTTAATACTTCTTGATTGGATACAACCATTGAGAAATATGTTTTGCTCGCTCTGTGTAGTCAAACTATAAAATGATTTAAAAAGTGCTTTCTCTTTCATCTGTTGTAATTTTTTATTTGCATTTTATTGTACACTTACACCTCTTTATCACTAAAGATTTTTTGCAGCGACTGTATAGCCTGATCTAGTTTTACACTCTTTGCCAGAAAGTCTGTTCTTCTGACGTGCCCTCTCCAACTATCTGGGTTTCTTTTACGTTTATGGCCTCTAATAGGCTCCGGGCTTGACCTAACCTCAAAATCTGAAAGAACAGAGTCATTGCTTTCTTCAACTAAAACATCATTATTATTCAGTTGTTAAACCTCCATATAGCCTAAGTTATTTAATCTGTTAAGGTTTTGATCTAATCGGAGTGAGGGATTATTAGTACGTAAATCTAAATCTGAATCCCAGGTTGCAGTTACATAAAAAGTTCTAGGCATCTCAGTTTCTTAAAACATTCTTTGTAACCTGACAGATTTTTTGATTTACGGTGCAAAAGTGTATGTGTTACATGAATTTTTGTTGTTGCCGTTACATAAAAAGTTATAGGAATCCCAGTTTCTTTGAAAAGTTTTAGTAACTTTACAGATTTTTTTTTTTTACAGTGTAACCACTGAAAAGTATTCACTGTTGCATCCCGGACCATACTATTACCTGAATTTATATAAAAAAAATAAAATAAAAAATAAACGGAATTAGTCGGATTAACTTCTCAACTCCTCAAATACACCCCCGAAGTGTGAAAATGGAACCAGAAATTTGGAATAAAATATTACTTTTATAATGCACGTGAAGAAAACGTTTTACTTTTTTTTTACTATTACTTCCCAAGATGAAATCATTTTACATAGTTTCAAATAAATTTATTCGTACATTCTGGTGTCATTCAATTACTTTTCCATTTTAGCAACAAAATGACTTGGACACATACATCGCCTTTGATAATCACGCACAGATTCTTGAAAGCTAATTTTAAACCCACGGAAGCATTCTTTTCAAATTAATCTTTGCATTTCTATATTTTTAAACGAGTTTTTTCTTTTTTGCACTGGATATATGAGGTTGGTGTCTGGAGTTGCATTTTTGTTCTTTTTCAATTTTAAATATAGTTTTATTTTTACGAGGAAATTTTCTCTTTCGGTACAGCTTTAAAACTGAAATAGTCTTCATGAAAATAAACTGCAACCAAAATCGGAATAAGTTCAAAAGTAATATGTCAGACTCAACCTCAGATATCCTATGCAAAAGAAAAAAACGTGTAAAATTTCGAAATTCAAGCAAGAAATTTAATGCGTTGGCCACCGTAATGTTTATAATAAGAAATGTGTTTAACTTTAGCAGGATTCGTATGCATCAAGGAATACTGCGGATTTTAGGAGTTTTAGTACCAGAAGTTTTGAAAAGCACTGGTCGCTATATCAGACGATAGAATTTTTTCTCACTAAATAAGACAAACATTACTTTAAAAAAAAATTCTGGTAAAAAGTGTTTGAATGTCCTTGAAGCGTACGAACCCCGTTGTAAATAGTATTTATTTCATACCGTTTTCTGATTTAAAGTTCTGCTATGGAATACACTGTAAAAAAAAAAAATCTGTGAAGTTACTAAAGTTTTTCTAGGAAACTGGGATTCCTAGAACTTTTCATGTAACGGCAACAACAAAATTTCATGTAACAGACACACTTTTGCGCCGAAAATCAAAAAATCTGTAAGGTTACTAAGAATTTTTTTGGAAACTGGGATTCCGAGAACTTTTCATGTAATTGCAGCCAGGGTTACAAATAAAAGTTTAGTAAGATTACTGAAATTTTAGCAGATTCATTTGTAAAGTTACAGATTTTTGTAGCTTTACAAAAACTAGTTTTGTAGATTTGCAGCTTTTTTCGTACAGTTACAGGTGAAAGTTTAGTAAGCATGTAACTTTACATCTGTAGAACTACAGATTTTTTTTTACAGTGTATGCGTGGAATATATAATATGGTATGGAGAGAGCTTTCTTATGCGAAGCAAATCTGATTGATTCTCTTGGCGCAGTAAGTAAATCTGTATTTGATTCATACGGCAGTCAATATGTTAAAAAGAACGCTACCCTTAGTTTAACATTAGCTTGCAAGTGTATTCGAGTAACTAGCGTAGTCTTCTATTGGAGGATGAAAATGTTGACTAATTTGTAATTTAACATGATACCTCTCTGCGAAAATAATAAATTCAAACTTAACATATGTGCGAAAAATTTTTCTTTTTCCTAAGCGTGATTTTTTAGGTGCGTTCGTAATTATATAAATACGTAGCACCTATAGTCGTCGTTCAGTCCGTCTGTCTGTCCGTCCGTCCGCATATAACAGAGCAAAAACTACCCGACCGAATGATCTGAAATTTTTAATATATAATTGCTGCAAAATTTTGTCGAGCCATTTCCAACTTTATGAAAATCGGATGTATAGTTTAATTACAGGGACAGTCAAATTTTTTCTTTACATTACGGCCAATGGGAAAAATTATTGCAATTGAATTTTAATGATGTTACAGACTTCCGAATGGTCTGAAATTTTTAATATATAATTGCTGCAATATTTTGTTTAGCCATTTCCAATTTTATGAAAATCGGATGTATAGTTTAATTACAGGGACACCCAAAAGCTTTCCGTTACATTATGGCCAATGGGAAAATGCATTTTAATGATTTTACAGCCTTCCGAATGGTCTGAAATTTTAACTATGCACTTATGAAGCGCAAAAAAATATACATTCAGAACAATATGGGGTGCAAAAAATAATTATAAAACTAGTTATAGTACGAACGCACCTCATTTGCCACGTTTGACGAGCAATTTCCAACTTGTTTAATCTCTAGCGTGATTTTTTTATATTCGTAACAGTGATAATATAACTATATAGTATTGATAAAAAAAAGTGATAAAGCAAATTCTTCTAAACAAATTTTAAATTTTTTATTATCGACTTTTTTCTCATTTTTCCATTTCTTATAAATTTAATATATTTTTCTCAGCAGCATCTCATAAAAGTAGTTATGCCAAAAGTTTGAGTCTCTATATTTCAATCTGAAAATTAATAAAGTTAAAATGAAATGTCACGATTCTTTATTAAGTTGAAAGCAAATTTTGAGTATGAAAATTGATTAATATTTTTCATTTTTTTTTTTTTTTTTTTTTTTTTTTTTTTTTTTTTTACCGTTTAGACACATCTTCCCTTTTCTTATTACCGAATTATAAGATTTGAAGTTATTTTTAAGTCATTAATAAACATTTCATTGATATTATGCTTATACATAAAAAGTCCTTCCGGCCAGTGCCGGGAGGAAGAGGTAGCTTTCATATTCCTTATTTTTTAAAAGCCAGCTTATATTATTCAAACACACTGAGCTCAAATTAGTGGAAACCGATTATAGAAGATTAAATACTAATTTTTGTCAATATTGAATGTGAATAAGAATTTCGCCAAATTAGTCAGCGTTATCAAAGCTGGATTTATTAAAGTGATTTATATTTTGTCGCCAAATTCGGTGATATCCCGAATTATATTAATAATTGTATTAACCCGAATTATCGGTGATAGCCCGCCATTTTAAAACAACATAATGGGTGCAACAAAGCTCACCAATGAACTTGGTCGAGACCTTAGTAATTCCTGTGCACATGCTTACTCATATCTAAATCGGTTGATATATACGAGTGCTGTTGCAGGCAAAAAATCAGATTTTTCAAAATGTCACACACATTCGAAATTCAAACTGCTATATCTCGGCCTTTTTTTAGATAAAGGCAAAACAAAAAATGATCCAGAATTTTTGTAACAAGCTGACACATATAAGAAAAAAAATCTTTTTCAATTTTTAATTTTTTGTACCTCATTTTAAATTAATTTTTTTTTTAATTTTTAAATGGCCGCCATTTTGAAACAAGATGGCGGATGAAATTAGCAAACGAACTTGGCCGGGAGAATGCACATGCCTTGTCATATCCTAATCGGTTCAGAAATACGCGTGTTATCGCGTGACAAAAATCAGATCGTTTCAAAATGTCAGCCATGCTAGAAATTCAAAGTGCTATAACTCAGCCATTTTTTAAGATACAGACGAAACGAAAAATGCTCCAGAATCTTTGTATCAAGGTCAAACACATAAGAAAAAAATCTTTTTCAATTTCTAATTTTTTTGTACCTCATTTTAAATTAAAATAGAAAAAAAATTAATGGCCGACATTTTGAAACAAGATGGCGGATGATGTTAGCCAATGTACTCGGTCGAGACATTGGTATGTAATGTACTATGTACGCACCAAGTTATATCCAAATCCGTTCATAAATACGCGTGTTATCGCTTGACAAAAATCAGATCGTTTCAAAATGTCAGCCACACTAGAATTTCAAAATGCTATAACTCAACCGTTTTTTAAGATATCGACGAAACAAAAAATGCTCCGGAATCTTCGTATCAAGCTCAAACACATAAGAAAAAAATCTTTTTCGATTTATAATTTTTCTGTACTTCATTTAAAATTTTATTTTTTTTTAAATTTTAAATGGCCGACATTTTGAAACATGATGGCGTATGAAGCTGGCCAACGAACTCTTTCGAGACATTGCTATGTACTATGCACATGCCTTGTCACATCCAAATCGGTTCATAAAAACGCTTATTATTGCGTGACAAAAATCAGATCGTTTCAAAATGTCAGCCATGCTAGAAATTCAAAGTGCTATAACTCAGCCATTTTTTCAGACATAGACGAAACAAAAAATGCTCCGGAATCTTTGTATCAAGCTCAAACACATAAGGAAAAAATCTTTTTCAATTTCTAATTATTTTGTACCTCACTTTTAAATTTAATTTTCTTTTAAGTTTTTAAATGGCCGCCATTTTGAAACAAGATAGCGGATGAGGCTGGCCAACGAACTCGGTCGAGACATTGCTATGTACTATGCACATGCCTTGTCACATCCAAATCGGTTCATAAAAACGCATATTATCGCGTGACAAAAATCAGATCGTTTCAAAATGTCAGCCATGCTAGAAATTCAAAGTGCTATAACTCAGCCATTTTTTCAGACATAGACGAAACAAAAAATGCTCTGGAATCTTTGTATCAAGCTCAAACACATAAGAAAAAAATCTTTTTCAATGTCTAATTTTTTCGTGCCTCATTTTAAATTTAATTTTTTTTAAATTTTTTAAATGGCCGCCATATTGAAACAAGATTGCGGATGAAGCTGCCAACGAACTCAGTCGAGACATTGGTATGTACTATGTACACACGAAATTTTATCCAAATCGGTTCATAAATACGAGAGTTACAGTATGACAAAGATCATATATATATATATATATAGATAGATAGATAGATAGATATAAATATATATATACTAGGGGGCTCTGCCCCCTGCAAGCTCGCCAACGCCCTTGCTCGCCAACCCCCGTTCAGACACCGCAGAATCTAAAATCACGCTAATTTGATCGGTTTTTAAAAGATTAGAGAAGATTGAATTAAAATGAAAAAACCTATAGCGATCTCCCAGTAAACGGGTTTCCATTCAATTCCCTTTGATTGCGAAAATTTAAGGCCAAATCAGTTGCTGTTAAAACATTCAATGGTTGTTTTCGTGTTTGATTAAAGAAGATCAGTTAAACATATAAAAGAAGATAAAATAAAATGAATTAAGTAAACAGAGTCTTTGCCGACCGGTACTTTTTAACAGCGTTATGAAACGATTGACATAATACAATTTACCACAATAACTACAATTTACTGCTTTAACCCCTTCAAGGGCGGTAGTTCATTTTTGGACCACTTAATTTTAATTCTTAAATGCCAAATTGGCACCAGAATACTGGAATGAAAAATTTCCTTTTATTAAGTAAGTGAACAAAAGCATTTTCGTTTTTTCAAAATTTGTTTGTAAATTCCGGTGCCATTCACTGATTTGTAGATTTTACGAATAGAAGTACCTTGCTCCTGAAAGGGTTAAACGCATATTAATGTATTTATTATTTTAAAATTTCCTTTCTATTTAATATTCATGTGTAAATGCAATTTTGTAGACATAATTTTCAATATTTTCCTGGTTTTAACTCGTACTCATTTAATAGTAATTTTAAAGTTTTTTTCTGTTTTTAATAGGCATGTGTAAGTAAATTTGTAATCGTTAGAAATATTATTCTTTGCACTGTTTTTAGAATTGAAAACAATCTCTATTATAATAGCTTAAGTCATGCGACTATCATCAACAGTTCCTTTGCTTTTCATAAGAAAGGTTTCCATTTTGGATTAAAGAATCAAAGTTATTTTTTCGATAAAAACTACATAAAAGTTACCATGATAGCCAAGAATTCTTGGTGCTTTTATGTTAGCCGGGCTCAAATCTCGCCAATAGCTTTTTTTGGGTTTTTTTCCGTTATACGGACACCATGCCAAAATGTATGCTAATGCGCCAATTATTTCAACCCTGATCGCGAAAAGGATTTTTATAGTAAAACGTGCGAAACATTGTGATTTGCTATTATTTGCTATAATTTATTGTATAACAGTTATTTGTTCATTTATTTTAAGTATATATTTGTGATTTAGTAAAATAGTTCATAAAAGTCTGTAGTTTCCAAACGTTATATTTTTAAAAGACTCACTTTACTATCGACAGTGTTTTTTCTTTTATTTTTCAAATGTTTCAATTCACTTGATTTTCATTTTGCGCCAACTATTACGCTTGGCGACAATGGTGTCCGTAAATTGAAAAGTACCCTCTTTTTTTAACTCGTAAGTTAGCATTTTTTTTATTTTTTGAGTGGTAAATTAAAACGGTATTACTTGATTATCCCATTGACCAAAAATAAATCGCCAGACAATAAGATTAAACGACAATAATGGTTGATCGAAAATGTAACATTCACTTGACTGTAAGGAAGTTACACGTGTATACGCCATCAAGTGATTTTTATTTCGACGCTTTATTCGTATTTGAATTTTTATACTAATTTATTTGTGTTTTCGTTATTTAAAAAAAAGTTACGTCAACTTGTATAATTTGGCGAATGGTTTCGCGATTTATATAATTTGGCGATATTGGTGATTTGCTTTGAATTTGAAATTAAATGTTATGTTTTGTTGCTTAATATTTAACACAGATGTCATATAAGCACCGGGTTTGGCGTGATTTTTTTACGACAATATGGCGAAAATCTCGTTTTCGAATACCAGTTATATATGTATTTTCAAATTATTTTTCTATTATTTTTAAAATGAAATGACAATAAATAAAAATAATTAATTAATAACTATAGAACAAAGCAATTTATAACATTTTTCTCTTAAATAAAAAGAAAATAAATGTAAATAAACATTTTTTGATGAATAAGCAACAATAGCCGGGTTACCATATCAGGTAAAATAACGCCATTGTGGCGCCAATTAGGTACGCCGGTGCGTATATGACATCTGAGCCTAATATTTTTCTTTTCGTTTCGTTTAAAAAAAAGAAAGAAGTGTAAGCCATTAATTTTAAATGTTTTATTTTCTTAATGAAAATTTTGTATTAAATAAAATGATAACGAAATAAAAAAAAAGCATTGTTCTTAGCATAGATTTAAGGGAGGCCAAACTTGGTCGCCAAATTAGTTTAAAATTATAACCTTTTTTGAAATGCGAAAAAAAATATCTGTTATGATTGAAATTTGAGTTGCCATCATTAGAAAAATGTATATAAAATTAGAAAAAAAATTAATATTTCGAAAACTAATTCGAATTTAAAAATTCTAATACCAGTTTTGAAATCTGCGGAACAATATTGATTTTTGGTGTTAATTTCATCGCAAAGTATTTCATATTTTAGGAGAAATCGCCGTGATACATAATCAGTTGTTTAATCAGTTGATTCATACTTCCGTTTCATAAAGTCGATTCATTAGGATTTTATATATACTAGTGTTGCGTGCCCTTGCTTCCCGGGTTAAAAAATATAGGTGAAAACATTTTTTTTTTTTTTTTTAATTGAAAACCAATATTTTTTTTTATGTGCAATAATTTTTTTAATTTGCCCACTTACATTAAAAAGCATTTTTCATATAAAAATTAAAATTATACAGTCAAATAAATTTTTGAAATTTATCAAAAGCGATATTTTCGTATTAGCCGCATGCTAAGAGTTATTTGACCAAGATTTTGCTACTTACGGCATCCTTTTATATTCTGATAATTTCAGAGCTGTCTGTTAAATTTGTGTTTTATTTATATTATTTTATTTATTTATTCATTGGGAATTTATTATTATTATTATTATTATTGGATATTAGCCGTAAGAAAATAATGAACTCTTTACTTTTTTTAAAGGCAAACTGATTAATCTTTCGTAATCGATCTCCGCGCGATATAGATAAATAAAAAAAATATTTCGTGCTTTAAAATTGTTTCTAAAACCATAGGTAAGCAGTAAACTGAGATGAACTTTGCCAAAAAATTCCATTTGAAAAAAAAAAAAATCCTACTTGGCGATTTAAAAATTTTAATTGTACGATTAGAATTATATTAGATTTGTGTTTTTCAATATTATTCATTTATTTGTTTATAAAAGAAGTGTTAATTTCATTAATTTGTCTTTCACAAATATATTAGATTGGTGTTTTTTTTTATTTTATTCTTTTATTTGTTTATAAAGGAAGTATTAATTTCGTTATGCAAAAATAGACAGAAACAAATGCTGAACAATGTTTGTTGCTATATGTGCAAAATGTTTATTATTATTATGTATTGAAACCGGCACTGGATAAGATAAACTTTTAAAAAATCATGCTTAAAAATTATTTTAGAAAACATAATACATCATTCAATTAAGATACAGTTTTTAAACAAATTGCATTTGAAAGTAAGTTTTTCCCTATGCGACAAAAATTCAAAATGTACGATGGTCAGAAGATTAAAAAATTGCGGTAGCGAATATTTCAAGATCGAAATTTAATCGTGAAGTGGTCGCAAAATGACGTCAGCGTTCCGCACAGATACGTTTGTTCTTTATAATATAGATAGATACTTAATCAGTAAAATATAATAACGATCAGTTAAAAGGATGTGGTTATCAATTGAGGTTCTTATGCTTTGTATTGCAGAATGATAAAACAGCAATTTTCACCTTATCAAAATTTGCATACGCACTTCTCATATGCATATTCATCATTTTCAAAAAAATTGTATTTTGTTTGATCATTTAAAAATCATTTTAACTCAAAACTTGAAATCACGATTGCCAGCAACTACTTTTATGTGAAAAGACGCACGCTTTACTTGAGATTCTAATCTCAATTCCGGAGAGTAAAAATTTCCGTAATTTATGTTTTTTAGACGCATTTGTGTTAAAATGTTTAGTTTTATCTAAGAAAATGATCGTTTTCTTTTAAATATGACTTCATTTTCACTTAAATAAGCATATCGCTTAGTGTCTGAAGCTTAGTATCCGTACACATGCAGAAGGAAATACAATATAGAAAATTTATGACGAAAAATGCGTGTTTTCAAAAGCAGTATGTAAGTTTCCGTTATTATGTCCCTAATATAATATTATGCTCCTAATGGGATTTTGCGCCACTCAACGCTATACAACTATTTTTATCAACAATTTTGGATTTTTATCAGTAAATGGTATGAATAAAGATAAAAATACCTCATTATTTCTCTCTTGTCTGCAAAAATTAAAGCTGTCTAATTTTCACCACTTTGAAGAATTTTCATAAAATGCTTTTAAAATTAAAATATGAAAGTGGGGATATTTAAATAAAAACAGAGAGTGCGATCACATCTACAATGAACAGCTTTCAGTTAAATATATATATATATATATTAGTAAAATTGGTTCAGCAGAAAGAACAAGACAGATGACTAAAAAACACACTTCTGTTTTAAATTTATAGATTATATAAAATTAGGAAAAAATAAATTAAGCAAATTATGCTATTTTGATAAAATTATAGTAGAATGTCCTGAATAATAGCATTAAAATTTTATTGTTCGAGATAATTTTGGACAAAAACTTCAGGAACATGATATTATTTTAAACCTCGAATTATTTGTTTGCTTGTCTAACTCGGCAAATCAAATCCATCTAGGCGAGAATCATCAA
The DNA here is from genome assembly GCA_963932465.1 of Maratus speciosus. NCBI lineage: Eukaryota > Metazoa > Arthropoda > Arachnida > Araneae > Salticidae > Maratus > Maratus speciosus. The sequence continues at coordinate 23,029,476 of OZ010790.1, read as the reverse complement.
TTTCTCTAATATAAATCGTTATTATTTGCAAGTCACCTCTCTTTTATACAGACACTAAATTTTTTTGTAAAACATTGCGTTTTATCAATGTGTGATTTCGATTACATTATTTTCAAAAGTGAAGCATTTTCACCTCTGACGAATTTCATAGCAGCGGGTCTGTGAAATTGACGCACTTCTACAAAACATAATTCAGGTTCAAGAATTAAAATACACGCTTTTTTATAAAATGACGTCATTTGCATCCGCTAAAGCAATCCGATTTTGCAATCCCGTCTTCAACTTCGTCCATAGAAAAGTATGTATATGACGTCATTATCGCGAAATAAAAGACAATATTCTTGACATAGCCCATAATTTAATTTCAACTTTATTTCAGGTTTTATGAGAAAATGGCAACAAAAAGATACAGTATCTCGTATTTTCGACTATTTTCAGTTTACTTTCAATAGAAATGGGGCACTTTTGTTGCCACAATAAGAAAAATGGTATTAAAAACTAAAAAAAAATTAATATCTCAAAAATAAATTGAGATACAGCTTTCAAACAAATTGCATTTAAAAGAGCATTTCTTTTCCTTATACGACGGTGTAAAAATTTAAAATGAGCGATGTTTAGAAGTTTAAAAATTTTCAATAGAGAAAACTGCAAAAAGCAAAATTTTACTTCAAATTTCAAGGTGTTTCCATTCGCAAAATGACGTATGCGTGACGCACAGATATGTTTGTCCTTTATAATATAGATAGATAGGGTAGATATGAATTTTGAACGGAGGGTGATTTCGGGGTCTAAGGGTCATGATCGGTAAAAATATACCAAAAGTTTTCGGAATCGTTTTCCTCAGAATGGCTGCAATAGGTAGCTTTTTGTAATGAAAGCTACATAAAAGTTGGGGAGGATTGTACATATGCTTTCTTAATATATGCTTATAAATCAGTTACAGTATTTTACTATGCATAAGTTGACCTCAAAATGCGAGAGAAATGACATGTACTTACATTTAAATACCACTTTTTTCGTATTCTAGTTCTTCACGTTTTTAAATTGCAGAATTCGTAAAAAGATAGCGTGGTGAAATATACTGGCATTCAAATAAAAGTACATGTTACTTCTTTAGAATTTTGGTTTCGATTTATATACCGGAAAATACTAATTCAGCAATATAATGTTAAAGTAACATATTACAATGGTACACCCTAAAAATGAAAAATGTTGATCAGTTTTGCATTTTTCAGGGTTTTTCAGTTGAATGAATGACAATTAAGTGAAACTGGGGCTGTTTAACCTTTTTACTTTCTTCTAACTTTACAAGAAGAAAGTATTGGATTCGTGAAAATTTTCGACTTTCGGTTTTCGACGGACTTACACGTTTTGCGGGTCAGGGATTCCGAAAAACATATTTTTACAAAATGTCTGTCTCTGAGTCTGTCTGTCTGTATGTGACACATATTTTGTGGGCGCTCTATCTCAAGAACTAATGCACGGGATTTAATAAAAATTTATTAGTCCCTGATATACATTGGTGCTGATTAGTTTTTGATGTCAATCGCTCAACAGGTGGCGCTGCTATGCAACATTTTTCACGCTTTCTACAATAGCTCAATCTCCAGAACTAATGCAGGGATTTTCATCAAATTTCGTAGATTTCGTAGATTTTTGAATATTTTTCTACACTTAAAAAAAGGAAAATTCTATACAAAATAAATGATAAAAATGTACGCAAAATAATTTGCAAATTAATTTGCAAAATTTAATGTATTAAAAAGCAGAAAAAACAACGTTTAAAAATGCGCAAATAATACATGAAAAGCAGCAGACAGCTGTTTCGAATCTACTAGCAGGATTCTTCTTCAGTGTAAGATAGGGAAAAAGGAACAGCGTGCTAGAAAAAGCAAGGCTGAGCAAAATGATAGACAGAGACGCGCTGGCTTATATACCCTATGAGGGTAGCGAAGGCGCCAGAAACAAACAATGAGAGAGAAGCAGTGGAAACGACTGGGTGGACAAGTAGCGACATCTACCGGAGAAGGAGAGAAGGAGAAACCAAAAAAAGGGGAAATTAAATTAATGCTTTCCAAATACTTGGAAAATCAGGAGTACTAGATAAGTCATTGACAAAAGAGTGAGAATTTTTAATGATGTGGTAAGCTTCCCAAAAATCAAGATCAAGGTTAGAAGAACAAGGTTTGTTCTTCTAACTCCTGAAGACTACCCTTCTAACCCTGAAGAATGAGGTCATTCAATTCTTCAGGGAAAAATTAAATCTAACTTTTTTGTAAATTTAGTAGGAAATTATAGTATTAATTTCATTAACTAAAATATTTCAAATAATAAATTATATTTACAATTTCAGTCAAAAGCTTTTCCAATAAAAATGAACATATTCTATAACTTTATTTTCCAAAAGCTTTTCGTTCTTCAAAAGTTTGGCTTCTAATTTCGGAGCTGGTAGAAATGACGTCATTTGGATGAACTTATACAAAAATGACAGTTTTGGCGATTTTTTTTTTTTTTTTTTTTTTCAAAAAGCATTTTATATTTTTTAATTAAAATAAATGCTTAGAGAAATATATTTTTTCTTGTTAAAATATTTTGTTTTTAACATCCTTGAAAACGTTTTAATTGCTATCTTAAGGAAGAAGTTGAAAATATGCTTTTCTACGTTAAATTAAATTTAAAAAGCCACGTTGAATTTTTTTTCGTTTTACGTCAATGGAATTTATCTCAATATTCCAGTCGACAGATGATTTTTTACTTTCTAAAATAAACTGATTCATGAAGACTGATAATGTGAAAATAATTTTGTATTTCTTGAAAAATACAATTCAGTCACAATATTATTTTCACTATCTATTCAAATAAAAGTTAATTTAAATTTGAAAATGATGTCAAATAAAGAAATCTAATCATTCCCATAGTTTTGCTTTTCTCCCTCTAATAGAAATTAAGAAGTTAATTAAATTTCGAATGTGTATATACTGGTAATTTTATACCAATATTGGGGAAAATATTATTTCGTAATTTCATTGTAAATATTTCGTTAAAATATTTTGAAATTTAAATTTTTGTATGGTTCTAAATCTAAGGTCAGTCTGCCCAAATGTGATAACCCCTAAATACGACAATGTTTCTTTTACATAAAATTTTAATGCAAGAATCCTAAATAAATGTTATATAATGAGGCATACGAACTTCAGAAACAAAACCCGAAACATTTTTTTGCATGTAAAACGGTTTTTTTTAAAGAAATTTCCAATTAAATATCGTTCGTTTTACATCTCCCCTATGTTTTGTAAATGCGACAAAAATTCTCGAAAGTGGCTCACGGTTTTTATTTTTCAACTTTGAAGATCAAATAAGCTTATAAACATCAAGAGCTAAGTTGTCCGTTTCAATTACCTGACCAGTTAAGCTAAAAAAAAGGCGACCAGTTTCTGGTTTAGAATTTGATGTGGACACGCGTTTTGGAGCGCTCGTTTTCAGCCTGTGCCTAATAGCGACATACATATTGATGTAAATGCGGCGAAACATTTAGAAGATTAACGAGGTAAGTTTATATGGTATTTTTTTATATATTGTATTAAAATGATATTTAAATCAAATTTTATGTTTAATTAAGCTGTGTTTATCCTCCATTAATGTTTTTCTTTAACCAAGTGTTTAAATATGTGTTTAAGATGATCAAAAAAGAAAAATACGCTTCTCTAATATTTTTAATAAAAAAAAGGTGTAAGAAAAGCGGTGTCTATTCCAGTAACATAACATAGACACATGATTAAGGAATTTGCAATAATTTTAAATAATGGAATTTCTGAAAAATCTTGTGTAGATTGAAAACAATTTATATTTATTTTAATGCGGTTAAGTAAGTTAATTTTACCAACATTATACCATTCGGTAACTTAAATGCTGTATCTGATTAAAACGTGATGCAACTGAGTTATTCCCTGGTTTAGGAGTCCATAATTTTTGTTAGCACTTTTATAAAATCTGATCTAATATTTTAATTCTGTTTTCTCTTTTTATTCGTTATAATCGACATTTTCTACTTAAATTAGAAAAAGATAAAAAATACATAAAACCATGTTTATCTAAATGGATATTTTTTTTCCATATACGTATTTTTAAGTACAGAAAATGTTAATTTTTTTTGTGAAAGTGCAAAAAAAAAAAAAAAAAAAAAAGGAAGAGGGGGGGGGGGGGAATTTGCAACAGAATATCAGGCACAGAGCTTCTATTTGGCGTAATCAGACAATTTTATTGTACGATTTTATCTATTTCTAAGGCTGATATATTTATCATGTGACATAAGTTATATGTAATAAATAGTCTAGTTAACAATATTATAATTATCTTTTAAATACTCTTTTAACCGGTAAGGTCCACACTGTGAATTCGCACCGGCCGAAATGTAGGCGTCTTTAATTAATTCGTATTTTTCATTCACAAAATAAGAATTTTGATAAAACCAAATATTTCATTTGGATTCCTTATTAAATTTCGTATATGGATCATGTAGTTATATCTCATTATCAGATTGTCAGCAAAATTATACGGAGTTGAAGTTACGGAAATACAAATCGCACTGGTGTATAAATTATGGGTTAATATTGACGCGCGAATTCCGCGAATTTTAAACGATTTTTTCTGCGACAATCATTTAATTGTAGTTATGGCCATGGCTCTGTGGCAAAAAGGGATAAGAGTTTTTTTATATTAGGAATGCATTTATTTATTTGAGTTATTTATATTAGGCATTATACGCAGCATTCAAATAACTTTTGCTTATTAGCAGTGTAAAATTGACAAACAGCACGGTGCTGCGCCGTGATAAACATTTCAAGAATAATATCGTATCACCCGCCTCACCCGCTTTACACCTATACGTATTTGTTCTGAAATTTTCTTTAAATCAATGTGATGTTTAATGGAAAGTACTCATTCATTATTTAATTTTAATATGAAATTTGCTCACCCCCTCTTCTTAATACACACACATCTAATACCCCCCCCCCCCCCCAATACACCCTAGAACTATTGCTAGAGATTCTGAATATGAAAAGTTTAATTATAATAGTCCGGTATACTTACATTTTAGTACAGAAACAGTACCCTGTGAGTTAAATAGAGACTTTCATTCTTCTTTTAATCAAGCGGTCTCGGAGACCGCTCACAGTAGTTATGCACCAATTCCTGTCACAGCAGTTAAGGGTTAATTAATTAAAAAATAATTAGAATTAACCCTTAACTGCTGTTAGAGCTGCTTTTTAAAAAAATTTCACTGTTTAACTTGTAATTTCCGGTTTAACTATCGATACAGCGAAATTTTGCTTCATTTGGAGCCTAATACTATAGTTTCAAATGTTTGAAAAAGCAAAATTTTATTAGAAACAGTACTGTACAAACAGTTTAGTGCAAAAACAGTATTTTATGAGTTAATCGCGCATTTTATTCATCTTTCAATCGAATGGTTTCACAAACCGCTCACAGTTGTAATGTGGCAATTTTCTGTCACAGCAGTTAATCGTTAAATGAACTTTTTCAGATGAATTGTCATGTATAAAATGCATTATCACATTTAGGACTATGAACGTCTCATTTAGGATTTAGCTGTCGTAAATGCGACAAAAATGACCTAAATGCGACAATCCTATATTGTGATTTTATACTACAGATAATTATTAAATTTCTAGAAAACAAGTTAGTTTTGAACTAAAGGTACAGTATTCAGTAATTTGTTGCTTAATAACATATACATTTATATAATAAAATCCCAAATATACGCTAAATGCGACAAAACTACGGGGAATCGTGTCTCATTTATGCAGACTGACCTTATACACGTATATATATATAAAATTGAGATGCTTCATTCTATTAACACCATAAGTTTTCGAATTAGGATAATTTGAAAATTACGATTTTTCAATGTTTTCTGTACTTAACACGTGTTTTCACTTAAGCTCTATGCGTCTTAAAAGATTTTTAGAATTTGCGACAGAAAGAATTATATTTTAATTTAACTCAAAAACCTACCATTCAGAGACTTTATGGTGCTCTATATTCGGAAGCTCTATGGAAAAAAATGAAATTATTAAAATTCAATAAAACTTGTGTGGTATGCTTGGATTTATATGTGTTTATATTCGGCCACTATCCAAAACCTGGAAAAAAAGGGACTAATTCACGAAGTATTCAAGGTATTCCGATGTATAGGCTCAGAATGAAATTTGAAGTTCTCGTTTTCTGATACGAGTTCCTTGTTATGAAAAAATTTATTGTCCATGCCTCACAGCGTCCTTTAGCGGTCATTATTATAACAAATGTGTTTTATTGCATTAATAATTTCTTAAAAAATAAAACGACATTGTTAAATAGCACAAATTGTATAAATGTGTATGTAGAAGGTACAGCTGTATCGGAGCTACTAAAGCTCCATCATTAGTGCAAAGTTTAAAATTAATGTTTAAAACCTAAAAATATGTAAGCGAGAGAGACGCAACTCACAGCTCGCGGCCAACGGCGAATTGGCGGTGGGTCTTGAAAAACAAAAGCGGCTCCCACGCATACGAGGAGGCTAATGAGATGAAAGATGTTTCATCTCTTCATCCTAATTAGAATTTTGCTATTTTAAGACCAATACTTATGTTCACCGGGCTTAAATATTTGTTCTTCAGACAGTTTATTCAAAGCAGAATTAGACCATATTAAATCCATTGCCATTGATTGGGATTTTCTAGTTGAAATCGACGATGGATTTCATAATAAACTGAATTTACTTATCCATTCCAACGTCAACACAGTTTGCAATGAGAATTTTATTATACTTCCTTATTTTCTGAAAATTAGCCCTCAAGTGTCTAAATTCTTGGTAAAATTTGATTTTAAATTAATTTATACTCCATTTAGCAAAATCATATTCTCAAATCTCAAACATACAATAGACATATTTTCACACTGGTGAATTTACAAAATATCTTGCGAATGCAATAAAATATACATTGGCCAAACGAAGTCACCTTAGGTCCGCTTGGGGGAGCATAAACTAATGTTCCAAATTGTGACATTAAATGTTCCGCTGTTGCTAACCATTGTTGGTCTAACAATCACAATTTTAAATTTTCCGACTGTTCAATAATTCAGAAATTCTCATCATTTTACGATCTATATTTTTGGGAAGCTTATTACATATGGAAGATTTCTAAGAGCTTATTTAATGATATTTCCATTAAGCCCAATTTTTCTAACGTCTTGTTACTATTTCTTTAATTCCTTCACTTCTCTTCTCTTCTCTTTGCTCCTTTCTGTTTAATCTCTTCCAGAATGGCTAGACTCTTTTCATTGGTCTCTTCATATGCGCGGGAATGATTGACTCAGCTGTTGTTTCTCAACACTCGTCATTTCGCCGTTGACAGTAATGTGTGAGTAGCGTCTCTCTCTCACACATATTTCTAGGTTTTAAACATTAATTTAATCTTTGCACTGACGATGAAGCTTTAGAAGATCCGAAACAACTGTATTTATCCTTTTGTATACGCATTTTTACAATTTGTGCTATTTGGCGTTATCCTTGTATTTCTTGATATATCGGCCCAAAACTCGATCCTTCAATTTAAAAAATTCCAAAATACGGAGATGTTACGCTCATATTTTGCATATCTAGAGCGTTAAAATCAAGGATATTTTAATTTGAACCACCCGAATGTAGCTCATACTTCGAATAATGTTTTTGAACGCTTTTGGGCAACAAATATTAGCATTGAGGGAGACTATGCCGGATTTTTGAAAATTCTGGATTTTTGAAGGAATGTCAAAAGTAGTAACTAGGAATATGAAAAGTAGTACTATATTTTTAATGGTGCCTTTAGCTATAATTTAATTCACTATTAAGTGGTAATTATGTTAGAAAAAGAGAAAATTATATATAAAAATAAAATTACGTCAATTGATATTTTCTATGTTACAGAAAAAAAAGTCTAATAAAGTGTGAAATTATTTCTTCTCGTGTAATTTCGGAAACATAGATACCAATTTTGTTTGCTTCAATTTTTTTGGCCGTTCTTTAACAAATTTTTCTTGTATTTTATACAAATGAAGACTCTTTATTTCGGAAATAGAGCCTTATTCTCTAAAGCAGATATTAATTATCCTGTCAAACTTATGCATTTTTCTAGTGACACCTTTTCTTCTGCCTGTTGTTCGTCCTCGTCTTCGGAGCTGCTACTAGAGTTATGGATGGTTCTATTTAGCACAGCGTCAGACCTGAGACTCCAAAGAACTCGTGTACTAGTCTCCACGCCGTTGCTGAGCAACGGTGCAGCTCCCAGAAAATTTGTTCAATAAATAATCGCCTCTGACAAATGAAAAAAAATGTCTTTTTTTTAACCATTTGGAAAAATGGTTATTGTCCTCGATCAGGGTAGGAAATCAGAAAAAAATATCTGAAGCGTTTTATTAGTTGAATCCCGCATTTTATTCGTTTTCTGATTGGTCTATACAGTAGTCTGTATTTTCCCTTTACTTTCAACAGAGGTGGATTCTTCTGTTGCCACTATGACAAAAAAGTAATAAAAACTACAAAAAAATTGAATAACTCAGAAACAAATTGAGATACAGCTTTCAAACAAATTGCATTTAAAAGTACATTTTTTTTTCTCTATACGACGGTGTAAAAAGTAATATTGTGGGATGTTTAGAAGTTTAAAAATGAAATTTCATTTAAAATGGGTCCAGGAATATTAATGTTTAATCCATGGCATACGTAATGTATGACCAGCTCTGTAGAAGTTTAAAAATTTACCATACCGAAAATTGTAAAACTGAAATTTCATTTAAAATTTTATTCATGATGGGTTCAGGAATGTTAATGTTTAATTCATGGCGTACGTAATGTATGATCAACTCCGTGCGATTTTTTATGGCTTAAATTTTAGTCTTTGAAAAAATCATTTTCCAAATGGTCGTTGTAATTTGTTAATTTTTTTTTTTTTTTTTTTTTTTTTTGTATTTTTACTTTTGAATTTGAAGTTTTTTATTAGTAAACAATTGCTATTTTTCTTCTACTGTAACTTGAAAGGGTAAAAGAAAAAGAAAAGAAAAAATATGGCTTTGATGCCAGATTTTTGAAGTCACACTGTATTTACATTTTACTATTAATTGGATGCATTTTACATTTGAAGAAAGCATTGTATAAAGTTTTTTCAGTCACGCATCTGCAAAATTCTATAGAATTTCCTGAAGGTTTTTTTTTTTTTTTTTTTTTTTTTTTTTTTTTTTTTTTTTATTGAATGCATGTGCTAGTTTCTTAATATTGCTTTTCGGAAGTTTTGTTAGAAACAGCTATGGCTCTACAAAATGTTACGTTATCAAACATAACAAAAACAGCCTAATTACATAAACTTTAGGAAGTTGGTATATTTAAAAATAATTCTAAATATTTGGAGGTAATATTACCTACATGTCAAAATGAACTAAGTATTATAATAAATTATCATCAACAATTACAACATCAGGATTAGCGATTGAAATAAATAACAGTTATTCCTTTTCACTCGTGCTGTCCATCTCTTGTATGAGAAATTGAAATTTAAAACTAAGTTTGATCTACCTATATGCCCATAATTTCAAAACTCGTTGACAACGCTAATAGTATTATTTCAATTACAGCAATACAAATTTCTTAGAAAGCACCAGTAAAGTACATGGATTCATATAACATGCAACAACTCTTTCGAACTCTAGAGGAAACAGTATTAAGTTTTAATATTCTTCGAAAATGTAATATTTCTTTAAAATTTTGAATCATAAGTGACTATTTCAAAGTATATATTTTCAAAAAACCGTTTGTTTTCTTTATATTTTTAAGAACTTTTTAATGACTCATGCCTTTTTCGAAACTATAGTCAACGGCAAATGATAGAAATGCATTCTTTTTCCTTTGATTAAAGTCATTCAGTTACAAAAGTTAAACTTCCTAAAACTTCCGAAAAGTAATTTTAATGATTAAACTTACGAAGAAAAGTTCTTTTTCCAACTTTTATCTCTTTTTTTCCTAGAAAAGATATAAGCTTATTGCAGTAACTTTATATTATCTCCATGAGATTACATTACTTGACTTTTCTCCCTTAACAGTTTTTTTTTGCTGTTTTGAGATTTATCATTAAATAGTGTTTTAGACAGATGATAACTTCGAATTGCTATACAGTGGTGATTTCACTCTTGTTTAAAACATTAAGTATATGGAACACATTAAAATGACCGGCAATAGACAAAATAATATTTTTCATTTCAAAAAACTGTACAGGATTTTAGGTGAAATAAAAACAGAAAAGAAAGGAAGAAAAACGTAGAGCACATGGAAATCTTGTGAAGTGTGACAGGATTTTTAAATAACATTACCTGATCAATAAAAAAGATAACAATAGCCTATTAAAATTAGACTTTCGCAAAATTATCTAGTAAGCAATACAGGGTCATCGAAAAATAATGCCTAGATTTTAAAAAATCATAACATCAAAACCTTTTATGTTAAATGAGTAATTCTTTCACTACACGATAACTGGTGAACGCAAGTTTGGTTTTGGCGGATTAGTTTGGCGGATTAGTTGCGCAGTCGTCAATGTCGGCCGACGAGCCAGACTGCAGCTGCTCAGTACGATGTTGATCTTGCAACAAAAAGCACAGTGCGTGATTTGGTATGTGGAGTCAAAGTCAATACTTAGTGTAGAGCGACTTTTTCGGAGAACTTATCCAGGTCAAACTGCTCCTGGTGCTCACATTGCACAGATTTGCTCTTGGTGCACACCGAACAGTGCTCATATTGAAACATACTAAGATATGAGAAATAAATTTATTTTTTGCCGCATATTATAAGATTAAAACCAATAAATTACCTTTCATAGTTTTTTTGTGAGAGTAATTTTTTTTAAATCTAGGCATTATTTTTCCATGACACTGTATATTACTGTTTTGTCTTTAAAAACATGTCGTCAAATTTAGTTATACAGGTTGTCTCAAAAATGTAGCGACAAACTGTTAGGAGAGGTAGCGTACAGTCGTGGAAAAAAAAAAAAGTAAACACCCCCTTATAACTCTGCAACAAATATCGTAGAAGAAAGTTACAGATACCAAATTATTGGAAATAATGTGTACTTTTAAATGATGTTTAAAAAAATTGCTTATGGGTCTATCTACATATCAAAATGAACTCAAACTTTGTTTTTTCAATAGCTATACCTAAGTTTGACACCGTAAATACATTCTACACCCTTCAATTAGCCTGAATCCAAATTTTCATGAAATCCGTACTATTAGTTTCCGAGAAATTAACTATTTTAAAATGATCCTATTTTAGGGGCTGTATCCAATTTGAAGTTCGGTACTCGATTGTTGAAATGCTACAAAATGATTATGTGTCTTCTATTAATGTATTATTTCTTGCCAATATTGCCCTTCATTCTCTAAATATGTTTCAACTCTTGCCAGCTCAAATATTTTCATAAATGAGTAAAATATATTTTTCAAATTGTGCTTTTAAGCTCATCATAGACGGCCCCTTAAACCATCTTTTTTTATGTTTTTTAGTGATAATTCGAAAACTAGTTAAAGGAAAAATTTGAAATTGAAAATTTGCATAAAGCTGGACATAGTAAATATAAATCTATCAAAAAATTGCAGGTTGCAATTCATATTTTTTTTTCGAATATTAATTTCATAATTAATAATTCATAATATAATTTTTTTAATTGCAAATTCAACATATTTATGTTTAGGTTTTTCAGTATTATAACCACACACAATATTAACTCAACAGGATTATAATTTCAGGAGATACTAATAAAAATATGAAAATGTAATTTAACATTAGAAGTTCTAAATTTTGAATGTATAATTCATAAACTCATCATTCGAATGACTAGAAATTTCGTTTCTAGGCATAGCTTGAACTGAATATTTAAAATATATTGTCAAAATTGGGTGTTGCTATTGAACAAAACAAACTTTGGTCCGGTTTTGATATGTAGTTAGCCCACCAAGCAAAATTTATATATCATTTAAAAGTAGACTTTTTTTTCAATTATTGACACCAGAAAATTTCTTCTATTATAATTAGTTGCAGAGTTAGTAGGCCGGAAACGTCATCGTACGCCGCTGGATGGTTCACGAAAGCCCTGGAGGAGAAATATCTTCTTTATCGCAGCTATTATTGCAGTAGTCACCTTGAGAGGAAGATGCAACGTTTTACAGACTGGGAGCTAGCAGAATCGTGTGGAAATAGGCTGATGGCAATGCACGAATAGCTCAAGGACAGTTTCGGTTGGTTCGGTCGCGATTTCTTAGTCGCGAATTACTTGTTGTCATAACCTCTGACATCATCAAATTATCTTATCTTTTTGGATCATGTATCAGGTTTACTTCACTCTATGCCACAAAATGTGTGACGCAATATGCAGTTTCAACATGATGAGGCGCCCAAATTTTCCCTCCCGTGGGCTCTTTTCTAAATTTTGTGGACATCATTCATGACCCCAGGAGGGCTAAATTTGGAGGGAAGGAGCTAGGGAGGTGCATAGCGTGAATAAGTGGTCACAGGCCTTTCTAACAATATGTCACATGTGGGGGTAGGCAAAAGTTGGAAAAATGAATCCCTTTGGGTCTAGTATCGCTCCTCCTGGAATATATCCCCCCCCCCCCTCTCTTTGAAATACCGTTTGCAGAAATGTGGTACTGTGCGCGGTGAGTATATAGAAAAGGACTCATAAAATGTAGCAATTTCATAAATTTCACTCAATTATTTCTATGTGAGGGAAAAACTTATTTATTCACCCTCGTATTCTCTTTTTATAATTGAACTTTTCAAAAGATATTATTATTTTTATTAAGCAAAAATATATTGTGTTTGGAATTAGGTAATCAGATAAAACGGTGAGATATTCAAGCATTATCATTGATATAAATTTATATAAATTTTAATAATATTTTTAAAAGTTTTTCATATTAATCTTTCAAAATTCCTTATACACCTTTCGGCAAATATCAAATGACAACTATCAAATTATCGAATATCTTCTTTTTTTTGGTCAATCGTGTCGTTAATGGAAAAGTACTTAATCTAAAATTTAACTTAGTTAACTTAAACTTTTAAAATATTAAACTTTAATTCATAAAGAAAAAATAATTTTAAAAAATCTATGTCTATTCTCGAGAATTTGTAAAAAAAAAAAAAAAAAAAAAAATTAAAATAAAAGATATATCTCACCATAAACCTCAAAATTTTTAATAAGAATCTAATGTTATGAACCTTTTGTGAAGGAATTCAATTTTTGTATAATTGGAAACATAAAATAACGATTACTGCATCGATAAGAATAGTTCAACTATTTAAGAAATCATAGCTTATATAAGCTGGTCGATGTAGTCATTATCATTAATGAGAGTATTAACGATTTATTGAACTTTGAAAATAAAGTTATTTTTAATTTAAACTTCCTTTAACAATGTTGAAGAGAATAAAATGTTGTGCATTTTATAAAAATCTATAAGCTGTCGAAGCTGAATGCGAAAAGAAAGTGCTTAATTTTACGAGAGATATGATAACAAAGAAATATTTTTGTCATGTATGTGGTATAAAATTTAACATAATAATATTTAAGTGATTAAAAGTACAAAATAAAAATATTTAATACGCTTTCTCATCTACCAAAACTATTTAAAAACTACATTATCATTAACCACCATTCTCAACAAACTTATAATGAAAATAGAATGACCAAAACTTTTGTGACAGGGTTCATTTTTCAAGCAATGGAAAAAGAAAAATAGTTATTACTTCATGAATAAGCTTAAATTGATTACATAATAAATCTTCACCTGATGACAAAGTATTATCATTAATGAAATTATTGAAGACTCATTGTTTAAGGCAAAAGAAATAACTTTTAAATACACTTTATTTAACAATATTTATCGTCAGATGGTTAGGGGAATAAAATGTTATGAGTTTTGTAAAAATGACTAAATTATAGACATTGAAATCGGAAAGAAAAAGTTAATTTTTAAAAAGACATTTAATCACATATGCATTATGAATTTTAATATATTAAACTTCTAAAAATTAAAATTTCGAGATAAAAATCTTTAATTAATTATTTTTTTCAAGTAGAAAATATTTAAAAAACGAAAATATTTTGAACCACGAATTTTAACAAACTTATATGTTTTGTGGTAGGATTCATTTTTCAATAATCTAAATCAAAAATAGTAATTGCTGCACCGATGAACATATAGATAATACGTTACATAACAAATATTCACTTGATGCTGCAATCGCTATCGTTAATGAGATAATGAAGATTCATTGTGTATAGAAAAGGAATTTAATTAAAGAAACTTTCTTTAATAACTTTTACTATAGTGTATTAAGGGAAATTCAGAGGTGCGCGTTTTTCAAAAATTAATATTCTATCAACATTGAATTCCGGAAGGACAAATTTAATTTTATAAAAGACGCAATAGAAAAATATAACTTGTCATACGTGTGCAACAAAATTTAAGATGTTGAGTTTTAATAATACAAATTTTTATAATCTTCTACAATAAAAAATTTTAATGCTCTTCTTTAACAAAATATTAAATATATATATATATTCAATTACCACAGAAGATTAACAAAATTTTATAACCATAAAATATTATCTAAAGTTTATAACAAATTTCAACACACTTTTAATTAAAATATAATATTTGGTAGCTTTTATGTAGAGATTAAATTTTCATATTCATATTTATTTTCTATCTTCATGAAAAAATATTTTCAATATTTATTATCAGATGTTAGAGATATAAGTTATGATTTTTGTATAATTCCAGAAACTGAACTCTAAAGAAACAGTTTGATTTTGTTCTATTTATTATTTATCTAGCTGAATTCATAATTGATACGTTTAATCGTAGATTTTTAAATATTTTTCTACGCTTAAAAAAAGAAAAATTCTATACAAAATAAATGATAAAAATTTACGCACCATGCTCTAAGTTAATTTGCAAAATTTAGTGTAGTTTATGTATTATATATATTTAGAATTTATAATTGGTGCAATTTTGGTTATTTTTGTATAATTATTTATACAAGATCAGAAACATAGACGTATTTAACAAATAGAAATGTACAGGGTGGCCATAATTAAAACATCGCTACTTCGACGTCTCTATACTATACAGGGTGTCCACTCTCAACGGTGTCCAAAGGCTAATTCCTAAACCGTTAGTTTAGGATATAGTTTCATATAGTTAGGATATAGTTAGACATATAGTTTCAATTACAAAAAGGTTTTAAATGAGGTAAAGAAATATATTAAAAGCGATTTGGGTCAATAAAAACATTTCTAAAAAAATTACGAAATTTAAATTTTTATACGGTTTCCCGGTCCTGTAAGTTATATTTTGTAAAAGTTTCCTATTACACTGACAAGTAAGGCAAAAGAAGCCCCGTTCCTATAACACTAAAATTGACCGAGTTATGAAACATTAAAAATGAATGATTTATACCACTTTTCTGCATCTCGGCGTATAACACGCACTTTTAACTCTAAAAAATCACTTCGTTTTTCCGTGTGCGTGTTATACACCGAATATAAAATGGTGGATGTAAAATCATAAGAAGAAAGCATTCCTAATTTTTAGAGGTATATTTAAATGCAGTTAAATATCAATATATACAAAGAAACTTACAATATATATTTACTTAATATTCCTTACCAGATAATATGAAACGTTCGTTGTACTCGTCCTTATTTATATTTTCGGGAATGTCATCTTCTTCACCGATTGTTGCTCTCATGTATTTTATCCACACTGTCGCTTTCATCTAGCCATGATTAGATTCATTAATTCTTTTGTAAATTATGCCTGTTTTATCGGATCTAATCATATCTCAAACTAAGAGACATCCTGGTTTTTTATTTTTAAAGCTCTGGACGCTTTTCACAAACGTTTGTTATCCATAATTTAAACTCATTTTCATCCACCCAGCCCTTCTCATAGACATGAACAAAAACTCCATTTATAAAATTACCAAGTAGCTTTGTTTTCCGTTTGAAAATTACCATTGATTTTAACTCTTAAATGCCTGAGTTTTCAAAAATCATTTAAAAAATGTTTTTCGGCTTTCTTTTTTTAAATAAATTATGTGAAAAATACTTTTAAAATCATATTTTGCTTTAAGTATGCTTTACGGCTAAAAAAACTGTTTGTTACTAATCGGCAATACTGGTGTTTAACTGAAAAAATAATTTTCCTTGATAAAATTCTATAATATTAAACACACAAGAATTTAGAGATCTATGATAAGAAATAAATTTTACTTGCTCATTGCAGAAAAATATAAGGTATTTCGCAAGCTTCCGAACAAAACAAAAAGAACATGTATCAACTATTGAAAGAATAAATCTATCTTTATTCTTAAACAGCACAAGTGTTGCCATCTACATCTCGAAAATCGATTTAATAATATTTTCAGAATGTATTTTATTGGCAACATTAGGCATTATAGCTTCAATATTATTCTAATAGTATTTATAAACCTAAATCGGGTATGTTGCCGAAAAGCAACACACGACATTTAAGGGTTAAATTGGCTCTTTAGCTAAGTAAAAGAGAGCCCCTGTGAAGTGGGATTTTTCGTGTCTCGCAGTTTAAAATGGATCAGTTTTTACACACAGGCATTATAGCTTCAATATTATTCTAATAGTATTTATAAACCTAAATCGGGTATGTTGCCGAAAAGCAACACACGACATTTAAGGGTTAAATTGGCTCTTTAGCTAAGTAAAAGAGAGCCCCTGTGAAGTGGGATTTTTCGTGTCTCGCAGTTTAAAATGGATCAGTTTTTACACCTATTGTTTATACATTACTAGAGTTTCGTCCATATTTCCAACTAGCTGTTACCCGTGACTGCGTTCCCGTAACATTTAAAGAAGAAGAAATTCATCAATTAAGCAAAAAATTTCGATATTTAAAAGCATATATAATTAACCTTTTATCACATTTTATAGTAGAAACGCTTCTGATGATCCCAATTTGCTTATTTTTGTTTATGTATATAGAACCATTTAAATTTCTTTTGTGAGCATGAAATTTCATACACCTTTTCTAAGATTAAATGAGGAAGAAATTTACATCTCTGTTATTCTATTTTATTATTTATATTTATTCTATTTTATATTTATTCCGTTCAAGGATATTGATTTATTTTATGTTTTCGATACAAAAAATATTATTTAAAGATATATATTAATAAAGAATTTTAAAGGAAAGTGGTTATTAGTAGGTCACTTCAGACGTGACTTTGATATGATTAGAATAAGCGAAAAATCAACATGCACCATTATAAGGTTACATTCCAAAAAATCACATTTTGGAAGAGAAAAAAAAAAGATAAATGGTATTAAAAAAATAATCAAACGTGGTGATAAAATAATCAAAGTTCAAAGTAAAAAAATAATCAAAGTTCATAAATAAATAATAAGAGCACGGGGAATATCTTTAACTTTCAAATATTTATTACATTTTAATTTCACGGTACCACACTTTTATGAGCTCTAGATCTACCAATAATATCAAAATGTTTATCACGCTCCAAAGACTCTTGAGCCTAAATACTTATTATTAAAGCAATAGAGTTAACTTATTGCTTTCGAGGAATAAACTGATTTATGTAAAAGCACCACAATTATGAAGAAACATTTTCATATCTATTGTGTGTTGTAATTTTGGCTTATGAAAGCTTTGAAATTTGCAGGAATATGCTCCAATGGGGTAACAGTGATAGATTGTATTTCAGAGAGATTTTTAACTATAGATTTCGATAATTTAAAATCTAAAGAAAATTTCCCTTCTTCCTTTGCCCTTTTCGATAAATACGGTGCCTTTATACATTAGAGGGATGTGAAGTGAAAGGCAAATTTATTGCTTAGTTAAGGTTTTGGCTCTTGTGTACACGTAAATGATGTCACATGTAAAGCCTAATCTCAAATTGAAATTACTTGCTAAACTTTTTTAAGTTGACTTTCCTGTGCCATTTATTAAATTTTATTGAAACCAGTGTTATGGGAGATTGTACTGTAAAAGGATGTTAAACTTATATATTTGCGATTTAAACTCTGTGCAAATCACGCCATTTTGTATAAAAAATGCTATAAAATGCTAATATTTTCTAGAAGAAAAACAGCTAAGACTAATGTCAGACGAACGTCTTTTGCACGCTTTTTTCCTTGCGTATTATCCCTACACAATGCTAGCGGCATATACGTGAGGAAAAAAGCGTGCAAAAAGACGTCTGCCTGGCATTAGTTTCATTATTTAAAATATGACGACACTAGGTTAGTTTTTCCTACGGAATGTTACTTTTCGAAATAAATATATATATATATATATTCTTACACTTCATGAATCATTTAAAACTATGCATTTTAATTTATTTAAAAAAAAAAAAAGGGAAACCGATTAATGAAATCCAATATTATTGTACATTTAGAAAAACATAGAAAAATTATTTTTATTAAATATACTAAATTTCATGTAAGAAAATGTATTTAAAATGTAAGCTAAAATTTCATCTTCAAAGAATGCGACTTTTGATACAAAATTTTATTTCTGAAAAGTATATTGTTAGTTTAAGATTTCGTTTTAACTTTCGAAGCTGGTGTAATGAAGACGACATCGCTTTGACGAAATTAAAATAAATCTATGTTAATGTTTTCGTATTAAAATTAATGCTTTCCATGAAAAAATATTACATCATTTTTAACCGATAAAAGCTTTTACTAAAAACGCCTTTGTGACGTGTTTTAACTGCCATCTTTTAAAATTAATCAATTAAAATAGTATATGATTATTTTAATCAAGGCCTCCTGATAAGGGAGTCTTGATTTTAATTTTAATTCGTATGAATAGTGGGCAATAACAATCAACTTAAATGCACAGAAGTTATATTTACTCCTTGGTTGCGTCAATATGTCGACAGACGATTTTTGTTTCTGTGGAATAAATTCATTCATGAAGTTTCGATGTATGTAAATATGTTTTCAATTTTGGAAAATTTAATTTAATCAAGTTTTTGCACCATTTATACTAATTGAAATTCAATTCTTTTTAATTTTAATGAGGAAATAGTGTCAAAAAATATATTAATCCGTTTTAATTCCCCTTTTTTCCACCAAAAATATCTTCTCCTGATAATCATAACGTGAATTTTGAAAAGAAAACTCTCATTTGTATGCAACTTACATTCAAACTTTTTCATCAGTATGGACAGTATTCCTGTGACGTCACAATTGGTAAAATAGCGGTTTTTATAGCCTCGAATCAAAAGCGAGAATAGGGTCCATTTGTAAAAAATATTTCTGTTATTCGTTTTGATATGACGTCATTATTTATCTATTTTCATTAGTTACTGATATTGATGCCCATTGTATTTTTAACGAATATTTGGAAATACCTGCTTTATTTCAAATTTGACGTCATATTTTTCCAATCGAATAACTTTATTAATAGTATTATTCTTTTTCATTCTTTTTCCTTCTAATTATGACACCATTTTTGGCAGAAAACCCCTTATTAACGTAACCGATATTCATCCTTCATGCATAATAAAAAATACCCCATTTTTTGTTTCAAGCATGACGTCATATTTATTTTCTTTTGAATTCTTTTTATTTTAATTTTTAATTAACTGTAGAGGATAAGTTATTATTCCAGATTTAGTTTTTCTTGGCAACAAGAAAGAAAGATGGTTAAATTTATCGGGAAAATGTCAATTGATTCTGTATGAAAAAGAATGAAATTTAGAATTATTAAGATAATTATTTGAATAAATTAAATAAACTATAGCCTATGTTCATTTCCGGGTTGTAATCCATCTATATCAGAAAAATACAAAAGCATTAATTCATCCGTTTAGATGTTGACTTCATTCAAACATTCGGACACACATTGACATTTATAATATTATAAGGATTTGAGACAAATCATAGTTTTTAGGTAGATTTCGTATGAAATACTACCTATTCGGATCGTTCCTATGTTGGAATTTCTGAAAACTTTTTGCAGATCTACACCGATCATGACTCCTAGAACCCAAAACCACCCTCAGTAAAAAACTTTATCTATCTATCTATCTGTCTATATATCTATCTATCTATCTATCTATCTATCTATCTATATATATATATATATCACTTTCTTCTGGACACGATAACTTTCGTAATTCTGCACCAATCTCTTCCAAACTGATACATAAAATCAAAGGGCATAAAATCTCGGTCAAGTTCGTTAATGGGCAAAATCGGACCAAGGGGATGGAAATAAGGAGGGTTTTTGTGAAAACCGAAAACCCCCCATAACTTCTTAATTTTTGAACATATCAAATCAGTTTAAAGATTTTATTACTTCTAAAAATAGGGCCAAAGTTTTATGTATCACAGATTTTTGATAAAGTTAAAAATGGGCTCCAGGGGCGCAAAAAATAGGGTTTTTGGGAGAAAAAATTCATAACTTCGTCAGTTCTCAAGATATCAATTCCAATTAATTTTATTATAAATCTCCTTAATATTATCTACAACTTTTATATTCACAAGTTTTTGATAGGACCAATTCGTACCGCAAAACAAAATTAAAAACGAAAACAAAAAGGGGGTTTGAAGAAGTAAAAAATCCATAACTCCTTCAATTCAAAAGATATAAAATCCCCATGAATTTATCATATATCTTCTTAATATTGTCTACAACATCTATATAGACAAGTTTTGGATAGGACCAATTCTTACAGCAAAAACAAATTAAAAATACAATGCGGTTGAAGAAAAAAATCATCTAAGTAAAGGTGTATTCAAATCCAAACTGCGTATTTTCTGACTCATTTTACAACTCATTTTTGCTCTCAAAGGCTTCCAATTGGTACGTTTTCTTACTCAGAAACTATATAATGTACCGTAATGGTCGATTTTTTGATAGAGGCAGAATATATTTTTAAAAATGCTGTTAAAGTGGGCATTTTGAACCGAATTTCCCGAAGCGGACTGTGTTTGAAAAATCATTGCATTAAGGATGCACTCAAATCCAAACTGCTTATTTTCTGACTCATTTTTAAATTCATTTTTGCTCTCAAACGCATTTAATTGGTAGATTCGCTTATTCAGAAACTATATAATGTGCCGCGATGATCGATTTTTTGATAGAGGCAGAATATATTTCAAAAAAGTATGTCAAAGTTGGCATTTTGAACGGAATTTCCCGAAGTAATTGTGTTATCACTTTCTTCTGGACACGATAACTTCTGCAATTCTGCACAAATCTCTTCCAAACTGATACATAAAATCAAGGGACATAAAATCTGGGTCAAGTTCGTTAATGGGCAAAATCGGACCGAGGGGATGGAAATAGGGAGGGGTTTTGTGAAAAACGAAAACCCCCCATAACATCTTAATTTTTGTACATATCAAATCAGTTTAAAGTTTTTATTACTTCTAAAAATAGGGCCAAAATTTTATGTATCACAGATTTTTGATAAAGTTAAAAATGGGCTCAAGGGGCGCAAAAATAGGGTTTTTGGGAGGAAAAAATGCATAACTTCGTCAATTCTCAAGATATCAATTCCAATTAATTTTATTATAAATCTCCTTAATATTATCTACAACTTTTACATTCACGAGTTTTTGATAGGACAAATTCGTACCGCAAAAAAAATTAAAAACGAAAACAAAAAGGGGGTTTGAAAAAGTAAAAAATCCATAACTCCGTCAATTCAAAAGATATAAAATCCCCATGAATTTATCATATATCTTCTTAATATTGTCTACAACATCTATACAGACTAGTTTTGGATAGGACCAATTCTTACAGCAAAAACAAATTAAAAATACATAGCGGTTGAAGAAAAAAATCATCTTATTATGGGTGCATTCAAATCCAAACTGTCTATTTTCTTACTCATTTTTAAGTTCATTTTTGCTCTCAAACGCATCGAATTGCTAGATTCTCTTATTCAGAAACTATATAATGTACAGTAATGATCGATTTTTTGATAGAGGCAGAATATATTTCAAGAAATGATGTCAAAGTGGGCATTTTGAACAGAATTTCCCGAAGCGATTGTATTAGAAACGAAAAATCTTGCCCTACTGAGAAAATAATTGTTTATTAATCAAGTTTTAATTAATTGAAAGAAAAATAAAAACACAGGTCGCTTATAAATCTTTTCAAAAATCACGTCAGGCATGTTTCATTTTTTTTTTTTTTTTATTATTAAAAATTAATCTGAAAATGTGCCAGAAAATTTCGAGTTGTTGAGTATGGAAAAATATTTTTTTAATATCGCCTTAACATGATTCTGATAAAACCAGCTATTTTATAAAAAGGAAATAAAAGCTCGTCAAAAGCAGACAGATAAAACTGTTAAAGTGGATTTATATCTAATAATGATTTAGTTTTTGTTCGTGAAATTAGTATACTTAACTTCGAAATCTACCTCTGCCTGTAGGCCGGGCCGGCGGGGATTTTTTCTTCTTTCGCCTATCAATGACCAACTTCTGCAAACTTAACAGTTTTTGTACTAAGCATTTTTGGTTTCTTTTCGTGGGGAAAACTTGATGCGTGTTATACAGCAGTATATGCTTGAAATAAAAATATATACTCTCAAAATAGTGATGCGTGTTATACACCAGGGCGTGTTATACGTCGGGATATACGGTAATTATATTTAGTAAAATGTTTCTGTTACTTCGACGAGTAAGACAAAAAAAAGTCCCGTTATTCTAATATTAAAATTGACAGAGTAATATCTGTTTAAAGTTGGAGCATATTTTATGCTGCAAATTAGGGGTCATTCACAAATTTAGTACAAATATAAATTCGTCAGATATAAGAAAAAAATGGTTGAGAGTAAATTTTACATTGGCAATATAACTTTGAAATCTTTAGTCATTCTGACATATTAATGCAAAATATATAATTTGTAATAAACATATAAGAAAAAAATAAGAATTTTTGTTAAATAAAATGTTTAAAATTAACAGCCTCAACTCGTTACAAAATGATACACATTATAAAATGTTATTATACTAGCCTAAAAAGTTGGGTTATGTCCTGTTTTTTAGCTTTCGAGTATATTTGAGTTTTGATTCTTATGTATTCTGTACCGCTGAATCCGAACTTGACCTTTATTTTTTTCCATCACATAAAGATTTTTTTTTTCAAATCGTAAATTTTAAAGTTAAAAAAGAAAATTTTATTCTTATTATTTTATATTTTGGAAAGACACGCAGTTTTTAATAAAAACTGTCAATATTTTCATATTTTGTTTATTTGTTCAAAGGTGCCCCTAGCTTGTTCAAAGGTACCTCTACGTGGGGCAGGTTTGAACAAAAAACTTTCAGCTTTTTAAAACCTCACAACAAATTTAATTTATCTGAAAAACTGTAATTTTTTATTTCATATGATGCAGAATTGCATTCTTTCTCTCACGAAATATTTAAAATTCAATAAATAAAATTCAAGTAAGAAATATGTGGATTTTTTAAAAAAATGTTCAAAGGTGCCCCCCTCTCCCCTATTATCCGAAAACAAATGCTGAATTATTTATGTTGTTTTAAATACCAACTGTAGAATTGCCAAGTCTGTGGCTTTTTGGAAACCAGTATTTTAATACAAAAAAAAAAAAAAAAAAAAAAAAAAAAAATGTTTTATTTAACTGGAACCTTCTGTGATTTCAAAGAATAATATTTTCGGAATAATGGAATTGAATAGAGAAGAATAATATTATCTTAATATCTTAATGTATTAGGATAGTTCATTCTTACAATCCCCTGAGAATGGTTAAGTGGTTTGGGCCTAAACCGTCGGGAAGTTTTTTACACCGGTGTAAAATTTTAAACGTCATGCATATTTTTAAATGGCCTGTATATTTTCAAAGCTCATGCATATTTTATTTCCCAGGAAACACTGATTTAGCATATGTATAAAAATATGAGTTTTTTAGCTCATTGTTCATGTATTACTTAGATTGAAAAGTCCACTTTTAAAGATTTTAAATAATAATATTTAAGATAGTACTCGTGTGGGAAAAGTGGGCGATTTGGCAACTTTGTAACAGGTTAATCTTTTGTAATCGGCCTGTACGCGATAGAGATAGATAGAAAAAATTCTTCCAAACTCTTATAAAAACTATAAAAAAGGGAATCAGTAAATTGAAAAACAGTTTTTAAACAAATTGCATTTGAAAGAACGCTTTTTTTTCTATTCGATGGTTTAAAAATTGAAATTGAGCGATGTTTAGAAGTTAACAAATTTGCAAAACAGCAAAATTGTTTATTAAGATTGTTGCCATAGTCAATATGACGTCAGCATTAGTAACGGATATGTTTTTGTTCTATAATACAGATATGAGTTTTCTTTTGACATAATAATTTTTTTTTCAAGCGTTCGTAACACTACCGTTTTTATACGTTAAAATGCTTACAATAACAAATAAGGACGAAAAATCGTGCATCTAGCATAGATTAAAACTTTCCAACACATTCAAAATACTATAACAAAACTTCACAGTTTTTTAAAGCAAAATATGATGTATAAATAAGCAATTCGAAAACTCATAACGCGTTTGAAAACCCAGTTTCTGCTATTACAATCAATAGTCGGGAAAATATCTATTTTTTTTATGCAGCCGTGTATTAAATTTGTATGTATACTATATTGTATACTAATTTTTAAATCATTGAAACGAATAGCGCACTTGAAAATCTCCATTTAGCAATTTCCGCGAATAAACGGAAATGTACTTGAGAAATTTCGTGCAGACCTGTAAATGGTCTATAGTATTTATCCTTACCCAGGAATATTTTTAAAAACATTTCAATTAAAAAAATCCCTGCCGGCTCGGGCCTACAGGCGGAGGTAGATTTCGAAGCCAAGTACTAAACTATCCAACAAAACTTAAATCAAGATTAGAGATAAACCCAGTTTCTTCTTCACAAAGAGTGAGCTGTAGGGAGCTAAACTTTTTGTGAAAATTATAATATACACGAATATACACACGCATGTCTATGGAATAGGTTTAAAAAATGGCTACAAAAGATTCAGAGAACCTTAAAGTGTTAAAATATATTAATATTTCCATAGTCGGGTTTTTATCATGTTTTAATACGTTTCTTCAAACTCACATGGCGTTACATATTCACCTGCTGAGGTCCATTATATTTCCAATATGACGCAATATACATATTTCTTTAATTCGTCAAACTATTTATTTTATTTTGAGTTTTCATGCTGAAATCTTGCTCTAGAAAATGTATGACGTAATATTCAATTTGTTTTCAATCTGTCAAACTATTTAATTTTACACGTGAAAATTTTTCAAAAGAAAAGTAATTGTTGTGGTGAGAATTTTATTGTTTTTTTTTTTTTTAATTGTTGGCAACTGCTATAACGAAAAACTTTTATTTTTTTCCTGCCATTGTTGTGTAAGAGCTGGTTTTATCAGAATCATGTTAAGACAGTATTCAAAAATTTGAACCCCCCCCCCCCCCCATTTCCACCCTCTTGGGCCGATTTCGCCCATTTTCAATCCCCGCCGAGATATTAGCCATATCAAAGTTGTTGGCGAGTTTGAGGACAATCCGTGCATAATTGCGACTTTTATCGTGCGGACAAAATTTAGTACATACATACATACATACATATACATATATATATATATATATAATATATATATATAAACTTTTTAGGTGGTGGTGGTTTCGGGTTCCTGGAGTCCTATAATGAAATGTTATGAAGGAATTTTTCAAAAGTCGCACCATGGTAACGACTGCAATAGGTAGTATTTCTTACGAAATCTACCTAAAACGCGTACGATAACTGAAAACGCACTTCCAACAACTATTTTTCGTAGACTTCAATAGTTCAAATTCTTCAGTACCGAAATTCTTTTGCGTGTCCCTGTAAATGAACAACATATTCTTTGCAGATTCTATTCTGCAGTTAGTGCAGTGTAGTTCACCTCATGATTACTTTAAAATTCAATATCTTTAAAATAATCTAATATCATTAAAATACACCGGAAACGATTTTTCCACATAGAACCATAATGTAACAGAATTCTTTTGAGTGTCTCGGTAAATGAACCCTAAATCCTATACACTTCATCTTGAATACCAAACGTGTCATAGTGATACACAATAACATCTATCAATTTCATGGCAATCGGATTATATTTACGCGAGTTAGAGCTCGGACGGCAGAGAGGCAGACAGGCAAACCGATTTCATAAACACTTTTCCACTTATAAAAAAATCCCTGCCGGCCCGGCCTACAGGCAGAGGTAGATTTCGAAGTTAAGTATACTAATTTCACCAACAAAAACTAAATCATTATTAGATATAAATCCACTTTAACAGTTTTATCTGTCTCTTTTGACGAGTTTTTATTTCCTTTTTATAAAATAGCTTGTTTTATCAGAATCATGTTAAGGAGATATTAAAAAAATATTTTTCCATACTCAACAACTCGAAATTTTCTGGCACATTTTCAGATTAATTTCTAATTAAAAAAAAATATGAAACACGCTGACGTAATTTTTGGAAAGATTTATAAGCGACCTGTGTTTTTATTTTTCTTTCAATTAATTAAAACTTGATTAATAAACAATTATTTTCTCAGTAGGGCAATATTTTTCGTTTCCAACACAATCGCTTCGGGAAATTCTGTTCAAAATGTCCACTTTGACATCATTTTTTTAAATATATTCTGCCTCTATCAAAAAATCGATCATTACTGTACATTATATAGTTTCTGAATAAGAGAATCTAGCAATTGGATGCGTTTGAGAGCAAAACTGAATTTAAAAATGAGTAAGAAAATAGACAGTTTGGATTTGAATGCACCCTTAATATGATGATTTTTTTCTTCAACCGTTATGTATTTTTAATTTGTTTTTGCTTTAAGAAATGGCCTTATCAAAAACTTGTCTATATAAATGTTGAAGACAATATTAAGAAGATATATGATAAATTCATGGAGATTTTATATCTTGTGAATTTACGGAGTTATGAAAATTTTTCTTCTTCAACACCCCCCCTTTTTTTTGGCACGAATTGGTCCTATCAAAAACTTGTGAATATAAAAGTTGTAGATAATATTAAGGAGATGTATAATAAAATTATTGGATTTGATATCTTGAGAATTGACGAAGTAAGGAATTTTTTTCTCCCAAAAACCTTATTTTTTGCGCCCCTTGAGCCTATTTTAAATTTTATCAAAAATCTGTGATACATCAATTTTTGGCGCTATTTTTAGAAGTACTAAAAACTTTAAACTGATTTGATATGTACAAAAATTAAGAAGTTATGGGTTTTTTTCGGTTTTCACAAAACCCCTCCCTATTTCCATCCCCTTTGTCCGCTTTTGCCCATTAACGAACTTGACCGAGATTTTATGTCCCTTGATTTTATGTATCAGTTTGGAAGACATTTTTGCAGAATTGCGGAAGTTATCGTGTCCAGAAGAAAGTGATAACACAATTGCTTCGGGAAATTCCGTTCAAAATGCCCACTTTGACATAATTTTTTGAAATATATTCTGCCTCTATCAAAAAATCGATCATTGCGGTACATTATATAGTTTCTGAATAAGTGAATCTACCAATTAAATGCGTTTGAGAGCAAAAATGAATTTAAAAATGAGTCAGAAAACAAGCAGTTTGGATTTGAGTGCATCCTTAATGCAATGATTTTTCCAACACAATCCGCTTCGGGAAATTCGGTTCAAAATGCCCACTTTAACAGCATTTTTTTAAATATATTCTGCCTCTATCAAAAAATCGACCATTACGGTACATTATATAGTTTCTGAGTAAGAAAACGTACCAATTGGAAGCCTTTGAAAGCAAAAATGAATTGTAAAAAAAGTCAGAAAATACGCAGTTTGGATTTGAATACACCCTTACTTAGATGGGTTTTTTCTTCAACCGGTATGTATTTTTAATTTGTTTTTGCTGAAAGAATTGGTCCTATCCAAGACTTGTCTATATAGATGTTGTAGACAATATTAAGAAGATATATGATAAATTCATGGGGATTTTATATCTTTTGAATTGACGGAGTTATGGATTTTTTACTTCTTCAAACCCCCTTTTTGTTTTCGTTTTTAATTTTTGTTTGCGGTACGAATTGGTCCTATCAAAAACTTGTGAATATAAAAGTTGTAGATAATATTAAGGAGATTTATAATAAAATTACTTGGAATTGATATCTTGAGAATTGAGGAAGTTATGATTTTTTTTCTCCCAAAAACCCTATTTTTTGCGCCCCTTGAGCCCATTTTTAACTTTATCAAAAATCTGTGATACATAAAATTTTGGCCCTATTTTTAGAAGTAATAAAAACTTTAAACAGATTTGATATGTACAAAAATTAAGAAGTTATGGGGGGGGTTTCGGTTTTCACAAAACCTCTCCCTATTTCCATCCCCTTGGTCCGATTTTGCCCATTAACGAACTTGACCGAGATTTTATGCCCTTTGATTTTATGTATCAGTTTGGAAAAGATTGGTGCAGAATTACGAATGTTATCGTGTCCAGAAAAAAGTGATATATATATATATATATAGATAGATAGATAAAGTTTTTTACTAGGGGTGGTTTTGGGTTCTAGGAGTCATGATCAGTGTAGATCTGCAAAAATTTTTCAGAAATTCTAACATAGGAACGATCCCAATAAGTAGTATTTCATACGAAATCTACCTAAAATAGCAAATAAAGCCTTTGTGCAACAATATTAAAAAGCAGAAAAACCAACGTTTAAAATGTACAAATAATACATGAAAAGCAGCAAACAGCAGCCTTGCCTTTTCTAGCACGCTGCTCCTTTTTTCCCTATCTTGCACTGAAGAAGAATCTCGCTAGTAGATTCGAAACAGCTGTTTGCTGCTTTTCATGTATTATTTGTGCATTTTAAACGTTCGTTTTTCTGCTTCTTAATACTTTTCAACTTTGTTGTAAAATGTGAAAACATATATGGAAAAACTAGGATGGTGTTATAAGCACTTAGTATATATAAAAAAAAAAAATCCATATTGGTATAATTGAGACACATTACAATTTTCTAAATAAGCTTATGTTACTGATCTGAATACATTTAAACTGTCTTAGAAAAAAAAATAATCAGTCAGATCAGTTACAGATCCTAAATTATATTCAAACAGTTAAAACAGATGATTTTTTACTCCATTGGTGGTCGAAAACTCATTTCTTATCCATTCCCTTCCTTTGAAAAATATTTTAATTAAGATGTAAGCTTGGAGCGTTTTATTATAAGATTCATTTTTCATGTTATCGGCAATAGAGAGTAATGATTAATTTACTTATAAGACAGATACTAATTACATGGCAAATATCAGAGTTTAATTAACCTGCTTGTGCAATCGCTATCATTAATGATATTGGTAAAGATTCATTAGATTTGGAATATTTCACCGTGGAATATTTGCGGGAAACAAATGCCTAACTATTTACATATTGTTTTATGTACAAACTTGTTAATCTTCTGTAATCATGATGCCAACGAAACAGGTAGATTTTTAAAAAAATCATACTTAAAAAATGTTTTTAAAAACCATACAAAATCAGCAAATTGAGTTTAGTTTTCAGACAGATTCATTTAACCCCTTGAGGGGCGATCAAAAATGTCTCTGAATATTGAATTCTCACCGGAAAAATAGAAAAAATTTATTTTTAAATCATGAAAAGCAATTTTTCACTGATTCTACCTCAAATTTAAAAATATAAAATTTAGCTAAAATTTTCTGGTGAGAATCTTGTTTAAATTAGGTGGGATATATTTTATCCCACCGCCCCTCAAGTGGTTAAAAGAATATTTTCATTATTTGACGGTATGATATTTAAATTTGTACATTTGTTTAGAAGGTAATAAATTTTCAGAAGAGCGAAATATATTATTTAGGTTGTTGCTATCGTCTATATGTCATCAGTATTACTCATGGACTTTTGTTTTATAATACTAGGTTTTGTTTTATACACTTTTGTTTTATAATACTAAGGGGGGCTCCGCCCCCCTGCTCGCTTCGCGATTTCATTCGGTATCGCGAAGCAGTCCCCATTTTCCAGCCAACCCCAGATTATGGTTTGCGCTTAAAAATAAAATGCAAATTGTTCAATTAAGCTCTATTCGTAAGCTAATATTAGATTTTGTTGCATTAAAATATGTCAATTTGTTGATTTTCTGCAAGCAAGTAAACCCTATTGTTTTTCAATGGGAATCTATGGAAATTTCGCGAAATACTGGAAATAGCGCCAAGTTGGCGACAAACTTGGCGACGTTTAGCGACAGAGCCGGGTCCCCTTCCTTGGTAACCCCCCTTATTGCGTCAGAAATCTCTGACCAATCAGATATGTTTCGCGGATTTCCATTAGTGCATTTCCAAAACGTTATTATTATTTTTTATATATAGAAGGATAGATTTGAATTTTCTTTTCATATGAGAGATTTTTTTCTAAATGCTCGTAAGACTATCGTAGCTTTTATTTGTTTAAATTTTTATAATAAAGTAGAACATTTATGTAAAAACCTATATTGTTGTTATAAGTACTTCATAAAGAACAAAATGAAATAGGCATAATTGAAATAGATTACAATTTTCGAAATAAGCCTATGTTTCTGATATGAAAACATTTAAACAAACTTCAAACAAAAATTAATCAGATAATTAGTATATATATGTTATGATTATTTGTAACATTCAAACGAGAACTGATGTCATTACCGTAAATCGATTTCTGTAGCTCCATTAGAATACCGTCAGCTGGGGTAACTTTGGCCCAAATTTCTCTGTTTTATGGCATGTTAGCATCTCTATTCTCTTATTTTATTTAATAAATGAATATCATGTTAATTGTTTGTTTGCTAAGAACATATGGAACCATACCATTATCATAAATATGTCGACATTGAAATTTTGTTCATCAAAAACAGTTTTTGAAAGTTTTGAGCCAATGTTACCTTGAATTGGGGGTAACATTGACCGATGTCTTAAAACGAATGTTATAGGGCCTACCACGTGATGTGGACCAATGTTACCCTATTGAAAAAGACGGGGGAGAGAGGGTAAGATATGTAAACATGTAAAAAAACAGTAAATTAGCATATATTTTAATAAAAAATTATTAAAAACTCATAAATATTGCATAACACTGATTGCTCAGGTCTGGGACTGAATACTGGTTTCTCTTAGACAGAAATTTAGGTGGACTAATTTTTGCAACAATATCGTTCCATTCAATCACAACTGAGTGCGTTAGCCGTGGCCAACGCCAACCCTTTTACTTCTTTTCCATGCTGTAAACAACAGAACTCTCCTTTGATTTCAAAGTAAACCTTCCGAGATAGATATTGCCATTAAACAGCACAAAATTTTCAATGTTACAGTCATCTTTGTCAATAGCTTTCTTGTTTGTTTCAGTTGAAACCAACACACTGGATGAATTTTCAGTAAAATTATTGTTTGTATAAGTACAAATGTCTATTTTCATAAGTGTACCAAAAATAAACAAAAACATTAGCCCCAAAACATCAATGTTTAAATTCAACAAAATAAGAAAAATCTCCCCTTCAAGTATAACATTATTTATGCGTTAACAGGAAGTATACGCAAAAATTTAAATGATAATTGGTTGTGCCAATGTTACCCCAAATGGTGGGCCAAAGTTACCCAAACTTAGAAAAAGGCTTTTCTTTTTTATCTCAGGAAAGACAACGCATAATCCTACATTAAGCCCTTATCTACATTACTGAGGTTATAATAACACGTGTGTTACCAAGTTCCGATTAAATTAATTTACAGCTTGGCAGACCGAAGTTGTAAAAGCTAAATTCTCACCGTCTTCAAACGTTTTTGTTTGATTAGTATTGCCACGGTGGAAACTTGGCAAATTACTTAAATGAGCTGCCAGCTTCAAGCTAATGTACCACCTATTTTTGAGAGGAAAACCTTGTCAATAACTCTAGCGATGTAGAAAATATAGCAGATTTAATCTTTTTCTCTCTTGAGCCAAAGATACTCTTAATGGGCCAAAGTAAGCCCGGTTGAAGGTACTCATCGAAAGCCACTCACAAATTCCAAATTCATGAACTTCAATCATCAAAATTCTACTACTTATCTAGTAGATAAATACTGAAGTAAATATATTAGAACAGCTTGTTTACAGTCGTCGTTAGCCGCTCTGCCATGGATAGAATGTATAAGGGTTTCCCCATTAATTAGAAAACAGAATTGTACTTCAGGAAACACTTTATTATAGGTCAGTTGAGTACAATACATGTAAGCATCCGTCACAGTTCCATAAAATATTTAGACACTTTCACTACTAAAACTTGAGCAGTTAGTCATGTCATGTCATCATGAACTACATTTACAAAAATATGTTACGATATAGTTGTATATTTCCGGGGACGCTCTTCCTGACAGCAGACGTAGTATTTAAAGACAACTGGTGATGTAAAAATCCTGTGTTCTGTATTCATGTTTCGGTGTTTTATACCAAGGCGCGGAAGATTATTTCCGGCATTGCGGATATGGTAAGGGACCAACAACAGATCGAAGTGGGGCGAAATATATTTTAACGACGTAAGAAAATTGAAATGATGCGGTTTCGCAGGAAAATGAGCGCCAAAGGAATTTTAGAATGTAAAAAAATAGTACATCAGATAATTTTAACATAATTCATATCGGCAATTAAAATTGAGAAATGAAAGACCTTAAAAGCAAAGAATGATTACGAGAAATGTTTTTTAAAATAGATTTGATTTTGAAAGGAGCTAAAATATTAAATACGTATTTTCAGGACTGCCACTAGTGACTATTTTTATATTCATTTCGCCCCACTATTTTTAAAACACAAATTTTATAGTAAATTTGTCTTGCAAATGTTGGCAAAGTGTATATAAAAGATTTTTGTTTTTAAAAAGAGGTGCGAGATAGAATTAAAAAATAGTCGCCCGTGGAAGCCCTGTATTTTAAATAGAAATGAATTTAAGCAAACGGAATGAATGGGGTATTATTTAAGATAGGAAATAATTTAACAGACTAGGTTTGTAGAATCATTTTAGAAAGAAAATTTTCATGGAATAAATTTAATAAAGCGCGGAAATTTAATTTTCTTAATATCTATATATATTGAAAATTATAATTATTAAATTGATCAAAACATCCTAAAAATTTATAAAATAAAAAGATTTAAAAAAAATCCGGTTGGCGGTCTTAAACGCAAGTCTTATCGACCCCAGTTCTTTGAACAAATCTTTTAATTAAGATCTAAGCTTGAAGCATTGTGTTATAAGGTTCATTTTTCATGCTATTCGAAACAGAGAGTGCTGATTAATGTACTAGAAGGCAGATATTAATTACATAGCAAATATACGATTTTGATAAACCTTCCGACGCAATAACTATCATTAGTGTAATTCTTAAAGTTTCATTGTGTTTGAAACATGAATTTATTCTTGAACAAATTATCTTCGACAATAGCTATTATTAGACGTTTGAAGAAATAAAAGAATGCATCAAATCTATTATTCCATGAATTATTAAATAGGAAAATGTATAATTTCATTAAAAAAAAGAAATAGGTGCTTTTAAAGTGAAAGTTGATGAATCGGAATTCAATGTTGTCAGGCTTTTAATGACATGCTAATAAAATTAACTCCGATCGGTGGAATCTTTGGAGACGACTCTTAAAGTATAAATGAAATGCATAAACTGTACCTTTTAGGGTTAATCCTTCTATATATAAAAAAAGGTTTTGATTTGGAAATGGACCAATGAACACCTGCGTAGATATTCCGGGTTGATCCGCATCCAATTTGAATGCTTAAGCATGGCCTTTCATCGTTATCGTTAATATTAAGAAAACTGTTGCATACAAAAATATGAAAATCGGTGGTATTATGGAAAAATGTTTGATAAACACGCTGATGCAGACAGTTTTCAAATCGAAGAATTATTTTAAGAGATATTTAATGCTAAAGTTGGACAAAGTCGTTCCATTAAAAAAGTTTTATTTGAGCAAAAACTATGCATGAGAATTTAATCATTTTTAGATCATTTTATACGTTATAAGTTCCCAATCCGCAGATTGTATTTATTTTTCTTATTTGACGCATTTTTTGAGGTTTTATTTCTATTTTTAATTCAAATTTTCAGCATTTCGAGAGATGTACAAATTTTAGAAAATGTCATTAATTTAAACTGTTGCCAATTGTATAAACAGCGAAACAAATTATCATATCAAATATTTCTTCAAATTAAAAATTTATTTACACGTGACTATTACAAACAGAAAAAAAACTTTAAAATTAGAATTAAATGATTACATGTTAAAAGCAGGAAAATTACGTCATAAGAACCATATTTACACTTGAATTTTACGTCATATTTAAAATGCCCAAAAAATATGGTAAAACAATTTAAATTGAAAAATATATTTGCGCGAGATATTTTGAGATAATCTTTTCAACTATTATCGTGAATTCGAAGACAGCGCAAATAACATTTCCTTCTAACAACAAAAGTATTTTTACGTGAATATTAATAAGAGAAATAAAAGTTTGGTCTAAATTACGTCAGATTTGAAACAATACATTTAAAATGAATTATTTAAAAGAACTATCTTATAGCGCTGCTAAAAAATACCGGTAGACAATGACACTGTTTACTTAATTCATTTTACATTAGCTTATTTTCAAATAACTAATGTGTTTAATTAAATACGAAAACAGCCATTGTATCTCTTAACAGCAACAGATTTGGTCTTAAAAATCCCCAATCCAAGAAAAACGAATGGAAATCCGTTTACAGAGAGATCGCTACTGTTTTTGTTTTTTTTTAAATTTTAATTCAATATTTTTAAAGCCGATCAAATGCGTGCAATTAGCGTGCTTTTTGGATTTTGGTGTGCCTGAACGGGGGTTGGCGAGCGTAGCTCGTAGGGGGCAGAGCCCCCTAGTTTCTAAAAAAAAAAAAAAAAAAAAAAAACTTATCGACCCCCGGTTTTTGAATAAATCTTTTAATAAATCTAAGCTTGGAGTATTGTGCTCTAAGGTTCATTTTTCACGTTATTGGAAACAGAGAGTGCTGATTAATTTACTAGAAGGCAGGTATTAATTACATGTCAAATATGCAATTTTGTAAAAATTTTGACCCAATAACTATCATTAATGAGATTCCTAAAGATTCACCGTGTTTGAAAGATGAATTTATTCTTGAATTAATGATATCTAACAATAGTTATTATTATACGATTGGGGAAATGAAAGAATGTACGAATTCTATTATTCAAAGAATTATTAAATTGGAAAAGATATGATTTGATTAAAAAACAAAATATGTGCTTTTAAAATAAAAGTTAGTGAGTCGGAATCCAATGTTATAAAGCATTTAATGACATGATTATAAAACTAACTCCTATCTATGGAATATTTGAAGACTTTCGTAATATAAAGAAAAGAATGGATTGTATCTTTTGGGGTTGATTTCTTTTTTTTTAAAGAAAAGCTAATGTCGTGCAACCAATCTCTTTTTAACATTTTTCCCAAGTAAAGTGAAGTGAAGAGACTTACTCCTTAACGGTAAGTGAATGGAAGTGAATAGAGGAGACCGACCGTAGTGGTGGTTTTTCGGTTATGTGTAGCATGCGGGAATGCATCCGAGTTAATATTGGTTTCATTTTGAGAAACAATATGCGTGGTTTTGGTGGAATATTGTCGTTCATAAATTATAGTAAAAGTGTATATAGTTTCCGTCAAGTGTACATATTGTGTATATAGGATTTTGTGTTTAATAAACTTTGCATATAAAAATTATGGTTCCATTATCAGTCGTCGTGACATTATAGCTAATAACACTTGTTTTTCTTGAAAAAACTTTTTAAAGCTGTGAGTTATCTACACAATGTAAAAAAAAATCCCATATTTTACGACAAAAGGTGTTGGTACCACGACTGCCAACACAGTTGCTGTAAAATTTACAATCTGCTGTCTTTAACAGTGCTGTAAAATTTCTCAAATCTGGATAAAGTCGCGTTGATATTGGCTGCGATCTTGCACGTGACAGAAATAATTGGATTTTTACTTCACTTGTTGCTTGAATTCGATTTCACAGTATCGGTGCTTGAAAAATTACATTAGAAAGTATATGAAAAATCAAACTTTTTTTACAGTTCATTTAACATCGCTATTTAATAAAATATAACTAAGCAGATAATTTACAATACCAACAACAGATTATAATTATTCCACAGTTGTCGAGTCTCTTGATTTTTTATTTCCACTTTTTTCGAACAGAAATATCCACTTTACATAATCGAAATTTACTGCAATTAAATAAAGCTAGTGTTTCTTTTCAACATTAGTGGTAGTCAAAAACGGAGAAACTTGGCAACTGCGTTATAACAGATTTCTGGGTACTGACTCCACTTATATATATACGTATACATATAATAAAATTTTGCTAAATTATCAGAAATTCATTAGTCCATATTGGTTGCTAAAATTATATCCTATTGAGATACCCGTTTTGCATAAATCTAAGACTAGAAAATGAAAAAAAAATTAAAATGGTACTTTGTCTTTAATCACACGAGATGAAGACGCATTTTTTTTCTAATTTTATCTCTACCCCTTTTCAATTCTAGCATAGCCATTTTCATACTAGCCACCCGTGGCGACCAATTTGATCTCCCTTAAAAGTATGCTAGGCATTGTATCATGTTACTTTTATTCATAATTTAATTTACTTGCTCAATCCTTCGCCAAATCGGAAGATTCTGATAGAGAACTCATGAACTCGGTACTTTTATGTTAGTCGAGCGCAGGCGAAAAATCGCCGAACATTGTACCAGTCGCATTTTTTCATATTTCATTAATTTAGATTAAAATATAATCATTTCACTCATTTTATTAAAAATGGATAAATTTAATTTAAAACTGAAACATTTAAAATTCTTTCACTTAAATCACTTCATTTAAAACTTTCACTTAAAAAAAATATCTTTAAAAAAAGAAAAAGAATAAATAATATCATAAATCATTCAATTTCAACATCAAACCATTGTTTTAATTTACCTCTCGAAAAAACAAAACTGCTGGCGAGAATTGCGACGAGCTAACATAGAAATACTAACTCTTTGCAATCAAGGCAACTTTTATGCAGTTTTATTTTTTTTAAATATATTTTTATTAAATAGGTTGCCAGAAAGATACGTTGCCAAATTGCTTTTCTCGCCACGGACTTTTCCTCTATTTCGCCAAGTACCTATACTTGAAAAGAAAATTTATTTATTTATTTATTTATTTATTGTATTTTAAATGAGATGGAATAAAAGACGGCACAGAAGTCATATTTTTTTCTGACAGCAATGTCATACATGCACCGGGGTACTTAACTGGCGCCAAAGTGTCGTTATTTTGTTTGATATGGTAATCCGGCTGTTGTTTATTTATTAATAAATTGTTTCTTTTCTTTTCTTTTTTAAAATTATATAAATTGTTTTGTTCTATAGTTATTACATACACTTTTTTTTTATTTATTGTTATTCCCTTTTTAAAAATATTACACCATAATCAATGAGATGCGTTTCATTTGGGCGTTACCATTAAACAATTAACAAATAATCGCGATTTCTGTGCCACGTACGATAGCGTAATATATATATAAACTGTAGTTCAACTATTGTATTGTTCAACTATTATAGACAAAATTTTTATGACTCCTCTAAGATGTTTTACAGAATTACTCATAGGTAGGGAGTGGAATTATTTTGCAACTAGTTATCCCCTGAAAGCATTCACCTGTTCACCTGTTCAAGGGCTTCTTTGTTGCTGTTTCTTTATAAGTATTCCTAAGCTTTCATATCAATTACTATTATATGATTCATTAGATTTTACAATACTCTTTAAAAATAAATTTTAAAATTTCATATGATTGAACTTGGTTTTTTCTCCTTTTTTCGTTAATTTTATTTACTTATGTTATGTTCCGAAAAAAAAGAAAGAAAGAATCTAAATTTATTCAAATGTCCAAATTACCTAGTTATAAAGCATCATAGAACTGAAAGAAATATTTGAATCTCTTTTTTAAATAAAGAAGTGATTTTTGTTACCCATTATTCTCCGTCAACGTTTACTCTTCCGTATGCAGTTGCTTTTGTTTCTGACATCAAAAGGGAATATGAGTGACAACTTTTAAAAATTAATTTTCATTGTTAGAAAAGGCTTTGGCGTATGAACTTGTCAGTTATTTAAAAGCTATTGTTGCTAAAAATGTAATTAATGAGTCTATTATTATATGCTGCGCAAACGTTTGCATTCTTTGTGTTAAAATTAATTGTTCCAATTAATGCAGGAATTTGTTCTGCTGTGCTGTAAGAAAGCTTTTTAGAGTTGGCGTGATGTTTTATAGTTGATTAATGTTTAAAAGTGTATGTTTTCGGACAAATTACTTAAAACAGTTTATTATTTATACCAATTTTCCAAGCTCATATATTTCGTTTCTTTAGTGATTTTACAACTGCATACGTATGTGTATGTGTGTATATGTACGCATATTTTAACACATGATGTTTTCTTTAGGTAGATTTCGTAAGAAATACTACCTATTGCAGTCGTTATGTACTAAATTTTGTCCGCACGATAAAAGTCGCAATTATGCACGGATCGTCTTCAAACTCGCCAACAACTTTGAGATGGCTAATATCTCGGCGGGAATATAAAATGGACAAAATCGACCCAAGGAAATGGAAATGTGGAGGATTCAAAATTTTAAATACCGTCTTAACAAGATTCTGATAAAACCAGCTCTTACACAACAATGACAGGAAAAAATAAATATTTTTTGTTATAGCAGTTGCCAACAATAAAAAAAAAACAATAAAATTCTCACCACAACACTTGGTTTTCTATTGCAAGATTTTCACGTGAAAAAATAAATTAAATAAATAGCTTGACGAATTGAAAACAAATTGAATAGTACGTCATAAGTTTTCTAGAGCAAGATTTCAGCATGAAAACGCAAAATGAAATAAATAGTTTGATGAATTAAACAAAAAATAAATATTGCGTCATATTGGAAATATAATGAACCTCAGCAGGTGAATAAGTAACGTCATGTGAGTTTGAAGAAACGTATTAAAACATGATAAAAACCCGACTATGGAAATATTAACATATTTTAACACTTTGAGTTTATCTGAATTTGTTTTAGCCATTTTTAAACCTATTTCATATACACGCATGTGTGTATTCGCGTATATTACAATTTTCACAAAATGTTTAGCTCCCTAGAGCTCATTCTTATTGAAGGAACTGGGTTTATCTCTAATCTTGATTTAAGTTTTATTGGTGAATTTAGTACTTAACTTCGAAATTTACCTCCGCCTGTAGGCCCGAGCCGGCAGGGATTATTTAGACTTAAATGTTATTTTTAAATTAAAATATAGCTCAAAAGACGCTTAAAAAATAGTTTTAATTTGCTGTAAAATTATAATTTTTTAAATAGAATGATTATAATTCAGATCATAAATTGTAAAAAAAACATAGCTTTTATCGCCAAAGAATTTTTATGTTTTTAATTAAATATTTTCAATTTTTTTTATGAATTTGAGAAATCTTACATGTAAGAGAAATATGTGGAAAGACATGGAAGAAGAGAGACTATAAGAGACACATGTAGAGAGACATGTAAAAAACTGTTACATGTAAGATACCTTTTACAAATTATACGGGTATTTCATTCTCGCACTGACCTATAAAACTGGTATCTTAAAAACCTGAAAAGAGTATCCGTTTGAGTTTTGAACTTTACATGCGTCCCAATGAAGATTTATAAGGGCCTTTTCTTTAATCTCTGTTATTTTCATATTTATAATAAATTAAAAACCTTTCCATTCATTAATTTTTGTCATAATTATTCTGATGAAATAAAACTTTTTAGAGTCAGTATTATTTTGATTTTGACAAAAAATATTTTGAATGACGAGTTTACATTTGGTACTTAGATAGAAGCCTAGTATTTTTTCAAACATGACAAAATTTGTTAGAGACAATTATAAATATTCAAACTTGGATTTTTTTTTTATATTCAATGTTGAATTAATACGATATTTCATATCATAGGAAAACTTGGCAAATATGACATTGAGTAGTTGACTCCCTCCCCCCCCCCCTATTCGTTAAATGTTAAATAATTTATTGTATGTTAACTTTAGCAAATAAACACCATACTAAAGAAACCTTGAACCCTTTTTTCCACATTAACGTCTTTTATTAGATTTGTTTTACATGATACTTTTAGTATTATGTATTTTTTTTTTCATATAGTTCTTAAGTTTGTTTTCATTTGAATGTCAGTAAACTGATAGCGCATTACAGCTATAAAAGGAAGGAATAAGAGAATATTAACCCGTTCGTGTCTGGTGTACTATTAATAGTACATGTATTTTCATTGAGTATTATTTGGTCTTGACAATTACTTTTATTATTATCTACATGTAGTAAAGTTAGTACGAGAGTGGTTTGATAATTATTGTCCCGAGTGTGTATAAGGTATTTGTACTGCGATGATTGATGTGTAATATTGAAGCCTAATGTCTCAGATGCCTATATGCTCAATTTCAGAACCGTAGCTGCTATATTAACATATATATATTTTTTTTTCGTTTTAGGTGTGAGAGTTGGCACCTAGCTTGAAAGGGGGTGGGATTGGGGGTGGGAAGACTAGTTTGGAGCTTATGGGGCCAGACCTGAAGCAGTTCTGGGATAGATTTATGACAGTGGATGAGACGTGGCTACATTACTATGATCCCGAGTCCAAACGACAGTAGCTACTTCTCATTCGATTTCACCCCCCCCCCCCCTCCAACCTTCTTTTTCAAGTTAAGTGCCACCTCTCACACCAAAAAAGAAAAGAAATATGTTTATATAGCAGCTACAGTTCTGAAATTGAGCATATAGGCATATAAGACATTTAGGTTTCAAAATTCCACATCAACCATCGCAGTACAAATATTTTATACACTCTCGGGACAATAACTATTGAACCACCCTCGTATACGTCTAAGCATTTAACTTTATTTATGTTCTGCCATTTAGTAATGATAATAATAATAAAACTTTGCTCAATTCTCATTGCACCGTTGACGATTCGTTTATTTTAAACATATTTCACTTTTTGAATTTAAAATATAGGTTACTTTTCTTAACGAATCATGTGTGATAAAACGCTAAAATAATATATATATGTTACATTATTAGATCTAATTCCGCGATTTCCTTATCTTATTCTAAATTACTACTTTATATTCACTAAATCCTTATCCTTAAATAATCTCTATCGTTAACTCTGTTAAATTCCCTTTAATTTAATGTCTCACTTGTCTTAATCGCTTAAATATTACGCTTTTAGTATTCTTAAATTAAATGTTCCATTCACGCTCTTTTTTCTTTCGAGAATATTCTTTTAGCTTCCATTTTTACTTTCCCGCGCATTTCTGATGTTATCCTTTTTTCCTTCAAATTCATCCTCTAGCTCTGTTCGCACTCTTTATATGACGTGACATTCTTAATTATTCATTGGTTGAGAGCGCGACCTACGTCATATTTGTATCCTTACACGTGAGGAACAAAAAGTTGATACTCGCTGTATTTCAGCAGATTTTAGCAGATTTGAGTCGTATTTCCAGTTATAATCCATCCCCTGGTCACCGTCCTGTTATTCTGGTATCTTATCTGGTATGGTAAAGTATCTGGAACTTTGTTTAAACCTAATTACTACTACGGAGCGATGGCTAATTATCTTGGTGGAAACTGCACTTTTTGAAAGACGTTCTAATAAAGTGCTTAGCTGATATTATGAGTTGTTTCAATTTCTTCTGGGGAAACTTCACGGAACGATGTATTCCATTGTTTTCACTCGACAACTGCATTTCAACAATTTTTTCTACGAATATAACAGATTCGAATAATCTGTTCTGACCACTTCTTTTACGCCATTATCGCTGGATGTGATCCACAACTACTATCGTGACAGCCAGTACGACATTTTCAACGATAAAGCTAATCCAATGTTGCTAAAATGCAACATACCAGTTGTAATATTTGATAAAACTTGTTGTAGTCGAATATTTTCTAAACGTCTCCAAAAACTCTTTTTTAGTCTTAGTTATATGAATATGAATTGAATAGTACTCAAAATAACTACATTAGTTAGATTTCAGACAATGACATATTCGTTACTTTTCAGTAAGTCTTATGTTTAAACTTTAATAAAATCTTTTTAGCTACTATTAATATTATTAACGTAATGGTAATTTTCTTCTCAAAAAATCGGGCCCGAAAGGGTTAAATCAGCCATTTTGCGAGGATTTTAGGG
Source organism: Maratus speciosus (assembly GCA_963932465.1). NCBI lineage: Eukaryota > Metazoa > Arthropoda > Arachnida > Araneae > Salticidae > Maratus > Maratus speciosus. The sequence goes on along the minus strand of OZ010790.1, from coordinate 22,986,996 downwards.
ATTTAATATCCTCAAAGCGAAAAAATGGGGGGGGGGGGCGCACAAATCAATACCTATATTTCATTCTCTTTTGAATATTTTAAATATAACATTATAACTAATTTACTGCCATGTTAAAAAAATTCAAAATCTTTAAAATAAACTATTTAATTGTCGCTTTTAGCGAAAATAATTTATTTCAATAAACGTCTTACACCAATATTGCAGATTATTCGTTGGGTGAAATCCAATTCCGTTTCCTTTCATCGAATTTTAAAATTCAACTGGTGTCGATAAAATTACTTTTGTCAATATCTGATGAACGCCATAAAACTAATGCATTTGAAAATTTGATGATTACCAATTCTATTTGAATCTTGTTAGTCCCGGTACTGTATGCTATTTCTTTCTCCCAGCTTATTTTGTGTCCAAAAAATAACGTTAGCTTACAGACGCTAGCAATAAACAAAGTAGATGTATCATTGTACAATTAAATGCTCTATAGCATTTTTTTAAAATTTCTAAACATCGCACATATTCATTTTTTATACCATCGTATCGTCAGAATGAAAATGAAAAAATGGCCATAATTTTTTTTAATGCTTCATTTATAATGGCTGTTTCATAATAATAGAAGCCACCAGTCCACCAGAAGAAAATGAAGTAATGGAAATGCCGGGGCGACACTAAATTTTGAAAAGGCAGAATTCCTGTTCTCTAGTTAATTCTATTCTGAAACAAGTCTTTTTAATTAAACAGAATAAGTTGATTGATTTATTTCATTTTAGGTGCGTTCGTAATTATATACAGGGTGCAATATGTTATCTATCGCCGACCTTTAATTTCTCAACCGTTGGACATAGACAAATAGTTCCAATTATAAAAACTTTTCAAATGTGGTAAATATTCATGCTGTGATATTATTTAAAGTAAAAAATCAATTTTATGAAAATTACGAAATCTAACTTTTATACGGTCCCCCAGTACCTATAGTTATATTTAGTAAAAATTCACATATATCATAACACATATAACACAAAAAGTTTGACATCTGTACTACAAAAATTGACACAGTTATTAAATTTCAAAGTTTGAGATTTTTGCTCATGATTTTGTCTTTCATTGAGGGATCAGTAAAAAGATGAATTAAAGTAATTCGAGACAAAATCAGGGTCCTTTTAACGGCAAAACCACCTTTAGCCGGTATCGCCAAATCGGAGTACCACCAAAGAGGGCTATTTCATCTAAAACTTTAAGCTGACTTTTAGGGGTCGTATAGAAAGCGAAGAATGAAATATTGAAATTAAATAGAAAAATAAATATCAGTTTATTATAATATCAGAAAACGGTCTACTATAAAAAAATGAATACATAAAACGCCGGAAACTACTGGAGATACTGCTCAAAGTGTTCTCCATTGGTGGTAATGCATAATTGAATCCGTGACAGTACTAAATACTGGACACGTTAGAGCATAACAAGTGTACAAATTTATAAAAAGTTAGATTTCGTAATTTTTATAAAATTGATTTTTTACTTTAAATAATGCCACAGCATGAATATTTACTTCATTGGAAACGTTTTAGTAATTGGAACTATATGTCTACGACCAACGGTTGAGAAATTAAAGGTCGGCGATAGATAACATATTGCACCCTGTATATACGTAGCACCTCTAGTCGTCGTCTGTCCATTCGTCTGTCTGTCCGCTTATAACAGCTTTAAAACTACCCAACCGAATGGTTTGAATTTAATATATATAATTACTGCAGAATTTTGATTAGTCATTTCAAATTTTATGAAAATCGAATCAAAACTTAAACAAGTAAGAAAAATCATGCGTTAGGCATAGATTATGAAACACTTTCCAACACTTCCTGTACGTTTTAACAAAACTTCGTTATTTAGGGAAATAATGTATATAAAATAACTAAGTAAACATTTTAGAAAACGCATAAAACATTTGAAAAACTGATTTCAGCAGTTGCCATCCATATCAAATATGTATCCCGATTCTTTTGAACAACTCTGTATTTGATCTGTAGGTTGATATATATGCTATATAATGGGGAAATTTAGTTTAGCAAGAAAACGAATAACAGGTTGAAATTTCTCTTTCAGCATTTTATACTAATAGATGGAAACATACTTGTATACTTTTGTACAACCCTGTAGTTAACCTAGTATCTTTATTACACGCCACTATTTAGCTAAAGTTTAATTCAAAGTAAAACACTCTTAAAACTACTGGAATCACATTTTCAGAAATTATCATTTATAGACGTCCATGTATCCAATTCTTTGCATGACGCTGAATACAGGGTGCAATATGTTATCTATCGCCGACCTTTAATTTCTCAACCGTTGGCCGTAGACATATAGTTCCAATTACAAAAACGTTTCAAATGAGGTAAATATTCATTTTGTGGCATTATTTAAAATCAAAAATCAATTTTATAAAAAATACGAAAACTAACTTTTTATACGGTCCCCCAGTCCCTATAGTTATATTTAGTAAAAGTTTACTCATATCATAACAGATGAGATATAACACAAAAAGTTTGACATCTGTACTATAAAAATTGACCTAGTTATTAAATTTCAAAGTTTGAGATTTTTGCACATGATTTTGTCTTTCATTAAGGGATCAGTTAAAAGATGAATTAAAGTAATTCGAGATCAAAATCAGGGTGCAATGTCTTTTTTACGGCGAAGCCACTTTTAGCCGATATCGTCGGTACTTTTGAATGTTGTTCGACCCATAAAAGTTAGCTCAAATTTTTAGATAAAATAACCCTATTTCGTGATTCCCCAATTTGGTGATACCGGCTAAAGGTGGTTTCGCCGTAAAAAGGACATTGCACTCTGCTTTTGATCTCGAATTACTTTAATTCATCTTTTAACTGATCCTTTAATGAAAGACAAAATCATGTGCAAAAATCTCAAACTTTGAAATTTAATAACTAGGTCAATTTTTGTAGTACAGATGTCAAACTTTTTGTGTTATATCTGTTATGATATGAGTAAACTTTTACAAATTATAACTATAGGGACTGGGGCATCGTATAAAAAGTTAGTTTTCGTAATTTTTGTAAAATTGATTTTTTACTTTAAATAATGCCACAACATGAATATTTAGCTCATTTGAAACGTTTTTGCAATTGGAACTATATGTCTACGACCAATGGTTGAGAAATTAAAGGTCAGCGATAGATAACATATTGCACCCTGTATAATTTTATCTATGCTTTATAATTTTACTAGAAAGGTAGCCCGTCAAAAATGACGGAAATTTAGATATAAAGATATATACAACTCATGTGCAAGAATATGAGTTTTCTCGCTTGTTCCACAGTGATAGGTGAAAATAACACATTTTAAGAACGAAACACATTTATGAAACACTGTGTACAGTAGAAGACGTCTAATCTGCACAGTTTGGTTCCAAGTGTTATGCAGATTTGAGGCTTTTTGCGGTCATGTCTATTCAATCTTTGTTTACATTTTTTTAAATTTATATATTCGACAATTTAGATTGTTGAGCCTTAAAAATAAATAAATAACACACTTGAAGTAAGGTTAAAAACTATTAAATTATCCTATACGATTTCATGAAATGGTATTATATGGTATTATATGTGTGTGCTTCACGATCTTGGTTACGACGTTGGCGAAATTGGCTGCAACTTGTCATAATACTAATAGTGTGGGCCGCTATAACAAAAAAGTAACCAGTTTTTAGTAAAATTTCTGATATAAAGTAGCTTTCAAAAACTTGTGTAAAATTGCAGGCCGTTCTAGTGTCAGTCCTAGGAATAATATTTCTAACACTGAAGATTTTCCATGTATATATGGAATTTTGAAAAGCTTCTCCAAAAGAAAGGTCCTGAAATGACATTGTAATTCCTCTAACTTCAAAGTTTAATCGGGCCCTGATATTGAGTACTGAAATCTAATAAATACAATTATTTTGAATATTACAACAGAATTAAACAGTTAAACTTATTCAACTTAAACCCGCTGTTACTTCCCGATGTTATTTTTTAGTATTAAGAAAGAAAATTATTTAAAATTTTCAAATCATGCATTTATGATTTTTTTCCGTCTTTAATAACTAAATACTGAAAAAATAGGCTTTTGGTCTGAGCTTATAAATATGACAATAAAATAATGTAACTAAGAGACATTGCAAAATTAAATCTTTGTGATTGCAAACCATAATCAAACGATACCGCCACCATTTTACCTACTATGACGTCATTAGAATATTACCCATTGATTGTTGGAGAACTTACTTTGTGAATGATTACCTCAATGATTTAATATTTTTGACGTTTCACGATGAATGAATCACTTGTGTTTGTTTAGGTTTATGGAATGAGATATTAAGCTGTGAACCTAATTTCAATTGAAGTTATCCAAGGATATATGTATTTTTAATCGAAATTAAAAACGGCACAGATGTCATATTCGCCCCATATTGGCGCGATTTTTTTTCGGTTGCCAATTTGGCGAAAACATCAACAGCATAAACAACATAATCCGGGTTACCACATCAAGCAAAATAACGACACTTTGGCGCCAGTTAAGTACCCGTTGCGTATGTGACATTGGCGTCGGAAAAAAATCGCGCCAATATGGGGCGAATATGACATCTGTACCTTAAAAACAGTGCTTTGATCTCGAAATAAAAAGTTTTAGTTTGTAAATTTGTTATTTCTGTTAATTATTTATTTAAGTACTTTTCCATTATAGCGCATTTAAAAAAAAATCTTGGCGCGATTTGGGCATCAGAAAGTGAGATATGTTGCGAAAATATATAAACAGCTATGAAAACAAATCTAATGAACTTTTATCTTTGTTTATATATGCACTTATATACATAAAAAAAACGTTTCTAAATATATATAATTTTTTTTATATGCAAATTACGGCACAGATTTCAGATATGAACCGGGATACCTAACTGGCGCCAAAATGGTGTTATTTTGCCTGCTATGGTAACCCGGCTATTGTTTTTTTATTTATTAATAAATTGTTTATTTACTTTTATTTTCTGTTTTTTAATTATATAAACTGCTTTGTTCTATAGTTATTATTCAAACTTTTATTTATTTATAGTTATTTCCTTTTCAAAATGATAGCAAATATAATAGAAAAATATATAAGTAAATGGTATTCGAAAGCGAGATTTCCGCCAAATTGGCGTCATAGAAAAATCTCGCTAACCCCCATGCGTATATGACATCTGTGCAAAAATTACTTCTGTTTCTTTATAAAAATGGGTAAATAGCTTTTTTTATATTAAATTGTCGGCACAGATGTCATATACGCCCATATTGGCGCGATTTTTTTTTTGACGCCGATGTCATATACGCACCGGGTACTTAACTGGTGACAAAGTATCGTTATTTTGCTTGTAATGGTAACCCGAATGTTATTTATGCTGTTGATGTTTTCGCCAAATTGGCGTCGGAAAAAAATCGCGCCAATATGGGAGGCGTATATGACATCTGTGATAAATTGTATACATATGGAAAAAATTGCTTGTGAGTATGAAGCAGTAAATAGGTTGCCAGAAAATACGTTGGCAAACATCTTTCTCGCCAAGAAACTTTTCTCCGAAGTATTGTACATAAGCAATGATTGCTAGAAATGCATTTTTAATTATGATATGCGCTTTTATGTTTCACTACATTTATGCATACTATACTGTGTGTATAAATGCTACAGTTCATATGCAGGGCTACACAAAAGAATCCGTAAGGGTTACTGAGTATGAGAGTAAATTGCTTAAAGGTGGTTTTTAAAGGAGTTATGCATTTTTACGCTGAACTGCATTTAGTTTCCTAAGAAATGTTTGTAGAATATAGATAAAATGATATACATGGTCACGCAAAGAATTGGATACATAACCGTCTATGGATGATAATATCTGGAAATGTGATTTCAGTAGTTTTAAGAGTAGTTTAAATTAAATTTTAGCTAAATAGTGGCATGTAATAACGGTATTAATGACTATGGACGGTAACTGCTGAAATCAATAATTTTTTTATGCGTTTTCTAAAATGTTTACTTAGTTATCTTGGTACTTCTTAGTTATCCCGTCGACCAAATTACTTTCGCCAAATTGTAAGATTAATTGCCAATAATGGTTGCCATTAATTAATTAATTGTAAGATTAAATGCCAATAATGGCCAATAAAACCATTAATTCGACGTTTTATTTGTATTTTTGTTAATGTTTTACTATTGATTTGGCGATTTATATAATTTGGCGAAATTGGTCGACGGGATATCTAAGAAGTAACGTTATCTTATTTACCTTATTTCCCTAAATAACGAAGTTTTGTTAAAGCATTCAGGATGTGTTGGAAAGTGTTTCATATTCTATGCTTAACGCATGATTTTTATTTCTTCTTTAGTCTTATTTTGCATTTACTTTATTCTTAATTTTTTAGTCTTATACTGCTTTATAGAAACTTTGGCACAGTTGTCATATACGTTATCATATATTGGCGCGATTTTTTTCCGACGCAAATTTGGCGAAAACATCAACAGCATAAACAACAACATCCGGATTACCATATCAAGCAAAATTACGACACTTTGGCGCCAGTTAAGTACTCGTTGTGTATATGACATTGGCGTCAGAAAAAAATCGCGCCAATATGTGGCGTATATGACATCTGTGCCGAAACTTTAATATTTAATGTTTAAACTCTTCGCTCCACTCTCCTTGCCTATAGTACAGACTATAACACGGATAGCGCAAAATAATAGACAGTTTGGTACTTTTCCACTGTAGGGGCTTTGGCAATTTTTTGAAAAAAAGCTTGGTGTAATTTGGGCATCAGAAAGTGAGATTTGGGTACTTTTCCGTTATGCGGACACCATTGTCGCCAAGCGTAATAGTTGGCGCAAAATCGTGAATTGAAGCATTTGAAAAGTAAAAGAAAAACCATTGTCAATACTAAAGTGAGCATTTAAAAAATATAACATTTGAAAATTCCAGACTTTTACGAACTATTTCATCAAATCACAAATATATACTTAAAATAAGTGAACAAATAACTGCTATAAAATAAAGCAATAAAATAAAACTCATATTAAACTGCTGGCATAAAATTACAAATATCTTTTAGCATTTTGAAATAATTGGCGCATTAGCATACATTTTGGCATGGTGTCCGTATAACGGAAAAATATCGAGATTTGTTGTCAAATCATATAAGCAGCTATGGAAACAAATTTGATGAGCGTTTTTGTTTGTTTTATATGTATATTATTGACGTTTTCATGTACAAATTACATCTGTTTCTGTATAAAATTAGAGAAACGGCTTTTTTATGTTAAATAAATCGTATAAATATCGAAAAAAAATGCGTGTGTATATAAAATGAAACAGTGAATAGGTTCCCGGAAAAGATGTTACCAAATTTCTTTTTTCGCCAAGGCACCTACCTATACTGGAAAAGCACCTAAAGCAAATTAAAATCGCGCAGTTAGGATCTCACACAGTACACCGTTGTCTATTGGCGGTTATTTTATTAGTAGCATCGGAAGGAAGATGTAAAGATGTACTTTAAATTCTCACCCATCGATTTCGAAAAAATATCTTAAAAGAGTGGAGTTTAAATTAAATTTCGGTGACCTCCATTATGAAAGATTAATGGTTTTAAATTGGAACTTCGCCAAATTATCCAGCTATCGCCAAGTTGGCTAACATTTGGCGCTACTGTGGTAACCCTGCATTAATATTTTTCAACATTTACTCATTTCAATGAGGCGATCCTACCGGAATAGTGAGGGACACACAGAGACTTGGATTTTATATAAATAGATCTACAAACATTTCTTAGTAAACAAAATGCAGTTCAGCGTAAAAATGCATAACTCATTTAAAAACCACCTTTAAGCAATTTACAATCATACCCAGTAACCATTACGAATTCTTTTGTGTAGCCCTGTATATGAATTACAGCATTTATACACATCATATACAATGCACAAATATAGTGAAACCTAAAAGCGCATAACATAATTAAAATGCATTTTCAGCTATCATCACTACCGTCCAATACTTCGGATACAATATAGTGTCTGAAATCTTTTGTGTGTCCCTGTGAATGCTATGCACTTCGTATTAACATGAAATAAGTTATAGTAAACCTCAGCGACGTATATCAATTCCATTATACATGAAATAATTTAACATAATTAAAATGCGCCGGAAAAAATTCCCTCCACCCGTATATCATTATGTAACGGAATTCTTTTGTGTGGCCCTGTAAATGAATAATATTTATTCTTTGCAGCGCATATTCTACGGAAAGCATATTTTAATGCACTTGATAAATGCATATCAATTTTATTAAGTTTGAAAGCGTGTAACATCATTAAAAATCATTTTAAACGATTTTTTCCCATAGGCCGTAATGTAACGGAAAAATTTTGATTGCCCCTGTAAATGAACTAAACATGCTACAAACTTCATTTGCAATAGGGTTCGTGCTATGGTAGAGGTCACTAACATCCAAAAATTTCAGAACGATCCGAGTATAGTTACGGGAGTTAGAGCGCGTACAGACGGACAGATGGACAGACGGACAGACAAACTTTTCAACTTTGTTGGAAAGTGTTAAAAAGATATTAATAAAAGTTTTTTCATTCAATTAAATCCTATCCTACGTAATTAATTTAGTGATTTCCCCTGATAGGCAATGATTCTAGGTTGCCATGTTGATGAAATCTTATTTAACACTAGAGCCGCCGGCTATTTTACTCAACTTTTATAAAAAAAAAGTGTTCACACTTATTTAATTAGCCTAATTTCTGCTTCATACTTATAACATATCTTATGAAAAAAAATTCTGGTTCGAATCGGCATTTATCTCATTTTGGCAAGGGTCAAAGTGACCCTTAACGGCGCTTCTAGTGTTAAGAAAGAACCCTATTATTTCTGTATTACTGAATATAATATATAGAATCGTAATAAATTTTGTATCAGTGAATTTTTGCATAAGAGTGATTTTGTACCAAGATCTGGATATTTATAAAACCAGTTATGGTACGAACGCACATCATTTGGCACGTTTAACGTACAATTTCCGACTTGTTCAATTCCTACTATTAGTTCACACTCTTCCTATATTTATTTATTTATTTATTTATATATCATAGCAAACGCGGTAGCGTTAAGCTATAATATGATTAAGAAATAGAAAATGCAAACGACTTTCTTAAATTTCTGGCGAACCAGTTGACATACGACAATGATTTTTCTTTTGAAAGATAGAACTCGACGAGACGAATAAACTGATAGCATTAAAAAAATTACTGTATCTTTCAGTAGTTTTTTATTTAACCTTAAACGAAAAAATGAAGACACAAAATTCAACAAAGTGCAGCTAACGTTCCAGTGGATAGATTAACTTCGTTTTTGTTTTATTTTGATCCTCTTGTTCAAACTTAAAATAGATTTTTTTTCATCTTTGTATGTTTGACGGTCGCTGAGAAAATCGAATTTGTCTTTTGTAATGTTTCCATAAAATTATGGCAATCTCTCCTTTTAATTTTTTAATTTTCTAATTCAATAATTTATTTCATGTTGCCGCTCCCTAAAAATCAGTGCAATAATTAAAAAAAAAAAAAAAAAAAAAGGATAACACGTGTGCTTTTGTTTTTACAAGTCAATAAAAATTGAAATTAAACTGATAGATTTTTGTATTTTTGAAACTGACGTCAACCTAAGCAAATAATGCATAATTTTCATAAATATATATATAAACTTCCTTGATTAATATTTTGAGCAGGAGTAATAGACACAATGGAGCACAAACGAGTTGATATGAAAAAAAACAGGGTAAATTCCAAGCTTCGGTTCAGAAGCTAAATGTAAGTTTTTTTTTAATTATCATCGTAACATCCTGACTTGCACAAACGATAGATATGCAGTAATATAAATACTTCACATGCTAAGCATACCTTAAAAAATAGCATTCCATCTATTTTAAATAAGGAAGAGATCTCATATAAGCACCAGAGTACATAACTGGCGCGATAATGGCGTTATTTTGCCTGATACGGTAACTGAGCTATCGTTGTTTATTTATTATTTTTTTATTTACTTTTATTTTAGATTTTAAAATTACATAAATTGTTGGCACAGATGTCACATACGCCCCATATTGGCGCGATTTTTTTCGGACGCCAATGTCATATACGCAACAGGTACTTAACTTGGGCCAAAGTGTCGTTATTTTGCTTGATATAGTAACCCGGATGTTGTTTATGCTGTTGATGATTTTGCCAAATTGGCGTCGGAAACAAATCGCGCCAATATATGACATCTGTGCCAAATTGTTTTGTTCTATAGTTATTAATTAAACTTTTCATTATTTATTGTTATTTCCTTTTTAAAATAATAGAAAGTAATTTAAAAATATATATGTAACTGCTATTCGAAAACGAGGTTTTCGTCAAATTGGCGCCAGAAAAAAACCCACGCCAAACCCGTTGTGTATATGACATGTGCGCCTTAATAATTAGGGTTTCGTTTAACTTTAGGTACTTTTGCTTGAGATATTGTCGAAAATGTACAGCAAAAATATACGGTACTACTTGATTATCCCGTCGACCAATTTCGCCAAATGATACAAACTGACATAATTTAATATGACTGACATAAACTGACATAAATAACGGAAGAATAAATAAATTAGTAAAACATTAACAAAAATACTAATAAAAACTTGGACACCGATGTCATATACGCTCCATATTGGCGCGATTTTTTCCGACGCCAATTTGGCGATAACCTCGTTAATATATCATCTATATCCGGGTTACTACATCAAACAAAATAACTAGACTTTGACGCCAGTTAAGTACCCGGTGCGTATATGACATAGGCGTCAAAAAAATCGCGCCAATATGGGGCGTATATGACATCTGTGCCAAAACTTGAATTTAAAATCACTTGATGACGTAGCTAACACATGTATCGTGTTTAATGTCAAGTGAATATAACATTTACTATCATCCATTATTGTCATTTAATCTTATAGTTTGGCGATAATTTTTTGGTAGACAGGATAATCAAGTTGTACCAAGTATGTACAGATGTCATATACGCACCATGTTGGCGCGATATTTTTTCTGACGCCAATTTGGCGAAAACCTCGTTTTCGAATACCAGTTACATATATATATTTAAAAAGGGATTAACATTGAATTTAAAAAAGTTTAATTAATAACACTAGAACAAAACAATTTATATAATTTTAAAAAAGAAAAGAAAAGTAAATAAACAATTTATTAATAAATAAATAACAACATCCGGGTTACCATATCAAGCAAAATAACAAAACTTTGGCACCAGTTAAGTACCTCGGTGCGTGACATTGGCGTCAGAAAAAAATCGCGTTACCGTGATGCGTATGTGACATCTATGGCGGTTCAAGTACACATCGGAACGTTACTTTGAAATCGATGAGTTTCATCGCCAAAATCGCCAAGATGCTTAATGATCATCGCCATTGAATATATAAATAATGCCATATTTGCAAATTTATAGGTCAAATTATAAGTTGAACCTCGGTTTACGACCGCCTCTGTTTATGACCAGTTAGGTTTGTGTCTAGCTTCGGTAATCAAAATTTGACTTGGTTGGCGTGCAATATCTCGGTTCACGACCAAGGCTGCCGAATAGTTCAGTTGGCAACCCTCACATAACTCTTGTTATTAGTCAAGTTTGGAGTAAGGTATGAATATCAGAGTGCTTTGTGTACCTTTATTACTGCAAAAAAATTAATTTTTTGTTTTATTTTTACTCAGGTTTGCGCTAATTTTAGCTCTCATTATGGCTTCTAAGAATGAAAAAGTTTTTAGTGATAGCAGTAGTAAGAACACTGAGAAAAATGACGCTTTCAAATCTGAGTAAATCGATGTTTTCATTTTATTTTGAAACTTTTTGTTTCAAATATGAAAACCGAATGCTTTCAATTTTGAAATACCAGCCATACTCAGTTTCAAACAAAATTACTTTTTATTCGTTAAATGGGGTAAATTTCACCAAGGTAGTTCAATTTATTAACATTAATCACTATTTCTTATGATTTCGAATGAAGCGCTCCTGTCAGTAATATTTTATTACATGAAACGTGGCGAACTACATTTTTATTGTGTCCGCGGAAGAACATTTAAAAACCGTCGTAAGGTGAGATCGCAGAAGCGGAAGCGTAGAGGCTTTTTTTTGTTGTTGTTGCTGCTCTACTCAAGGTTGCAAATGGACGATCACGTTAACGAAAGACTTCGGCAGTGGAATTTGGAAGAATTCGTCGAAAATTTTGAAAGTAAGTTCATTCATTTTGTTGTTGTCGAAATTTTTTCCCATATTTTTATTGTTTTCACAATTTCTGTAAGTTGTCTTAAGATTAGGGTTAGCTATACACGATGTTTCACATTCGGCATTTTGATGATTGTAACATTAATGTTTTTGTCTTCATTTGTTCTTTCTGTTATTTTGACTACTAATTTTGATATATAATGCTTTATTTTTCATATAAAAATGATAATAGCAATCGTTAGACTATGAAACTCACGTAATCAACTTAATGTTTACTTGGCGCTTAAATTTTCACTTCGTTTATGAAATCCAATTTTTATTTAGATTCCCCGCCCCCTTCCCTCTTAAAGTTAGTTGCAACATTTGTTAAAAGCAGTAAATGAAACAAACAAGATTTTCCCTTTATGATTTGAAATTCAGTATTCTGTTTTTATATTGATAGCATATTATGAAGTTTAAAATAATGTGCATTACGATTTTTATATAAATACGTTTAATAGAATGAAAATAAGAGAATTTTTTTCTCATATTTAGTTATTCTCCGAAAATAACCGTACCCATAGAGTTTAATCTCACAAATATTCTGTATTCTTTTGTATTTATCTCAGCCAAATAATGAATTATTCTAGTTCTTAATCTTCCTTATTAATGAATTAAAATAAATATTAATGTTATAAATAGAGATGCACCGAATATTCGGTATCTATTCGGTATTCGGCCATGTTACCGAATATTCGGTTTGGCCGATTATCAAGCTATTCGGTATGCCGAATATCGAAGTATTCGGCTAAAAAAAACTTTTTAAACATTTTATTAAAAACCGTATACAACTTCTAAGTTTAAGAGTCAACTTAAAAAGATATTCAGAATAATTAGAAACAGAATCATATTTAAATAAAAGAGAATGATTTTACATTATTTATTTTCTGTTTGTTAAGTATTATTTAAGAAAATTAACCAATCACAAGGATTTTCATAGGAATTAATTATGTACAGATGCAAGTTTCTGAATATTTTCCCGTAAATAATCTGTTTCTTTCTAAGATTTTCAGAACAACGTTTACAATCTCTGAAAAGGATTTCCCACTCCAGACACTGATGTAGAATGCATTAAAAAACTTCCTTGCTTAATCAAAGGGAGTAGAACAGTTATTCTTGTTAAGTTGCCACCATATAAAATTTGAATACATTGTATTATTTATTTACTTTTACTTTAGTCTCTTCCTGACCAACAAATAATATATGATCCTGCATAATATTTTCACAATTTCTCTTTGATTTTAAAATGTTTCTTTTAGAATTTAAGAAAATTTTATTCATCTGTTTTAATTCTCAGAAGAAGCCGTGAAATTTAAAATTTTACTAATTAAAAAAGGTTTATAACTATCCTCTTCTTGAATAACTCAAAACAGATTTTTTTCAGCATAAAGTTTACGGTACTTTTCGGTTAGCTGGGCGCCAGTGTTATATATAGATATAAGATATATATACATACATACATGTATATATACATTATATATCTATGCATATGTTTTATATATACACACACATAGTATATATGTATATAAATATGTATGTATACATATTTATGTATACATAATACTGCCGGCCAGCTAACCGAAAAGTACCAAGTTTACTTGAAAAAAAGCTCTTTATTAAAATAAAAGTTTCTGTTTTAAATATTTTCTAAAATTGTTTTAAAATTTAACATTTTAATGGCTATAAACTTTGAAATATAAAAGTATTCGATGAGCCAAATATTCGGTATTCACTTCACCTGTAGGCCGAATATTCGGTGCATCCCTAGGCACCAAAAAAAAAAAAAATTGCTGATAAAAAGCTTCGAAATTGATTTGATTCTGTACTGTTGCACATGTTTTCATACGTACTGGAAATTATTAAGTGTATAAATGTATGCATGTTGTTTCTGTAAGATATTTTAATACCATATAACATTTGACTTTAGCATTTGTCATGTATTTAATTTCTTCCTGATTGAATAATATGTAGGGTAGATGTGCCAGTAGTAGACACGCTTTAATGTTTTTGGTTTATAAAAAAAAATAACCAATAAACTTTTAGCATTATTTTGTTTTTTCAAAACTCCCTCTTGCATGTTTTATAATCTGGATTATTATTGACACCCTTAATCAAATCAATCATTAAACAGAAAATAATGTTTCAAAGTTTATGCAGTTTTTCAGGGAAAATCTTAATGAAGATTCTATGAGCTGGCTTCATTTAATAAATTTATATATTCTTCAATTTTTTTGAAATATTTGAATATTTTTGATGGAGTAGTAATAGAAAATAGATAAGCTAAAACCTTTTAAAATCTCCAAATGCACAAACACAGCGGTAGAAATGATTAAAAAATGTCACTGGTCCCAAGGACCAGTAAACATCAGAGTTTACTGGTCCGCAGACATCGTCACTGGCCCTCTACATAAAATTATATTAAGTACCTTTAACACTTTGAGTGACCCCCCCCCCCCTCTCCTCCTCCGAGAATATAAACCAAACTTCCTTTCAGTTACCCAAAATTTTCGGCATAATAAAATGTAAAATTATAATTTGCTAAAATTTAAATAAGTAGTACATTAACAAAAACTGAAATTATTAATTATGTATTTTATTTCCGTTTATTTATTTTAACTGACTAAGTTTTTATGCTTATTGTAATGTTTGGTTGCGGTTTTTGTCAGGGATGGGAAAATTTAAGTTTACCTGTCAGAGAGGGAAAAAAGTTACTTGCTTCAGCGGAATGTTAAAAGACATATTGAATAGATTTTTTTTTTTTTTAACCGAAATTTTTCTAATTTACCAATGTTTTTGAAGACAAAATAATATTTTGTATTTATCGCTAATGCTGCTTGGGGACAAGCATTAACAAATGTTATTAAATACAAGAATATTGTTTTGAATTTTTGCTTTATGGGCATGCAGTGCTCATACATGCAGTATTTTTTACTTACTGCCACATGCATGCACAATTTTTTTTTTTTTTTTTTTTACTATTTCATATTCACTATCTATATTACAAATTCCCTTTCCCCTCTCTTTTTTTAGAAATAACGTTTGGAAAATGTTGGTATTTTGTTTTGAAAACATCATTGTTTTTTATTGGACTTAGATCAATTTTAATATTTATATGAATCTCAGAATCATTATCATTACAAAATTTTATACTATTTGCTTTTTACAAATTTCTCTTCCCCCTCCCCCATCTCTCTCTAATTTACCGATGCTTTTGAAGACAAAATAATATTTTGTATTTATCGCTAATGCTGCTTGGGGACAAGTATTATAACAAATGTTATTAAATACAAGAATATTGTTTTGAATTTTTAATATTATCTGTTAACCTTATATTAATTTTTATAATGAAATTGAATGAGTTTTTGTATATCCCTTGCATATTCTCCCTTGATGGTCTGTCATCTTTTTTGTTATGACCGACATTTTTTTTAGCGATTTTGCAACCCTGACTATTTTCAGCGGTAGAATTGATTAAAAAAAAATCACTGATCCCAAGGACCAGTAAACATCAGAGTTTACTGGTCTGCAGACATCGTTACTGGACTGCTACATAAAATTATATAAGTACCTTAACCCTTTGAGTGACACCCCCCCCCCTCTCCTCCGCCGAGAATATAAACCAAACTTCCTTTCAGTTACCCAAAATTTTCGGCATAATAAAATGTAAAATTATAATTTGCTAAAAATTAAATAAATAGTACATAAACAAAAACTGAAATTGTTATGTTTTTTATTTCCGTCTATTTATTTTAACTGACTAAGTGTTTATGCAAATTTTATGCTTATTGTAATGTTTGGTTGCAGTTTTCTCAGGGATGGGAAAATTTACGTTTACCTGTCAAAGAGGGGAAAAAGTTACTGTTAGTTACTGGTCCTTCGGACCACTAAATTTTTTAAATTTGTGGTCCGATTGAATTTTTAGTGATCTCGGACCAGCGGACCACCAAGGATTTCGAACGCTGAAACACATACAGTACCATGACACAAAAAACTACATACGGCCGTTTCAAGGATTCTTGGATCTCCTTCTTCAGTGCGAGGGGCGCGGGGGTGAATCACAAAAATAGCCAGGGTCTATAACCGAGGGATTCTTTGACCCCATTTTAATCTTTTAATATTTTTTTTATCACACTGAGAAAGGGGATCCAAGAATACTCTTTGAAACGGCCGTATGTGGTTTTTTGTGTCATGGTATTGTACGTATTTGTGCATTTGAACATTGTAAAAGGTTTTAGCTTATGCATTAAAACTCGCACAAGATGGTTGATTTATAGTAATAGATAACTTATAGTAATAGAAAACTTTAAATTTTATGAATATACTAATGGCCATTTACAAAATTTCATTTATTTTTTAGGTTTATTATCATTTATTTTTTAGGTCCATTACTGGAACACGTAATTAGTCAATTTCCAGTAATGGACACCCCATGTAGACATTGCTAAAAAATGCAATTTCAGTAATGTTCATACAGTATCTGTTATCTTATTAACTTAAACATATAAACGGATCATTGTATATACCCTGTATTATAAGATGCAAACATTACACGACACTTTATTGTACAGTAAGTAAATTAGTAGGGATAGGGATGCACCGAATATTCGGTATTCGGACATCTCACCGAATATTGGCGCACCGAATACTGAAAAAAACCTTGCACAACTTCTAATGTTAACTGTCGACTTATAATGATATCCAGAACAATTAAATAAATAGAATTATATTTAAATAAAAAAAAATAATAATTTTACATTATTTGCTGTTTGTAAAATTAAAGTTAAGAAAATTAGTAAATTAATGTTTAAAAAAAAAGATTTTCTTGACCACATTATCTCCATTAAAAGTTTGTTGAAAGATTTTAGGATCGCAAATTTCAGAGACTAATCTAGGATGCCATTTAAAATTTTCCTTGCTGAGTTGCCATCATTTGTATAGATTGTATTATTTATTTTTACTTTAGTCGCTTCCGGACAAATAAAGAGTATATATGACCCTGTGAAGTTTTTCTTCCAATTTTTTTCACAATTTCTCTTTGATTTTAAAATGTTTGTTTTAGAAATTAAGAAAATATTCATTTGCTTTAATTCACAGATGAAGTCATGAAATTTAAAATTTTATTAATTAAAAAAGTTTATAACTATCCTATTCTTAAGTAACTCAAAGTAGATTTTTTTTTTCAGCATAAAGTTTACTTATAAAAAGCTCCTGTTTATCCAAATGTTATTTTCTGTATTAAGTATTATGTATTTTTTAATTAATATTTTAATGCCTTTGAAATAAAAAATTATTTGTCCAGCCGAATATTCGGTAATTCGGTTCGCCTGTAGGCCGAATATTCGACATTCGGCCAAAATCACTATTCGGTGCATCCCTATAAATTAGCAAAATAAAATAAATAAATAAAAATAAAAACATACAATCACGGGTGATTCTGTTCTAAATTTTTCGAAAATTTAAATCTTCGGTTATGAAAGTTTTAAAATATCGGCCATCCGTCTGAAAATTCAGACATAAAAAAATCATAAATTTTGACAAATGGGCACCAAAAAAATCCATTTAATCAATACATCATGGGGAAAGTGCGAATTTTGTCAAAGCATCGCAGTGAAAAATGAAAATTCCGTCAAAGGATCACAGGGGAAAACGTGAATTTCGTCAAAGGATCGCGTGGAAAAAACGTGCTTTTCATCAAGAGATCGCTGAAAAAGAACTCAAATTTTGTAAAAGGATCACACAAAAATGCTAATATCATCAAAGGATTTCAAAAAAACACTAATTTTGTCAAAGGACTGTATAAAATACCTGAATTTCATCAGAGGATGATGGATAAAAGCCTGAAGTTCATCAAATGATGATGGAAAAAAGCTTGAATTTCATCAATGGATGATGGAAGAAAGCCTGAATTTCATCAATGGATGATGGAAGAAAGCCTGAATTTCATCAAAGCGTGACAAAAAAAAGCCTGAATTTAGTCAAAGGATTGCGAAAAAAATCGAATTTAAGCAAAAGATTGCGGGAGAAAATGCGAATTTTATCAAAAAATCGCATGTAAAATGCAAATTTTGTCAAAGAATTGCATATAACATGCGATTTTCGTCAATGGATCGCATAATTAGCCCCAGAGTAGGATCCCCCGCCCTCTATTGTAACCATTGAGATAATTTGCTGTGAATTTCAAAAGATTTATTTTTACTCAGAATCACCCCTGCATACAAGTTACAGTTTACCTAGATCTCTCAAGGTTAACATTAGTTTTGCACAAGTTAGCAATTCATAAAGGTAGGATGCTTTTAAAGTTCCTAATATTTTGAAAATGCTTTGAAATTTAGGAGATTTGGTTTATCCTTACATGTAGTGTGACAATCATAATGAAAAGCTTAAAATTTTTGCTTTATCTTTTTATTATCATAGCTATTAATATAATTGTATTTAATATTATAATGCATCTCTTATTGTATATTAATTTTTTTATAGATTGATTCTGAATTCAAATTAATTTTTGATGAAAGGAAAGGCGACAGCTTTTGTTCAGAATTTGGAATAGTTTCAAATTCCATTATCTTACAAGGTAGGCATTGCGGAAGGTCCGCAGCTGAGGAATTTGCAAATTGGCTTGAATTAGATATGAGTACAGCTGAACCCTGCAATGAAAGTATGCAGTAAATATTTATGTGCATGTATAGTAAATTTCTAAATGTATATTCTATAGTAAATTCATTACTTTTACTAAAATAAATTTAACTGTTCTATTAACATTTTTGACAGGGTGTTTTTGTGAAATTTTGCGATTTTTTGTCCCCTAATACTTGTGAAAATAAAAGTAGCATTTTAAAAAAATGATCCTTTTTTTGGGGGGGGGGATGCATTTTCTACCTACGGACTCATTTACATTTCTATATATGAATCTTCCACAAAAAGTATGAATGTCTCGTTCAACATACACAGTTAAAAATTTAAATACATGTGAAAGGACTGTTTTAATAGAATAGAAAATAAAGCAAATTTTATGATGTTGTCCTTGTGTAAAAAATACAATTCTGTGAATGGTTCTTTTTGTGAAATATAATTCTGTGGAGGATTCATTTTAGGAAATGGAATTCTGTGAAGGGTCCTAAAATCAGGGGTGGCAAAAATCTGTTTTGTAAAAAACCCAGATTAATATATAATTTGCTATTGCATACAACTACATATCTGTTGATAAAATAAACATTGTTGGATATTGTATCTATAAGAAATATAACTTCACTTGAAAATATTAAAAGTAAATAGTAGTCAATTAAGTAGAAAATTGAAATCAATTTCTAATTTAAACATTATCTATTAGTAACGCTATGTTGTATATTCAAAGAGTAAACTGTTCTACATAGTGAAACATTGATACCTTGAAAATCGCATGAAGAAACTTTTGATTAATAATATAATAATCCATAAATATTTGATGCCTTTTCATGAAAATATAATGTTCTGTAGTTATTATTATTGGTTTTAAATATACAAATACTTCTGGTTATTTTGTTTTCTGATGATACTCCAAGTGTCCAAGTTAAAAATTTTTACCGTTAGATTCAGCAAGTAACAAAAAAGATTGGTTGGCATTATTGAAATACTGTAACTAGCACTCAATTTTTGCAATCTGTATTATTCAACTTCATATCTTAAGTTAGTTTTTAAAATTCTTTAAGAATAATCTCCCCCAATCAAGAAAATGTTCTTTCACAACTTGACAAAATCTTAAAGATCATTGTATTTTGTTATTAACAGCTCTTAATAATCTGCATTTTTTAAATGAAAATATTTTATGCTAAATATTGAAAATTATTTATCTATTTTATCTTTTCTAATTTTGTATGTTTTAAGATACTGGTGGGCTCTGCCCCCTATGAGCTACGCCCGGCAACCCCCCCTTCCCAAATTTTGGTAAAATGCCCCTCAAAAAAGGTTTTTATTAAAAAAATTGTTTTAGGGAAAAAGTATCTAGAAATTCAGAAAGTAGACAAAATTTGCAACAAATTAGATATATGACATTATGACTTAGGATGAAGGGGAAGGGGGGATCTGCCTCGGAACATACGCGCGGTGTTGCGTGGGCTAAGTTGCGCAATTCCACTTAACCACTCACACGTTTACATTTGCCCTCCCATTTCCCCTCCGAACTTTCTCTAAAAGGTTTACTTAAAAATAAGTTTTTTGGGTTGTTGAATCCGAATTTTTAACTTCCACCCAAAATCCCCCCCCCCCCCCCCCAAATAGTTGTTTTTAACTTAAATTTCTTATTGTTTTAGGTGAAAAGCATTACGAAATTCAGAAACTAGACAAAATTTGCAACAAAAAGGATATATGACATTATGACGTAGGATGAACGGGGAGAAGGAGTGCTGCCTCTGAACATGCACTGCGGCGCTACATGCACTAAGTTATTACGTCCAGGCAATAGGGGATTTTACCTGGCAAAATTAATACTAGTTATGGATTTCGACTCAACTTATGGTTTTTGGGTCGCTGAATCCGAATTTGTAACTTTCCACCAAAATTTCACCCGGCAACCCCCCAAAAAATTGTTTTTTTGAAAAAATTTGGTTTTTGAGAAAAGCGCGCGGGGAATGGTCCGAGGCAGCCCCCTCTCTCCTGTTTTATCCTACGTCATAATGTCATATATCCTATTTGTTGCAAATTTTGTCTAGTTTCTGAATTTCGTAATGCTTTTCCACTAAAAAAATAAGAAATTAAAGTTAAAAACAACTATTTTGGGGGGTTTTCGGTGGGGGATTTTGGGGGTTTAGTTAAAAATTCGGATTCAGCGACCCAACAAACTTAAAGTAAACCTTATAGAGAAAGTTCGTAGGGGACATGGGAGGGCGAATGTAAACGTGTGAGTGGTTAAGTGGAATTGTGCAACTTAGTCCACGCAGCACCGCGGCGCATGTTCCAAGGCAGATCCCCCCTTCCCCTTCATCCTAAGTCATAATGTCATATATCTAATTTGTTGCAAATTTTGTCTACTTTCTGAATTTCTAGATACTTTTTCTCTAAAACAAAAAAAAAAAATTGATTTTTTAATAAACTTTTTTGGGGGGCTTTTTACCAAAATTTGGGGGTGTTGCCGGGGGAAATTTTGGTGGGTAGTTACAAATTCGGATTCAGCGACCCAAAAAACATAAGTAAGCCTATTTCCAGAACTACCATTAATTTTGCTAGGTAAAATTCCCTATTGCCTGGACTATTATCTATTTTATCTTTTCTAATTTTGTATGTTTTAAGATAAACTTTTAGAGTACCAGACAAGACATGTTCATCAGCACATGCTATTTTTCCTTTTACATGCATGGAAACATGATCTAGACTCGTTATGTCTCATGTTGTCTGCTGAAATGAAGTGTTAAAAGTAGAAATTACTTTTATTAATAATTAAAAGCACTTAAATTACAAAAAAGAAAAAATGTTATATTAAATTTGTTCTAAAAATACCAAATGATTTTTTTTGACAAAAAAAAAAAAAAAAAAAAAAAAAAGAAACGGTTTCAACCGTGCCAACCCCTCCTAAAATGAACCATTTTTTTTCTTATTGACCCATATCTTATTCTAATGAAACAAAGTTTTGCTCTGTGCGCTATGACTAGAAAAAAATTACGAACTGTACATCAAGGCTGAAAATTTGAGTGAGGGTAGTCCAAGGCTCATGGGTGCAAGTCTTCCGTCGGCTGTCACCAGGACATGACATATTTGTCTTTTAAAAATTCCCTAGAGCAGTATCAAGATTAATTTTTTTTAATATTACGTATTTGCACACATTCTTAAATTTTATATACTTTAGCCTTTCAACTTCAGCTGGGGGAAAGGGGGAATCAAAAATATTTTCAGTCCTGGCACATTTTGTAACTTGGAACCATGCCAAGACCTTTTCTAATGCACCAGATAATTTTCAATTTTTTGTTAATTAGTCAAGATATTAATTAAAAATGATAATGAACTCTCATCAAAACCTCATCTCTTATTCTGCGTCAACCAGTAATGCATGCCTAGTATCAGATTGTGCATTAGGATGAAAGGAAGATCCAAACATGCATTTTACTTTGTGTTTTTTCACAGTTTTGTACGGATGGAGCTGATGTGAAAAAAAAAAAAAAAAAAACACAGTTCTTTATCAACTAGATATCAGTATTTTTGTTTTCGAATTTTTGTTATGGGATCTATAACTCTCATATTTATATTATAACTACAGAATATCTTAAAAAATTCAGACAAGAACTAGTGAAATAAACCAAGTGAAAAAATGTCTTCTTAAAAGCAGTTTTATCACTAAAAATAAATATTTTTTCAAGAAGTTTTTCATTTAAAAATATAAATTCAGACAAAATAGAGTCAAATATATAAAATCATAATTTTGAGGTTTATTTAATGTTATTATCATATGCCTGGGCAATGGCGGTTCAGCTAGTAGGTGTTATTTTTAAGATTATGATTTCAGAGAAATCTAAAATTTGGTATTTACAAAGTTTTTTCCTCTTTCAGAAATTTTTTGTGCATTAATTTTACTCCCAATGTTACTTTACCAAGGAGTATTTAGAAAATCTGGTTCCAAAAATTCTAAGCACATAATAATAAAACCCACTGGGACCCAGTCTCTTGATCATTTCATCAAATTTCTGTCTGTATGTATCCTTCTATTGTTTAATTTACACAATCACATAGCCAGAGAGATGGCTGAAGCACCCCCGAAAGTTTAAAAAATCTTTCTTTAATTATGATAGAGATAATGATGATAGATCTCTATTGATAATAAAATATCCGCTGGTAACTAATTTTTAATTCTGTCTTGCACCACTTTCTCAAACCAAAATATTTTCACATATACACTACCTGACATTGAAAATGCAACACCAGGAAAGAGTGGCCAGAAAATGATGAAACTCGACAAACAGAGAGAGACAGCAACGGACAGTAGTTGAATTGAACAATATTTCGAAAATATAGCCATAATACAAAGCGAGAATACCATCAGCTCAGTAGGATGTAGGACCACCGTGGATAACGATACACGAAGCAACACGTCTAGGTACAGAGTCAATGAGAGTACTACAATGGTTCTGGTCGATATGGGAACATTCAGGGTGTCTTGAACACACTGCAAAGTGGAGGTAGAAGTGGCTTGCGGGTTCACTACTGCTTTTCGGGGGAAGCGTCTATCCACATGTGCTGACGTCACTCTGGCTGCACTAGCACCCTTCAAACTTTCCACATTTCCTCGTTCCAACCACCTTCGCCACAGCGGTGCACTGTGGATGCATACAGATGTGTCTCAGCTGCGAATATGACATATGGACCAACCTGTCCGTCTCAGTCCAATCACCATGCCCTTCGTAAAATCGTCTGTCTGCTGTAAATGTCTCCGTTGACAGTGGCCTGGCATTCTCTGCTATTACACGCGTCCTGGGAGACGAGAACAAAATTTCTACGATGCTTTCCCTAGCAGAAGTAAAGCTACGAATACTGCCCATTTTGCAGGTTCCTTCCGTTATATCTTATTCAACATGCACTGGAGAGCTGCGCATTTCATATCGTTTAAATAACTCTATGACATGCATCTATCCTGAAATTTGAATAAATATCTGTCCTCTCCTACTTCTTGGTGTTGCATGTTCAATGTCACATAGTGTACTTTGACAATGTGTGCAAGTGAAATGTACTAAAAAGTTTTATCTTTTAAAATAATGATACGAATAGAATATAAAAATAGTCACCAGTACGTTTTCTGTCTTTTTGATCATAAAATAAAATTTCACTTAAAAAAAAAAAAAAAAAAAAAAAAAAAAATAGAATTTTTGACATGGGTATCAAGTATACTATAAGGAGGAATACACCTTAGTTTAAGCCTTGTTTATTTTTTTATTCATACTTTAAAGTGTGCAAATTATTGCTATCATATCAGAAAAAATTCCAAGATTGAGCCCCCTCCGAAGGAAAATCCTGGTTATGGGTCTGCCAATAACTCTTGTGATTGTTGATTTACATTAAAATATTAGTTGTATTATTATAAATATCAAGTATTGTATTTTTGTGAGGTTTATATGATAACAACAGTAGGATAATTATCACGTTTTTGTTTTTAAAACTATTCAATTAAAAAAATATTTTGTAATGAATTCTAAAATTACTACATAAATGTTACCCCACAAAAATGTAACACTTTTCATTATTTATTTATTTTTGAATTTAGTTTGTAAGTGCTGATAATTCTGTATTTACATCCAAATCTTGTGAAAGATATATGCTATTGGATTATTGCAGCAAGATTGCTATTGAAAATTAAGTGTGTAGTATTTATGCATGGGATACAGTACTTACAGGAGCTCACAAAAAGAGTTCATTACACGACACAAAGTTCTTACAATCTGTATATATTTCTGAAGTGCCCTAAATCATGCTGCTTTTGTAAATTGTTCACAGGGTGACAACAATCAAGAAATTATTGCACTTATTTTTAAAATGTTTTTCTTTTGTTTATAGGTAGTGCCAAGGCATCGAAAAGTTTATGAAAGAAGACAGACTATTGGGTGGAGACTGTAAACAACCGCTTGTATTAGCTATTGGGACGTTAAACCCTGTACAAACATTAATTTTTGAAAACCATTGTATAAAAACAAGTAGTATGTTAAAAGTAGTTGATTTATGCTTTAAGATAACATATTTTAAACTTGGAATTTTCTCCTTACTGTAGTAATGTATGGAATTTTCTAAATGTCTGTTTTTATAAATGTGATGCACAAAATGAAATGGCATCTTGTATCAGAGAACTGAAAGAACGGATTTTTTTAAGTGTGTAAATATCATATTTTTACTTTGCATTGTACCAGTATGAAACTTTTCATCCTAGTTATCCTTTTTTTATTATTATAGATATTAACTGAATGTCATAATATTTTAATCTAATGTAAATTTTATTTCATTTGAGATAGTCATTTGTTTGGGGCTGGTGTAGGAAAGCCTTTCATCTCCTTACTGTAGTAATGTATGAAACTTTCTCAATGCCTGTTTTATACTAAATGTGATGCACAAAAAACAAAATGAAGTGACATCCTATATCAGTGAACTAAAAAGGACTATTAATATAATATTTTAATCTTAATGTAAATTGTCATTTGAGAAATAAATATTCTCATAGGGAGTTGGGAGAGGGACTTTAATATTTCTGCACTTGTTTTTAGACTGAATTAAAAGAACATTTAAATTCTGTTTTTTTCTTATATTTTATCAGCTACAACTTGTATTTAAAAATTTGCAGCCATGTTTTGTTCACTTTGCAAAAAAAAAAAAAATTCAAAATCCACATGATCTTTGCCGTCACATTCGAAATTATCATAAGACATGTATACTTAAGCCGTATGTGTGTTATGATGAAAGCTGTAGACAAGCATTTATGAAGTTGTTTAACTATGAGAGACATCTGAAAAGATTTCATGCTAGTGACGTAGAAATAGACATTTCAGAAAGTCGTAATTTTTCAAATCAGCCGATAAATAGTAAAGATGGTGATTTGTCTTCTGATGATTTACCCTCAAATTGATATTTTCAAATCAATTTTTTGGGTGATTCAGAAATATGCAAACATGAACAATTTCAAAAGGATATTTTGCAATATTGCAGTGAAACATGTAGCAAAAGCAGTGTACTACTGTTCTAGTATTATCTCATCTATCAATAGTACTTCATCTTTTCTGTACAATACTGTAAATTATTTAAAATCAGAAACAGTAAATTTTTTAACTGAAAATGGAATGAAATGTGAAAAAAACACAAAATCACTGATGGCAACATTTGATTTTGCTGCTTCTTCATTGTCTACATTTGATTCAAAACATAAAATAGTCAATGCCATTAAAGCAAGTGGTCGCTATGTTGAGCCAAAGGAGATTGCTTTGGGTACACAATATGAACAAAAGTTTATAGATGGCTACCTCACCAAATTCTTAAAAATGACACATGCCAATACATAAGTATAGTAGACACAATGAAAAAAATTATTTCTATTGATGGATTTTTGCATATTTTCAAAACATACAAACAAAACAAAAGTCTTAGAAATGCAACCCTTTGTAGTATCCAAGATGGATTTTATTATTATTCCAATGCAATTTTAAGCTCTGTGGATACAATAGTAATCGAGTTGTATATAGATGATGTGGAGCTTACAAAATCCATTGGGGTCACATACCGGTGTACATAAATTGGGATTCGTATATTTTAAAATTAAAGATTTGCCTGTGCACCTTCAATCTTTATTAGATTCAATATTTATAACTAACATACACTATTCTCTTGATGTCGAAAAATATGGTTATCGGACAATACTAGATAGACTTGTTCATGATTTGAAAAAGCTTTCAGATGAAGGTATAGAATTTCAGGGAAATATATACAAAGTTGTAATTTGGCAAGTGGTAGGTGATAATTTAGGGTTGAATAAACTGCTGGGGTTTGTTGAGAGCTTTACTGCTAATTTTTGTTGTAGATTTTGTCTAGCAAAAAAATATATTTTGTATAAAAAGATAAAGGAAGATATTAGTTTACTACGTAATAAAACTGAGCATGACATGCATGTTAATAAAGTGTCTTCTGGTGACACAACAGTATCAGAATGTGGTGTTAAAACTCCTTGCTGCCTAAATGATTTAAGTTATTGGCATGTGACAAATAATTTGATTGTAGATGTAATGCACGATCTTTTTGAAGGTTGGTGTGCTAGTGAAACCTTCTTAATAGTACATCAGTTTGTTTTTAAAGCCAAAATTTTCACTTAGTCTTTTAAATGATAAGATAATAAATTTTAATTATGGTAAATATGAATCAAGTTCTAAACCAGTGTCAATAAACAGAGAAAAACTTTTAAATCTTGATGGTTCTAATGGGCAAAGTGCATCTCAAATGTGGACCTTGATTCGAAACATACTATTATTAATTGGTGACAAAATTTCTGAAGATAACGAATTTTGGGAGTTATTTAATCTTATGTTGAAATTAATTGATACTATTATGGCTCCAGACATTACCTGAAACTTTTGAATTAGCAGAAAATATAGCAGATCATCACAAACTTTTTTTAGAGCTTTTTCCAGATAAACATTTATCACCAAAAATGCATTTTGCAGTACACTATCCTAGGATCATAAGGCAGCTAGGGCCTCCAGTTATGTATTGGAGCATGCGATATGTAAGCAAACATTATCCTTCAAAAAGATGTGCATCAGCTAGCAAAAATTTTGTAAATGTTGCTAAAACAGTAGCCATACGCCATCAGTTATAAATTGCACATACTTTACATGAGAAATATTTTAAATGCAATGCAATATCAAATGTGTTGGAAACAACATATGGAAAAATGCATAGTTAAAAGGAACATAATTTGAAACTTGAAGTAAACGGTTTGAGTGACAATTCGGAAGTAATGCAGTGTAATGGTTTTCGTTATAATGGCACAACATATTCAAAAAATATGGTTATGTTTGTTTCTTGCATTGATGAGTTACCTATTTTTGGTAAAATAAAAAAAAATGTTTGTCCTTAATAATAATGCATTTTTAATTTGTGATTTGTTTGAGTTTTTAGGTTTTGACAGCCATTTTCACTGATATGTTGTAAGTTCTACTGGTGCTGTTAATCTAATAAACATAAACGATTTATTTAACTATGTTCCATTGCATATAAGAAACTCATATGATTTAAATGACAAATCAGTGTATGTTACACTGCGGTATAATCCATTCTGTACAAATGAAAAATTTGAAATAATTTAAAAGATTGCTTGTTTTTTAAATAAATTTATATTTAGTTTTCTTTAGTTTTGTTCTTTTTGTTAAAATTATGAATATCAGGAAACTATTGTTGTAAATCTTCAGTATTCAATTGAAATAGTTTTATGGATCAGTGGTGAGGTAAAATTTAGTACTAATTGTTTTCTTTATATTTGTAGTACAGTCAGTTTTATGTTTCTAGTTGGCCAAAAATTTGTTAATTTGTATGGGGTTGTATCATATGTTTTGTGGTAAGGGATTTTTTATATTGTACAATACAAAGCAGCAGTAAAACACCTATTTTAATAGCTGATTGGCTTTCATTATTTTTCATAATTTGAAATAATAACCATAGAATGTATTGTCCAAAGTTGTTAAATTTGGCAAAAAAATCTAACTTAAACTGTTGTGTAATTAAAATATAACATTTAAAAGGAAAATTTTGAAAAGACTTTTGCATTTTATGTAAATATTATTATGGTTGCATCCAGCTGTTTTTTCTATGGGCAGCAAACTCTAATCTTGTCCATTTTATTTATCTATTTGCCATACTTCATATACTTTTCTTAATGTCTCTGCTTTCACAGTCTTTTCTCAACTCTCTTGCATCAATGCACTTTTTTAGGTAAAGGAATCAACAAAGAAAGTTTTACATTGTTGAAAGGTTCAACAATAGCAATAACATTATAATAAAATTCCAGCATCTTTTCGTTTCAATGACCATCTTGGTCTATTTAAAAATTTTCTGGTTTAGACATAAATTTTGACGCCATTTCAAATCCCAAAAGCGTTCTTTCTGGTTTGGAAATAGAAACATGTGATGTTTTACCATAGCTAATAATGTATCTGATATTATACCTGTCCAGATAATGCTGAATGTGTCTGCTCTTTTACTGCAAATACATCTGAACCACTTCCTTCACTTAGGTGTTCTGCTTATCTCTCTACGTATAACTTTATAAAAAAGATTTATATTAAGGAGATTAGGTTAAGAAGTTAGCAGACATTTATCTAAAACTAATTGAAGGGGATCCAGCTATATATTAGGTAAATACAAAGTTTTGGCAGCTTTGTAACAGTTTCGTATTCAAAAGTATGATTGTATGCCAATGTGCATGTATATTTGTCTGAATTTTTACCTGCATCTGTGTTTTAATAGGTTATTATTGAACAAAAGATCCATATAAAAAAGGACTAGCTGGCTTCGCTGGCTAGTGGGCCCCAGAACCTCTAGCGAAAAACTAACCTCAAACCAAACAAAACTGTCTCGTCTCCCTGCTGCGGTAAGCCCCTCATTACATAAAAAAATTTCCTAAAATCTGACCTGGGGCCGAATGAATCTCTGACTCGTTTCCCTTTTGCCGATGGAACCATATTTAATCATAAATTGTTTATGCTAATTAACGGTTTTAATTTCCGCACGAGTTTATGCATATATAATCATATTACATTGCCTGTAAGCCAGATTTTTATGTTGATGGATCTCCCTCCCAACTCCAAAGTCAAGTTTAATGTTTTTTTAATTAAGATTCTTTAATTTACTTTCAAAATTTTGAATGTTATCTTGCAACTTTTATCTCCTGAAACAATTTAGTAGCTTTTTGCTAGAATCCACATTAGTCAGAGATAATGGTAGCATATGAGACTAATACAAAACTACTCTGCAATAAATTGTTTACTTTTTATGTTTATCATTTTATTTAAACTTGAATTGTTATTCAGCCTCAAACTTTCAATCACTATTCCCACTCTTCTTGAGGGCTGATATATCTCTCCCCGGGATGAATGTATCTTCTTTCCCTCATTTCTGGCTTATGTGCTTCTCTCTCTAGTGGACATACAGTACCGCCTTCCGTTCCACTGTAATTTTGGAAATACAGTAAATGAAACCGAACATTACAGATTGGACGGAAGGTGGTACTGCATGCTTACCGGACAGCGAAGCCCACAAACGAGAAAGGGGGGAAAGCAGACATACGCCACGCCTGCAAGGAATATAAGAGCCCCCAAGAAGACAGGGAATAGCCATCGAAAGCACCTGACTGAATAAGAACAAAAGTAAAAAATCAAATAATAATAGATTTGAATTTGACCTGTAATGAATAAATGTCATAACAAATAATTTGGTTTCAATACTTTCTGCTATATTTTGAGTTTTGTAGTATTTAAAGCACTTGGCAATTTTGTACTAACTGTTTTACATATATATAGAGAGAGAGATTAAGTTTCTATTTTTGTACTGATGCTTTGTGTTTTATCGATTGTAAAAATACTTGTTAGATTTTAAATAAACAATTTTGATATTACTTTAGTTTTATTTTTATGTTTATTAATTATAATGGGCATAATGAGTTTCTAGTAACTTTAAGGTATAGCAGAAGAACGTGTAGTAATCTTTTTGAAAAAAGAAAGGCTCTTTTCATGTATAAAAGTCAGAGCCTCGTGTAATTTTAAGTTTACAATTGAGTGATTTTTAAGCAAATATCATAAACTGCTCAATTAGAAAATTTATAAAAAATATGTATAGTCAGTAGCAGAAGCTTTGCTTAAAAATTATTTAAGACTGTTCTCAAATCCAAAGGGCCAACTTTCTGACATAAGTTTTAATTCATTTTTGTTCGCAAACGCATGAAACTAGCAGGTGTTGTTATTCAGAAACTATGTGATCAAACTGTTTTTTTCCGTTTTCTTGTAAACGCAATAGATCTTTCAGAAAATACTGTCAAAGTTGGCATTTAGAACTGAACTTCCGAACGAAAGAAGAAAATCCAGTCAGTAAATGGAGAAAAATGCCGTATCACGTGATCAAAATCTCTTATAACTCAATAGGTAACTGATTGATCAAAAAATGGAAAACACAGTTCGATTCCAAATCGCTTCCATGGTGAGGCTTTCCAATTTTATATCTTTCCGTTAAAAAATGAATTTGTAAATGTGTCAAAACGTTTTGTGCTCGTTGAGCAGAGCAGTTGAGAATAGCCTTAACTTCCCATTGCTTTTAGCTGTGACTATTTATTAAAAAAACACAGAAGCAATAAACAAGAATTGGCTTTGGCACATACCATAAAAATGTTTGAAATCAAACATATTACATAAGAAAGCAATGATTTCATAGTACAGTAGACTCATTCAAATTCGCACATAATCGCAGATGTACACAATAAAACTTTTTCAGATGGAGGGTCAAAATGACAAAAAATTTTAGTTTTATATCATTCCGTATGTATTTTAATATGTAATTCTCGATATGACTGAACTCATGGTTTTTCATGAAGGAAGCATAAATTTATTTCTGAAAAAAAAATCAAGATTTTGCTTATATCAATGGTAATCACAATCTTTTTAGCAAATATGTTTATGTAATAATCGAGCTTTTCTGTTATTAAGTCTTCCTTTTTTCATGATTTTGATATAAATTAATTGGGTACCTTTAAGAGGAAAGTTTCTTTGAATAATTCAAGGAAAATGTACCTCATCTTGATTATGGATATTTAATTGTACATCATTTACTTGACCTTTACTTTTAATAATTTAATCATTTTAAAAATTATCTTGATTTTTATTATTTTAGTTTATTACTTTGCTTAATTATTTTACTATATTGCAAGCATTCATTATAATTTTGATTGCATTATTACATTCAAATTACATTTAAAAAAATGTAAACAAATCAATGACCAGAAATCCACACAACCTCTGGTCCCAAGCTGTGCGGATTTGAGAGAGTCTACTGTATTTGGTTTCTTTTTTTTTTCAGTTTAGTAATTGAGAAGTGTCAATTCAAAAGGATTGATGATTGTATTTGAGGAAATATTCACTTTGAATTTTTCTGACAAGTTATAATAATGGGTGCTGGTCCATTTTCAGTCAATATATGTAAAATGCAGAAGTGCATTTTCAAATTAATCTCTAGGGTGAAAGTGATATTAAAGACAATTATGAT
The DNA here is from genome assembly GCA_963932465.1 of Maratus speciosus. NCBI lineage: Eukaryota > Metazoa > Arthropoda > Arachnida > Araneae > Salticidae > Maratus > Maratus speciosus. The sequence continues at coordinate 22,954,898 of OZ010790.1, read as the reverse complement.
ATAATTTAATGAGGACATTTCTTCTGAAATATAAAATTTTGAACATGTTACATGAAATCATTAGCGGATTTGGATAAATCCTACATTATATGAAAGACTGTCAAAATGAATAGACTGCAAGGACAGTGATGTGAATGGACTCTTTGAATGTCCCAGGGACCCAACCATTTTTTAAATGTGGGTGTAATTTCAAATAAAAACTAAATATTTATTTATATAAATATAATAAACATTTCTAAAATTAAGACTCAGAGGGACTTCTTTGAAACTTAAATGATTTGAATTTACAACTGGTTTTTAAATTATTTTTCAAAAGCATTTTTGTTATGCAAATCAGTCATTCACATCATATGTATACAAAAAAAAAAAAAAAAAAAAAAAAAAAAAAAAAAACATTAGATTTTAGAAATCTGCAAAATAAATATATTTTAATAAAAATTTTCAGAGCATATATTTTTTTTTTTTTTTTGGAGAAAAAAGATGAGATTGCTCTTATGAAAACTTTTAAAATTAACACATCCCGTCAGATGCGTTTTTGTGTTCTGTTTATACTCCATCATCAACTTATAAGTGTTTGATTTAGTGTAGTGTATTTCTGACATCTGCACTGATGAAGTAAACCACAAATGAAAGAAACCATAGTACTAAAGATACGATACATAATTGATAAAACTCATTACTAAATTATTCTTGCTGGACCAATAAAACTGTATCACACATCACATTTTTTTCAACTTTCACATATAAACTGATGGACGACCAATGTGTATGCTGAGGTATAGAGAAATTGCTAATTTTCTAAACAACTTGCTATAGAAAAACTGGCGCTTTTATTAAAACAAGCATGCATTTGAAGCTTTATGTACAGTTGGTCAAAAAAAAAAAAATTCTAATTTGAATAAAAAGTATCATAGAGAAATGAAACTGGTATCAATCAACATGGATTGTCTATTTCAATTTAACCTATTAAAACTTTCCTTAGGGTTTCATCTACATGATAAGGTGAACACAAATTTTTAATTTTTTCAATGTAAACCTCCAAATTTGACCACAAATTTTTAATTTTTTCAATGTAAACCTCCAAATTTGACAATGTAGTTAGAAAGAACACACTCAACTACCCGAAGTACTATTTTAAGAGACGTTTCTACAATTGAAGATTTATTAGAGGTAGGAATTATAAGTAACACGAATTTTATAAACACTTTTTTTAAGAGAAAAATCTTTCACTCTGAGAACTCATTAGTCCTATGTCTACTAACTCTTGGACTAATTGTGAAATGTCTTAAAAATTTGTAATTGGGCTAAATTGAGTTGTTTTCTTTCCGATTGTTATCAAATTGGGGGGTTTATATTGAAAATATAAAGTTACTGTTCATTTTAATATGTAGATGACCCCTTGATTAAAAATTTTAAAGTCTTAAAATTGAAGTAGACAGCAATTTTATTTCACTTCTATAATTTGTATTAGAGTTAATACGGTTTATTTATTTATTTTTTTTTGACCGACTGATACATTTTTTATAAAATAGTTTCAATATATTTACAGGCTTCAAATATATGCTCATTTTATTAAGTGAACCAGTTTTCTCTTAGGAGGCGTGCAGGATTGGTAATTATTTTATATCTCGCCAATGCACCTTAAACCTAAAAATACATGTAAATTTTGAGTATTTTCATGCTCAAAAATGAGCATATAGAGGTCAGTTCATACTCATTTTTGAAACATAGACATGCTCAAAAATGAGCACATAGAGGTCAGTTCGTACTCATTTTTGAAACATGGGCGTGCTCAAACATGAGCACATGGAGGTCAGTTCATACTCATTTTTGAAACATGGACGTACTCAAACATGAGCACATGGAGGTCAGTTCATACTCATTTTTGAAACATAGACATGCTCAAAAATGAGCACATACAGATAAGTTCATACTCATTTTTGAAACATGGACGTACTCAAAAATGAGCACATGGAGGTCAGTTCATACTCATTTTTGAAACATGGACGTACTCAAAAATGAGCACATGGAGGTCAGTTCATACTCATTTTTGAAACATGGACGTACTCAAAAATGAGCACATACAGATCAGTTCATACTCATTTTTGAAACATGGACATACTCAAAAATGAGCACATACAGATCAGTTCATACTCATTTTTGAAACATGGACATACTCAAAAATGAGCACATAGAGGTCAGTTCATACTCATTTTTGAAACATGGACATACTCAAAAATGAGCACATAGAGGTCAGTTCATACTCATTTTTGAAACATGGACATACTCAAAAATGAGCACATAGTGGTCAGTTCATACTCATTTTTGAAACATTGGCATACTCAAAAATGAGCACATGATGTTTCATTATTAAGTGTGTGCATGTTTTCAGAAATGAGTATATACATGTTTCAAACTTGAGTAATTTTGTTTCGGAGCCATTTTGACGATGCGACATACTCAGATTTGAGTATTTTTTACTCATTTTTGAAAACGTCGTTTTTAGAGTGAAGCTTAAGTGAATTACTGTTCAAAAAAAGAAATTGTAGCAAAACATGAGAACGATGTTAGTATAATCGGTCTAGCTAAGTAATACGATGTGGCCTAAACCTTCGATTTCCACGGTAATCTATATATATATATATATATATATATATATTACGCTATCGTATGTGTCTCAGAAATCGCGATTATTTGTTAATTGTTTAATGGCAACGCTCGAATGAAACGCATCTCATTGGTTATAGACAGTGACCCGGAGCCGAAAAATTTTTGATGCTCCAGCTCCAGCTCCGCTCTTAGAGAAAATACCGTGGCTCCAGCTCCGGCTCCGGCTCCAACTCGGCTCCGACTTCGCGCTTTTAAGTTGCAGATTTTAATTTACACGTTTAATTTTTTGCTCACAAATACTTTCTATCTTCATTAAAAATCTGACAAAATGTATTTTTCTTCTCATCAAACTCGAAATGCTTGTTCAGAAAATATGACATCTTTTAGCTTTTGCTTTTAAAATAGAAAGTTTGGTAGAATTTTAAACACTAAAATCTTAAATTTCTTCTACACTTTTCGAACAGCCAAAATTGTACGACTACACATGTAAACAACAGGCGGCCATATTAGTTTTCAAATAGTGTTGTCACTTAGTTCAAGTAGAAAGTAGAAATAAAGTAGTGTTGCCATTTTTTGAGAAGTTTTCCTTCCCTAATAATAATAATAATAATAAAACAAACCTAAAAAATGATATGATTAAAATACTGATTAATGATGTAATTAAAATATTTTAAGCCTAGAAATTTAAAAGACTGAAAAAAAAAGATTTAAAAGAATATTAAAAACTAAAGGAACCCTGGAGCTGGGGAAAATTTAGATCTCCAGCTCCAGGAAAAACACAGCTCCGGAGCGCTCCGGCTCCGGGCTCCAGCTCCAGCTCCGGGTCCCTGGTTATAGAACAGCATTTAATGCATCTCCATACCTATAAGGGGGGTTATTATAGGCGGGACCCTGCTCTGTCACCAAATACCGCCAAGTTTGTCACCAACTTGGCGATATATCGCGAAATTTCTATAGACTTCCACTGTAAACCAATAAGGTTTACTTGTTTAGAAAGAATCAACAAATTGAGATATTTTAATGCAACAAAAACTAATATCAGTTTAAGGAATTATATTAATTGTATTTAAGGGAACCCAAGTAAATTAAATTAAGAATAAAAATAACGTGAATTTCATTAAAAAAACTTGAACCTCTTAAAACAGTGTGCATTACTTGGTTAAATAGTGCATTTTTGTGCGAAATAAGAAAAAGGTATTGGGAATATTTAAAAGCAACACAGGTTTATTTATATTCAATATATAATTATCAAAAAATTTAAATGACTAGTATTAAAAAATGCTCTGACGAGCACCAGAAAAGGCTAATATGTTTTTAAGTATGAAAAAGGGTTTGACAAGTGCTTCTAACTGAGCATGAAAAAGGACAAGGGGTTCCTTCTTGGCTGCAGCTCACTGTCAATGCCAACTTTGAAACAATCATATTTGCGCTTTTTTCATAAAAAAAAAAAAAAAAAAAAAAAAAAAAAAAAAAAAAAAAAAAATCAGCCACAGTTACGATTAAAATGTGTAGTATACAGACACAGCCAGTAAAGTCGCAGCCTGATTAAACATGAATGTAAGGCAACGTAGTACAAAAAACTTGCAGCGTATCATACTCATGCAGGGCCACCAAGCGCGCCCGCAGTAGAACTGTACAGAAAACTGATTTGTAGTGCAGTGCAAACTGTTGCAGCACTCTGCACAGGAACAATTCCACATGTGCACGCATAACAGTATAATGCATTCATTGATTGTTGAAATTATATGCCAGTGACTGTGGCTGTACAACGTACTATGCAGTACAGTAATGTATGTAAATAATAAACGAGCATTAGACGAATACACCTTTAATACGGAAGTACAAAAGCACAGTGTGAGTGTGCGCTGAGGTTCAAAAATCAAAAGCATAATAGGAATGTACAGTGTGGTACAATTTATAGAGAAATAATGGCACACAGTTCACTGTACAAAGTTGCATTGCAGACGCATGCGCCGTACAACAGTGCAGTTAACATGTAAAGCGCGACGGAAAGTTTTACTAAAGTACCGCGAATTTATTCTATATGGAAAAAGAGCAAATATGATTTTTTCAAAGTTGGCATTGACAGTGAGCTGCAGCCAAGAAGGGACCCCTTGTCCTTTTTCATGCTCAGTTAGAAGCACTTGTCAAACCCCTTTTCATACTTAAAAACATATTAGCCTTTTCTGGTGCTCGTCATAGCATTTTTTTAATACTAGTATATATATATCTTGTTCAAATTTTCAATCGTTAATAAAATACTTATTATTCATCCTATCAAATTGAAATAATTTTTTTTTAACTTGTACTGGATAACAATTGATGTTAATGCAGTTTTTTCAAATAATAATTCATTAATAAAATTTTAATTAACTAGGGGGCTCTGCCCCCTACGAGCTACGCTCGTCAATCCCCGTTCAGACACCGCAGACTCTAACAGCACGCTAATTTGAACGGCTTTAAAAAGATTTCGGAAGATTGAATTATAATTTGAATCTGACAATTATAATCTGACGTAATTTTCACCAAACTTTTCTTTCTCTTTTTAATATTCACGTAAAAATACTTTTGTTAGAAATGAAATATCATGATCATCTTAAAATATCAAATAAATGTCTCGCGCAGTTTTTAAATTTAAACTGTTTTGCAATATTATTTTTTGTTCATTTTACGTAATAAGTGTAATGTGACGTAAATGTGACGTAAATTCTCCTATTTAAGACTTCTAACGCATGTTAATGAATTTATTATTTTACAATAAATATTCTTTCTCTTTTAAAATCAATTCACGTGTAAATGTGGTTTTATGACGTAATTTTCAATGAGTTCCTGCTTTTTATATTTTCTGTTTATAATAGTCACGTGTAAAATAAATCTTTAATTTGAAGCAAACATTGTTGTTTGCACTGTTTATACAGTTGGCAACAGTTTAAATTAATACAATTTTCTAAAATAAGTAAAACATATCTCTCGAAATGCTGAAAATTTGAATTTAAAATAGAAATAAAACCTCAAAAAATGAGTCAAATTAAAACACTAGATGAAGTCTGCACACCGGGATCTTCTATTGAATAAAATGATCTAAAAATAATTAAATTCCTATGTACAGTTTTTGCTCCCATAAAACTTTTTTAATGGAACGATTTTGTCCAACTTTGGCATTAAATATCTCTTAAAATAATTCTTCGATTTGAAAACTGTCTGCATCAGCGTGTTTATCAAACATTTCTCTATAATACTACCGATTTTCATATTTTTGTATGCAACAGTTTTTTTTAATATTAACGCAGAAAGGCCATGCTTAAGCATTCAAATTGGATGCCGATCTGCCGGGAATATCTACGCAGATTTTCATTGGTCCATTTCCAAATCAAAACTTTTTTTTATATATAGAAGGATTAATTTTAGTTTTACATGGGAGACAAAATGGCGGCCATTGGTTATTGAAGCATTAAATGCATCTTCAATAGGGGGAACACTGTTCTGTGGCCTAATACCGCCAAGTTTGTCGCCAAATTTGGCAATCAAAATGAGGCGCCAAATGTGACGCCAACTTGGCGATATCTCTAATATTTCGCCAAATTTCCACAGACTTCCATTGTAAACCTACTTGCTTATAGAAAATCAACAAATTGAGGTATTTTAATGCAACAAAAACTAATATTAGCTTAAGGGATTATATTAAATTTTTCTTTGATGACCTAAGTAGGAATTGACTTTAAAAAAAAAAAAATTGTATTACTTGTTTCTATTTTAAAGTTACATACATAAGATTCAATAGATATTAACCCTTTTAGGGGTAAAGTAAGTTTTGTTCCTAAAATGTTGAAATATATGAGTGACGCCAGGATTTAGGAACAAATTTATTTGAAAATAATTAAAAGCTTTTCTTCACGTACTTCATAGACATAAAATTTTGTCTTTCAAACTTCTGACTCCAATTTGGCATACTAGGATTAAAATTAGGTGGAATATGTAAGATCTCACCGCCTGTAAGCATTTAAACAAACTGGTCTTAATCACGTTAAATTCGGTTTAAAAATGTAGTTCAGCTAGGAAAGAGCAATTTTACTTAAAAAAAATAAATATAGTGTGACTTCGAAAATCCGACTTTGAGACATCTGGCAACTTCAAAAATCCTGCATTAAAGTCATCTCTCCTGTCACTTATTTTACGCTTACAACTTATGGAAGAAAGAAATATAGCAATTGTTTACGAATTATAATTCCGAGATCGAAAGCGATGGATTAGCGAACAGCGAGCTCGTTAACACTGTGCTAAATAGAACTGCCGATAACGCTGGTAGCAGCTCAGAGAAATGGAGACTTGGTGCCAGCAAAGAAAAGATCTCACTGGAAAAATGCATGAATTTGACGGGAAACGTAATATCTGCTTTAGAGAAATAAGATTATATTTCCTGAATCAATATTTTTCACTTGTACAATAGAAGCTCTTTCATCCGGCATTTTATGGCTCGGCACATTCTGTAATCCGGCACACTTGCGCGCGTTTTTTTTCTTTCTTTTCTTTTCTTTTCTTTTCTACGATCTCTCTTGACTGAAGACTCTCTTGGTCGAAGAAATCAGTGACCTACTGATTATACAAAGTATTTTGTACCCACAAGAAGCCCAGATTCAATAGGTGGAATCGGATACAGAAGGAGCCGTGGCAGATGAATCTAAAGTCATGTGGAAACAGGCTTTTGATGCACTAGATACATTCATAAAATTTACCAAAAACAAAAGCTACAACTCTGCAGAACTCATAAATCTGTGTATAATCCGTAACGAGTTTTTGAAGAAGAAATCCGAATCGCGGAAGCAACGTGATATCAGAGACTTTTTATAATGTAATGTTCATATTAATTTTTTACCACATGTACAATGTAATGCACATATACAGTATATATTAAATAATTGGAATTTATTTTTGTATTCTACGTTTTTCTTTAATTCTCATAGTTGTTAGAATGAAGAAATACAGAACAGTATTTGTCAGATATTTATACAATTTGCACAGTTTGTGAATACAAAAAATGCATTGACGTTCGATAATCCAGCAAAATCGCTAGTTCGCCACGGCTGTGGCCCGAAAGTGCGGATTAAAGAGCTCTTACTGTATATCCAAGCAAGAAGACTGTTAACTCCTTGGGTACGGATTTATTTCAGCGCTGCCACTGACATTTTTCTTTTTAATTACCCACCACTTTCTCGAAACAAAAATCTTTCATAAATATTTAGATAACAGTTTGATGTAAATCTAGTATATTTTTTTCTTATTTAAATAGCGGTATGAATAAGATATAAAAATAGACGCCAATGGACAAATGCATGTCGAGTCTCAGTCGCCAAATGTACCCAAGGGGTTAAAGATCAGTCGGAAAAGTTGAAGCAAATAAAATTAACACGGTTGCTTTGGAAATTACACGAGAAGAACTAACATCACTGTTCATTAGATTTTTTTTTTTTTTTTTTGGTAACATAGGAAATATCAATTACGGGAAGACAAGACTGGGTGCAATCCTATGGAAAATATGCCAGTTTTAAGACCCGTAAACTATCCCTGCGATTTTGGTGAAATTTGAAATCGATATTCACTGGATTATGCTCAAGAGTTATGGCAGACAGTTTTTTCTGCGACAAAACTTTTCATTTTAGAGCAATGTCAATTTTTCAGAATTTTTCCATTACTCTCAAAATAAAATTCTGAAACTAATTAAAGATTTTAAAAACTGTCTGTCATATATAATCTTTACCAATATAAAAATTACCAAAATCGCTCGAGTACTTTATGACATAATGAGATTTTTACCTGAAAAGTGCGATTTTTCAGGAGAGACAAAAAACTTAGACACTTGTAACTTGTGTGGAGTTCTTGCGCAATTTTATCAAACACATGAATTAAAGTATATATAACCACTTGGATAAAATTTAGTTTCATGTAATAAATGAGGTAATGTTTTAACCCTTATTGGTTGTATGTCACTTCCCACGTGACTTCCGGACCAGCATGTCTCACACGAATATTATTTGGTTAGTACCACTTTTTTTATAAAAGAGACTTTTACTTGTACGTTGACAACATGTGCATACTATAAAATTTACTTTAAAAATATAGTGGTGTGAGTAGAATTTAAAAATAAAAATAAGTATAAAATGTTAGCGTAAAATTAATTTGAATGGGCGTGGCATCCGGGTCGGTGTATTCCCTTGCACTTTTACGATTATTTCTAATGGTCTGAAAAAAAGCCTACCAATGAATTCAGGAAAGTTCAAATAACTTTTTAAGACAGTAAAACAAAAATCAATATTTTCTCGCTTGAGTATTAATTAAATTATGGTACGGATCAACTGGGTATGAATTAAATGGCATCATTAAAAATATCGGAAGTACTTTAGATATTCTTTGAGAAATCCGAAATTTCCAAATATCCGACTTAGTCTCGGTACCGAATACCGGATTTTCGACATTATACTATATTATTAATTTGCAAATTTGATAAAGAAGAGGTAAAAAAAAAAAAACAGTATGTAATATATAAATTTCAGTTCAAAATTGAAAAGGTCAGTTTTGAGTTAAAAACGCTAAAGAGCAGTATTCGTTCAAAGTTAACGAATTAAATGTATTTTAGTGAATTACACCAACGGAATTCTTTTAGTATATTTCACTTACCAAATTAAACAACCTTTAAAAGATTATTGAAATAAAATATATTTAATAAATTGACTTAATAAAATAGTCCAATCTTGAACGCCAGATTCACCTTTGTTTATTATATAAAAAACATGGAAACATTTAAAATGCTTCATTTAAAACACATTACTACATAGGTGTGATAAAAAATATACAAATGTTTTCTAAAATTAAAAACACTAGATGTTAAAATGATGAAAAGCTACTCCGAGCGCTTTCGGCTAACCTTAAGCCTTTGTCAAGGAGAAGAGAATTGACTGATAAAAACACTCGACGCTCGATGTTCACTGCTACAGATTGACCGGAAACTCACTTCAGGAAGCCCGCAGGTGGTCGTATCCATTAAAATGAAGGAGGGGGAAGGTAGAGAAAGCTCAATCCTCCGAGAGACCGAACTCTCCAGTAATATTAAGTAAATTAAACCAGATACGCGGAATTTGGTATGATAATACGTCATTACAACAATTTTCTGCTTGCGTTAAAATTTCCAAAGACTCTAAAATAGCACAACTATTAAAATCAGAAGCCTGGATAATGACTTTTTGCTCTATTGAAAAGGATGTCTATATCTATAGTTTGAAACAGCCTTGAGAGGGCGGTAGCCGGTCTATTTTTATTAATATCCTGCATATGTTCTTTAATTCTTGTTTGGAATTTTCTTGTGGCCATACCAATGTAATTGAATATTTTATTTGTTTCTTTACTTCTGTATGGGATGATATAAACTCCTGACTTATTTTCCATACTAATAGGATCAACTCTTTTTTGTACAAGACTAGGGGGCTCTGCCCCCTACGAGCTACGCTCGTCAACCCCCGTTCAGGCACACCAAAATCCAAAAAGCACGCTAATTTGATCGGCTTTAAAAATATTGAATTAAAATTAAAAAAAACAGTAGCGATCTCTCTGTAAACGGGTTTCCATTCGTTTTTCTTGGATTGGGGATTTTTAAGACCAAATCTGCTGCTGTTAAGAGATACAATGGTGGTTTTCGTACTTAATTAAAAAAATAGTTAAACATTTGAAAATAAGCTAATGTAAAATGAATTAAGTAAACAGCGTCATTGTCTCCAGGTATTTTTTAACAGCGCTATAAGATAGTTCTTTTAAATAATTCATTTTAAATGTATCGTTTTAAATCTGACGTAATTTACACCAAAGTTTTATTTCTCTTATTAATATTCACGTGAAAATACTTTTGTTGTTAGAAGGAAATATTATTTGCGCTGTCTTCGAATTCACGATAATAGTTGAAAAGATTATCTCAAAATATCTCGCACAAATATATTTTTCAATTTAAATTGTATTGCTATATTTTTTTGCCATTTTAAATATGACGTAATTTCCTCAAATTACAAGTTATATCGCATAATAATGATTTTTTTAATTTTAAGATTTTGTTTCTCTTTTAAAATTCAAGTGCAAATATGGTTCGTCGCAGATGTCATATAGATGTCAATATTGGCGCAAATTTTTTCTGACGCTAATTTCATATACGCAACGGGTACTTAAGTGGTGCTAAAGTGTTGTCATTTTGCTTGATATCGTAACCCGGATGGGTACAGATGTCATATTCGCCCCATATTGGCGCGATTTTTTTCGGTTTCCAATTTGGCGAAAACATCAATAGCATAAACAACATAATCCGGGTTACCACATCAAGCAAAATAACGACACTTTGGCGCGGAAAAAAATTGCGCCAAAATGCTCGTATATGACATCTGTGCCTATGGTTCTTATGACGTAATTTTCCTGCTTTTAACATGTAATCATTTAATTCTAATTTTAAAGTTTTTTTTTTCTGTTTGTAATAGTCACGTGTAAATAAATTTTTAATTTGAAGTAAACATTATTGTTTGCGCTGTTTATGCAACTGGCAACAGTTTAAATTAATAACATTTTCTAAAATTTGTAAAAAACATCTCTCGAAATGCTGAAAATTTGAATTTAAAATTGAAATAAAACATCAAAAAATGAGTTAAATAAGAAAACTAAATGCAATTTGCACATCGGGAACTTATAACGTATAAAATGATCTAAAAATGATTAAATTCTCATGTATAGTTTTTGCTCCAATAAAACTTTTTTAATGGAACGATTTTGTCCAACTTTAGCATTAAATATCTCTTAAAATAATTCTTCGATTTGAAAACTGTCTGCATCAGCGTATTTATCAAACATTTCTCTATAATACCACCGATTTTCATATTTTTGTATGCAACAGTTTTTTTTTAAATATTAACGATGAAAGGCCATGCTTAAGCATTCAAATTGGATGTGGTCTACCGGGAATATCTACGCAGATGTTCATTGGTCCATTTCCAAATCAAAACTTTTTTTATATATAGAAGGATTAATTAATTTGGTGCTATCTCTAGCTATTAACGTTATACTATATTTCCTTAGGATGTATTTTAATTTTTCATATAAACGAGGAATGTAATCAACTGCTATAAATTTAACTTCATTTTTACTAATACACTCCATTTTAGCTGGTTCTGCGTGCTTAAACTTATAAATTAATTTATCAATAAACTTAGTGGAAAAACCATTACTATTAGCAATTGACTTAATTATTGTTATTAAGTCTACATTTGATCTTATTCAAATAATTAAAGATATAAAGCTTAATGACAATAGCATCTTAGCCAGCCTCGACATAATATCACTTTATCCTTCTATAGATGTACAAGAAGTGCAGGACTATATTATAAATTCGATCAATAACAATCAGGGATTTAGTGACAATATGAAAAGTACCGTTATATCTGGTTTAAACCTGATTACCAATAATAATGTGTTTGTGTTTAACAATATTTATTACAAACAGACAGAGGGGGGCCCCATGGGGTCACCAACTTCTGGTATGTTGGCCGAGTTAAAACTTAGACCTTTGGAGACCAAGATTATTTCAAATTCTGTTTTTAAACCAAGTTTATGGGTCAGGTTTGTAGACGACATATTAATTATATGGGATCATGGCCTTCCAGCACTTATGAATTTTCTTGAACATGCCAACAATAGTGACAATAGGATAAAATTCACTTTGGAATTAGAAATAAATAGAACGTTACCGTTTTTGGATGTTTCCCTCACTAGGAATGAACTAACTCATTGCATTGATAGGACAGTTTACAGAAAATCTTGTCGTTCAAACAATACAATTCCTTATAATAGCCACTCTCCATTTCATTATAAAGCTTCAGCTTACCGATTTTATATTAGACGTGCATTTGAAGTTTGCTCTGATACTCACCTGCAAGAAGAACTGGATAAAATTAAGTCAATTGCTAATATTAATGGTTTTACCACTAAGTTTATTGATAAATTAATTTATAAGTTTAAGCACGCAGAACCAGCTAAAATGGAGTGTATTAGTAAAAATGAAGTTAAATTTATAGCAGTTGATTACATTCCTCGTTTATATGAAAAATTAAAATACATCCTAAGGAAATATAGTATCTATATTATAAAGGACAAACATATCTGTGCGTAACGCATACGTCATTTTGCGAATGGCAACACTTTGAAATTTAAAATAAAATTTTGGTTTTGCAATTTTCTTTACTGCAAATTTTTAAACTTCTAACCGTCGCACATTTTAAATTGTTACACCTTTGTATGAGGAAAAAAATGCTCTTTTAAATGCAATTTGTTTGAAAGCTGTATCTCAATTTATTTTTGAGATATTAATTTTTTTGTAATTTTTAATACCATTTTTCTAATCGTGGCAACAAAAGAATCCCATTTCTATTGAAAGTCATTGAAAGTAAACGGAAAATAGTCGAAAATAGGAGATACTGTATATTTTGTTGCCATTTTCCCATAAAACCTGAAAAAAAATTTAAATTAAAATGCTTGCTATGTCAGCGATTTTTTTAATTTCTAAATATCGCGCATTTTCAATTTTTACGCCGTCAAATAGAGAAAAAAAAAATCTACTTTCAAATGCAATTTGTTTGAAAATTGTATCTTAATTGACTGAGTTATTATGGTTTTTAAAATAACTATCCGCCCGTGGCGACCAGTTTGGTCTCCCTTAAATGTATCCTAGGCATTGTATCAAGTTACTTTTATTCATAATTTAATTTACTTGCTCGATCCTTCGCCAAAGAGGAAGATTCTGATAGAGAAATCAAGAATTCGGTATTTTTATGTTAGTCGGGCACAGGTGATAAATCGCCAAACATTGTGCCCGTTTTTCATATTCCATGATTAAAATATAATCCTTTCACTGATTTTATTTAAAATGGATAGCTTTAATTTAAAACTGAAACGTTTAAAATTCATGACTTTCACTTAAAAAGAAAATCTTTAAAAAAGAAAAAGAATAAATAATACCGTAAACTATTTAATTTCAACATCAAAGCATTGTTTTAATTTACCCCTCGAAAAATAAAAAAATGTGCTGGCGAATTAAAAAATGCCATTGGCGAGAATTGCGCCCAGCTAACATTAAAGTACAAACTCTTTGTGATCATGGGAACTTTTATGTAGTTTTATTCGAAAAAAAATATTTTGATTAAATAGGTTGCCAGAAAGTACGTTGCCAAATTTCTTTCCTCACCATGGACCTTTTCTCTATTTCGCCAAGTACCTAGACTGGAAAAGTACCTTTATTTATTTATTTATTTATTGTACGTTAAATGAGATGAAGTCGTATGTTTGTTGTTCGATAAATAAATAAATAAATAAGTAAAAGACTGCAAGATGTCATATACGCACCACGTTGGCGCGATTTTTTTCTGACGCCAATGTCATATACGCACCGCGGTACTTAACTGGCGCCAAAATGTCGTTATTTTGCTTGATATAACCCGGATGTTGTTTATTTATTAATAAATTGTTTATTTACTTTTTTTTAATTATATAAATTGTTTTTTCTATAGTTATTAATTAAACTTTTTTTTTTATTTATTGTTATTCCCTTTTGAAAACTATTACCCAATAACCAATGAGATGCGTTTCATTCGGGGGTTGCCATTAAACAATTAGCAAATAATTGAGATTTCTGTGCGACGTGCGATAGCGTAATATATATATATAGAGAGAGATTTTCAAGCATGAATTATTTTTAAATGTATCTCTATCACATGTAGCTCGATTATGAAATATTAATCCGCTTGCCTTTAAAACAATGTAAAAATGTCAGCATTTGTTTCCGTCTGATGTCCCATAACAAAATTAAAACTTCCTCTATAGAAAAATAAATAAAATAATGTAAATTAGAAACAAATTTAACAAACATGGGATTGAACCACGCGCTTAAAGCACTGAAATGATCGGAAAGACTGCCTTAAGTCGCAAAATCTTGGGCTAAGAACTCCTGGCATGTGAAAGTAACGCTTTTAATAAATTTTAAAACTTTATTTGATTGCATAATTGATATTTTTCATATAAAAATTCTTTTTTTATGTTAGTGGACAATCTATAAAATATATATTACATGTAAAAAAAATAATAATTAGAGTTAAAAAAAAAAGAAAAAAAAAGAATTGTTTTTACCTATACTTTGTAACCCGATGAGCTCGGGTTCGATCCCCTAGTAACTTTAATAGCTAGAGATAGCACCAAATTAATTAATCTTGTACAAAAAAGAGTTGATCCTATTAGTATGGAAAATAAGTCAGGAGTTTATATCATCCCATACAGAAGTAAAGAAACAAATAAAATATTCAATTACATTGGTATGACCACAAGAAAATTCCAAACAAGAGTTAAAGAACATATGCAGGATATTAATAAAAATAGACCGGCTACCGCCCTCTCAAGGCTGTTTCAAACTAAAGATATTGACAGCCTTTTCAATAGAGCAAAAGTCATTATCCAGACTTCTGATTTTAATAGTTGTGCTATTTTAGAGTCTTTGGAAATTTTAACGCAAGCAGAAAATTGTTGTAATGACGTATTATCATACCAAATTCCGCGTATCTGGTTTAATTTACTTAATGTTACTGGAGAGTTCGGTCTCTCGGAGGATTGAGCTTTCTCTACCTTCCCCCTCCTTCATTTTAATGGATACGACCACCTGCGGGCTTCCTGAAGTGAGTTTCCGGTCAATCTGCAGCAGTGAACATCGAGCGTCGAGTGTTTTTATCAGTCAATTCTCTTCTCCTTGACAAAGGCTTAAGGTTAGCCGAAAGCGCTCGGAGTAGCTTTTTATCATTTTAACATCTAGTGTTTTTAATTTTAGAAAACATTTGTATATTTTTTATCACACTTATGTAGTAACGTGTTTTAAATGAAGCATTTTAAATGTTTCCATGTTTTTTATAAAATATATTTAACATGTGTTAATAATGAACTGAAAATGCATCACCATTTACCATAATGTTATTTGACTTTTTATTCCTTTGAGGGCAAGCAATAAGGTATCTATAATGTTGAATTCTCGCCGAAATAATCAAAAAATTTTATTTTAAAATAAGTAAAAGCATTTTTAGGGTTTCGTTCATCTGACGAAGCACTATTCGTCTCGCTCTTCTGTCTGTCTGTCTGTCTGTCCGTCTGTCCGTCACAGTGCCCGTTCTCAAAAACTATATATGTTGGAGACTTGAAATTTTGCATACTTATAGCTGAACACCTCGCATCAAACAACAAATCATAAAATTTTGAAAAAGTCTTTATATTTAACCCTCTGGGCCCCAACTTGTGTATTTTAATCTTTTTGCTCTAACTAAGCCCATAATTAAGTTGAAGACTTGAAATGTTACATACTTATAGCTGAACACCTCACATCAAACGACAAATCATAAAATTTTTAAAAAGTCTTATATTTAACCCTCTGGGCTCTAACTTGTGTATTTTAATCTTTTTGTTCTGACTGAGCCCCTAATTAAGTTTAAGACTTGAAATTTTGCATACTTATAGCTGAACACATCACATCAAACGTCAAATCATAAAATTTTGAAAAAGTCTTATATTTATCCCTCTGGGCTCTAACTTGTGTATTTTAAGCTTTTCTTTCTGAGCCCCTATTTAAGTTGAAGACTTGAAATTTTGCATACGTATAGCAGAACACTTGCGATCACACGAAAAATCATAAAATTTTTATGAAGTCTTATATTATTTACCCACCGTGCTCTAACTTGTGTATTTTAAGCAATTTTTCTAACCTCCCCCCATTGCAACCGGTGGGTACTTTTCTAACTTTTGCCGACACCACTTTGACCACTCTTTCATACTATGCACATAGCCTTACATATTTCAGTTCCACTTTCTACCTACGGATAGTTGTAAAATGGAGTTTCATTCGGATAGATGTTTGTGTAGAATAGAGTGCGCCCCCTGGTTGCGAAATGTGGAACTATCAGATTTCGCAAAGGGATAAAGTGTTTTGAAAGGAATATTAAACGAAACCCTCTGTGCAATCTGTGATCATACTTGCCCACTTGTTTCATATTTCGCCTCCAAATTAAAAATATAAAATTTTGTTAACATTTTCTGGTTTAAATTTTGTTTAAATTAGGTGGTATATAATATACCCACCGCCCTTGAAGGATTTAAAGGCCATTATTTTTAAACAGATTACCGTATTTTGATTAATAAATTCATTCACGCTGTTTGGTAGATAAAGGCTTTGCCCACATTTCGTTTGAATTGGTTCCGTATTTCGGACGTTATTACCATGACAAATTTTCAAAATATTTTCGCTTCTTGAAATTTCTTAGAAGTCTGGCACTATTATTTCTCAGAAATTTTCAATCGCAAAATACACAATATGAACTTTAAAAAGCTCACTCTTTTAATTAAAAGGCTGCAAAATAATAATAATATAGATGTTACAACTGAAACAAGTCGGATGTGGCAATCCCAAAACTTTCTTTTATCTCATACATGCTAATACTTCCTGAAAAATGCAGCATAGTAGCGCCGCCGGTTAGATGATTTACACCAAAATCTAGTCAACAACAACTTATGTCAACTTCGAACTGAATCTGAAGCTTGATGAAAATCCGTACATTAGTTTTTGAGATAGAGCTATCTCCAAGATCAGAAAAAATTCTGCATAAGAGCGCCACCTGTTAGGAGATTTACACCAAAAACTAATTAGAAACAATTTATACCAGAGACTAACTAAATCAGAAACTGGATGAAAATTCATGCATCAGTTCTTCAGATATTGCGGAAATCGTGAAAAATGCAGCATAGCAGCACCACCTTTCGGGCTATTTACAACAAAAATTAAACAACTTTCATTTATATTATAGACTAACTGAATTTGAAGTTTAGTGAAAATTCGTGCAATAGTTCTTGAGATAGAGTTATTGTGACAACCATGAGTAATGCAGCATAACAGCAGCACCTGTTGGGCGGTTTACACAAAAACGTAAACAGCACAAATTCTTGTCAAGGACTAACGGAATCTGAAGTTTTATGAAAATACGTGCATTAGTTCTTGAGATATAGCTGTTGAGAAAAAAGCGAAAAATGCAGCATAGAAGAGCCACCTTTTCGGCGATTTACACCTAAAAGTAATCAGCACCAGTTTATATCAGTGTCTAACTGAATCTAAAGTTTTGTGAAAATTGTGCCTTAGCTTTTGAAATAGAGCGCCCAAAAAATTTTCGTCATTTACAGACAGAGTGAGAGACATTTTCTAAAAAACCACCAAATCCTGTTTAGGACCTTCTAAAACACATAAATCCATCGAACAAAAGATGTCGAAATTTTTCACGAATTCAACACTTTCTTCTTGTAAAGATAGAAGAAAGTAAAAATATATATTTTATTTATAATTTCTTAGTATTTTCAGTCTACAATTCCCGCGACCAAATAATATATTTTTTATTAATTGCTGTTCGATTTATACAAACATGTCACTTCCTTTGAAATGGCTGATTCTATAACTATTAAGGTTGCAATTAGTTTTATGATTTTATTTTATTTAAAAATTTTCTGTTTAATAAAAAAAAAAATCGTAGAATTTCTAACCACCGTATTTGGACACAGATTTATTTATTTATTTATTTATTTATTCATTTATTTATTTATTTATTATTATTATTATTATTATTATTATTATTATTATTATTATTATTATTATTATTATTATTTTTGCTATTAAATATGATGAAAAAAAAATTCCAAATTGCAAAATAAATATTCAAAATTATTTATATATAATGTATTTTACCCTTTTAAAAATTGGAAAGAACTGTACGTGTACATGATCATGAGTTTTCCATGATTGGAGATTGATCGAAAATTCGGTTTGGTTTTCGGTCCAAAATCTGAGTTACGCCGAAATTTCGTTTTCGTCGAAAATTCAGCCGGAAGAAAATTACATGTCATCCAAAAATCTCGATTTCGTCCTTTGGGAATTTTCAACATTACTAATTAATTTGACCTGCATCGGCTCAAATGAGACACGCTTTATTTATTGCTATGCACTTCATTGTTTATAATTATCAGTCATGTTGTAAATTATAAAGCAAGAAATGCATATACAACAAAACTTTGAGGACGCTTATTCGCGTTCTCATTAAAGGCTGCAGACTTAACTGTAATAGAAATTTTTTACTCTGATCAACACAAGCGTATCGAATACTACTCTTTGAGAAAGTTCTAGTATAACAGATGATTATTTAAAAAAACTTTATAAAACATAAATTGAGGCATGTATACCTAAACATTTTTAATTAGAAAGTCATTCTATGTTCTTGATTAATTAATTACATTTTATTTTATATGAAAATAAAAGTTTTGGTTAGAGGAACAGGGAGTCAACTTTTCCGCAAATACAATCACATGTATAATTAATTAATAATTATGTATATTTATGTATGTATTAATCGCTTTCAAAAACCTTTTGGACATTTTCGTTTTCGGCCGAAAATGGGAAGATTACAATATTCGGTTTCAGTTATGTTTTCGGTCTTAAAATTGCTTTTG
This sequence comes from Maratus speciosus, assembly GCA_963932465.1. Lineage (NCBI taxonomy): Eukaryota > Metazoa > Arthropoda > Arachnida > Araneae > Salticidae > Maratus > Maratus speciosus. The sequence continues at coordinate 22,935,701 of OZ010790.1, read as the reverse complement.
TCAATCCTTATACGTTACTCATACATGGAAATGAAGAGATTGCAATTGGTCGATTTTTAAAGAAATCAACCCTATGCGATTCTTGATATCATGAAGAGAATAAGCCGTTAAGGGATTTATTCCTTTTCCATACAAAGTAAGCTAGAGTAGCTGGGTGAACAGTGAAGAGAACATGGAAGAGAACAGTGCGAGACAGCCATTCGTGGGCATAAAATGGAGGGAGGATACACGAGTAACAATGCGCAATACGGAAAGAAAAGACGAAATAAAATTTGCAAGTCGGATTTAATTCATTGAAACGATGGATAGAACATGAAAAAATGGTTTAGGGCCACAATTTGATTACATGTAAATTTTAAAAAAGTACTTTTTAGGAATGATGCAAGGTATTCAATATGGCGTGTGGTTCCTCAAATAGATAAAACTGCCGCACACCTGTTTCCATGGATTCGATGACATTATCGATAAGGCTTTGGGTTTTGTTCCACTTCTCCAATATTGCATTTTCTAAGTCCCGGACAATAAAAAGAGGCCATAGTCTCGCTGCAATGCGACGTGTGAGTGTGTCTCAAACATGCTCTATTGGATTCAGGTCAGGCAAGTATGTTGGCTATTCCATACTCTGTATCGTTTCAGCTTTAAGCATCTTCTCCACAAGAGGAACCGTATGTGTTCTCGCATTATCATGCATAAAAAAAGATCACCAATTCTTGCAGCGTAAAGTATGCCATAAGGTCTCAGTAACTTTGGGCTGTCAAAATGCCATTCCGAATTATATGCAGGTCCATAAGTGCACCTATGTTGATTCCAGCCCGTACCATCAACCCACATCATCTGTAATGTGATTTTTCACGAACGAGTGTTGGATTTTTTCGAATGCCCCCTTCCCTCAATAACAAAACATGTCGGATGTCACATCCAGGCTGAATCGGGAATCGTCCGTAAACAGCATTTGAATTCAACCAGGTTGGCTCTAATCTCTGTGCTCAGTTGTCCACATTCTTTGGTCCGCACAGTTGCTTGAGGTCAACGGAATACAGACTATTGGCTTACATGCATAGAGACCGCTCTGATGAACCCTATTTCAGACTGTTTGGCTAGACACCCTTTCGTCCTGTGGCCAAGAACAACTGTGTTTGCAGCTGAGTAGCATTGCCTGTTCCATATCGAAGAGCTGTTAACAGGATATATCAGTCATCGGTTTTTGTGATAGCACATGACAGCCTTGCCCTAGTTACATCTAACATTCCCCGTGTCTTGGAATTGATTCCACAGTTTTGCATTGACATTTCTTGCGACTCCAACAGCGTATGCTTAAAGTTTCAGTTTTTTGTCGTTGTTAGAAGAGATATAGCAGTGTAAATGACATCTAAAAATTTCCAAAACTATACGCAGAAACGTCGAGATACTCTCCTTCGAAAGGTTATTAAAGCACACTACAACAAGAAATTATTTTATAGAAAAACTAGCAAACCCCGCGGCTTTGCTCGCGTAATATTTGAAATATGCCAAGTGATATTTATATGTCTGATTTTTATTAAAAGGTACTAACTAAATTTTTATTTTATTAAAAGGTAATATTTTATTTCATTAAAAGGTTTTTTTTTTTTTTATTATTAAAAGGTACATATTACTTTTAGGAATAATTCAAAAATTACTATTTAAAACACAGTTTGATTAAACATCATTATTACACTGCATTAGGCAGAAATGAGACTTAAATTAATAAAACGAAATAAAACTAAATAAATGATAATTTAGAAAATATTTTGAAACTTTTATGCTCAATTAATACGCTCATTTCAGTATTCATTTGAAGTTTTGAATTTTTTAGAAACCCTCTTCTTGCATCTTAAAATTAATCATCATGTCAAATTCCAAGTCCTACCACCTCTCTCAACATAAAGGGATATGTTGAAATAGGAACTGTCACGATTAATTTGCCAACATTAACTTTGCAATCGGTTTGTTATTTCCTAATATTCCACAGAAAGGTAATTTAAAAAGCTTTTAAAGGCCTTTTTTAGAACGTTTGTTATTCCTGTGAACCCCAGGTGGTAGAATCGCCCGGCATAAAATATAGCCTGTGTAGGATCAGAGACTGTTTCGCAACTATTACTTTTATAATCGGTTTATATTCCCTGAAATTGCATAGAATCGTAATTTAGAACTTTTTTTGAATCTCGATTTTCACACCTCCGCTTCGCTTCACCCCTTTTTAATTCGAATTTATTTTCGAGGTTCTTTCGAGGGCATTTATATTTTAGAAGTAACTACCATTCCATATTTAAAGTTTCTAGCTTTTTCCGTATCACAGAAATCGAAATTTAGAAAGTTTTTAGCACCTGCAACCCTGTGGTGGTAGTGGAAGAGACATAAAATATAGCTTATGTTTGAGCAGGTTCTATCACCAACAATTTGTTATCATTATTTTTTTAATCGGTTTGGTAATTTATAAGTTTGCTTAAAAATTGTAATTTATAACGCTTTTCACTCACTTCATCTTTTTAAGTTTGGAATTTTCTTTCGACTATTCTTAGAAAGCAGTTGCATCTTGTAAGTAAATACCATTCCATACTTCAAGGTGTTAGACCCTTTAGTTGTGCAAAAAACGCAAATTAGAACATGTTTTGCTTTTGCAACCCTCAGATGGTAGTGACAGCAACATAAAATATAACCTATGTTATAGCAGGGACTGTCACCATTGATTTGCAACCATTACTTTTGAAATAGCTTTGGTATTTTCTTAGATTGAGCAGAAATCGCAATTTAGAACGTTTTTAGGACGCTTTTCGCGCATTTTCACCCCTTTTTAAATTTCTAATTTTTTCGAAACTGTTCTTAAAGATCATTTATATCTAATAAATATGTACCTTGCCCAATTTTAAGTTGCTAGCCCCTACCGATCACAAAAATCGAAATTTAGAACGCTTTTTTGCTCCTGCAACGTCTTGGTGATAGTAATACCGACATAAAATAGCGTCTATGTTAGAGCAGAGGCTGTCAGCATCAATTTCCTACCATTACGTTTCCAATCAGGTTCAATCTTCCTGAGATATTGCCGACAAATCCGCATTTAGAACGTTTTTAGAACGCTTTTTGCGCATTTTGCTCCTGCATTTCCTCTGGGGTAGTGGAAACAGATATAAAATATAGCCTATCTTGGAGCAAGATCTGTCACCATCATATTTGAAATCGAATCAGTACTTCCTAAGATTGAATAGAAATCGCAATAGAACGTCTTTTACAACGCTTTTTGCGTATTTTGACACCTTTTTAAATTTCGATTTTTTTTAGGAAATGTCCTTAGAGATCATTGATATCTTATAACTAACTACCATTCCAAATTTCACGATTCTATACCCTTCCGTAACGCAAAAGCCGCAATTTAGAACGTTTTTCTCCTGCACCCCGTTTGGGGTAGTGGCACCGACATAAAACATCGCCTATGTTGGAGCAAGCGTTGTCATCATCATTTTACACCAATATTTTTTTAATCGGTTTGGTATTTCCTGAGATTGTGTAGAAACTACCATTTAGAACGTTTTTAGAACGTTTTTCGCGCATTTTCATCCCTTTTAAATTTCGAATTATTTAAGAACTGTTCTTAGACATCATTTATGTCTTATTAGTAGCTAATATTTCAAATTATTTCTAGGCCCTTCAGTAACGCCAAAATCGCATTTTTAGAACGTTTTTTGCTCCTACATGCCCTTTGTGGTAGTGGCACCGACATAAAACATAGCCTATCTTGGAGCAAGCGTTGTCACCATCATTTTCACGCCAATATTTTTTAAATCGGTTTGGTATTTTCTGAAATTGTGTAGAAACTACCATTTAGAACGTTTTTTTGAACGCTTTTTGGGCATTTTCATCCCTTTTAAATTTCGAATTGCTTAAGAACTCTTCTTAGACATCATTTATATCTTATAAGTAACTAATATTCTAAATTTCATATTTCTAGGCCCTTCAGTAACGCCAAAATCGCATTTTTAGAAAGTTTTTTGCTCCTGCACCCCCTTTGGGGTAGTGGCACCGACATAAAACATAGCCTATCTTGGAGCAAGCGTTGTCGCCATCATTTTGACACCAATATTTTTTAAATCGGTTTGGTATTTCCTGAGATTGTGTAGAAACTACCATTTAGAACGTTTTTTAGAACGCTTTTCGCGCATTTTCACCCCTTTTAAATTTCGAATTGTTTAAGAACTGTTCTTAGGCATCATTTATATCTTATTAGTAGCTAATATTCAAAATTTCATATTTCTAGGCCCTTCAGTAGCGCTAAAATTGCATTTTTAGAACGTTTTTTGCTCCTACAGCACCTTTGGGGTAGTGGCACCGACATAAAACATAGCCTACCTTGGAGCAAGCGTTGTCACCATCATTTTGACACCAATATTTTTTAAATTGGTTTGGTATTTCCCGAGATTGTGTAGAAACTACCATTTAGAACGTTTTTTAGAACGCTTTTTGTGCATTTTCACCCCTTTTAAATTTCGAATTGTTTATGAACTGTTCTTAGACATCATTTATATCTTATAAGTAACTAATATTCAAAATTTCATATTTCTAGGCCCTTCAGTAAAGCTAAAATCGCATTTTTAGAACGTTTTTTGCTTCTACACCCCCTTTGGGGTAGTGGCATCGACATAAGATATAGCCTATGTTCTAAGTTGGACGAACACCATCATTTTGATACCATTACTTTTGGAATCGGTTCGGTAGTTCCAGAGCTTACCTCCGACAAATAAACAATTTTTTCCTCTTTATAATAGGAGTATAGATAGGCTCGCAATATATTTATTCAATCAAAAATACAGTTTATCTTATACTAATCCGTATCCAGATTTTGTTCGTAACATTAACTATAACTGAGGTATACTAATTTCAAATGCTAAAAGGTGTAAATTAAAACTTTAAAACGGATAAAAATTGTTTATTTTGACTGTTGACATGTTTCGACTTTCCCCATGTCATTTTAAAAACAAATAAATAAACTATTCTAAATTTGCGCCGTCTGCGGAACGCCATAATTCAGTTTTACACGTATTCTTTCACATTATGCACGTTATTTTTTATTTTACTTGGATATTTATTTTATTTTTATTGTCGTAACCATTGAGTAGCTCGAGTCATAATTTTGGTAAGTGAAATGATGCTGCATCGTTACATTTTGATTTTTTGCGTGTTCATAGACCGTGCAAATTTAGAATAGTTTTATTTATTTGTTTCGAAAATGACTCGATCAGAGTCGAAACATGACAACTGTCAAAATAAACGTATTTTTACTGGTTTTAAAGTTTTAATTCACATATTTTAGCATTTGAAATTAGTATATTATTGCAAGTTGTTAATTTGCTACACATTTATATAACTAAGTTATTTTAACGAAAATTTTAGAACAGTTACTTTTTTTGTGTGTGTAAAATAAAACTATATCACTTGCATTGGTGGAAACTGATCATTATTTACATCCAAACACTACTCATAATCGACACGACGTGTTTCGGAATGTACAGTCGTTAAAAAAAATAAAGACCTCCTACTAACTCTGCAATTCAATACAATAGAAGAAATTTGCAGGTATCAAACGATTGGAAATAAAGTCTACTTTTAAATGATGTATATAAAATTTGTTTAGAGAGACATCTACGAATCAAAGCCAGGCCAAGCTTTATTTTTTTCAATGGCAGCACACAATTTTGACAGTATATTTTAATTCGTCGGATCAAACTATGCCTAGAAACGAAATTTCAAGTCACTTGGATGATACATTTTTGAATTAAAAGCATCCAAAATTTAGAGTTTCAAATGTTAAATTATATTTTCATATTTTTATTAATATCTCCTGATATTATAATCCTTATGTGATAATTTTTATGTGGTTATAATACTAAAAATTCCAAACATAAATACATCGAATTTGTAATTTTAAAAGCTTTATAATATGAGTTAGGAATTATGAAATTAATATTAAAAGAATATATGACTTGAAGCCAATAATTTTTTTTTAATTTATATATACAGTCGACGCTCGTTATAATGACCTCTCACGTCGTAAAGATGAAGGCCGTTATAATTTAAGGTCGCTATAACGAAAGGGAGTGAAAAAACTCTAATCATGTGCATGGACGTTAAGGTTTCAAAAGAAATTTTATAATGTAACATTATTACTGAATTCTGTTTACTGTCGTATTAAATAAACATTGACAATGAATAATTATAAAAATCAATTTAAGCGAATGATTACGTATTACTAAAATAAAATTTAATGTAAATGTTAAATCACACACACACACACACAAAAATAGTTACTTACGCATTAACATTTATTTTCTACAAAAATACGAGTACTCGTGCAAAAATGTACTCGTAATTCGAAATAGTTGTTCATTTTTTGTGCATTTGATATTTTCTTTAAACATCCTGTATCATTTTCCATCTCAGTTAGAGATGATAAGTAATTTTGTGTGTTTTCTTGTCTTTAAAAAAATGTTTTAAAGTGTCATTTTATAACATCTTACAACAGGCATCAACGCGCAATGAGCAATGAGTTCTCGGCAATGAGCTCTTGGGAAAGAATTTTTTTTGGGGGAAAAAAATCTGGAGGAAAGATTAATCCGGTCGCTGTATTGGAAAATGAGCTGCTGGCCGGACGTTATATTGGATATAAAAATAACATACCATTAAGGGAATATATTTTGGGACATTTTGCATCGGTCGTTATAATGAAACGGTCGCTATAATAGGCGGTCGTTATAACGAGCGTCGACTGCATTATGTCCTGTTTTATGCGAAATCTCAATTTCAAATTTTTTTTCGATGTAGATTTTGAATTATGATTTAAAAACGTCAAAATATTTTTAAAAGTCTATGGTCGTCTATGATGTGTATGATGAAAGCACAATTTGAAAAAAATATTTTACACATATTAAGCGAGTGAACTGGCCATATTGGTAAGAGATATTACATTAATAGAAGTGACACAGTCATTCTGTACCATTTCAGCAGTCGAGTAAAGAACTTCAATTTGGATACAACCCTTAAAATAGGCTCATTTGGAAATAATTAATTTCTCTGAAATTAATCAAACGAATTTCATGAAAATTTGTATTTAAGCATATTGAAGGGCGTAGAATTTATTTAATGTGTCACACTTGGAAATTGCCATTAAAAAAAAAATTGGTCTGGTTTTCATATGTAGATGGCCTCCTAAGCAAATTTTATATGCAACCTTTAAAAGTGCGCTTTATTTCCAATCGTTTAGTATCAGTAATTTTTATCTACAATATTTTGTTGCAGAGTTAGAACATAGTAATTGGATCAGTGTCAATGACTGTACTTCACATTACAGTCGTTGACACTGACCGAATTACTGTGTTCTTCCAATGCCTTTCGCAATGTCATCTTATGTCACCCAAAGCAATTTACGTCTGCTGAAATTTTCTTTAAAATGCGTTTATTAGTATTAAATTAATTAATTTGGGTTTGGATTGGAATGAGAAATCCCGTATTTTTGTCTGAATAAATGAAATCTGTGGCACTAGAATCCTAGAAATGTGTATTACAGCCACATAAAATTTTACGTGGAGTTCCGAGACACATTGTCTTAGTCACAAAACTATTTAATTGGTTATACATGAAGTCTCAGCATTTTCCATTGTTATAGTATCGTGTCGTCATTGCGCTTTTCATTATTTTTCATAGATATTCCAGTCATCACAAAGGATCGACTGGACAGCTTGACTATTATAACATAAATTGTATTCCTCAACTTACTCCTTAACATTAAATAGTGTAAAATATTAATATTCTATTTTTTCCGGTATAGGAAGATTTTTTTGTCATTGTTTTTTTAATTCCAATATGAATGACTATTTTGCAATCGAATTACTTTTTCAGTAGTGTAATAAGTGTTGTAAAATACTCCTTTTATTTTATTTATGTAGTCTATCGATTCGTATATCTCTTTTCTTTTCTGCCGCTAGAAGGCCTATCGTGTTTCCATGGAAATAGGTTTTGATAATATATACACATTCTAAGATGTTCGATGATGTTCTTTGTAGTTGAGTGTTGATTGTGTTTTGTAATAGTGATGTCTGTCGTTTTGTCCAGATAAATGTATATATTATGTGAAAGGTGTTGATGCATTATTTATTTGATGGTCATGTCTTCATTTACTACAAGCCAAACCTGCGCTACTGAGAAAAGTAAGCATGAACTTTATTTGTTTAAACAAGTATAATATATAATCTGTTACTGTTTATATTAAAAAGAAAGTTCACCAACTGCTTACAATAAGAACTTTTTAATTTAAACAAAATCATATGAACTATAATGTAAAATTCTGTTTTTATATTACAGAAATGTTACATGTACAACAATTACTTAGATTTGTGAAGTGTTGCCATTTGCGATTATTTTGTATACTTTTATTTCAAAACAATAATCTTCGTGAAGGATTTCTACTAATCATCTAAGCAGATTATTATTTTTTTGAAACAGTTCTCGGGGGAAAAAAAAAATACTTCCCGGTGGCAGCCCTGGATGAGCATTTTTTACTTCTATTTCCATCCCTAAATTTAGTTTTAAACACAAAATTTATGAAGTCTTCCTCATACATTATTTTCTTTTATCATAAAATCCAAAGATTAATCGGAATCTGAATAGAAATATTTGCATGGTTCATGCATTAAAGGGGACTTGATGCACTTTGAACATTTTTTATAAAACTGTACAAGGTGTTTCACTACCAGACCGACAAACTTTCAGGACATGTAGGGGTAACTGAAACGACTCTGAATGACATAGCAATGCAGAGCCGGAAATGCAAGCCTAAAAGATAGGTGGGTTTTTAGGGGCTGAATCATAGTGATAGAAAATTGACATTTAAAGACCGTAAGCTTAAAATAAGTCATGACTTTCCTGATAATGAGGTTGTGCGATGTTTCGTAATGTGTGAATTAAACATTTGTAACCCAGAATCCCGAATGTTTTGAAATACGCCGGGCGTGTTTCGGACGTTTGCGGTAGCAACGAAGATGCGCCATTACAAAATGCCCCTTTACCCCAAACTTTCAAAACTGTAGATGGTAAGAACAAGACACGTAGGCGTAAAACTTCAGGGAACACCATTACCAGGAAAGTCATGGATTGTTTTAAGCTTATGTCCTCTAAATGTCAATTTCCTATCACTAACAAGGGAACCACTTTTGGTGTTGCTCGCACCTAGCATTGAGACATGGTGCATTTTAAAGCCCTATATTATGAAGTTTGAGAATCGATAAAATTTTTCTGTTAAAATAATATTTCTTGATTATACAGCAGCATAACTTTCTGAAAATGATATTTTCGAGACAACTTTTCGAACTATTAACATTGTATTTTTTTAAAGAAAAGCATTTAAAAATAAAAATTAGTTAATAATAAGTATAAAATATTGAAAAAAGTTTGAAAATTCCTTAAAAAACCCACGAATTTGATTTTCAAAAATTGCAACTTTATATTCATATTTTTGGCGGGGAAACGGTTGGCGTTTATTTTCAGAAGTAGAGCTTTCCGGCAACCCTAGCCAAATGTCGTACCTGAATTTGTAATAGGTAGAATTTGCAATGTCGGACCTATTTCGCCACAGTAATTTTTTCTAAATTGTGTAAAAACATTAATTTACTTTACGATTACTTTTACCGAAGGACCATTTAATACAGCAACATTTCATTTTGAACATTCGAAACTATATTTCATTCGATTTCAAAAGAAAATATTTTGCTTATTTTGTATTTCACTAAAAAATAGTTTCAATGATCTTCGAAGCTTTTATAGAATTATATTTATTACTTATATATTTATCGTCTGCATAGAAAAAAAATATAAAAACCTAATATTTGTTTCTTATGCTATCAATTATAAAAAAAGAAAAATCGCAATCTAATATAATTCTTGTAATATGTTCTGTATATTTTCTCTTTGGATAAAGCGGGCGGAAAAATTATAGCGCCATATTTGGCGACTTAACTCACTTTTGGCGTGAAATAAACAAATAAATATGTAATAATAAAAAATGAAAAGTATAAAAAAGTACATAAAATATTATTTTAACAGAGAAATTTTTTCGGTTCTCTAACTTTTATGTATAGGGCTACAAAACGCACCAGGTCTCGATGCTAGGTGCGAGCAACACCAAAAGTGGTTCCATTGTAAGATTCAGACCCTTGCAACCACTCTATCGCTTTATGATTGCATTTCCGACCCTGCATTGCTATGTGATTCCGAGTCCTCTCTATGCCCTCGACACCTCCTGCAAGATTGTCGGCCTGGTAGTGAAACACCCTGTATATAAAAATCACTTGAAAATATCAAACTGTTTTAATATTTGCTTAAAGTGATAAAAATACATTTAAAGGGCAAAAAAAAACCTTTATTTCGTCTAAATTTCCAACTCGGCGAAAAATGTCCGGACCAGGATTCGTACCAGGAATCTCCTGGCTGAAGCCGCCAGTGCTCTACCATCTGAGCTATCCCGGACGAATCTGGTGGAACTTTTTCACCCAGCTAACCTTAATGATTATAGCATCTGGTCTGAAACCTTTTTCAGCTCAACAGAATAAATCACAGGTAATGGAACTCCAGAAATCGCTGGATGCGTAATTACACTAGATTAATTTTAACATAAATATTCTAATTGGTAAATAAATCATATTAGATGTAAATTTCCAACTGGGAGAAAAATGTCCGGACCAGGATTCGAACCAGGAATCTCCTGTCTGAAGCCGCCAATACTCTAAGTTAGCTGGGTGAAAACGTTCCACCAGATTCGTCCGGTTGGTTGATTTTTGACGGCCAATTATCTGCACGAGGGATATAGGCCCAGGGGAGGAGTGCCCTTCGTGGGGGTCTTTCTAAGGGAACCTAACCCGTATTTACGCATGGAAATCCATGGCTCGAAGAAAACCACGAAAACTCCGAACGATTAGGCCGACGGGCGCGATTGGGTTCGAACCCAACACCTCCCGTCTACCAGCTTCGAGAGCAGAACCTCTCAGACACTGGTGGGGCCCAGATTCGTCCGGGATAGCTCAGATGGTAGAGCACTGGCGACTTCAGCCAGGAGATCCCTGGTTCGAATCCTGGTCCGGACATTTTTCGTTCAGTTGGAAATTTACACCTAATATGATTTATTTACCAATTAGAATAATTGTGTTAAAATTAATCTAGAATACCTTTATTGACATAGATTCGACATGTTTCATTGCTCAGACGGCAACATTTTCAAGAATTAATATGATACAAATATCTAATATCATATAGATTAATAATACCGTATATACTCGCGTATAAGTCGAGGAATTTCTAACAATTTTCGGTAAGCAAATTTGGGGGGCCGACTTATACGCGAGTCAGTTAAAAAAGAAAAACCAAAAACTTCGAATACTGCAAAGTTATGGCTTTTTATGTGTATTTATAAAAAAATAATACATAAAATATATAAATAATAATAATTTATCATTTAAAAACATTTCAATGATTTGTTTTTGTTTACTTATTACGTTTTTGCATTGGCAAGTGAAACTTTGGTTTGATTTTGTTCAAAATTGAAGTAAAAAGTTAGGGGGTCGACTTATACGCGGGTTTCGATTTTTTCCAGAATTTGCATTCGAAAGTTAGGGAGTCGACTTATACGCGAGTATATACGGTAATAAAAATTTAAATTGTTTGATTTTTTTCCTATGTATTTTATAAACCTTTAAGGCCTAGCCTACACAATTCTCTAGGTGATCCTCAAGAAAAGGAAAAAGCATTTTCTTCTTTTTGTACGATTTAAAGTCGAGCCTGCACCCACACAAATGTATGATCCTCCCTTGAAATAGCCTCACATAGTTTTTTTTTTCCCAATCAAATATGATCCTATTAATTAGGGAAAACCACCGAAACTTTTATTTCTACCAAAAATCTCCCGGTCTTAACACTAGAACCGCCACAGTGGTCATTTTGACCGGTAAAAAATGAAAATATTTCCATTCGAACCAGAATTTATTTTTTTTAAAATAATTTAAATATATACCACGGAAAAATAAGTTAAATATATATATGCTAAATAGTTTTAAATAAAAATTCTGGTGTAAAATATTTTTATAACACTTTAGTAAATTTTCCGGCGGTTCTAGTGTTAAAGGGATAGTGTCTTTCAGGCTTATTATTAAAACTAAACGTACGTGAAATTTTTCTCATCTTTTATAAAAAATATTTCATACCAAAAATTTTATTTTAAACTATGTAAATTTACATTTAGCTTCTTTAAATCAGATTTATGTTCAGTTTATTTATAAAAAAAAATTATGTTTACTGCCTTGGTTTATTTATAAAGTTAATTATATTTTCTTTCGGTTGTTATAAAAAATGGCAACAAAAATATATAATTAATATTTTACAACTATTTTCCTTTAGTTTCTACAGAAATGGAATACTTCAGTTGCCAATATTAAGCAAATGGCTGCAAAAACTACAAAAAAATTATTATTTAAAAAATAAATGGAGATGAAGTTTTCAAACAAATTGCTTTTAAAAGTACTTTTTTTTTCAATACGACGGTATAAAAATTAAAAATGTGCGATGCTTAGAAGTTTAAAAAATTGCTATAGAGTATTTAATCGCACAGCTTTGTTTTACGACTGCCTTCCGTAACGTAACATTATTTTTTGGAGACGACACAAAATAAGCTCGAAGAAAGAAATAGCATACCATATCGGGGGCTAATAAATAAAATGTCATGCCATATGTAAAAATGCAGTAAAAACGACTATTTACTTAATATTTCGTTTTTAAAAAATAAACTATTTATACTACTGAAAATACAATTCTAAATTTTACTAATTGAAAAGTATATATTGATGTGACCATGCTGATACAATTAAGAAACACAGACCGAGAAAAATGAATGTAACCCTTAAATGCACGATTTTTTTATTTTGTTTCGAAAAACTAATATATGGTTCGCTGAAAGTTTATTACAAAGGAAAAATAATGAAAAAAAATCAGAGATACATTTTTCATATAATACGTCAATCTTTTCTTCTGTTGCACATTTGCAACACAAGTAAAAACAACTGTCGTGTGGCTATTTTACGCTAAAATATTGCAAATTAGTAAACATTTTGATAAACATGTCGCCAAATACCTTATTTTATATAATTATTCATTTTATAAAACTTAACTTTTAACCCTTTATATCGTTCTAGGAATTACGTAGTTCAAAGAATCTGACTATACACCAGAAAGTTTCAATGGCAAATTTCGCTTTATTTAAATGCGGAGTGTCTGTTATTAATTAAAGCAAATATTGCTACTTTAATTTTTTTCAAAATACTGTTGTTTGCATATATGCAAAGCTGCGCACTAAAGGGTTAAAGATCGCAACTCTGAATCATTCAAAAGAAAATGAATGTGTTTCTTTGGATGTGGGACCTTTTTCAAATATTTTACATTTCGGATCTTTGACACTAAATATACCAATAACCAGTCATTTGACCGGTACCAAATGAAAATATTTTGATGCGAACGATAAGTTTCTTCAGAAAGTAAATAAAACATAAATTTTGCAGATAAAAGCAAAATATATACGTTAAACAGTTTTAGATAACAATTCTGGTGTGAATTTTTTATAAAACATGAGTAAAATGTCCGGTATGTTTAGTGTTAACAAGTTGACTACGTAGAAGCGGATCCAGTCTAGACATTCATTAGCGAGATGCAGCGGTAGTATAGTCACGTCCTGTCCAGACTTGCATAAAAATGGTCTGCAGGGACCGGAATTTCCGACTAGGCCAATTTTTATTTTCATGGTTAGCGGCCCGGCCCAGTCCATGCAGAGATAAATGAAATCAGACCTGACTTAATTTCAACAGAAAGTACCGATTTTTCTTATCATGCAATTTAGATGTTTTAGAATACTGCATACATGTTTATGGGAAAATTTAACATTATAAATTACTATATGTTCGCAAGCCACAGAGTACAGAATAGCATCAGTACCCGCCCGCTATGTGGTCCCAGTATGTAGAAAGAAAATATAAGCCTGATCCTGGCCCGTCCCTACTAACTAAACTAAACTCTGTGGCTATACAATCCAAGAAGGATCAGGGTCGACAGTGCCCATCTCTGTTTTCTTGACACCGGGCCCCGAGGTGCTATGCAGCATGCGTCCCGGCCAGGTGGTCGGCCTAACGCGAGACCCTCGGTGTTAAGTTCCCAAGCAAGCTTGGTATTCATTTTATTGACCCCAAAGGGATAACAGTTTGAGTGAACCTTGCCCAGTCGGGAATGGAACTCTCGACCAGCGGTGCGGCAGTTAGGTGCTCTGACCACTACATCACTGGCCTTCTGGGTCCGTCCTTACTCTGCTGAAATAATTAAGCCCTGGTTCAGACATTTTGCAACTGCTAATGCCAGTCTCTACGCTGGACAAGTTATATTTCTGTACTGATGTTGTCAATTAAGCATCGGCTGTGCAGTTTATTTATTCTTATCCTCACCTCAATCAATCCATTGAGCGTCCATCACGTTCCTATTTTATTGGCTTAGTTTGATACTTTTAAATTTTTATATCGGACCGATTTTTTTCTACCGGCTCGACCCGGCCTGGGCGAAATTTGTTTGGCCCGGCCCTGCGAACCGGGTACGAGCCGTGGGACAAGCCCGGGCAGAGCTCTAAGTTTATAGGCATTAGTTTAGCTACATCATAGACATTGAGCATAAGAAATTCTGTTAGCCTATACATAAAGCATCCCTCTTGCGGGGCATAGATTAACATACAAGATGGGACATTTACGGCAAAATCTGTAATGGCAACAGTACTAGCGTCACTACCGACAAGGGGGAAGAATTAACAAACCTCCGAAATTTATCTATGTCGAAGAAATATGTTTACGCTCTATGTTTTGAATATCTATTCTTTCCTAAAACGAAGAAGAGGCAGACGATATTCTATTTATGCTTTATTTATTTAGCTGATTCTTTTTTATCGTACTTGTATTGTTCACCTTTAACTTACAAAATGATAATTAGAGTAATAATATAAAAGAAAAACCCTAGAAAATTCTGTTAAGACGATGTATTTATGCTTTATTTATTTAGCTGCTTTTTTTTTTTTTTATCTTACCTGTATCGTTCACCTTTAACTTACAAAATGATAATTAGCAGAGTAATATTATAAAAGGAAAACCCTAGAAAATTCTGTTTAGAACGTAAATATGTAAGTTTATGAGACTACATTGTAAAAAATAAAATTCCGATATTGTGTTAATTTATTCATATCGAATTAAATTTTATATTTTTAACTTTTAGATTTATATAATTATAAAAATTTGTCGAAAGGAATTTTTCCCCATCTGTAATTTTATTATTATTATTTCTTATATGTTAATAATATAAATATTATTCAATTGATTGTACGTTATTTACATTAAAAACAATATTTTTATTCTATCTGTAAGAAAGTGAAAATGTGTAAACTTTAAAAGATTATTGTAACATTTCTTTTGATATATAGCATTCAATGCAAAATTTTTCCTTGTTTTTCGTTGCACTTAAATCGTTCACTCATCATGTAAAAAAAAGCATATATACGTTAAACTTCATAAATTAATAAAACATCGGCTATAAAAATTTTTCTATTAAATGGGAATAATTATGAAATTTTCTGGGACTTGTAGAGTGCAATATTTCGTATATTTTTATATTACGCCATTTCTTTTGATATATAGCATTCAATACAAAATTTTTCCTTGTTTTTCGTTGCACTTAAATTGTTTAATCATTAGAGTTCGAAGATTAAATAAGACAATATTTACTATAAAATTTTAGTGTTAGGAAGAAAGCGTAAAAGTTAGCAGCTATGCAGTAAAGTAGATACTCAATGATAAAAATATTTCCAGGATGGGAAGTTTCTTCCCCATTGTCACTAAAGGCGCTACAATCGCAATCGCATTACCATTACGCTCTATGGGAGTGTCCGATTTTTTATGTTAACCCATATTGGACCGCTGTCCTATAAATAGGAGAGCTAATAAAACATTTTTAAAAATAAAATTGGTAATGATTTTCTGGATGCATGCATTTTGTTATGACGTCTTTAAAATACATAAAAGTATAACAAATAAACAAAAAAAAAAAACAAGTAACCAATTAAAATTTAATAGAAAAAAATCTATTTAAAATATCCTTTAAAAATTGCGATGTTATAATCTAGAATTTTTCCGTTATTATTATATTTTTTTTGGAGAAATCATAGAGTATTTTTGTACAACATAAACTGTATTTTTATAGTAAAATAAAATATTTGCTCATAAAATTAGTTTATGCATGCATTTTATATGTCCTTACTATGTGTCCTACTAATATGTCCTGTTTATAGGACAGCTATTTACTTAAAA
Source organism: Maratus speciosus (assembly GCA_963932465.1). Lineage (NCBI taxonomy): Eukaryota > Metazoa > Arthropoda > Arachnida > Araneae > Salticidae > Maratus > Maratus speciosus. The sequence goes on along the minus strand of OZ010790.1, from coordinate 22,919,271 downwards.
AAAAATTAAAAACTTTTTTTCAAAATTTTGCTAGAATATACTTAATTACACCATATTAATGATATAATCGAAGTTTTAAAATTTTTCAAAAATATTTAATAGGTGTGGTCCAATATGGGTTAATCTATGTTGCGGTGTTAGTTGCCGTTTTCTTTATTCGTGTTTGTGATATGTGAAAATGTGCGATGCTGGGCCAAAAGGTTTTTCCCAAGCCTTTGGTTCTTTCCGTTTAACTGTATTTTTGTTTTTTATAGATCAAAGTACATATAATACGATCTAATGTTCGAAATGTTTTTAGTTTTGCTGAATAAAATAATGAAAACACGCCAAACCTGCATCTTTTATATTTCAGAGCAGATGACGCTGTTCCGCGTCTGCTAGCACAGAAAATGAATATTTCAACAGTAGTTCTAATGACGCAGATCCGCACTCAAGTAGTAAGATATGTGAGACTGAGTTAAGGTGCCATCTATAGTAATCAAATTTTGAAAGTATCTACAAAGGAAGATTTTGATAATAGGAATTCGATAACAAATTTTGATAATGAGAATAGCAATACCCACATCTTTTATAAGAGGTATGCTTTTAACCTAAGTACAGCCATGGAAAAAAAAAAGTAAACACCTCCTACTAACGCTCTGCGACTAAATATAATAGAAGAAAGTCACTGGTACCAAACAATTGGAAATAAATTCTACTTTTAAATGATGTATATAAAATTTGCTTAGGGGGCCAGCTACAAATCAAAATCAGACAAAACTTTGTTTTTTTCAATGGTAACACCCAATTTTGACAATATATATTAAATCTTCAGTTCAAATGATGCCTAGAAACCATTTGGATGATAAGTTTTCGAATTTAAATATTCAAAATTTAGAGCTTATAATGCTATATTACATTCTCATTATTTTATTAATATCTCCTGAAATTATAATCCTAATGTGATAATTTTTGAGTGTGGCTATAACACTAAAATACCCAAACATAAATACACTGAATTTGTAATTTTAAAAATTTTATAATATGAATTATGAAATTAATATTCGAAAAAAATATGAATTACAACCTACATTTTATTGATAGATTTATATATATTATGTCCTGCTGTAAGAGAATTACCAATTTCCAAATTTTTTTCAAGTAGTTTTCGAATTATTATTAAAAAACGTCAAAATGATGGTTTAACCCTTTCCGGCACAGTGTGCCCGGGTCGGGATACCTAATTTTAATTCCAAACTTACAACCGGCACCAAGAATATTTTAATAAAATTTGGCATTAATAATGAAAGTGCTAAGTAACAAGTTTTTAATTTCTAAAAAAGTCGTATGTAAATTCCGGTGTCAGTCGATGATTTCATCATTTTACAAGAAAATTTGCCTATGCGGGAAAGGGTTAAGGGGCCGTAATAAAATCAGTATATACAGTGGGTGACCAAATTATTAGTTACACTGCAATTTTTCTTACTTTTTAAGTTCTACACTTAAAAACTCTCTTAAATGTTTAAAAGTTTTCTCCACATGTCTTTTGATTTCAATGCTGGCAATGTTGTCTTCAGGTTTTAGTACTGACGTAACTGACAATTGACATTCAACAGGTGTCATTAACTGGGTAACTTAGTGTAAAGTGTGCATAAGGGATGTTATGAAAATGCTTGGTTTTCGATATTTTTATGGTGAATTCTGCTCAAATGTGTGCTAATTAGTGCATTGTGGATTCTAAGTATCGTAATTCTCTATTTTTTTTGTAGAGTCAGACTTTAAGAACAGTTGTTAAAAATGGGGAAAAGTAAAGGTTTGCTTTCGGTGATAATTTCAGAGATCACTGCATTGTTGAAGCATTACCATTATTCAGAAAGACAAATTTCTACGTATACATACATCCGCTACGACTGTACAGCAGAACAAAATCTAAACTTGATAAAATCGCCCTCATAGGGAGTCAAAGGTATGGAAATTGTGGGAGTCGAACCTTCACTATGTATCGAGATGAACGAAAAATCCGTTTCATTTGTCTTGAAAACAGACAAAAATCCACAACAGAATTGGCAAGAATAGTAAATTAAGGTGAGATTGCTATTTTTACTAGAAAAGCGAGTGGTCGTGTAGAAGAATTTGGGTTTAAATGCTGCAGGTTAGCCAAGAAACCCAAACTAACTTCAGCTATGAAATTGAAGTTTTTGTCTTGAACCAAACAAATTCGACACATGACCACTGAATACTGGGTAAATGTGATTAGAGTAGTTTTTCTTTTTATGTTCTGCGTACTATACATATTTTAATTAGTCACAATACCCCTTCGAACCTAGTTGCGAAAATTTTGAGATTTGTTTCTCCTAAGAGGTTCACATCGAAATAATGACAGACAAGTGTTCATTTGTTCGACGCAGAAAAGTCGAAAAATGTCAACCGAACTGTATTTCAGAGACGATCAAGCATTGACATGATCATGGTGATCATGATCATGAACATGATCATGGTATGGTCTGTCACCAGTGGAAGTAGTATAGACAGTCTTTACATTGTGGATAGCTTGATGAATCAGGTTCTGTGTAAAAAAAGTATCGGAAGGAATGCTGATCCCTCAACTAAAGGAATGGTTTCTAGATACCTCCAGATGTATTTTCATGCATGACTCGACGCCATTTCATAAAACGAAGACAATACCAGAATTCTTAACTAAGTAGAAAGTAAACATTTGTCATGGCCGGGTAATTCTCCAGATTTAAACCCGATCGAAAACGCCTGGGAGCTTCTAAAGCGAAAAGTATCAAAATAAACATGTGAAGGAATAGAAACTTGATAGAAGTCTTGTTTAAAGTCTGGCACCATGATAAGGAATGACAGAAAATATAAAAAAAAATTATAAATAGCATGCCACAAAGAGTACAGGCCGTTATCGACGTTAAGGCACATTTGACGAAATATTGAAAATTGTCTTGAAACACTTGCGCTAAGTTTTTTTATAATAAATTTTCTATTTTATGAACGAAAATTTGTTTTTATTTTTAAACCATATGTATTCTATCCGAATATATCTAAAATAGCTTAAAAATCCACCAGTAAACAAAAATATATAGCATTAAGTTCATCAAAATGTAAATTGTAGGCGTGTAACTAATAATTTGACCACCCACTGTACCTCCCAACTAGAATACTACTACAGTACTAGTCAACTACTCTCCACTCGAGTACAACAAATGCATATTTTGGACGGTGGATCAACAATGAAGACGTGATAGAAATGAAAATACAGTCGAACCTCTATTTAACGAAGTCGCTAAATCCCGGAAAAAAGTTCGTTATATGGAAAATTCGTTAAATAGAGATTCACCTTTTAAAATACTTTCAACTACATAAAACATATTTTAAATTCATAAACACTAAATATTTTTACTAAAAGTAATTAATCACATTTTTTAAAATAAATTATATTGATTTGTTTTATTTATTTTACCCACCAATATCCGTCATCAATTCATTTTTTCTATGTGTTTAAATCTTTGAAATCTGCAAGGAAAACAAAACATTGTGCGGGAATACACTGTATTTTCTGTTTAAAGTAAATAGTTTTACATTAAAATTAACGAATTTTAATGACATTATCGTATTTATTATTATTATAACAAATAATATTAACCATACATTAACATATGCGTCCTTAAATTTAATTTCTGAAAAACACTGTTAATTTTGCCTGAGTTTTTTATTTAAAAAAGTGCTTTCTCTCATAATACGTCTCGCATCTTTGCAATGCACCAAAAACTCCTTCATGCGTATTTTCTTCTAACTATAATTCGCGTCGGATTGTTTCAAATGATTTTAGCATTTCATCATACGTAGTTTTGTTAATTCCTGCATAATGACCATTTCCATCACCATCATATTTGTCTTCATCGCAATCCATTGCTGTATTGTTTTTGTTTTTCACACTGTCGAAAATACCCAATTCGGATAGTGTTTCCGAGGTCTCAATTTCAGAATTAAGTGAAATACAATTATCAATCAGCACATCATGGTTAATTTCTTCTTTTTTTCTCACTGTATCCACATTTTTTAAAGTTACACTAAGGGATTATCATCTTCGTCCTTCGTACTTACCGAATTCTTACTGCTAACAAAGAAGGCGCCTCGCCTGGTAAAACCAGTTCAAGGCCATTGAACATCATAAAATGTGTTTAAAGAAAGAATAAGTTTGAAATGTCCAGAAATATTTTGAGAAATGGGGAGAAAAAAATTTTTGATCACAAGAAAAATTTCGTTAAATAGAGAATGCGCTTCGCTATTTGGAAGTTATTACCGACTTCAAAAAGGAGGAGGTTATCAATTCGACGCGTATGTATGTTTTTTTTTTTATGTATGTTCACCGATTTCTCTGGAACTTTTTGTTCGATTTATATCATTTTTATTTTAATTGAAAGAGGATACTCTCGAATTGGTACCACTTCCGTTTCATCGAAATTGGTTGAGTAGTTTTTTAGTAATTCAACAAAAACCAATAAAATGAAGGATTTCACCCAAATTATCTTTCATTGTTGTAACCGGTTTCTCAGTCAAAAGCATAAAACTATGTATTCATATACGTTAGCGCCAAGTTGTCGCAAAACTTGGCGCAGTTACGTGAATTATCGCTAGATTTGGCGACCAAAATAAGTCGTCATAAATGAAGCCAACTTGGCTCTAACTGACTAATTTGGCGATATTCCCATTCAAATTCAGTAATGGATCTTCCCCAATATGTTTCTTCGCATTTTCTAATCGACAGTCATATTTAAAATTCTCAATTGGCAATTGCATTCAAAATAGTAATTTAACATACATTAATTAAAGATACACCATTATTTCAAATGCTAAATAATACAGAAGCAAACTAACTTAATACAAAACAATAATTTAGTATACAATAGTTTAGTTTAATTAAACACATAACATTAGACTGGCGGCACATAATATATATATATATTTATATAATAGGTACTTCTTAGTTATCCCGTTGACCAAATTACTGTCGCCATATTGTAAGATTAAATGCCAATAATGGTTTGCCATTAATTAATTAATTGTAAGATTAAATGCCAATAATGGCCAATAAAATCATTAATTCGACGTTTTATTTGTATTTTTATTAATGTTTTACTAATTTATTTGTTCTTTCGTTATTTAAAATAAAAATTATGTCAATTTGTATAATTTGGCGAGTGGTATGGCGATTTATATAATTTGGCGAAATTGGTCGACGGGATAACTAAGAAGTACCATAATATTATATACATACCTATATTATATTATATTAAACAGTTATATCTATGAATTCTTTTTGATTGCCTTTAATATTTCCGCTAAAAAACATTAATGATAACTTTCTCCTATATAAGGGCCTTGGACAGAAAATGAAAATTTCACGCATATTTTCTGATAACCTGTTATCTGTCTCGGTACTACTTAGTTATCCCGTCGACCATTTTCGCCAGAGTATATAAAACGCCAAACCACTCGCCAAATTATACAAATTGACATAATTTTTATTTTAAATAACGAAAGAACAAATAAATTAGTATAAAATTAATAAAAATACAAATAAAACGTCGAAATAAAAATCACTTGATGACGTAAACACGTGTATCTTGCTTAAAGTCAAGTGAATGTAACATTTACGATCAACCATTATTGGCATTTAATCTTATAGTTTGGCGATAGATTTTTGGTCGACGGGATAACTAAGTATTATCACTGTCTCATATACACAAGCAAGTTTTTCAGTATTTATAAATTTATTTATTGTAAACAACCATTTGTCTACTTTTATATGCAAACAGAAGTTGAGCCAAGATCCCTATGCTGTTAAAGTACAAGATAAACAACATAGAAAGAAATAAAAGAAGTTACTCTAATTAGTATTACAGGCAGCATTGTTATGGTGCGGTGTATTTACATGGCACAGAACTTAAACATCAGTAGGCATAAGCATAATGGCGAAAGCAAGTCAGTGAGTTACGCAGTCATGAGAACATTTGAATTGTATCAAGAAATGAGAGCAAGTAAATTTGAATCAGATTGCCCAATAAAAGCAAAAAGTGTGCGATACTAACAGCAAACATAGTTTAAAGGAAATGCGAATATCATAAAATGCTTCCGAAAGTTCTATATGTTCTATATGTTTTGCAGTACTGTACTCACTAAAATACGTCAGTTACTATGCAGAGCAATGACACTTTAACCAAGACTATTAAATGAGCATGACGATGAATTTCTAATCTTCCGTAATCGAGCCCACAGTTAAGGCTAGCGTGAAACAAAAAAAAAATATCAGCAGCAATTGGATTAATGTAAATGTGGGTATCATAAAATATTTAATTCGCAAAACGCTTCAATGCACCAAATCATATTAGCTCAGAAACTGCAATTGGCAGTGGACGCAATAACGGTAGATTACTTCATAGTTTTAAAATCTCCACTGCCCAACGTATTGCAAATGATGATGCAATAAGAAGCATAAATGCCTAAACGAGTTAAGCTGATTTTGTCGAGAAAGATTACAAACAAAAATAAACAAAATGCCGTCATGATGCAATGAGTTCTCAATTTCTCTATCAAAATCTTTAGATTTGGCGAAAGATTAAGCAAATAATTTAAATTATGAATAAAAGTACCATGCTGAAATGCTTAGCATACATTTAAGCACATTGGCATTACGTATACATTATACATTACATATTGGCACTTGCATAATATCTCCCTGTAAGAAAACATTAATACCACCAAAAAATAAATTGTTTTTAAATTCTTGAAACCTCACTAATCACTAATCACTAATCACCAACTCGTGGACAGTCAACCTTTCGGTATAGGAGCTGATTAGGCCACGAGGGGAAAACACATATCCCCCTTCCCGCTGAAACCCCAGTACCCGCGAACGAGCCCAGAAGTCCCAGCAGTTTGGAACACCCTGTTTAATGAAAATTATTAAAATGACAAAACAAACAGAATGACTAATAAACAGTATAACAAAATGTCAGGGCGAGCCCAAGAGAACAGTGTATTAAAAGTACATATTTAAGATAAAAGGTAATTGCAGCATAGCACTATTTTTATATTAAAAAAAAATAAAAAAAAATAGTGCTATGCTGCAATTACCTTTTATCTTAAATATTTAATTTTAAACCTTGAAACCTCAAATGAATTATATATAAATTCTCTTTTGACACCATAGAAATTTCATCTATGACCAGCTATTTGAGGAAACGCCATTTAAGACTTTCGACCTGTAGTCTGTTCACGGTCATTTTTTGATAAGTTATTCGGTTTTCATGCACCCTAATGGCTCCTGGTGCATGTATAAACTCCGTCGATAGGTGCGAAGACCTCGAATTTACCTATGAATTATACCTCTGAGGTGCCTTGCCAGATGAAGGTCTCGTCATCTGATTAAGCTTCTAAATTACGAGTCAACATGAGTAGCAATGCGCAGGTGCTAAACAACAAGATATAAATGTTAAGTAACTGGCATAAAAGAGTTCATAATTAAGTTTCTTTAAAAGGCGTTCATCAGGTTTATTGCCGCTACGTGGAGATTAGGTGGTCTCCTACGCCGATGCCAGGTATCAAACCCGTTCATCTAGGGCAACCCGGAAGATAAGGGCCTGGTCATCGGTTAGAAAGTATGAAAAGTAAGTCATTGGGTCTCTCTTCTCTATTTCATAAAGCATTTTTAGTAAGCCGAAGATCTTTTTATTGTCAGTTTCCAAAGTTCGATTTTTTTTCATGCAAGCAGCATCTCTTGTCGTTCTACCCATGTCCAAATAGAGAAACAAAAATATTTAATTAAAAAATAAAGCTATTAAATCTGAAGAAGAATAAATGTAATATATATATAAAGAATTTTCACAAAAATCCTGTGTTATTAATGTACACACAAATCTGGACAAAAGTATTTACTTATCAAAATAACATCTTTAAAAGTTTCTTTAAAAGTCCGTAATTTCCTCCAAAAGAATCATGCAAAAATTGTAACTCAAAAAAAAAAAAAAAAAACTAAAAAGTGAAAAATAAACTTTTTTGCCAAAAATAAAACCGACTTCAAAAACTACTACAAAGTAAAAAATAATTTTTTTAAATAATATAGTTAATAAAAAATTAAATTAAGAGCATTGTATTTACCATGCCTATTATTATACCGGGTGTCCCAAAAAGGACTGACTGATTTCAAAATTCAATAACTTGCAAACGGTGACAGATACTTAAAAAATTCTTGCAAGAGGGTTATGCATAAGGTCAAAAGTTTTTTTACAGTGATTTTCAATTTTAGTTCGAATTACAAACAATAGATGGCGCTGCGATCAATAGACGCTTAATTCAGGCTCGATTTTTGGTACTTCGTGGCCCGGATAATACATTTCCATCTCCTTTTTCAGCATGGAACAAGAAAAAGGACCAGAAATCGAGCCTGTATTTAGCGACTATTGCTTACAGCGCCATCTATTGTTTGTAATTCGAACTAAAATCGAAAATCACTGTAATAAAACTTTTGACCTTATGCATAACCCTCCTGCAAGAATTTTTTAAATGTCTGTCACCGTTTGCAAGTTATTGAATTTTAAAATCAGTCAGTCCTTTTTGGGACACCCGGTATTTATGTACATTAATTTGATTTTTTGGAGTCGGTGCCCAGCGGTAACAGCCAAGCAAAGTTAAAAATTGCTTATCCAATACAAATCGTAACAAGATTCAGCAAAACCGTTTAGAAAAAAAATTCCATTCTCAATCAACTCTGACACCATCTTGCATTTGAAAATCTGTGTTTGGCTACGATTTTTTTACATAATAGCCTGTATAAACGCATTAATTTTACAATAACCCTTAATTTAGCACACATAATTACAACTAATATCACTTGAAAATACACGTTTATAAAATCAGATGAAATGTTTCAAAAATGGTAAAATTCAAATTTTTTAACTAAATAACAAACCGTAAAAAAACTCGTAGATATTTGGATGTGTGTCTGTTGGATAATTATACTTAACTTCGTTTGGCTGGCACCGACTCCAAAAAATCAAATTAATGTACATAAATATAATAATACGCATGGTAAATACAATGCTCTTAATTTAATTTTTTATTAACTATATTATGTAAAAAAATTATTTTTTACTTTGTAGTAGTTTTTGAAGTCGGTTTTATTTTTGGCAAAAAAGTTTATTTTACGAAGAAATTTGCATAATATTCTTGGTTCCAAGGAAAAGTTCGCAAAATAGAGAAATTCGCAAAATAGAGGTTCGTTAAATAGAGGTTAAACAGTAGTACAAAAAATGTGTGTTTACAAAATTGGTTGCAAAGAGATTTATTTTAAAAGAAAATAAGAGATATTTTATTCATATTATTTTTAATAAAGTCAGCATATACTTTCCAACTAGAATACTACTAGAGTACTCCCTACTCGAGTACAACAAATGCATATTTTGGACGGTGGATCAACAATGAAGACGTGGTACAAATGAAAAGAGTACAAAAAATGTGTGTTTACAAAATTGATTGCAAATAGATTTATTTTAAAAAGAAAATAAGAGATATTTTATTCATATTAATTTGAAGAAAATCAGCATTTATTTTCCAACTAGAATACTACAAGAGTACTAGTCAACTACTCTCACTAGAGTACAATAACTGCATAATTTGGACACTGGAACAATAATGCAGATGTAATACAAAGGAAAATAGTACAAAAAATGTGTTTTACAAAACTGATTGCAAATAGATTTATTTTAGAAAGGAAATAAAAGATATTTTATTCAAATTAATTTGAATAAAATCAGCATATACTTCCCAACAGCATAATCCTCACAACTAGAATAATACTAAAGTACTAGTCAACTACTTCCTACTAGAGTACAATAAATGCACATTTTGGACGGTGGAACAATAATGAAGACGTAGTACAAAGAAAAAAAGTACAAACAATGTGTATTTACAAAATTGATTGCAAATAGATCTATTTTCAAAAAAATATAAAAGATATTTTATTCATATTAATTTGAATAAAATCAGCATATACCTCCGAACAGCATATATTTCCGAACTAGAAATTCAGAGGTTATTAAAAAAAATGGGTATCAGATTATCTGATCAGATTTTTCCGGGTCTTTGGGATAAACATGACAGTTGTTGGAGAAAGGTAAAAATATGAAATATCCAAGTTAAAAATAAATGTTAATGGAAAAATGGATACGTGACGTAAATAATACAACAATGCAAAAAGAGTTCAACTTAAGACGCCATCCTCCATAGCCATAACGATCTCGATTGGGTTTTGGAATTGGGTAAATGCTGCCCCAATTCTTACGATCACTTAAGTCTCTATGTCAAATCTGTGAATTTCTATTGCCAAATCTGTCAGAAGTTTTATTCAGAAATTACGGAATCTTAGGGAATAGTTTGTTTAATTATTTTACTTTAATAATGATAGATATTCTGTGAATAAATTAAAGAAAAGCATTTTCCAAAATTTTCTGAAGCGTTTGAAATTTCTGAATAAAAAAGTCCATCAAATTTAGGAACACTGCCCTCTCTGACCCTGCTAGTCGGCCCGATCTGGTTATCAATTTATTCATTTACTTTCTCAATCACCCCACACACATACCCTCATAGCATGCATGGTCACGGTGACGTCGTTGTGACGTCACTGTGAGTCACTGTGGTTACGTCACATCTGTGACCAAAATGCCACCTCTCAGTGATGTCACATTGTGACTGAGATGTGAACTTCTTAGAAAACTTAAAAAAATTACAAAAAATATTCAAAACATGTTATTTATGTAAAATTATATTTTCTGGCAATTAAAAAAAATTGTGACGTCACTGTTACGACACTGCAAGTAACGTACGTCACGTCGCATATGTTACGAAAAAAATCACCATATTGTAAGTCACAGTGTGACAAAAATATGAACATCAAAAATCTTTGAAAATGAACAGAAATATTACATGCCCGAGTTACAGCGACATAAGGAATGAAAATATATTAGTGGATAGGAAATAGTAAATTCTTACACGAAAAGAGGGGGGGGGGGCAGAAAAAGGAAAATGCACGGTAGAAGTATCAACAAACTAGATTTTCATGCTATATTTTATCAATTTGTTATTTAAGACAGTGAAAGTATACTTTTTTATGATTTCAATTTTATCTACCATTGAAATTTAATCCTTCACTGTTTGCTATTATTATAGTGTTTCTCGGAAAAATGGTACGTATTGGAGCAATTTGGATAACATATTTAGAATTAGGAATATTAAATCTGTACACTTCATATATTTAGTTTGCAGGGAGGAAGTTGTTTTTACAGTTAAGTCTGTATCTTTTAATGAGCACGTAGAAAGAATACTCAGTGTTTAGTCATATATGCATTTCTTGCTTTAGAATTTGCATTCAAGTCATAAATTCTACTTCTTTCAGAATTTTTAAATAAAATTAGCATTTTCCGACAATAAAAGAAATATACAAAATTTCTGCAAAACCCATGATATAATTACTTATTCGTATTTAAAATCTAATCGTATTTAAAATATACGTATTTATTTATTACGTGTTAAACATACTTTACTTTAAAAAAAAGAAAAAAAAAGGCAGGTGTTTAATTCAAATAGAAAATTTTCATTACAGAGACTCTTAAATAAGATAAAATTATTGCGCATTTAAACTCTCTGTTGTGTACAAAAAATAAATAAATAAATAAATAAAAATAAAAAAATATAATAATACAGTAGGAGCACCTGCTTGCAATATCGTCTGCGCTCGATTAAACTGCAGAATAAAATAAGGATCAGAGAACTACTGACGCGGGAAGTTAATTTTTTAAGCTAACAGAAATATGCCTGACAATTTAGGATAAAATACGGGTATTATTAAAATATTTGTGGATCTTAAAAGGTATGTCTTATTTAATTTAATTTTTTTGTTCCTGTTTGATAGATTATTATCATGAGTTAAATAGTTGTATGTTATATACAATGAGACTGAGCTGGGATTCTTTTCAGAAGCAATATGGCGATGTAAAGATTTTTGAGAAATTGTTAAACGCATTTAATTCATCTATTATAGTTTGTTGTTGTTTAATAGTACAATTATAATTAGTAATTATTTAGTGTTTTTCAAATTGTTATAATTATTTTTTTAATTTTAATTAAGCATTTTTTTTCTGTTTGTCATTTTAATCAAACATTTAATTGTAGACATTCAGAATCAGTTATTAAATTTTCTTTGATTGTAAACTCATTTTCTACGTTTTCGATACATTTATTTTATTGGCATTATAAAATAAAATATAATATTTAAGCATTGAAATGAAGTGTTTTTCATGCCCGATAAAGTTGAAAAGTGTTTATGACTTCGGTTTGTCTGGCCGTCTGTCCGCGCTCTAACTCGCGTAAATATACTCGGATTGACCTGAAATTTTTGGATGATATTGACGTTTACCATAGCAAGCTCCCTATTTGTAATGAAGTTTGTAGCATGTTTAGTTCATTTACAGGGACAGTCAATTGTATTCCATTACATTACGGCCTGTGGGAAAAAATCGTTTCAAACGATTTTTAATGATTTTACACGCTTTTAAACAGAATAAAATTGATATGCATTTATGAAGCGCACTAAAATGTGCATTCCGTCGAATATGCGATGCAAAAGAATAGTTATTTTTAATTTACAGGGCTAAAAAAGGAATTCCAATACATAATGATATAGGAGTGGAGGGAATTGTTTGCGGCGTACTTTATTTATGTTAATCTATTTAATATGTAATGAAATTGATATACGTCGTTGAGGTTTACATACTATGAATTATTTCATGTATAATATGAAGTGTATATAGCATTTACAGGGACACACAAAATATTTCAGATACTATATTGTATCCGAAGTACTGTTCATTAGCGATGATTGCTGGAAATGCATTTTTAATTATGATTCACTACATTTATGCATAGCATATGGTGTATATATATATGCTATAATTCATATACAGGACCACACAAAAGTATTCGTAAGGGTTACTGGGTATTGCTTAAAGGTGGTTTTTAAATAAGTTATGCATTTTTACGCTGCACTGTATTTAATTTACTAAGAAATGTTTGTAGAATATAGATAAAATGATATACAGGGTCACGCAAAGAATTGGATACGTTGCCGTCTATAAATTATAATTTCTAGAAATGTGATTTCAGCAGTTTTAAGAGTGTTTTAGTTTGAATTAAATTTTAACTAAATAGTGGCGTGTAATAAAGCTTCTAAATAAACTACGGCGTTGTACAAAATTATTTAAGTATGTTTCCATATATTAGTATAAATTTCTGAAAGAGAATTTCAACCTGTTATGCGTTTCCTTGATAAACTAAATTTTCCCATTATATAGTATATATATATCAATCTACAGATCAAATACAGGACTGTTTAAAAGAATTAGAAAACATATTTGGGTGTGGATGGTAACTGCGTAAATCAGTTTTTCAAATGTTTTACGCGTTTTCATGTTTACTTAGTTATCTTATTTACGTTATTTCCCCCGATGTCTTGTTAAAACATTTAGGAAGAGTTGGAAAGTGTTTTATAATCTATTCTTAACTCATGATATATCTTACTTGTTGTTTCTATTTCCCAGATCAGTCTTTTCCTATAAAACATACCAAATCTAATTAGCTCATATTCACAAAATACAATATATACGGGAATAAAAAATTTAAATAAATAGGGCTTATCCTGTCGTTCTATAAATAACAGTTATATTAATGTCCGCAAGACTCCATGTTCGTATTTAATAAAGCAATGACAAATCACATCACATTAAAAAGCTTACACATTCTTAATATTAAGCTTGAATTCAAGATCAAGCTTAGAACTTATTAAAAAAAGATGTCAGTTGATAAGCATTGTTTTTTAAATGGAAAATTAAAAATATTTTAGAAGAATAGGACTCCAAAATAGCGATATCTTGCTAAAAAGTACGGTAAAAAGACAATATTTTATATTTCAAACAAAACTTTACTTTAAAATTATCGTAGTGTTTATGACAAGAATTATCACAGTATTAATACTTGGAAATTTTTCCAGAGAGAAACATTCGCCTTGCATACAATATTTCAAATGAAAATCAAATTTCAAATAAATTGCTTAAAAGGCACAAAGGCCAACATAGTGAAAAATATCCCCGCCGGGACTCGATCCCGGTCATCAGTATAGCGCACTGACATTCTACCGACTAAACCACATGGAACGATACCTAGCCTGGAAAATTTCTCCCTATTTCATGTTTGCAAGGCTACAAACGCAGCACAAGATGGAATATTTATCGTGAGCTACCTACATGGGGTAAACACGAAACTTAATTAAATCCAGCATCGATTGAAACTATTTTAATAACTGGAAAATTTTCCAGAGAGAAACATTCGCCTTGCATACAGTATTTCAAATGAAAATCAAATTTCAAATTAATAGCTTAAAAGGCAATTTTAATTTGAAATTTGATTTTCATTTGAAGTACTGTATGCAAGGCGAAGGTTTCTCTCTGGAAAAATTTCCAATTATTAATATAGTTTCAATCGATGCTGGATTTAATTAAGTTTCGTGTTTGCCCCATGTCGGTGGCTCACGATAAATATTCCATCTTGTGCTGCGTTTGTAGCCTTTCCAACACGTAATAGTGAGCAATTTTCCAGGCTGGGTATCGTTCCATGTGGTTTAGTCGGTAGAATGTCAGTGCGCTATACTGATGGCCCGTGTTCCAGTTCCAGCATGAAATCTTTTTCACTAGCTCACCTTTGCGCCTTTTAAGCAATTAATTTGAAATTTGATTTTCATTTGAAATCATCACAGAGTTTATGACAAGTTCGTCACAAATGACTCATATTTCACAAATTGGTCACAGTGTGACTTCAAAGCATTGTCACTTTCGTCACAGGTTCGTCACAAAGTTAATGCCAAAATAGTCACAAATGACACACTTTTCACAAATTTGTCACACCGTGACTTCACAGAGTGGTCACAATGTGACGTCACAAACGACCTCTAAAACGGCCATAACGACCTCGCATTTTAGTCACTATGACGTCCCACGTCACGTGACGTCACATCGACGGTCACAAAATCACAGTGTGACTTCACAACGACGTCGCCGTGACGTCACTATGCCTTACGGGTAGGATTGCAAACAGGGGACTCAAGGGCACAAACATTATAATCGCGACATCCACCTCACAGGAGACATGTCAAAACACATCAGAGTTTGTTTGTTACGTAGTCTTCATTGCACCTCGCTGTGGCACTTCGTATCGCTTTTGTTGTGTTTGAAGTCCCCGGAGTAGCTGCTGCGAGTAGCTTGGTTGCGGAGTAAACATTATGCATGTCATTCTTTTCCAGTATTCTGATGTCTTTCATTCTTCTCTTTCCGCTACGTTTAACATCATGGTTGTGTCTGAAACGAAACAATCCAGAACACATTTTAAATGAAAGCACTTATAAATCTATTTAATTATTCCATAATACTAACAGCGTCCGAGGCACAGTTAGGTTGCTTGAATTCTATAGTAACAGAGCACAGGACAGGTACAAATGGTAAATATATTTTATTTTATACTTTTTGTCTATTTTTTTCCGGTACTAATTTTGTAAACTTTTTTCGTTTAGAAAATTAAAAGGATATGTAAACTCTCTATAAGACGTACTCTATGTAAGACGGAAATCTGTCTAACTCAGAAAGATTTCCAAGTCCTTGCGAATCCATAGACATAGAATAAAATTTGTCCAAGACGGAATATTGTCTACTACGGAAAATTTTATCGGTCCCGATCAATTCCGCCTTAGAGAGAGTTTACTAAAGTGTGGAAATCAATTATTCTAAAGTTTATCGAGGTAATCTGCAGATTAAATAGGGTGATCCGTTAAAGTGCCGAAAATTGTTTTATTTCTCAAATTACCTAAGTAATCTGCAAATTATCTAGATAATCGGCACATTACCTACTAGGCACTCGTTAATCTGCACATTACTTACTAAGTACTCGTTAATCTGCACAGTATTTACTAGGTAGTCGTTAAAGTGAAAATAAGATATTTGCTGGAACAACAGCAACGTTTCTATATACTTAAATTAACATAATGTTATTTATTTATTTTTCGATATCTAAAGAATCAAATTAATACAATCAAACAATCAATAAATTAGTTGATAGAATCAATCATCAACCAACTAAAAAAATATAATACAAAGAATCAAACGGTTTAAAATATTATTACAATTAAGGAAATGAATTTACAAAACATATGATAAAATTGTGCTTACTTATTTGTGGAATCTAAAGATTGGTGACACTTTCAGGCTTCGCACGCGTCAAAGGATTCATGGATTTTTAATTGCTTTAGAACCAGAAATTTCATAGAATACTGGTAGCTATATTTGAAGGTAGATTCCCCCCCCCCTTCTTATATAAGGCAAATATTACTTTAAGAAGATTCTGGTAAAAGTAATTGAAAGTCCTTGAAGCATACGAACACTGGCTTTGAATTTCATACCAATTTGTTTTTGCGACAAGCACACCTATTTGTGCTGCAAACTTCTATTTTTATTAACTTTTTCGAATCCTATCTTAGTTTATTTTAATATACCTAATTTATATAAGAAAAAATATATATGGTTCTGGGGCCTTTTCCTCCTTCCCCACGAACCTTGGCTTACTTTCTACCATCCCAATGCTCAGGAATTCGCAAGGAATTCCATTTTTGCTTAAACATCGAAGCGCTCAGACAAATTGACTAAGATAAACAGAAACATTGCGACTCCTGTAGGAACTCAATAACAACTGCATTGGTGCATTGGTACCTATTTGTGGTACATTTAGTTTTTCAGTCACATTTTCTGAAACCCTGCCCAGTTCCAAGGGCTTATTTTATTGCTGCTTAACGTAGAGATATTTCTACTATGAATTCAGATCTTGCATACAATTGTTTTAAAATATCTGTTTTAGTACCAAGTTAATAAAAGCCATCCTCTTTTCCATTAAGAACCACAGCTAAAATCGAGCGGGCATCAGTTTTTGCTTTGTCTGCTTCGGGTACCTTAATTCTCTCTGTATCAGCGAAAAATATATTATTAAATTGAAAAACGATAAAAATATTTAACAGTTATATTTTCTTATGAAAATTTTGCTTTAAAATAATTTAATTAGTTTAAATACATTTAATACAATGATTTTAAAATAATTATTTAATAATAAAAAATGTCAAATGGTTAAAAGTATGTTTTTTCTGTAACTGTTTTCTTCAATAAAATATTTTCTTCAACTATCAATCCACGGTAACCCGGAAAATATGTTTAATCATAGCTGCCAACTTTTACGTTTTTTTCCTACCACTAAAATTTAATAGAGATTTTCGTCTTGTCTAATCGTGAGATTTTGACGATTATATAAGATAACATTTACTATAAAATTTTACTGGTAAGAAAAAAGCGTAAGGGTTGGCAGCTATGGTTTAATACATTTCTTCCAAAGTAATCGTTATGAAAAATAAAACAAAAAGGAAAAATATTTTTAGCTGTTTATACCCTTTATTTTCATTTTCCCCAAGACTAATTTAATTTCTGCTTTTAAAATTTCATAAAATATTTCAGTTCGGATTATCCGAATTGTTGGACTAGCGAATTCCGAATTAGAACTGTTCTATTGTACGTAAATTATTTGCCAGGGTCATAAATTTTAATTGAAGCAAAGTTTGTTAATAACCTTTAATTGCTTCTTTATATAAGGCAAGGAAAGTCTGATGAAGAAAAAAGCCTCCGATTATACAATACATGGTTTTTTTTGCAGCAGCAATTATGGCCTTAATTGAGTTATTTATAATATTGCAATAAACTATAATTAAGATGAATATAAATGCTAAATGATTAATTGGTTGATTCTATGAATTAATTACCTGTGCTGCTAATTAATTACTTAGAAAATTAATGAATTACTGAGAAAATTGATGAATTACAGAGAAAATTAATGAATGTCTACCTTTTTACAGATAAGCGTGTCATGTTTATTCCGAAGGAACATGAATAATACGAAAAACATTTCTTTTGGATATAATGATTAAGAAGTGAAATGGCAAACTATTTCTATATTTTTATTCTAAAAACATACTCTTTAATTTTAAAAATAAACCTAAGCAAAAAATGTTAAAAGCTTCAATAAATTTTCAGCAAAAATAATAAACTTTTTTAGAAACGTATCCTACATTTAAAAATTTATCATACACATTTTAAGTTGAGATTGTTTTAAAAGTTGATTTGTTAACAATTAGGTAAATATGAAATAATTCTCATAGAAGCCTTTCTCATAGATGAACGTTATACATACTCATTTTAAACAAGTCATTATCGCCTGGTAGTTGGTAAGGAAGGAACTGTCACTTTTTCAAATTATAAAAATCTGTTTTCCCTTTAAAAATGGTTATCGGTTTCTCACACATTTGTTTTATCTCTTTGGCGTTTTTTTAAACACTTTTTTAAATGTTTTGGTTTAAGTATAAAAAATTTTTAAATGTATATAATACACAAAAAACAGAAGACAGTACAAAAAATTTCCAACTTCATAATCTTTAAGAGGACTATTAACTGTTTTGAATGCATTTTTAAACACACGAACAGTCGTGGAAAAAAAGTACCCCCCCCCCCCCTCTTACTAACACTGCAACTAATTATAATAGTAGAAAGTTACTGGTACCAAATTGTTGGAAATGACGTCTACTTTTAAATGAAGTATGTAAAATTTGTTTAGGGGGGTATATACAAATCAAGAGCCATACCAAACACTGTTTTTTTTTTCAATGGCGTCACACAATTTTGACAATATAGTTTTAATCTTTGGTTCAAACTATGCCTAGAAACGAAATTTCAAGTCATTTGGATGATAAGTTTTTTAAATTATAACTGTTGAAAATTTAGAGCTTCTAATGTTAAATTACATTTTCATATTTTTATTAATATCTCCTGAAATTATAACCTTAATGTGATAATTTTTGTGTGTTGTTATAATACTAAAAAACTCAAACATAAATACATTGCATTTGAAATTTGAAAAAAAAAATAATACGAATTATGAAATTAATATTCGAAAAAAATATGAATTGCAACATACATTTTTTTTATAGACAATATTTATTATATGGGGCATTCTCACAATCTTTTGACTTTCATGTCCCTGAATAATAATTTTTATTTTAATACACTTTTTTGTGTTTTTTTTTATTTCATATACTTGGGAACATCCCAATACATGATTGCACAACAATATTAACGAGATAAATAAGTTTCGGACGATGTTGGGGGTCCAAACAAACTGAAAAACTCCTATACCGTCCCGTGTCCCTGATGCTCATTTTTACGTTTGGAGCTGTCTGGATAAAATTGTTTCAATAAAAATAATTCGATGTAATTTTTTTTTCTGAAACTGAAACTATTGTTTTATATAAATAAGTAGCTAAAAATTAGCCTGCACCCATTTTTAAGGTTGTTATTTTTTTTAAAACTCTGTCCCTAGGTTTTAGATTTTTTTTACCATCCCTCTTCTAAAATTATGCAGAAAATCACTTCCGATGCAGCCACAGAATTTTTTTCAAGTTTTTTCTCATGTAGAAGTACGCTAAAAAAAAAATGTCTAAAATTCTTTGGCAGGAAATTTACTGTACAATTTAAATCAGCATTTAAATATCAATTTCAAGCATCGTGGCTTTATTGGTAGTCTCACCGTCCCCAATGTTTATTCCTGCACTTTTCGAGGTAAATTAATATATATTTTTTAATTTAATCCAATGTAAATAACTGTTTCTAAAAATCAATGAACATTTTTGCTACCACTTATTCTTAACATGATCTGTCTAAAATAGGTGGCAATTTTCCTTGCTGTTCCATCGTTACCATCCCTTTTTTCCCCATTTTGTCCCTTTTTTCCTATACCATCCCCCTTTTTTACACTACCGTCCCATCTTTAACACCCCTTTAAGACAATGTTATACCAAAATTTTGTACTAAAAATACTACATTGTCATTATTTCTTATTTTAATGTCCTGTGGGTACTATGCAAATTCATTATAAGTAAAAATTTAGAAGAAAATAAAAAGTTTTAGTGGTAAAATGGTAAGGAAAATTAAATTCGCAAGTTTTACTTAAACCTCAGTTAAATTTAAAAAAAAAAAAAAAAAAAAAAAAAAAAAAAAAAAAAAAAATCGCTGCTGACCATTTTTTTCTTTATTTTGAATCTTTAAGGCATTCGTCTATCAGATTAAAATGTTATTTTAGCAAGTTTAATTTCGCCAGATTTTTTTTCGCAAAAGTCAAAAGTTTGTGAGAATGCCCCATATCCGACTCTATGCAAATTCTCAAATTCAGATTTTCCTTCCAAGTAGTTTCTGAATTATGCTTAAAAAACTTTAAAATGATGATTTAAAGGGCCGTCTATGATGTGGAGAAAAGCATAATTTGAAAAAAAAAATTATATTTTACTCATTTTATTGAATCATTTGGGTTGACAATAGTTGAAACATATTAAGCAAAGGAAATTGTCCTATTGGCAAGAAATAATACATTAATAGAAGGGACATAGTCATTCTGTAGCATTTCCACTTGAGTACCGAACTTCAAATCAGATACAGCCCCTATAATAGTATAATTTTAAAATAATTAAGTTCTCTAAAACTAATCGTACACTGTTAAAAATTTGCAGCATTCTGGCAGGTCATTTGACCGTTTTTTCCGAAAACGGTTACACAACCGGTAATTTAACACTATTCTGACCATATTATTATTCATTTTATGGTCAGAATATAGCTAAATTATGGTTATGAAACCGTTTTTTGAAAAAACGGTCGAATTATCTGCCAGAATGCTGCAAAATTTTTAACAGTGTACGAATTCATGAAAATTTGTTTTTAGGCTAATTGAAGGGTGTAGAATTTATTTATGCAGTCAAACTTGGGTATTGCTATTGAAAAAAGTAAATTTTGGTTTTGTTTTTATATGTAGATGGCCCCTAAGCAAATTTTATATACATAATTTAAAATTAAACTTCATTTCCAGTCGTTTGGTACCAGTAACTTTCTTCTACAGTAATTTGTCGCAGAGTTAGTAGGGGTATTTACTTTTTTTTTCCCACGACTGTACATTAAAGAAAAAAAATTGAGATAGAGACATTCTGAAAATTTAAGCCACCAAATTATCTCATAAAAAACAGAAAATTCCATTCGTCGAAAAATTATGTTTTCTTCCAACTCATGTTTTAAAAAAAAGCTTAAAGGTTCGTATTCGTAATGAAATTGTACAAAACTATATATCTTCAATACAAACATCTAAGTTTGATATCATAGAGGGTGAGGATCAAGATGAAGATATGGGAATTTGTTTAAGTGAAAAAAATAGTTTAAAATTGAGCCGAAAGGGGGCGTTTTTTATTGAATTACACAATTAGCATACATTTATGATAGTTTACAAAGTGTGTATATTAACTTGGTCTGATTTTAAAGATAGCATTTCACGACATGCTCTTAGCATTTCCCAGAATACACTGCGGTCAACTGTAGAACATGCTATCTCACGATTAGAGATCGTATCTGGAATGATAGCCGTCTTGTGGAACATGTTTTGATGAAATAAAATTTGTAAACTATCATAAATGTATGCTAAATGTGTATTTCCTTAAATAACACCCTCTGATGGTGAAATTGTGAACTATTTTTTCTCAAACAAACTCCTATACTTCGTTATGTCCTTTACAAAATTTCACAACTTTCTGAACAAAAATTTCGTTTTTAGACCACTTTTAAACACGGTTGTTTAATTACGGACACACTGTATTTGCAATTTTCGGTAAATTTTACACCAGGATACCAAACGGGAGTCATTCTTTCAATAGTTTAAGAATTAAAATGTTTGAAAGTTTGGAATGCCTAATGTTAAGTTCATTTGCAATCATTACGAAATATATTGCAATACCGGTAGAATTATAAGCTTAACTCAATATTTATTTAACAGCTGTAATTTCGCGTTCGCATATTTGAAGCTTCATGAAATCGATTTCCGTTAAAAAATCATAGGTTACAATTAATTAAAAAAATTATTTAAAATTATTTTTAAATTAATTGTAACTAAAATTAATTGTATAAAATTATTTTTAAAATTCATTCAAAGTAATTTTTTGATACAGTGTGTGATTGATATTAGTATATCAATAAATTAATTTTTGATATTCAGCATAGAGAGTTAGCTAGAAGTGGCATTAAAAATAATAAGTTTTACAGCCTCAATTACGTACCACAGTTATTTGAAAGAATTAGTTATGCATTAAAGAAATATAATATCAACGTAATCGCAAAACCATCTGCCAAGTTAAAAGGTCTTCCACACCGAAAAGTAGACCCGATCCCTAACGATGAAACTTGAGGCGTATAATGTGATACACATTACAGACAAAGTAAATCAGAAAGAACTCAAGTACATGGGCATGCCTACTATAAAATTTAAAGACAGGCTAAAAGAACATATTACAGATATAAAGTATAGTAAGCCCTCTACTGTTCTATCCAGGTTAAATCAAAAACAAGATATTGACAGAGAGTTTAGTAAAGCAAGAATCATAGCCCATACTTCAAATTACTACGCATCAATAATCAGAGAAGCCTTGGAAATTTTAACTCAAAAAAAGAATACTTGCAATGATGTACTGTCCTACAACATATCTAAGATCTGGTATGGTATACTAAATGTTTCTAGCAATTTTGAAGCTTAATCATATTTCCACTTTGTAAAAAAAAAAAAAAAAAAAAAAAAAAAAAAACGGAAATCCTACTGCCAATCGAGACCCAAGTACTATTTCCGTATTATAACGGAAAATTTCCCCGTAAATTCCAGAAAAAAAGGAAATTTTTTTGTACTTAACGGGGGAAAACTTCCGTTAAAATACGGAAATAGTACTGGCGTCTCGATTGTCAGTATAATTTCCATTTTTAGTCCTTTTTTTTACAGTGCACCCCCTCCCTTTTCCTCCCTTCCTTTGAAATAGACTCGTCTATAGCTACATAAGCAAAGACATTTCACGCACTTTCTCTGATCTTTCCCCCTGATGACGGCTGTTATAGTGCAGTTGAAAGCGCTTGTGGTTTTTAACATCTTTTAACTGTTTTTATGCTGTAAAGACTTTTCACGTATATTTTATCACCTTTTAAGTAAATTATGTCAGAATTTTAATCGCACATACTTTATTTGATTTCATATTAATTCAACATTAGGGCTCCAAATTTTTAACCTTATACAAT
Source organism: Maratus speciosus (assembly GCA_963932465.1). Lineage (NCBI taxonomy): Eukaryota > Metazoa > Arthropoda > Arachnida > Araneae > Salticidae > Maratus > Maratus speciosus. Next base: position 22,895,947 of record OZ010790.1, on the reverse strand, counting down.
ACTAGGGAGCTAAGCTCCCTGCTCACTAACGCTCGCCAACCCCCATGAATTGCTACGCGATCCCAGCTCGCTTCGCTCGCTCGCCACTATTTATGTCAACTCTAGCCAGAATGAGTGCTAACATAAATCATTACAACGTATTAAACTTACAAATATTTTTAATGTATAAAAAAGTAATGGAAAACTTTGTTGAAAATGTAAATAAAAATGTACCTTGGAAACAGAATTAATTTAAATCCTTAATGAAAACAAAATTAAAAAATATTTTTAGTTGGGTCGCTATGCGATCCGAGCAAGCAACATATAAAATTTACAAATATTTTAATTCATAAAATAGTAATTGAAAATTTTCTTGAAAATAGAAATAAAAATGTATTTAATCAAAAGTTTAGTCAAATTACATTAATATTAACACAATTATTCTAATTGGTAAACAAATCATATTAGATGTAAATTTCAAACAGTTGGAAATTTATATCTAATATGATTTGTTTACCAATTAGAATAATTGTGTTAATATTAATCTTGTGTAATTTCGTATCCAGCGATTTATGGAGTTCCATTACCTGAGATTTATTCTGTTGAGCTGAACCAGGTTTCAGACCAGATGCTGTAATCATCAAGGTTAGCTGGGTGAAAAAGTTCAACCAGAATCGTCCGGGATAGCTCAGATGGCACAGCACTGGCGACTTCAGCCAGGAGGTCCCGGATTCGAATACTGGTCCGGACATTTTCCGCCCAGTTGGAAATTTACATCTAATATGATTTATTTAGCAATTAGAATAATTGTGTTAAAATTAATCTAGTGTAATTACGCATCCAGCGATTTCTGGAGTTCCATTACATGAGATTTACTCTGTTGAACTGAACCAGGTTTCAGACCAGATGCTGTAATCATCAAGGTTAGCTGAGTGAAAAAGTTCCACCAGAATCGTTCGGGATAGCTCAGATGGCAGAACACTGGCGGTTTCAGTCAGGAGGTCCCGGGTTCGAATCCTGGTTCGGACATTTTTCGCCCAGTTGGAAATTTACATCTAATACTTTTTAGATTTTATTTAACAAATTTCAGCTACTTAATGAAGTATGAGGATCATCCAGAAAATAAGTTTCCCACGGCCTCTAAAAAGAAACAAAACATACTTACCTGGAAAGTTTTATTGCAAAAGATACATCAATGTTTCGGCCAGTTCTCAACATAAGAACCACCAGAATTGTAACGCTTGTCATACAGTGGGATAAGTATTTGTAGCCCAGTGACATTGAAATCTGTCGCCTGGGAAGGGAGCCAGCTTGTCACAGTTGACAACACACGTCTCATCACCATAACGATCCATAAATTAATATACAAGATGGGATATTTACGGCAAAATCTGTAATTGCAACAGTACTAGCGTCACTACCGACAAGGGGGAAGAATTAACAAGTTTCCAAAATTTAACTATGTTGATGAAATATGTTTACGCTCTATGTTTTGAATATCTATTATTTCCTAAAACGAAGAACAGGCAGACGATATTCTATTTATGCTTTCTTTATTTAGCTGATTCTTTTTTATCGCATTTATATTGGTCACCTTTAACTTACACAATGATAATTAGAGTAATAATATAAAAGAAAAACCCTAGAAAATTCTGTTAAGAACGTAAATATGTAAGTTTATAAGATTAAATTGTAAAAAATCAAATTCAAGTATTGTGTTAATTTATTCATATCGAATAAAATTTTATTGAGTGTAATGTCAGTACCTATATTTATTTTTAACTTTTAGATTTATATAATTCTAAAAATTTGTCGAAAGGAATTTTTCCCCATCAGTAATTTTATTATTATTTCTTATATATTAATATTTTAAATTATCATAACATATTGATTGTACGTTATTTACATTCAAAACAATATTTTTATTTTATCTATAAGGAAGAGAAAATGCTTAAGTTTTAAAAGATTATTATGTAACAAAATACGTTAAACTTCATAAATTAATAAAACATCGACTGTAAAAATTTTCCTACCAAATGGGAATATTTATGAAATTTTCAGTTACTTGTAGAGTGCAATATTGCGTATATTTTTATACTAGCAGGCTATGCCCGCTACGTTGTCAATTTATCCAGACGAACCTTGAATCAAACAAAATGTATCTGTGGATTTGACATTGTGATTTAAAGCAATATGGAACCTTACCTGAAATATCCTTTCGCACTGCTGAAAACGATGTGAACGCCATTGTTCTATTTTATTTTCTAATGTGCAGACAAATTTTCAGCTATTAAGGTCTTAACCTTTTTAGTTGATCAATTACAGTAGGATTTGGTAAAGAATGATAGTGCAATATGCAATATAATAAAACAAACCCTGACAAATTATTTAACTAATAGTGCAAACAAACAAACTGACAAAATTCATCCAGTAAAACTTTTTTAAATGCTGACATTTCATATTTGTGTCCATCTGATAATAGAATTTTCCCCCATAATTCTATAACTAAGCAACGTAGGACGATACGCAATAAACTAAAGCCTCCCCAAACGTTGTCTAATCAACAAAGCAAGTATTATCAACATCCGCCATCTAGAACTTTTTGAAAAGTCTAATCTTTCATAATCGGTTTCACATGATTATGGAACTTTCCGACATTACTTTTTGACTAAGCAAAGTAGAATGATATGCAAAATACTAAAACCATATCTGAATAGATATGTAACTAAAAATGGAATTCCTATCAAAATCCGTTCTGCAGAACATTTTAAAAACACTAAACTTTCATAATCGGATTCAATTGATTATAGAACTTTCCACCACATCTCTATTATTAAATAATGCAGAAGGGTATAGTATATATTAAAACCCTGCCTGTAAAATTTATAACTAACAGTGCAAATTCAACTGAAATCCATTCGATTGAACCTTTTAAAAAGGCTAATCATTCATAATCGGGTTCGTTTGATTGTATAACTTTAAAACATAATTCTATGTATAAGCAACGTAGAACGATATGTTATATGCTAAAATCTTCCCTGAAAAGTTATCTAACTATCATTTCGATTGTTCATCAAAATCCATTCAGGTGAGCTCAAGTTACATGCAACCGGGACGAATTTCCCATTCGCATTTTACTTTCGTATATAAAGTAGAAGCAGAAGTAGATAGATAGATAAGAATATTGATTAAAATTTATTATAATTTATAAAACTGCAAGTTATTTCTCGTTGTCTCATCTGAATAATTTTAAAGACTTTTCAATCGGCGAGTATTGAGATATACGATCATATCTTCAACAAATGTATTTCATTTTGTACCAAAACATTCTCGATAAAATGAGCCAATTTGGTGTGGGTTCCGATATTATAATTTTTTTTTCAAAATCGCCATTTAAACTACGCACATGAAATTCTAAGTGTCTCTTAGCACTGGAGTAAACATCTCCATTTTTTAATCAGCGAAAAATGAAGTTATAACTTAATTTTACTTAATAATAAAAAATACTTTCAATTTAAAAAAATAGTAAATTGAATTTTTTTGCATGCTTACAATAATCCAAAAGAATAATAAGACAAAAGAAATTCGCGTTTAATAAATATCAAGCCAAATTGTTTGGCACAATTAAAAAAAAAAAAAAAAAAAAAAAACTTGGTACTTTTTCACTATAGGCGCCTTGGCGTTTTTTTAAACAGCTTGGCGCAATTCGGCCATCAGAAAGTGAGATTTGTTGCCAATTGATATAAACAGTTAAGAAAACAAATTTGATAATTTTGTTTTCTTTATATATCTATATTATTAATGCTTTTTATAAACAAATTACTTCTGTTTCTATATAAAATTAGATAAAGAGCATCATTATGTTAAATAAGTTTGTGCATACGAAATGAAACAGCGAATAGGTTGCCAGAAAATATGTTTCGAAATTTCCTTCTCCGCCATGGCTATTTTCTCTATTTCGCCAAGATCCCTATATTGGAAATGCACCAAAATACCTTTGCGCGTTTAGGATTGAAATAAATGGTGCAATAGTATACATTTTGGTATGGTGTGGTATAACGTAAAAGTAGCCAAAGGACTCCCAAAAAAAATTTGTCCCTGTAACGGGGTTCAGTGGGATGGTTCACTTAAAAGCAAAAACTCCAACCATATTACAGGAACTATAAAAATTTATTCATCATTTTTAAATTTTAAGTTACACAAGAGATCATTCTCATAATTATTTAAGAGTGAGAGAGAGATAGTCCATATTTAGAAGGTACGCCTGGGCGTGACCCACAGACCATGAAAGTCTTACATCCTTTTTTGATCGAGATAAAAAGTTAAGTGATCGTGATTTCATAAGAATCATATAACACTAGTCACTACACATCGCCAAATTCAAACATTGGCACCCTGAACGAACTGTGGACAAAGGTTTTATTCGCGAGCCAAATATGTGACAGAAGTCTGTCACGTAACTCACCCCGACAACAGAAGAAAGCTGAAACGTGTACGTTGCAGCTTTATATCTACTTAAAATCCTTTGTCCCCCTTCGCACTTACAGAATATGTAGTATGACAAAATAAGTAAAATTAACTATTTAAGTTGATATGCAACAAGAAACCTATTTTAACTTATCTGTGAAACTATTACCCGTTAGTTCCTGTAAAATATTTTATACAACTATAAGTAAGTAGAAAAAAAAAAATATTTGCTTGCTTTCAAAACAATTCACAAGAATTGTGATATGTCCATGACTGAGCGCTCATAAAATTCAAAATAACTTTTTGTTTTAATTAAATATTCCACAAAATAAAAGTGCCACATTAGTTGATGACATAGGATCCTATATTTAATTTTTTTTTGTGGCATTGTGTTTGTGGCGCTGGTACCAGCATTTTTAGTCATGTATCTATTAATATAGAGAAGCATTTACTGTATTTACCCTTTCTCAAAATTTGATCTTACATGAGACCATAATATAAAAAAATGCAAGCAAATAACAACAAAGGTAAAAAATAACACCAGTAAAAAAATTGTAACTTTAAGGAAAGATGAATTCTTTCATGAAATTGAAGCTTATTTGTATTATCTTAAATTGCTTCATTACTGGCATAAGAAACAAACAAAAATTTGTGCATAACGCACAGGACTACCAGAGACAAAAAAAAAAATTGTGCAAGCTGCACGCGCTGAAACAAGTGTAGCCCTAAATATTGAAATTTTGTGAAGTATAGTGGCATCAGCTTATGGCTTCTGCCTTAAATAATAAGGGGTAGTTTTTTTTTAGATTCCTGGAGTTTAACTAAGTTCCCGGTTTCCAAAAAAAACCACAGTATGTTATAATTTAGCATTTTATGAATTTTTACACTGCCATCCTGACTTTCCGTGTATTGTTCAAAATGTAACTCCTGGCAAAATTGTTAAAACCATAAGAAATTGTATTCAATTTTATATAGTGTACAAGATATCTTACTCGATCTGCCACCATCAAGTAAGAAGTATCCAATGAAAGTGTTAAAAAAAAAATGCTACATGTTAAAAGTGAACACAATCGAAATGTATGTGCAGTTTAAAATGTCATGTGATGGATAACTCCTTGTAACTTTAAAATCTTTGTACATAGACAAAGTGATGGTGTCATTGTTATTTATGACATTATGCAAACACAAAAAAAAACTTATTAAAATTAAAACTTATAGCGTATTTTAATAATGAAACATGGTGTAAAGTTTGAACAACAGAAAAGAAAAAGGAGAAACTGTGTGTGTGGAGGGAGGGAAAAGAAACTCCGCAACTCATGAACTACTTGCAATGCAACACATGAACAAAAGTGTACGCAAGCATACACAACGTGTAAGTAAACACATGAACAAATTGTATAATATCACATGAACTATATGTATTAATGTCTCAATGAACTAAAATTGTAATGTATTTGCCAACAAAATAAACAGACAGTATATGTGTAATAACCCAAGATACTTGCATACGAGTGAGAATCAATTACACAATTAATGAGTTATCATCAAAACGTAATGAATAAGGGTTAAAAAACAAATGAACTACTTGTAATGTGTGTGTAAATTCTGGTTAAACTCTAAACCAGCCAGTGTGTACTACTCAATGAACTACTTGTAAGAAAAAAAAAAGAAATACTGCTGAATAAATTGCTAGCAATGTACAATGTGTAAAAGCAAATGAACAAAATATGTAAATGAACTCATGAACTAGTGTAATGCATGTATATGGATGCACAAAATGTATTCTAAATAAGCAAATGTTGTGCAACATAAACAAATATGCAACACATGAACTACTTGAAAAAAAAAGGAATTAATGGTTGACTGAGGGTTAAAATTGAAATAAAGTTGTATCTGCCAAAGTTATTACTGTATTAAGGTAACAAAAGTGTGCATAAAATGCACAAGTGCCCAGCAGATTGCATAACTCTACGCTAAAAATGTAGAGTTATGCCAAGCCAAACATGTTCCAAGTAAAAGGAATGAAAAAGAAAGAAAAAAAATGAATAGAAAAATAAAAAGCTATATACTTCATGTCATATGAGTGCATGTATCCGTCACAAGACAACTGTGCGACTTAAACTCACACATAAAAAAATTTAAATATGAAGAAAAAAAATGAGAAAGATTTAGTTTAATGACTATATGTGAATAGCCCTTTAAAAACAATAAAGTGTACCTAACAGCTCACATTATGCATGTGACTACATTTTATAAAAAAAACTCTTACCGATATCAAATATCATGTCAGTTATAATAAAAAAAATACCTTATGTTATAACTTAAAATAGCAACGAGTCACCACCCACGCGTAAGCAATGAAATCTAACAGTACATTAGCTGCATGTGTAAAAATGTACACCCGGTTAATTATCTCTTGCATAACAAAATTAAGATGTATGTGCAAACCATGTACAATAGTTAAATTATGTTATAATTTCTGCAAAACTTTTAAACATACCAACTAAAAAAATCTTACCTTAAAATAAATCTATCTAAAAACAACAACGAAGTTGAGAATGCAGTGAAAAAAAAATGCATTTTTTAAGCTAAACACAAATGCTGATAAAAGAAACCTATACATGCACAGATGGTAATGAATGTCCTTAACCATGGTGAGTATTAATTGAAATATAACAAAATCAGCAAAACTGAAAGAGTAAATGTGTGTGTGTGCGTGTGTGAAGTACCAGGCCAAACATGACATCACAAACCATGTGCATGAGAGGGGGAACAAAACATGTGTGATTAATACCTAACAATGCTATCTGTCCATAGCAAGTTAGAAATAAAAGTGTAAACTAGTGTACAAGTGGTATACATAATCAGCATTAGGAAACAATTACAGGTGACTTTTGGCAATTTAAAAAAATGCGAACACTACTCCAATTGTAAAATTAATATTAGTGTAACTCCATGACATATGCAAGAAAACATATCCGATCCCTGATTAAGCTAGCGGCCAACTTGCTTAACCATAGATCGAAATACACTCCTCAGACATTTTGCTATCCCATGAAAAATAGCGCAATGACTGAATTTTCCCACATAAACCATGACAGAAGTACTAGCAATCAAACTTACACACAAAAAAACAACAAAAAAAAAACAATGTATTAATGTGAATGCATGTCATTGAGAAACATACAAAAAATAACTGTTTAAAACTATACGTCAAACTTATGTTGTACATCTTATATATTTTGCAAAAGCAAACGAGAGCCAAAAGGGAAAAAAATATTTTTGTAACCATGACATGGTGACTCGAGCTATGTAATATGCCTAAAGAAAATGTATGCCCGGATAAACTAATCTAAGCTTGCTAAATATTTTGCCAAAGTTCACAATCCAAGAAAATATATTTATGAAAGATAAAATAATCTATTATTTTTTTTAAATTATGACTACGCCAACTGTATGTAAATTTCTAATTAAGTGCCCACATCTAACTGAGAAAAAAGGTGTTATGCTCACATCCTCTATAATTATTTTAAATTGTCACCAATATGCAAATCCAACATATTTGACATTACTCTTAATCAGTGCAAAAAAAATTATAATAAAGTCATAAAACATAAAACTTTCTGCATAGAAAAAAATATATTAACTCTAAAAAAAAAAAAAATAGCAAAAGTGTGTCCCAGATTTAATTGTGTAAAAAGGTATTTAAAACCAAGTAATTTACAATCTAAGATAAATATATCTATAGACTTTTTTTATCACTATTTTTAAGAAAGGCTGAATGACAACATCTTAACTAACAATAAAAAAAAAACATTTAAAAATCCCCAGAGAACTACTCATAAAAGACACTATACTGAATAAGTTGCATGACACAACATATTATTTAAATCATACTGTTAACAGACAGCATACGAGCCAGCGTATTTATGTCAAACAAATGATAAAACAACAGAGAAGCAACTTCAAGGCCTGGAGATAAAATAAAAGGCATATATTATCTCTGAAGTGCGTCAATGTGTCAATGCAAGATACTCAGGAAGTTTCTAATATGAATCAAATGCAACAAACTTAAAAAAAATTGCTACCTTTTTTTTTATACCCTTAGAAATGCATCTCAATTATTCATAAATTTTAGTTTACACTTCAACTGCCAATCTGTAAGTAACAGCTTATATTTTTAAAAGCAGATGAAATATTACCTAACATATTAAATATTCATAACAGAGATAAATACAAATACATCTCTTTTCAATCAAAATAGAAATTAAACTAAAAATAAACACACCTTTCGTTAAAAATATGTCATTCATAACTATAATTAAAAGCAACAAAATGTGCACCAGATAAATTAGATAAATTTTAAAAGGCTGTTGTTTGTCCAACAGCGACAAGGAATGCAAGACTAGTATCTTTCAAGATAAATATTAAACCAAGAAAATCCCTGTCATGCATGAAAATAAAGAATCTAAACATACATAAACTAACTGAACTGAAATAGCACTTACCTTTTAAACATTAACCTGCAAAGAGGAGCTTAGAAATATAGCTGCAAGTTTAACGGTTTAAAAAAAACAATAATATATATTTTTTTTTATAAAGCCGATATCTTCTCTCTTACGGCTATCACATTTTATAAGCAGCCTTAATAAAAACTATATGGAATAGTATGGAGTAATAAAATTTTAAACAAGTATGAATATAGAAACATTTATCATAGCATGAAAAGAGATGAAGCTGAAAAAAATATAAAAAGGAAAATACTGTATTAATTAAAATTAAGATTTTAAAAAGGAGAAAAAAATTTTCATGTTGAAATTTGTAGTGTATTCTTAATTTTTTTTTTAACACTACATAAAAATGCACTTTTTAACTGTAGTAATTAACACAACTAGTGTCACACTAAGTTCACTTTGAGATTTTCATATAAGTCACAGAAAAGCACGTACTTTTTAAATGATGCGTCCTTCATATTTTAAGTAAGAAACACTTTTTTTTTTAGATTACCTTGCGTAAAAAACACATTTTGAAAATAAAAAAAACATTCTATCACAAAGGCAATATTCGGAATGAAGCACGATGAATTTTTGACATTGTCAGGTGCACTTTTTTTGTAAGAATCACTAGATTTCACTTTTTTTCTTTTTTTGCTATTTCACAAACAACCAAAAATGATGTGTGATGAATGTGGACATTAACAGGTGCCCTTTTTTTGTCGAGTACACTGGTGCAGAACTATTACTCTTTTTTTATGTTGACACACTTTTTTGAAGAAATAACAGGTCACATAAAAGAAAACACGAATCGCAGGAAACACAACTGCCGTAGATGGCAATTACAGGTGAGATCCACTATTTGCGAGACTGCATAGCATTTTTGGAAACATGCATGGATCGTAGGAGTGAGCACAGCACTGAGTATTAAGCAGTCTTGAATTTAAAAAAAAAACACAGCGTATTTGGCGCCGCGCATCACAGGCACATCAATCAAGCAACCATGGCTCGTCGCTTAAGTGGAGGGGTGATGGCATACTCTTTATTCTAACATAACTAGACACAGAGACAAGAACTGGCAGGGAACTTGAAGAAGACAATTGTCCTTTTAAAATGTAACTGGAATACGTCGAAAGCGGGGCATACATTCATTTTAAAAGTGGGGTGGGGATTTCTCTCTCTTAACTATATATATATTTTTTTTAGGTTGGAGAAACGACCGGCCGATGGGCGAAATTTATGTAACGGGGTTCAGTGGGATGGTTCACTTAAAAGCAAAAACTCCAACCATATTACAGGAACTATGAAAATTTATTCATCATTTTTAAATTTAACGTTACACAAAAGATCATTCTCATAATTAATTAAGAGTGAGAGAGAGAGTCCATATTTACAAGATACGCCTGGGCGTGACCCACAGACCATGAAGGTCTTACATCCTTTTTTGGTCGAGATAAAAAGTTGAGTGATCGTGATTTCATAAGAATCATATAACACTAGTCACTACACATCGCCAAATTCAAACATTGGCACCCTGAACGAACTGTGGACAAAGGTTTTATTCGCGAGCCAAATGATTATCCCAAAAATCCAGCAACCCGATGAGAACAATGAAACGCGTGATGGAAAAAGGTTGCCTGTCCACAAATCCTGGGAATCATTATCTAACCGAAATGATTACGTTAAAAAAATGCCCGCAACATACAATCGCGAAATGCCAAGCAAGGCATCTGGTAAACCAACTGACAAATAGATTTAACATCCATGAAACGTGATTTTTAAAAACCGCATCTCATTTCGATGAGAGAGACGGCAGAATCATCTGGGAGGTGTTTATATTACAGACTGGCATTCGCTTAAATAAGTGTTACTTAAAATTACATACTGCAGACAGATAAAAGGGAAAGATGCAGTCTCGCATAACATACATTCCTTTCACATTTGCTGTTAAAAGATTTTCAACGGTTCATTATTAGCAGTGATAAGGAAGCTTTTCACTGCGGTGGGAAAAATCCGATGCGATTAAATGAAGAGATATTGCTACTAGCAGCCGCGCCTTATACTTTTATTTATTTATTTCTTTTTTTACTGGAAGCAGATAGATAAATGATTAAATGAAAAAAGGGAAAGAAAGTAAATGAATATTTAAGCGGAATAAATCAAAGAATTTTTCAGAATGGAGGAAATCAGTTTAATAAAAAAAAAACGTATGGTTTTAAGAAAAGGAATTTAATTCACTTTATCAGTATGAAAGAAAAGAGGGGGGGATGACATGTTTAAAAGTAAAAAAGTTAGGTTTTAAATTAATTTTGAATAAAAAGAAATATGTGACAGAAATCTGTCACAGTCCCTAATTACGCTAATTCTCTTTAAAACTCGATTATGAGATAGGTGCCCGGTTTAAAAACAAAGAATCAAATTAAACCTTTTCCTAAGTTAATTGTGCCTCAAACCACGCCCGGTAGCATACGCCAATTGTCTGTAAACTCAATTATGTAACTTATCGGTACCAAATATGCCAATTGTCTGTGGACTCGATTACGTAATTTCCCTCCTTAATTAATGCATACTTTACAAATTACATCTACTTTCCAATTTTCTTCATTTTAAGATCAATGGGTACTGTTAGATGTTAAGAAGCTTGGAGCAATTCGGACGTCAGAAAGTGACTTTTGTTGCCAATTGATATAAACTGTTAAGAAAACAAACATGATGAAATTTTTTGTTTGTTTATAAATGTATATTATTAATGTTTTTTATGTACAAATTAGTTCTGTTTCTATATAAAATTAGATAAGTAGCATCTTTATGTTAAATAAATTGTATAAACATAGAAAAAAATGTTTTTTTGTATGAAATGAAACAGTGAATAGGTTGCCAGAAAATATGGCGCCAAATTTGTTTCTCCGTCAAGGCTATTTTCACTATTTCACCAAGATGCCTATACTGGAAAAGTACCAAAAAATCTCTGCACGTTTTGGATTGAAATAAATGGCGCAATAGTATGGTGTAGTATAACGTAAAAGTAGCTAATGGACTCCAAAAAAATTTGTCCCTAATTGCACTAATTCTCTTTAAACTCGATTATGGAATAGGGTGCTCGGTTTAAAAACAAAGAATCAACTTAAACCTTTTCCTAAGTTAATTGTGCGTCAAACCACGCCCGGTAACATACGCCAATTGTCTGTAAACTCAATTATGTAACTTATCGGTACCCAAATATGCCAATTGTATGTGGATTCGATTACGTAATTTCGCTTCTTAATTAATGCATACTTTACAAACTACATCTACTTTCTAATTTTCTTGATTTTAAGACTAATGGGTACTGTTAGATTTTAAGAAGCTTGGCGCAATTCGGACGTCAGAAAGTGAGATTTGTGGCCAAATGATATGAACAGCTATGAAAACAAAAAAATGAACTTTAAGCTTTTTAAAATATGTATTCCTATATATAAACTTTTTATTTATGAAAATTAATATTTTTGTTATTTATATACAATTTACTTCTGTTTTTCTATAAAAAAGAGATAAATGTCTTCTCTTTATAGTAAATAAATAATATAATTATTGAACAGAAAATACGCATGAAAACTTTCCTGCTCTCGCCAAGCCCATTTCTTCCACCTCGCAAAGGGCCCTATATTGAAAATTACAGAATTTACCCCATTGCTCTATGACTAAACAGTGTCGAACAATATATTATATACTGAAACTATCTCTGAAAAATTGCCAAACTAACAATGCAAATTCTATCAAAAACCGTTTATTATAACTTTTTAAAAATGCTAAATTGTGAAAATTGATTTCACCAGATTACAGAATTTTCACCAAAACTATATAGCTGAGCAACGTAGAATGATATGTTTTATGCTGAAACCTTCCCTGGAAAATTATCTAATTAAAAGTCTAAGTTCCATCGAAATACATTCGGCAGAATCTTTTAAAAGGGCTAATTTTTCATTATCAGGTTCATCTCATTAAATAACTTTAAACCATAATTCAATACCAAGCACCATAGAACGACGTGTTGTGTGTTAAAAGCTTCCCCGAAAAAGTATCTATCTAACAGTGTAAGCTCAGCTGATCTCGAGTTCTAAGCAGCCTAAATTGAGTTATATATATAAGTAGAATTAGATTTTTCCAAAAACCAGAAAAAACCAAATGGCTACTTGAAAAAATAACCAATATTGTGAACGGCGCTCAAATCAATGCCACGCTTATGTATTTTTGGCTTAAAATTAAATCGTTTGGCAATAAAATGAAATCGTAAATAAACATACAATATGTAACTCACAAGTACCGTCATTTTTATAATTACATCTGCTAGTTTCTTCTGAAAATCACATGATGGATGAGTTAAATAAAAATAAAAAGATAATTAAAAAAAAAATCAAAAACAAAAACAAAACTGTCACTCAGATATTATCTTATCAAATTTGCTGATGCATTTTTCTTAACCTGACGCAAGAGATAACTTGCTAAATATAGTTTGAATATGCAATCTTTCATATTGAATAAATTTTGATGCATTACGAACATTACCTTTCATGTTTAAATTCGATATTGTTGTTTTATAATATTACCACTCGTCAAAACTGTTTTTTTTTCTCTTTTTTTTTCTTTTTTTTCGTTTAAATAAAATTAGGAAAAGTTTTTTATTTCGAGATGCAGAATCTTTTCAATTCATTTTTCAACTACATTTATCGCCAATAAAATAATAATAACCCTTTCGCCCAAAATAACAGAACTTCCCGTCATAATTCTATAACTAATCTAGGTAGAATGATGTGATATAGCTTAAAACCTTCCCAGAAACGATACCTATCTAACGATGTAATGCAGTAGAACTCGAAATCTAGGCGTTCGGAACGAAATTTCCGTTTGGATTTTATATATATAATAGATTACACCATTGCTTTTGATATATAGCATTCAAGACGAAATATTTACTTTGTTAACCATTTGGAAAAATGGTTATTGTCCTCGTCAGGATAGGAAATCAAAAGCATATCTGAAGCTTTTTATTGGTTGAATCCGCATTTTATTCGTTTTCTGATTGGTCTATACAGTAATCTGTAATTTGCCTTTACTTTCAACAGAGATGGATACTCCTGTTGCCACTATGACAAAAAAGTAATAAAAACTACAAAAAAAATTAATAACTCAGAAACAAATTGAGATACAGCTTTCAAACAAATTGCTCTTAAAAGTACATTTTTTTCTCTATACGACGGTGTAAAAAGAAATATTGTGGGATGTTAAAAAGTTTAAGAATGAAATTTCATTTAAAATTGGTCGTCATATTTCTTGGCAACCTGATGATGGGAAAGCCTTTTCCCGAACAGCCAATGAAATGCTTGGATAATACGTAAGTTTCTGGTGGATAATACGTAAGTTTTAGGAAATCTGACGGGTCGCAGGCGATTTTTGTCGCTTGTAATTTTTACGTGCAATAACACTACTAATGTTTAATTCATGGCGTACGTAATGTATGACCAGCTCCGTAGAAGTTTAAAAATTTACAGTACCGAAAATTGTAAAAATGAAATTTCTTTTAAAATTTATTCATGATGGGTCCAGGAAAGTTAATGTTCAATTCATGGCGTACGTAATGTATGATCAACTCCGTGCGATTTTTTATGTCTTAAATTTTAGTCTTCGAAAAGATCATTTTCCAAATGGCCGTTGAATTTGTTAAATTGCTTTTTTTTTTTCATTGCACTTAAATCGTTCACTCATCATGTAACAAAAAGCATATATCCATGCATGAACATAAAAGAGATATTAGATATATAAAATAGAATATCTATTCTATGTTCATGTACCGGTGTAAGATTCTATTGAAAAAGTAAACATGCAACATTAAAAAAAGAAAGATCACAATATGGTAGATACTCAATAATAAAAATATTACAAGGTTGGGGAGTTTCTTCCCCATGGTCACTAAAGACGCTACGATCACAATCGCATTACAATCACGCTCTATGGAAATGGCCGATCTTGTATGTTAATGGGTGTAACGATCCTGTTGATGTACTCGTCCGTATCGATGCTAGTGCTGCTACCATGAGTCTGGTTTTATGTTCGGTGCTAGGTTCTTCGGTACCCAATTGATGGACAATTCCTGGAACAACAGTTGTTTCGTGATGATTTTATGCATCGCCGGTCTTTTCTCCACTTTTCTGCGGCAATACTTCGATGTGAGCAATGATACCACAAGAAGATCTTTACGTGTGATGAGACGTGAGTTGACAACTGTAACATGCTGCTACGTTTTACAAATGTAGGCAACGAATCCAGATGTAGAAATCGTCTAAGAAAAAGTATAATATTGAAACATGGCTGCCAGAAGTTGAGTACATTTGAAATTCCTTTTCGGAAAGTATAATTTTATCTGATTATTTCATAATTTAGTTATTAAAAACACATTGTTGAATTAACAAATTAAAAATATCTTGAAAAATTTATAAAATTATTCTGAACAAATTTTTATACCTCCTTACTTATGTGATTTCTTTTATAATGTAGGTGAGAAAGTAATAAAGCAAGCTGAAAATTGTACGACGAACGTGGTGAATGAGGTGCGTTTGTACTACAACTAGTTTTATAAATATTCAGATCTTGGTGCAATAACTGTTGCACTCTTATGCAAAAATGCATGAATACAAAATTTATTACGATTCTATATATTAAATACAGTAATACAGAAATAATAGGGCTTCATCTTAAATAGGACGTCATCACCATGGGAACCTAGAATCATTACCAACTACGGGATACCATTGAATTAATTGCGTATGATAGAATTCAGTAGAATGAAAAAAACTTTTATTAATATCTCTTCATGTTTTAATTCGATTTTCATAAAATCTGAAATGACTCGACAAAAATCTAAAACGATTATATACACTGGCCTTCAAAAGTTAAAGTACATATACTGGATGCTTTCGATTGCACACGTTTTGTTGAATATCTACAAAAATTATTGGACAATTGTTCTTGAACTTCTGGGATGAAAAGAACATGTTTGATTTCATATTTCTTGGTGAAGCTTTAGTCGGAAGGTCAATTAGGGGGCTAATAATAAATTTAATAATAAAATAATATTTGCTATCACCTATATAACAGAAAATGCTGGAAATGGTTTGTCACTGTGTTAAATGACTATTTGGGTCTTGTTCAACGTTTGTGTTTATTTGTGTAAGCATAGAACTCATATTCGTGAAGATGTTATTGTGTGTGACAAATTCAAAAGTTTTTTGCTTATAGCATGCAGAGTTTTCAACCAAATTTAACACAACTTTCCGAAAACTTTCCAAAGAATAGTAGCAACAGTATACTGCAACTAAAACATGAATATATTGAATATTTGATCATATATGGGCATTTTTATGAGATAGTTCTTAACTGCGCTTCATCTTTCATCCCAGAAGTTCAAGAACAATTCGCCGATAATTTTTGTAGATATTCGACAAAACGTGCGCAATCGAAAGCATCCAGTCCCTTTTCCTTAACTTTTGGAGGCCAGTGTATATTGAATTTCACATCATTCGGTTGGGTAGATTTTTGCACTGTTATATGCGGACAGATCAGACAAGGACTATAGGTGCTACGTCTTTATATCGTTACGAACGCACCTAAAAATGGCAAAAGTCAACATAAAGAAATTTCTAGACATTAAATAAATGTAAAAGTAATTTATGTGAACTTTTTGTTGTACATAGTCAGTAAGCAATAAAATATTTATAGACAGTGCGTTCATTCTACAACTTATAGTTCAAGTATGCTTTGGAAACTTTAAATATATTTTAACTTAACAAAAAAAAAAAAAAAAAAAAAAAAAAAAAGTTGCACATAATAGAATTCTGAACAAATAAGTCAAAGATAAATTTTGAAAGAACAAGAAGCTGCAGGCAAATGAAAAAAGTTTCTGTAGTTTTGAAAGTTGAATAAATTCAAAGGTAATTTAACTTTAAGGTAAAATCTGTCTCCCACAGATCTACTATTTTAGGTTTAATTTAGAGAGAGAAATTAAAAAAATCAAAATAATATATCACAAGGAATGACATTTCTTATAAAGTTTTGAATATCTAGAACTAATATATAATGAAGGTTTGTTTCAAAACATGTTTTTCTCTGCAGATTTCATTTTAAGTTTAGATGTCGTTTTCATATTTCACTTTTTGTCCCACAAGCTTTTTTAAGACGTTTGAATTTTAATTTTTTTAAGGCAATTTAAAAATAAAATACAGTAAAACCTGCCTGAAGCGACCACGTTCTATTCCAATAAAAATTTATCGCTCAGAGAGATTGTCTTTTAATGGAGGTCATGTTTAAATCTAGATTTGAATTGTTGAAAAAAGGTAACAATTAATGTTACTAACATTTATTTTTCACGTTAAGAAAAAATATAAAAATTTAAATGTCAAAACAAAACTTAATTACATAAGTTAATTACTGCAGAGCTTAAAAAATTAATACATTGACGCTTGCTTTGATTTTACGGTTTTATCTTTTACAACTTTTATTTCCAAGTCATTTCGAAATTCAGTAAATAAATGCAAATTTCTTTGCACAGGAACAAGTAATAACAATTTTATTAATTTATCTATTTCTTTGAGAGTTTACTGACAGAATAGTTCAGGGGAGTTTATTGACCGTCATTGTTAATTTGTCATCAGAGTTAAATTCATTGCCCAAGAAAGCACAAAGGGATTTAAACACTTAAAAGTTACCGGGATAATAATAATATAAAAAACTAAACCTAGTTTAGAAGTTTGATGAATAATGTGCTCTCCGGAATTATTTTTCTAATAAAACCTTCTTCAAGCGACCAGGAAAAAAGGTATTTGTTTCATTTTCTTTAAAGAAATGGGTCGCTCATGGAGGTAGTTTTACTGGGATGGTCTCTGAATGGAGGTAAAATTAATATTGAGACTATGGTAATACATTTCGTTCCATGAAAATATGATCGTTTAGTGAGGTTTCATTGCATACCAAAGCGGATTTAATGTTTTATGTATTAAATAAATTCGCCGCTTAAAAATTTACTACACTTACATTGATAAACTAGTGATATTACTAAAGGAAAATATCTAACGTTTGGTAACACAATAACACTATTAACTTTCCTGAAAACGCTTTTTTAGTTTATGGTTAGAAACTCAAAAATCCACTTTAACTAATTTTCTCCCAATTTCCTAAACGCATGTGGTAAATGAATGTAAAAGTATTTTAACAATTTAACATTTTATTAACTTTAAACATAACCAGAAAGCTTAAAATTTTTGTCATAGTTAATAAAATATATTAAAAATAAAATTCCAACCGAAAACATGTTATATAATGCAAAATATTATTATATATTTAATGTAGTATATATAAGAAAGTAAATAATAATTACGAATTGTTCAACATTTCTCTTAAATTGAATCCAGAACTAAAAATACACTGAATACAATTGAATGCATTGGATGAGTATATGATATATTTAACATTTGAAAATGTCAAACCGCAATTTCATTTCTTTGATGTCAAAATCACTAAGAAGCTCCATGATATTAATTTATTCCGTATCATTACGAGAAATATGATTATATGTTATTATACTATATTGTCTCTTCCCTATTATCTCATTAATTTTATAATTATTCCTTAGGGTTATAACGATCAAGGATTTATTATAATAAAACTTCGTTCTAAAATCATTCAAATATTAATACTGTACTAATACCATTAATAAGAACGAATAATTGAATAGTTTGAAAGAATAATTCTCTGAAATAATTTACTGTTCATTTATACTATTAAATTATTAATTTGTTTGAAAAAAATACATGCTTTAGCATTTTAATGATTTTCAATAGCTACGCCACTCCCCGTATCCACAAATAAGATGCATAAAAATAAACATAAATATTATTTGATGCGAGTTAGCTCTTAATGTAAGCAAATTCATAAATATTTTTTTTTCGTTTATCTACTGGAATTAGAAAATATTCAATACGAAAAAATGCTTTTTTGAGCTAAAAAGATAGTCAAGTATGAAATTTAAGCATAAATCAAACACTTTGTGCGTATTTTAATACATAAGCTGAAATCTTTAACAACAATTAAACTCATAAATACGTACAAACACGGCACAAAAAACCACATACGATCATTTCGAGGACTCCCGGATACTCGAAACGATCGTATGTGATTTTTTCTGGCGTGTTTGTACGTATTTTTGCATTAAATCGTTGTTAAAGATTTTAGCTTAAGTATGACATTTGTTTGGGAAAGAATGTTGGAGTATAGCCAGTACCGCATAATGTGAACATTTACAACAGGAAAAGGCTATTATAAATTTGCACAAAAAATTTATTTGAAATGTGCGAAAGAAAAAGCTGTACCCGAACACATTACTTCAATTAATTGCACACATAGCGGTAAAGTATTAGGTCTACCGGAAAGTTCTGTACGATAGTGCTTTTTCACGCCTACTTTTTTAAAATTCAGATTTCTTTATTCGAACCAGTTTTTTGAAATGGTAAACTTTCCATTATTTTCACATTTCACATTAAGGTGAAAACAGTGGGAATTTAACTATTTCAAAAAACTGGTTCGAATGAAGAAATCTGAATTTTAAAAAAATAGGCATTATATAGGCTGTATAAAAGTATAACGTTATTGGATAGAACTTTCCGGTAGACCTAATATTAAAAATAACTGTGGGCCATGAAAGCTGCATTCATGAAAAAGCGGTTCGAGTACTGGCCCTCCCCACTAGCTAGCTTAATAAGTAGCTAGCTTAATTATTTTGATAGTACCATTATGTTTACATGTTCTTGTAATTTCTAGAAGTCGTTACAACTCACATTTCTTCGTTTGTCATTCTTGAAATTTTCATAAACCGCACGAAATCCAACTTTGTTTATTAAAAGTTTTGCAAGCAAATAATTTCTGATGGATGAGGAAAACGCAAGCTTCGATGGAAGGAAAACTCTGTCACACGACGTGCAAATATTTCTCGAAACAAAGGCATAGCCTAACAGTCAAAAGATCGTTATATCAGTCACTTATTTTCGTTCAGTTTGGGTGTTGTGCCTCTAGCGCCATTGAAATATTAAATGGGTCATCACTGGTATATAGGTGTTTTTACCCTATATTTTTATAACTCGTATTCAGGATTTGACACCCCTAAATTCTTCTCTTTATTAATCCTAAAATTCCGTGATGACATAAAGAGAATATTTCTATTCAAATATAGCTGTAATATGAATCTAAAAAAAATTATTAACCGTCAAATTTAATTGAGTCATATGCGTAGTATAGAGATAAGATATGTTTTACACTTAAGATAAGAAGGCAAAATGATGATACATAAATTTAATTTGTTCTAATGTAATCTTTATTCGGCTTTTTATGTAATATCAAAATCCATGTTCTGAACAGAAAGTTAATAATTTATTTTTACATTTTCCTCTAAAACTGTTGTTCACATAGTAATGTTTCTTTCGACGCTATCCACAGTAACTTATTTAAACGCGTTTAGTTTTACCCTATATTTTTACTAAAGTATTGTAATCAAAATTTTTTCGACTTCCGGTTTTCGATGGATTTACACGTTTTAGAGGTCAGAGATCACAAAAACATGTTTATACAAAATGTCTGTCTGTCCGTATGTGTTGCCATTGTATCATCAAAAAATGTATGAAGTTATGCATAGAATTAAACCAAACATTTTGTATATGTTTTTGACTATGGCAAGCAGATCCTCCCTGAATTTGGAAAAAATCCGCCGGTAGGGGGCACTGTAACAGCGATTTTTGTGCATTTTGAATATTTTACCATCGAAAAGTGCATGAAGTTATGCATAGAATTGAACCAAACTTTTTGTGTATGTTTTTGGCCATAGCAAGAAGGTCCTCCCTGAATTTGGAAAAAATTCGCCTGAAGAGGGCACTGTAATAGCGATTTTTGTGGAATTTTCAATATTGTACCATCGAAAAGTATATGAAGTTATGCATAATTCTAATAAAAATACTAAAAAAACTAATTAAAATGAAAATTGACATGTGATAGCTGAAAGTTTTGGGATTGGCACATCCAACTAGTTTTTGTAACTCGTATTTAGGATTAGACATCTCTAAATTCTTCTGTTTATTAATCCCAAAATTCTGTGATGACATAAGGACAATATTTCTATTCAAATATAGCTGTAACATGAAACTAAAAAATTAACCGTCAAATGTAATTGAGTCATATGCGCATTGTAGAGATAAGACGTTTTACTCTTAAGATAAGAAGGCAATTTGCTTTAATATAATCGTATTTCATATTTTAACGTAATATCAAAATCCATGTTCCGAACAGAAAGTTAATAATTTATTTTCACATTTTCATCTAAAACTATTGTTCACACAGTAATATTTCTTTCGACACTATTCACAGTAACATATTTAGACGCGAAAAAGCAAGTAGAGTAAAATTCTTAAATGATTAATCTAGAACCATTTTTAATAAATAATTTGTAGAAATAATGTATTTTAACAGCAAAGTAACCGGGGGTTTGCACCTCCTAAATGGTAATGTTTCAAGCTATGACGCTTATTACCCTATATTTATCTGAAAACTTTGGATTTGATCACAAATGTCCTTTGGCCTATTTCACTAGACGAATTCTCGATCTAGGTTACAGATTCTTTTTGTCAATAGTTAGCAGAACGTTAATTACAAATATATTGAATACGCTTCGATATCAATAATCAAAATATTGCTAAAAATTCAATAACTCATTTCTCCATTTTTTTTTCATTCATAGCCTTCTGCATGAGAAATCATTCAACTATATGTTTGTGACCTCTGTTATTAGAATAAATTTTGCTGCAACATTCATATTCACTTTTTGATTATTTCGCCTGATATTGGTGATGTGGTTGCTGCAATGCATTTTTTAAATTTTATTTTTGACTGTTTTCTGCTCATTTTAAAAGTACAACCTCCAATACCCACCTGCAGTACATTATTTTTTCCAGTGTGCTTGTTTCTCTTAATAGAAATTAAATTAATTCTTGTTAATAATATTTTTCAGTTAAATTTAGTTCATTTGTAAGGCGTTTACTAAGTCAACACAGTAGCCAAAATATATATTAATGTTCTTCATTAAGATTTAATAACGCTACACTCATATATATATATATACACAATATAATAAAGATGAAATCACACATATATGAACAAATGGTAAAATTCTAAAGATGAACAAGATATGAACGTTGGAAACCAGTATGTAAAATAAGAAACTATGAATAAACCACAGAATCGCCAGAGGAGCTTGCAGGTTTAATTCACAGAGAAGATGCGTTATTTCGTCCAATTTTGTCGGCATTAAGCCTAAAATGACAAAATTTAGCTCCTAATAGCGCACCATAAAGCAGAATAAATGATAAAATACCAAGAGATCTAAAGAAAAATAACCCTCACATAAGATATTAAAAATTGAAAAACGATTGGAGCACAATATCTCTATTATAGACAAGTATCCAAGACTTAAGAAAGTTGACCCACAATATTCTAATATATGAGGATACAATCAGATTTAAGACTATTAAATCACGTGGCCAGCAATTAGTTACTGAAAACCAAAACATTGCTGTCATCTGGAGGGAAAAAGAAAAACTATTTTGTAACTAGATTTTTAACACAAATGTTTGATGCTGCCATCTATACTCATAAAAAGTGAAATCAATTGAAGAAATCAAGAAATGACTTAAAGTAACATTTATTTAAAGTGCAATGAAAATATAGGAATAAACTTAATAAGTAATGAATAAATATAAAGTAAATAAATAAATAAATAAATAAAAGGGCATTGATTAAATTAACCATTTTAAAACAAATGTTATAAAATAAAAAAAATGAGTATATAAATAACATTTAAAAACCAATTAGGATTATTTTGAAATAGTAAAATATTGCTTTGTGTTATGCGCCAATATGTGAAATATTAATGAAACATTTATGGTGTGAAATGCATGTTACTCCTGTTTTTTTTCTATATACATCCATACAATATGTAAGCAAATATACATACGCATCTACCTGCTCATACACATGTCTACCCTATATATATAAAATCCTAATGAAACGAATTTATGAAACGGAAGTATGAATCCACTGATTAAACAACTGATTAAACAAACTGATTATGTTTCACGGCGATTTCTCCTAAAATATTGAATACTTTGCGATGAAATTAACACCAAAAATAAATATTGATCCGCAGATTTCAAAACTGGTATTAGAATTTTTAAATTCGAATTAGTTTTCGAAATATTAATTTTTTTCTAATTTTATATACATTTTTCAAATGATGGCAACTCAAATTTTAATCAAACAGATATTTTTTTTTTCATATTTTAGAAAAGGTTATTTTAAATTAATTTGGCGGCGAGTTTGGCCACCCTTAAATGTATGCTAAGAAATGCATCATGTCACTTTTATTCATAATTCAATTTTTATTTCATTATCATTTTATTTAATACAAAACTTTCATTTAAAATTGAAACCTTTAAAATAAATGGCTTTTACTTCATTCTTTATATACGCAACGCGGTACCTAATTGGCGCCAAAATGGCGTTATTTTGCCTGTCACGGTAACCCTGCTATTGTTGCTTATTTATTAAAAAATGTTTATTTGAATTTATTTTATTTTTATTTATACACAATGTTATAAATTGTTTTGTTCTATAGTTATTAATTATTATTTTTTATTTATTGTTATTTCATTTTAAAAATAACATAAAATAATTTAAAAATACATATGTAACGAGGTTTTCGCCAAATTGTCGTAAAACAAATCACGCCAAACAACGTATGTGACAATGCAACAAATCATGAGATTTAATTTCCACTTCAAAGCAACGTTTTAATGTTATTACTTCTCCCGTCGACCAATTTCGCCAAATTACATAAATAGCCAAATTATACCAATTGACATATTTTTTTTTTTTATTTTAAATAACAAAAGAACAAATAAATTAGTATAACATTAATTAAAATACAAATAAAACGTCGAAATAAAAATCACTTGATGGCGTGAACATGTGTTACTTCCTTAAAGTCAAGTGAATGTGACATTTACGATCAACCATTATTGGCATTTAATCTTATAGTTTGGCGACAGATTTTTGGTCGATGGGATAACCAAGTAGCAGCGTTTTAATTTACCGCTCGAAAAATAAAAAAAATGCTAACTGGCCAGTTAAAAAAAAAGCTTTTGGCGAGATTTTCACCCGGCTAATATAAAAGTACCAGGAATTCTTTGCGATCATGGCAACTTTTATGTAGTTTTATTAGAAAAAATAATTTTGATTCTTTAATCAAAATGGAAACCTTTCTTATGAAAAGCGAAGGAATCAGCCCGTTGTTTATGGCAGTTACATGACTTGGACTATTGTAATATAAACGAAATAATGGCGATAGAATACTATTCGGCGACTTATCACATCTGCGGCTGGCTAACATTAAAGTACCAAAATGGCTGCCTGGAATATAAAAAGCGAAGGAATCCGCCTGGAGCTGTTGATGATAGCCACATGGCTTAGGCTATTATTATAGAGATTGTTTTCAATTCTAAAAACAGCGCAAGGAATAAGATTCCCTAACGATTAAAAATTTATTTTCACGTGACTATTAAAACAGAAAAAAAAACCCTTTAAAATTACTATTAAATGAGTACGTGTTAAAAGCAGAAAAATATTGAAAATTATATTTACGCGTGCATATTAAAAGGGAAAGGAAACTTTAAAATAATAAATACATTAATATGCGTTTAACCCTTTCACGGACAAGGCACTTTTATTCGTAAAATCTTGAAATCAGTGAATGGCACCAAAATTTACAAACAACTTTCGAAATACAAAAATGCTTTTGTTCACTTACTTAATAAAAGGGAAATTTTCATCCCAATATTCTGGTGCTAATGTGGCATTTAAGAATTAAAATTAAGTGGTCCAAAAACGAACCACCGCCCTTGAAGGAGTTAAAGCAGCAAATTTTAGTAATTGTAGTAAATTGTATTATGTCAATCGTTTTATAACGCTGTTAAAAAATACCGAGAGAAAAAGACTCTGTTTACTTAATTCATTTTATTTTAGCTTCTTTTCAAATGTTTAACTGATCTTCTTTAACCAAACACGAAAACAACCATTGGCTGTCTTAACAGCAACTGATTCTACCTTAAATTTTTGCAATCAAAGGGAATAGAATGGAAACCCGTTTACAGGGAGATCGCTACAAGTTTTTCAGTATAATTTAATCTTCTCTAATCTTTTTAAAACCGATCAGATTAGCGTGCTTTAGATTCTGCAGTGTCTAAACGGGGGTTGGCGAGCGTAGCTTGTAGGGGGCAGAGCCCCCTAGTATACATATACAGTTTTTAAAATTTATATATATATATAAAGTTTTTAATCTTTATATATATATATATATACACACCGAAGAGCCATTGCAAAAACCACGGTGCAAGAACAAAACCACGGCTCGTGCGCGATTGATATTGGTGCATATAAAGTTCCCATGCATTGTATTTAAAAACATAGCGTTATTAGCGACTTAATGGAAAAAGAAGCAGATTTATCAGACTTTGACAAATGTGTATGTGCGTAAAGATGACGTCATTCTACGAATGGCAGCATTTCACGATAAAATTTCGCTTTTCAATTTTTGTTACTGCAATTTTTTAAACTTCTAAAGATCGCACATTTTTAATTTTTACTCCATCGTATAGGGAAAAGGTTTTACTTTCAAATGAAATTTGTTTGAAACTAGTAATGCAATTTATTCTTTTTTTATGGCTTCTTAAATATCTTTTAATGCATTTTTTAATCTATATCAGGTGAAGGCCATATTACGGAATAATAATAATAACTTATTCACACTAAATCAGCATGTGTCTCCGGCTACTACTCCGTTACGAAATTAAAACTTAATAATTAAATAAATAAATAACTAAAATAAAATAAATAAAACAAATTTAACAAATGTGCAATTGAGTAATTTCAATTTTTACACCGTCGTATTGGAAAAAAAATGTACTTTTAAATTAACTTTGTTTGAAACGTGCATCCTAATTTACTCATTTTTTATGGCTTTTTAAATATTTTACAGTCACGATTTTTTTTAAATCTATCTCTGTCACATGCAGGTTCTATTACGGATGTATAATAATAACCCATTTATACTTAATATATAGTTCAGCATTTGTCTCCGGCTAATATTCCATAAGAAAATAAATAAATATATATATAAAATTTAAAAAAATAATAAAACATAAATTTAACATGTATGGAATTTAACAATTTCAATTTTTACACCGTCGATTAGGTGTAGAAACAGATTTTCAAGTATCATAATTTGCTTGATAACTGTATCATTTTACTGTTTAGGAGTTTTTAACACTACTTTAATGAGTGGTAAAAACATCAAAAAGGTATAATAAAAATCAAAATAGAAAAAAAAATGAAATTGACCATTTTGCTTGAAATAAATGAAGAAGTAATTGAAAATAAAGGTAAGAGAAGAAAAAAAATGAGAAAAAAGTTTAATCAAGTGCTTTGGTAAAACAATTTTCCATTACATTTATTGATGAGATTTCGCTCTTTTTTACTTTTTATAAACCTATATAAAGCGAGAACCCTTGTTATAACTATCTGGTATCCATTTTAGAATATAAAAATTTCGTTCTAAAGTAATTTTGAATGATTAATTATTCTCCTAAATACTATACGAATTACTGATAATATTATATGTTCAGTTTATTTGAAAGAGACTGCTTTAATCCCTCCCAAAATTTTAATTTCTGCACCACTTCCCAAGAGTCACAAAAAACATAAAATGTATATAGTTGTATATCTAGTCTGAAGTATCTATTACGGGTATAATCAATGATTATCGCGAGCAATGGAACAATAATGAAGAGATATTACAAATAAAATGGCTTCATTATATTAATTGCACTGCTGCATATAACTACATTTAAAATAGATAACAAAACAAACTTGCAGCTTATATTTCGCAACAACATCGAGAAATTAGAAACATTTCTAAAAATAAAAAGCAGCTCAGACGTTAATTAAATCATACCTGGACGACATGACCAGAGCTGTCAAGTCTGGCTTTTTGAACACCGGTATTTTAATACAGAAAACGTTCTTTTATTTAATTGGAACATTTATCCGATTTTAAAAAAAATTTTCTATAGGATAAAAGTGGTGTGCAAAAAGCCGGAGACTTATAAACTCTGCATGACATTTATCTACTTTAATTTTCATTATTTCTAACAACCACTGTGGCAAAGTTAGAGATCTTGATTAGAATCCGGATAGAACGATTTCATAAACAATGTTTCATATATTTATTTATATCTTTTTATTTTATCTTTTTTCTGGTATGTAATTTTTAATACGTTCTTTCATGAGTGAGCTACACTAACCGTCTCGTTGCGCAACGCCAGATTTTGTCGGGTATCATTTTTTCCGTCTAATTAACCCTCCTTGATTATTCCCACAGGTATTTTTTTTTATTATTGTAGATTTTGCCTTATTTAATCGGAGCTGTTCCCTGACTAAATTAGTCAAACATTTTTGTTTTGAAAAACCAGTGACAAAATAATAAAAATTCTTAAAAGACGCTCGTCGCGAAGGGGTTCTGATAAAACAATTACGCAGCGAGAAGGTGAAGACATGTTTCCTTTCCTATTGAAGACAAAATAAATTATATAAGTATATTAAATTATATTACATTTGTATTTTATATTTAAATTAAGTTTTTTAACATTATTGTTAATTTTATTTATTTTATTGCCATCCGTTTTTCAGCTTTTCGTGTAAGAATCATCTTCCATGTTTCGAAGAGAATGCCTTAATTTCATATTTTCTTGGAATACTGCTGGTCACAGAAGACTGTTGTTTTGTTTCTTTTGTTTACATTATTACAAATAATTTACATAGAATCAAAGGAATAATATGGGTGGTTGGAGATCAGATACAAAAATGAGCAATGGTGAAAATTGTTTATGAATGTTTTGTATAAATAATTGTGTTATAAGGGGATCATAATCGGAAAATTGCACCTCTGAATGGCAATGTTTCTAGGTATGACGTTAACCATTCAGTATTTCTCTAAATACTTCGGCTTTATACATAAATGACTTTTCGCTTGTGTTATTTGGCTAATTACCAATCTCGGATTTAGATTCGTTCTTCAATTACTTACTATGTTAATAACATATTATTATTGTTAATTACATGGATTAAGTTTCAAAAATTCAGTAATATCTAACCTCTGATACGCTTCTGAACTTGAACTCTTGTTCCTAGCCTTCTGATTACTTCAATATATTTTTTTAATTCAGCAAAATATTTTGGTCCTCTTCTTTTGAATAATTTTTTCGTAATATTAAGATTCATAGTTATATGTATTGTCTTATAATGGGGATGCAATTATTTCAAAGATTTAAATATATATATATAAACTTTAACATTTTTCTGGTTAATTTAAAAGTTCAACTTCTGATACGCTACCCGCAGTACATTTTAAAACAAAGTGTTTGGCTGGCTTTTCCTCACACAATTTTAAATAAATTTTTGTCCTAAATATTTTTATTTTTTATTTTGAGTATCTAAGCGGCTATGACGTAAAATTTTTTAGCAGTCAAATATTAAATTGACAGTTGAAAAAAAATATTTGAATTCGAATTATGTTTTAAGAACTAATTAAGATAAAGATAAAATAAACGCAGTTTAGCACCAATTTCTGGGGAAATCTATAACAATAATAGAAGTTTTCGCTCTATGTGTGTGTGTGTGCGTCTGTCGGCGATGGTACCTGTAACTTTCATTGTACCTGTGATCTCGTAATTTTTGTTTTACCAAGCTCAAATTGATTTTTAGAATTTTTGTTGAAATAGCTTTTGTTATCAATATAGATCTTGATAAAGACGTCGATTCTGCGTACGAAACATGTAGATCAGTTTATTAAAACCCTTTAAATGATTTTTTTCACTTTTAGCAGGTTATACATTTAGTTTAATGGTGATAAATAATTTTCTTAGATAATTTTAAAATGTTTGTTTGTTTTCTTGCGAACCAATGTTATCAAACAGTAGTGCGCATCATTCAGAAAAGCTCCATGATGAAGGCGACGAATTGTTTTCTTGTCCCATTAGATTGATTTTAATATGATCAGTTGATTGTGATTGTTTTAAAGTGATTGTGATCAGATTGATTTTAATTTGATACAATTTGTAGTTTAAAGTTTGTCTTTTCTAATGATGATTTTCGCTAAAAAAATAATTAATTTCTTTCCCCAAAAATTTACAAAAAATAATAATATTTCATCGAGCATAATTCCTTAAGTAATAAACCTAAAACTATATTTAATAGTTTATTTTTTATTACTAGTGTTTATTTATTTATATATTGAAGATATTGCAATAATTTAAGTAAATCAAATTAATTAACAAACATTAGATTTCATCCATGTATTACATACAAAACTAAAATATAATACAAAATTATATTAAGGGGGCACAATTATTAATTAAGACAAAAATAGTCTTAATTTTACAAGCATTACGCGAGCATACCTCCTTATATAATAAACCCAAAAGTATTAGACCAGGAGGTGGCAGTACAGAAAATCACCTCATCGAATTCACGGCTGAAATTTCTGAATTAGTTAAAACTCGCGCCGCATATTAAAACTCAATCGATCTGCCAAGTCCTATCTTGGTGGAAAACATCTAAAAACTCGATTTTAACGGTTGACTCGTAGGTTTGTCATTGTGTTTTCCTGCTCCCCGTCCTCCATGTTTTCATACTTTTGGGTGCAGAAGAATACAATGATAAACTTACAAGTCAACCGCTAAAATCGGGTTTTCAGGAGTTTTCTACCAAGATATAACTTGGCAGACCAATTGCGTTTTAATATGCGAATCGAGTTTTAACTAATTCTGGAATTTCAGCCGTGAATCGATGGGGTGATTTTCTGTGCTGTCGCCTTCTATATACTTAACTAGTCGGATATGCCAATCCTAAAACTTTCTTCTATCTGGTGCATGTCAATACTTCAAAATTCGCCATTTCAGTGCCAAAATTAAATGACAATCTATGTCCATCATGAGGATTCTAAAGGATCTATTTATATGAAAAAGTCACAAAATATGAAGTTTAATTAATGGATAGAATATTTAAGGATTAATTTTGACTAACTCGAATTTAAATTAGGGAAAAGAAATATGAATAATCTGACAAAAGAATATGACTTAACAGAATTCAATTCACGATTCGATTTTAAAACAAAAACTGCGAGTTGTCATTATTAGAATTTAGAATGAAGGTTAAATTTGCGTTACTTACCCCATTTTCCCAGGAATTCAGGCAGACACTAATAAAACAGAGAAGCTGCATAAAAAGGCACATTTTTTATTATACAGATCACACTAAACATCGACGAATATTTCAATTTGAATGAGAATTTTCAATACAACATAGTATCCTTGTATCGAAGATGAGAATTTCAGCTATGAAGAATATAAATGGTCATAACATCGACCAACGTGGGTGCGTTAAAGTAGACACCTTCGAATGATTTGATCTGGTTATTTAAAAACGACGAATTATACATTGTCAACGAATGTAGATGAATAACTTTCTTACTCCACATCGAATAATAAATATTAGACTCAAAGAATAAACACCTTAGCGTACTTCCTTTCCAATGAATTCCGAATGTTTTGTTTTTAGAGATTGTATCTGTAGAGGCTGACGTCACGCTCTTACGTCAGTTGCTCGGTTGCCAAGGTAACGAGTTTTTTCACCCCAACGCTCGTACTGATCGTCCAATTAAATTCCGTAGATTAGTTATTGAGATAGAGCTATCGTGAATACACCAAAAGTAATCAGCACCAAATTATATCAAGGTATAACCGAATCTGAAGTTTGATAAAAATCTGTGCATTAGTTCTTCACATATAGCAATTGAAGAAATCATGAATCATGCATAATAGCAGTGCCACCTATTGGGCGATTTACACCAAAAAGTTATCAGCACCATTTTATGTGAGGGATTAAGTTAATCTTAAGTTATATGAAAATCCGTGGGTTGCTCTTGAGATAAAGCTATTGCGGAAATCACGAAAAATGTAGCACAATAGCGCCACCCGTTTAGCGATTTATACCAAAAATTAATTAGCACCAATTTATGACAGGAACTAACTTAATCGAGAGTTTTATTAAATTCCATGCATTGGTTCTTGAGATAGAGCGCCCATAATATTTGTGTCGCATACAGACAGACATTTTTTAAAAACTTGTTTTTCGCGATCTTCCTAAAACGTGTAAATCCGTCGAAAACTGGAATTCGGAAATTTTCACGAATCCAATATTTTCTTCTTGTAAAGATAGCAGTAAGTACAAATGGAAAATTTCACAAACATTCGATGTCATCGAATAATAAAATACGTATTGCCAAATATGTGCCAAGTCGAAATTTATTGAACACCGCCCTGGCATAACATCAAAGAATCTTTTACAATAAAAGTCATCCAAACTATTATTTTAACATGATCAAACAGATTGTTAAAATTATCATACGAACGGAATATTTCGAACTGAGCAAAAAAATGGCAAAGCCGGGAATCGAACCCAGGTCCTTAGCTTACATGATCATTGCTCTACCATTTAAGCTGACGGGGCTGACAACCTGAGAGTATATTTCGATCAGATAACCTAATTGGTTTATTTATAATAACAAGAAACCGCAGGTAAAGGAACTCCATATCAACAACGAGTACGTAGTACATAGATAAACTATTACTTTAACACAATTAAACTGATTGGTAAAGTTATCATACGAATTGAATATTTCCAACTGAGCGATAGGGTGTCAGTTCAATTAGTTTAAACGGTAGATCATTGGCCCGGTAAGCCAAGGATCTGGGTTTGAATCCCGGCCTGGGCATTTTTTTGCCCAATTCGAAATATTCAATTCGTCTGGTAAGTTTACCAATCAGTTTGATTGTGTTTAAATAATAGATTAATAATAGTTTATCTACGTACCCATCGTTTATATGGAGTCCCTTTACCTGCGGTTTATTCAGTTGAGCTGTCTACATGACAGGCCAGATGTTATTACCAATAAGGTTATTTCAGCGCAATATGCTCACCGGTTGCCAACCTAGTTAGCTTAAACGGTAGAACATTGATCTGTAAGCCCCAAAGATCTGGGTTCAATTCCCTGCCTGGGCATTTTTTCAATCAGTTGGAAACATTCAATTCGTATAAAAGTCACTCAGTTAAAGAATTAAACCTATTTTCTCATATAATGTTACGTTTTTTAATTACCGTTGAGTTTTAGATGTCTGTAATATGACGCAAAAATGTATTTTAAAAAATTCCATTATTTTTTTCTAAAAGTTTATAAGTAATTTCGACAAAGGCTTTTAAAAGTATTTCTTTACAGTTTACTTTCACAATAAAAAAGATGTGAAATTATGGATGAAAGGAAACTTTTCCTTAACTTACATTACCAAAATAATCTTCTTTTAAAAATGCTTTCAACCGTCTATTACTTGTTTGACTGGAAGACTTTAATAATACATCAAAGGTCTCATTTCATATAATTTGTTATACGGCTATAACTTTGAAAATAAGTTATAAGTAAATAGGAAGTAAAAATAAAGGAAAGTAAACCAAATATATTGTTATAGATTCTGTATTGTGAGAATGCAAAGTTTTATTATTGTTGAAAATGGTAAATTTATAAAAACTTTGAAACACCTTTTTCAAATAATCAAACACATTGCGTCTAAAGTAACACTAGGCCGCAAACAGTATTGCTAAATCTCGTTGCTTTCTATTCAGAAATTTCAAGTTTACACCAGAAAATTTTTATTACTAAGTATATTTTAATATATTTTACAATTGTAATTCTTACCTTTATTTTGAAACAGTAAAATAATAACTACGAGGGTGGTTCAATAATTACTGTTCCGAGTGTGTATAAAATGTTTGTTCTGCGATGGTTGATGTGGAATATTGAAGCCTAATATCTTAGATGCCTATATGCTCAATTTCAGAACCGTAGCTGCTATATTAACATATTTCTTTTATATCCCCCGACTTACATAAGTAATGCATTCCGTAAAGTTTTACGTAACTTGAATTTTACGTAAGTCGAATTTGTAAGTTGCTTAACTAAAGTTTTGTAAGAAACTGCAATATTTGTTATATATATATATACATATCTATCATTTACACCGTATTATTTTATAAATAAAGCATCATGCGACAGTATTTATTCTTATATAGCTACCCTAATTACAGTGGCGGTCAAAAGTTTCCGGCCAGTTAGTTTCTTTGATTTTTTGACCGAACGTTTCAGCGAAGAAGAAGCACGATTACTCCAAAAGTTAGGAATAAGCAAAGTACCTCTGACCACGTGATCATTTAGATTGGATACTGAAGATACTTGATGCAAAGGGGGGGGGGAATTCGAAATTCGCGTGTGCAAAAGTTTTCGGCCATTTGTCATCCGTTTGTTTTTGATATTGGTAAAGTGTTTTTAGGCCGTGTTTGTTAATTAATCAATGTGGATAACGTATTTGAAATTTAAAAATGAAAAGTTGAACAATTTATTGTTTCTAAACGAGTGCCTTGTTTGTCGCTAAAGGGACAATCCTCTCGTGAGATTGCGGCGAAATTGTCGATCGGAAAATTTGCTGTGAGCGATATTTAAAAAAAATATAAAGATGGTCATGGCCTTCGGAACTTGCCACGGATCCCGGAAAAAGACTATTGTTGCGGACAGAATTATCAGGAGAAAAGCAGTTGATGACCCGCATAAAAATGCCTCTGCAATTCCCCGCGATTTAGGGTGTTAAAATATTGGTGAAATAAGTCGGTCTACCGTGTCAAGACGCTTACGCGACGTAGGACTTTATGGAACAGTCGCTGTCAAAAAACCTTCCACAAGTAAAACAAATCAGAGGGCCCGACTGGCATTTGCCAAGGAATACAAAAACTTGTCAACTGAAAACTGGAAAAAAGTACTATTTGCCGATGAATCGACATACAGTCTTTTTGGGAGTGATAACAGACACAACAACCGATGACCTAAAAACAAAAGATAAGATTCGAGATATGTTATTCCTACAATGAAGCATGGCGGAGGACACGTTATGCTGTGGGGAACATTTTCTGCAAAATGTTCCTGTCCGTTATTTGAAATCCACGGCAAGATGAATAGTGCAATGCATAAGGATATCTTGAAAGATCATTTGCTGTCTTATTGGAGGAAAAATTGCGGTAACTACTATTTGTTTCATCCTCATAACGATCAAAAGCATACGTGCAAGCTCGTCAAGCAATGGCTTTCGCACAAAAAATTCCTCTTTTGAAACGGACAGCCCAATCATCCGATCGGAATCCTATAGAAAATCTATGAAACTAACTTGAAAACGTGTTTGGAATTATAAATATTCCAATTCAGCAGCATTTTCACAAAAATTGCAAGAACCATGGAAAAAACTTGACATTGACGTTCTACAACCGTTCGTTGAATCGTTGCCACGTTGCTGCGCCGCAGTACTTATTGCTAAATGTATGAATACAAAATACTAATTGCAAATGTTGTTCTCTCACTGTTATTTTCTGTTATAACACCATTATTTTCCAAACTTGCCAAGGTGGCCGGAAACTTTTGAGAACATGCAATTACTTTTTGCAATTAATTTTGTCAATTATATTTATTAATATTTATTTTTTATTTCATAAATAAGTTCCTTTCTATTATGTCAATAAAGTGTATAAGTATCACTTTGAGATTCCTCTTCATATGGGTATACTTACAAATTAACCAAAAATTTTACGGTGGCAGGAAACTATTGACTGCCACTGTATATAAAATCCTGATGAAACGAATTTATGAAACGGATATATGAGACGAATTTATGAAACGGATATATGAATCGACTGATTAAACAACTGATTATGTTTCAAGTGATTTCTCCTAAAATATGGAATACTTTGCGATGAAATTAACACCAAAAATCAGCATTGATCCGCAGATCTCAAAACTGGTATTATAATTTTTAAATTCAAATTAGTTTTCGAAATATTAATTTTTTTCTAATTTTACATACATTTTTCTAATGATGGCAACTCAAATTTTAATCGGATATTTTTTTTTTCATATTTCAGAAAAGGTTGACATGGTAACCCGACTATTGTTGTTTATTTGATAATAAACGTTTATTTATTTTTATATATTTTTATAAATTATATAAATTATTTTGTTCTATAATTATTAAATATTTTCTTTCCTTTAGAAAATAATGAAAATAATTAAAAAATACGGTACTACTTAGTTATTCCGTCGACCAATTTCGCCAAATTATATAAATCGCCAAAACACTCGCCAAATTATACAAATTGACATAATTTTTATTTTAAATAACGAAAGAACAAATAAATTAGTATAACAACAATAAATATACAAATAAAAAGACGAAATAAAAATCACTTGATGACGTAAAGAAGTGTAACTTGCTGAAAGTCAAGTGAATGTCACATTTACAATCAACCATTATTGGCATTTAATATTATAGTTTGGCGATAGATTTTTGGTCGAAGGGATAACTATGTAATACCAAAAATGCATGTGTAACTGGTATTTGAAAACGAGGTTTTCACAAAATTTTCGTAAAAAAAAAAAAAAAAAAAAAAAAAAAAAAAAAAAAAAAAAAATCACGCCAAACCTGCTGTGCGTATATGATATCTGGCCAAATATTATCACTCGAAAAGAAGAAAAAAAATGCTAACTGGCGAGTTCAAAAAAAGCTATTGGCGAGATTTGCATCCGTCTAGCGTAACAGTACCTAGAATTCTTTACAACCATGGGAACTTATATGTACTTTTATTCGAAAATTTTTTTTAGATTTTTTAATAAAAATGGAAAACTTACGGTCCCATATTGGCGCGATTTTTTTCTATGACGCCAATGTCATATACGGAACGGGCACTTAACTGGCGCCAAAGTATCATTATTTTGCTTGATATGGTAAGCCGGATGCTGTTGTTTATGCTGTTGATGCGTTCCCCAAATTGGCGTCGTTAAAAAATCGCACCAATATGGACTATATGACGTCTGTGCCAAATTTTCATATGAACGGCGAAGGGATCAGACCGTATTTGTTTATGACAGTTGATGACTTGAACTATTATAATATAGATAAAATGATGGCGCTAGAATAATATTTGGCGACTTATCACCTGTGTTTGGCTAACATTAAAGTACCAAAATAGCATCTAGAGTATAAAAAGCGAAGTGGTCCGCCTGGAACTGTTGATGATAGTCACATGACTTAGGCTATTGTCATAGAGATTGTTTTAAAATACCGGGAGACAAATACTCTGTATACTTAATTTATTTTATTTTAGCTTCTTTTCAAATGCTTAACTGATCCTCTTTAATCAAAAACGAAAACAACCATTGGATGTCTTAACAGCAACTGATTCGCCCTTAAATTTTTGCAATCAAAGGGAATTGAACAGAAACCTGTTTACAGGAAGATCTGCACAGCTTTTTTCAGTATAATTCAATCTTCTCTAATATTTTTAAAACCCATCAGATTAGCTTGTTTTTAGATTCTGCGGTGTCTTAACGGGGGTTGGCGAGCGTAGCCTGCAGGGGGCAGAGCCCCCTAGTAAACTATAAAAGTATGAAAAAATATAAAAACTAACTTAAGAAACACTTTTCAAAATCTTGTGGAATAAGGGATTTAGAAATCTAACATTGATGAATTGATTTATAACAATTTTGAATCTACATCAAATGACTATAAAAATAAGAAATAATTAAAGAGGACTCTATATTTATTATGAATTAGATGGCTACTATGAATAACTAAAAATAACGATTAAGTTGTTTTGTTATAGATTTGATTGTATATACCAATAAAAATATAACTCTGTCTAATATATAAACTATATTGCGGTTGTGATTTATATCTATATATTTTATTTATAAAATAAATATCAAATGTATGCAACTGCGTATCAAACGCGCTAGTATGTTCACAAATGTAATTTTCGAGATTTGTTTCGTAACTGCGAATTTATGTAAGTCGCGTAATACGTAAGTGGGGTACCTGTACTTTTAACCATGATGTCATTTTGGCCTTAATATTTTTCAACATAAAATTTGTAATAATTATATCAGATGATCGATTATATCATTCAAATGCATTTTCTATTAAAATATTGTTTAAAAAAAAACAACAACATAAAACAAACAAACAGATTATTTTAAAAGAAATCTTTTGATTATCATACAGCACGATCGTGCTGTATAGTAGGGTCATTCCATGTCAGTTCAGGCAGGCATGTAACCCATCATCACAGATTTTGATGAAACTGCGTGTGTTTGTTCCTTTTATTAAGATATGATTCCCAGTATTTTTTTTTTACTTCTTGGTCAAATAGTTTCTGAGAAAAAAATTGTCAAAATTTTGAAAAACTGCCATCAGTTGGCATTCTTGACTGCTCGATTTTCAAATGTAGCATGACATAAATATGATCATATTTCAATATCTATTCCACAAATCATCTTCAAATAATTTATGCATAATATATAGGGTACGTATTTTATGAAAAAAAATACTGTTACGCTTATATAACATTTTAAGTGTGTCTAAAAAAATGTTTAATCTTTGAAGTCGTGATTTTTTTATGAAAAATAATGCATTAACTAAAATAGCATTATTAACAAAAGGCGGTATTTTTATTAAATTTATTTTTTGTGGGGTATATACTTAAAGGTGTCCTTTACCTGATTCAGAAATAAAAGTAGTGGGATTTTGGGTTTTTTTTAGTAGTATATCATATTTAAAAATATTTTGAGGCGTATTTCAAATCAAATCAAGCAGAGTCATTCCATGTAAGTTCGCCTAAGACATTTAATTCACTGTCACAAATTTCAATGAAACTGGGTATGTTTATAGCTCATTTTAAGACAGGATCATGGAAATTAAAGGTGATTACAAGTAAAATATTTTTTAAGATTAAAAAAAATATCTAAATTTTGAATTTTTTAAAAAATGTTTTTAATGACAGATCTATATTCAAAGACTGCATAAAAAAAAAGTCATTTCAATATAAAATCACTAAATAGGTTTCAAATAATGTATATGTGACAAATAATGTAGGCAGATTATTATTTATTGTTGTTTGTCATGTTTAAATGCTAAGAGTGTGTTTAATCTTGTGAATTCTTAAAATCAAGAATTTTGTGAAAAATAATGTGTTAATGAAAAATTTATTATTAACCGAAGGCAGGCTGTTATTACTTTTTTTAATTGTACGTAAAAATATCTTTTCAATAGTTATAAAATAAAAATAGTGAAAATATGAGCAATTTTAACGAAATTTTCATAAAATGTCAATGTTTAATGATAAATATTGAAGATTTTCATGCTAAGATGTACTAAAATGACTACGATATCGTGTATTTCTATTCTTGCTTAAATATAATACATACAATAATAAAATAACAAATATTATTTACAGCAATAAAAATTAAATTAAATAGTACCAGTTCCTTTACCAACACTACATTGCTCAACAGCCGACTTAAAATCAACAGCCCACTCTTATTGAAAAATACTTTCAACTGTTCAAATAATAAATAAACTATTAAAATAGCAATTAAAGCCTTTGTGCAGGAATATTGAAATGCAGTAAACCAACGTTTAAAATTCACAAAATAATGCGAGAAAAAGCAGCAAACAGCTGTTTCGAACCTACAGCGAGATTCTTCTTCAGTGCAAGAGAGGGAAAAAAGGAACAGCGTGCTAGGAAAAGCAAGGCTGAGACGCATTATTTGTGCATTTTAAACGTTGGTTTACTGCATTTCAATAAATAAACTGCATTTAAAAATTTTAATATCAACTTATTATCTTAAGACGATAATAATAACTAAACAACATGATGAATTTATAAATCAGCTTTTAATTGAAAAGTCATGAAATGGTCCCTTTAAATATTGTTGTTCATCGAGTCAATCAAAACAAATTATATAAAAAAAAAATAGTGAGCCTAATATGCTGACTGCAATGACACTTCTAACAAAACTAATTAATTCATTACCATCTGAAATCAAACCCGAAAGATCAAAAAGAAAAAAAAAATCATCTGTAGTGTGAATGTGACATACTCAGTGGTTGTTGAGGTAGGAATGTCTTTGTGACATTTTCACCTGTACTTCAATAAAATATAAACATGTAAGCTTTTTTCATTCATCCAAGTTAAGTAAAACAATTATAAAATTTTGTTGTCATTACACCAGATGTTAAATTTTTCGTTACATACTATTAGATAAGTTCTTTACTTTTAGACATTATTGACATAATATCATAAAATTTACTATATGTATTTTCTATAAGTGTATAAACAATATATATATGCTTTATTAAACATAAATGAATAATTTTTAAATAATTTGTTTGAGAACAGGGATATATATATACACACACATATATGTTGAAAATCCATCTTTCAGCAATATTGTGATGAAATAAATCAAATTACCGTAATTTCCGGTGTATAGCCCGCGGATCAAACAATCGTGTTTCGACCCAGAAATTTTTAAAAATAAAATGTAACTTTTTAGATCACAGTAAATATTGGTCTTCAAATACTGAATAAAATTTCTGGGTCCAAACTGATTTGTTTGATCTGCGGGCTATACACCCGAAATTACGGTACATATCATTAGAAACTGAATAAAGTTACAAAAGTGCAACTCATTAAATTTTAAATATTTTTTTAGATATAGTTATTTGAAAGATATAAATATAATGGATTATGCATTTTTGCATATATTTAAAGCACAATACGTCAAAATTTTCTTCAAAAGAGTGAAATTTGGTATTTTTTTTTCAATATTAGCAGCTCAATGCTAAATTTTCAATATTAACAGCCAAATATGAGTTTAAAGATTAGGACTGTCATCTTGAAAATTTCTATTGGGCGGTGAGGAGCTAGTGATTTTTCTCTTTTTTGGAAAGGGATAATTGCTCTTCGCCCTAGAAGTTTTACT
The DNA here is from genome assembly GCA_963932465.1 of Maratus speciosus. Taxonomy (NCBI): domain Eukaryota; kingdom Metazoa; phylum Arthropoda; class Arachnida; order Araneae; family Salticidae; genus Maratus; species Maratus speciosus. Next base: position 22,855,861 of record OZ010790.1, on the reverse strand, counting down.
AAAAAACAATATTGTTTATTTTTTTCCTTAAGAAACGAACATAAAAGATAATTTGAAAAATAAAATAAATGTATAAATAAAAATATTTCCAGGGATGATACATTGGATAGGTTTTACATTTGAAAATATTGATAATTTAAAATATGATTTAAATACTGCTAAAACCAACCAAAATCCCACTATTTTTATTTCAGATCCAGTTATAATGTAGTATTATGTACAATTTAAAATTAAAAAATTAGTCATAGAAACTCCGCCTCTGATTGATAAAGATTTTTTAATAATTTCATTATTTTTTGTAAAATATTTTTGATTTCAAAGATTATACAATTTTTTAGACACATTTAAATATTTTTTAACATTACAGCAATATTTTTTTCATAATCTACATACTTTATTTACCTTGCTTAAATTATTCGAAGAAGATTTCTTTATTAGTTATTGAAATATGATTTTATATATAAAATGAGGCCTTTGAAAATTGAACAATCATTAATGGCAACTCGTGGCATTTTTCCAAAATTTTGATAATTTTTTCTCATATGTTCACTATTTTTATTTTATAACCATTTAAAAGATATTTTTACGTACAATTAAAAAAAAAGCAATAACACCCTGCCTTCGGTTAATAATAAATTTTTGATTAACACATTATTTTTGACAAAATTCTTGATTTTAGAAATTCATAAGATAAAAGACACTCTTAGTGTTTAAACATAATAAAAAACAAGAAATAATAATCAGCCTACATTATTTGTCACATATACATTATTTGAAACCTATTTAGTGATTTTATATTGAAATGACTTTTTTTTTTTTTTTATGCAGTCTTTGAATATCGAACTGTCATTAAAAAAATTTAAAACAATTTTTCAAAATTTTGATATTTTTATCTTAAAAAATATTTTACTTAGGATCAAGAAAATTAAAGGTGATTACGTCTTAAAATAAGCTATAAACAAACCCAATTTCATTGAAATTTGTGACAGTGATTAAATGGCTTAGGGGAACTGACATGGAATGACTCTGCTTGATTTGATATGAAATGCACCTCAAAATATTTTAAAATAGGAAATACTACCAAAAACACCCAAAATCCCACTATTTTTATTTCAGAATCCGGTAAAGGACACCTTTAAGTATATCTCCCATAAAAAATAAATTTAATAAAAATACCGCCTTTTGTTAATAATGCTATTTTAGTTAATGCATTATTTTTCATAAAAAAATCACGACTTCAAAGATTAAACATTTTTTTAGACACACTTAAAATGTTATATAAGCGTAACAGTATTTGTTTTCATAAAATACGTACCTTATATATTATGCATAAATTATTTGAAGATGATTTGTGGAATAGATATTGAAATATGATCATATTTATGTCATGCTGCATTTGAAAATCGAGCAGTCAAGAATGCCAACTGATGGCAGTTTTTCAAAATTTTGACAATTTTTTTCTCAGAAACTATTTCACCAAGGAGCAAAAAAAATTACTGGTGATCATATCTTAATAGTAAGAACAAACACACGCAGTTTCATTAAAATCTGTGATGGTGGGTTACATATTGATATTTTACTGCCTGATTTGACGTGGAATGCCCCAGTAGAGCTCAGCCGCATCTTTTACGTTTTGAAACATGATGAAAAGACAACAACTCAATTACAATCCAAACCAGAAAACATTCAGTGATGAATAATGGCTTCTTGGAAAGGTCTTAATTTAGCAATGTGCCTTTCGAAGGTCGGGTCAAAAAATATCCAATATTAAGGGAATGGCACCCATTTAAACTTTACATAGCGTTCCATAATTTAACAATATAGAAATATCTCCTTCAATCTTTCTTTGCTGTTGCCACATCAAGCGGCACAATAATTTAAAAAAAGTGATAACACGCGTATTTTGTTTTAAATAAAAATCAGATTTTCTCGCTATATTTTTGCATTTTTCAAATCGACGTCATTCTAATCAGAAAATGAAAATATTTCCTATATATATGTAAAAACTTTAACTAAACACGTGTTAAAATGACGCAACATATTCATTTGAATATTTTTAATGTTTAAAAATCTATTTTAATACAGGAGTTTTAATTTAAAAAATAAACAATTTAGGAAAAGATAATGATAAAAAAAATCGTTTGCTAGATATGACGTAAATTTCTGTTTAACTGACATAACTTTGTAATGATGTTTTATTCTGAAAAGAGACTCCTGATATTCTGAAATTAATCCTTATTATTATCACCCATAAAACGAAAGATTTATTTTTAAGTCATACGAAATAAATTTTCGGTAAAAGCTAGTTCATTTGGTTGTATTTATTGCATTTTCCTGCGTATTGTCAAGAAAATCGTATACTCCTATTGCACGCGCCAAAGAAAACATGCATTTTAATTTAAAAAGCTGAAACACTTTACTATAATTACGTCATTATAACGCCAAATGAATTCAATTTCGCCAGTTTAAAAAAAATAATGTTTTTGGACCGAAAGTAATAATCTAAGACAGGGACGGCGAACCTATGGCACGCGTGCCATAAGTGGTACGCTGCAGATTATTTTTGGCACGGCATAGATTTAAGTTTTAGATCAAAATATAGTAGAATTTCACAAAAAGCATTAATCAATATAGATGTTGTCTGTGTCACTTGAATCCGATTAGTTCGGTAGGTTAACGCTGCACATTATTTTTGGCATGGCATAGATTTAAGTTTTACACCAAAATATAGTAGAATTTCACAAAATGAATTAACTAATATAGATGTTATCTGTGTCACTTGAATCCGATTAGTTCGGTTGGTTGTGATTGTCACACAGATTGAAGAAATTGAAATATAACTTAATTTATCCGAATCTAGCTTAATATTGGCTCAGAAAAGTTTGAGAATTAGAAGATTATCGCTAAACAAAAATTAAAAGTGTAATAAGCAAAAATGCTGATTTTAAAATTATAACAACTTGGAATTCAATTCCAGACACTGAAAGCTATAGTTTCTGGCGCTTGCTATTTTGACAATTTTTTCTGCAAGACATTCTTTTCGTAAAAAAAAAAAAAAAAAAAAAAAAAAAAATCTACTATAAACGTCTCGTGAAGTGAGTGCAATTAAACTTGCATTCTATCGAAAATAACTAAGTACAAAGCGGATATAAATTATTTGGCATTTAAGATGAGACAACAGAAATGATATTTTTAAAATAAATTTCTACAGTGTAACGTCAAATATCACCTGTATTTTTTTAATGCTAAAAGTAAAATTTTAAGTAGTTTTGATTCATTATTATTTGAACCATTAAATTTTTTTTTATTGTTGGCACGTCATAATCATGTAAAGTATATTTTTGGGAAAATTTGGCACGTGGACGTGAAAAGGTGAAGAAAACCACCCCTGGTCTAAGAGCTAGCAAAGTTTCCGTCACTTGATTTTAGCAAGGCTCATTTTTCTATATGCTCTTCCGTTTTATGGTGTAGTATGTATGCGAACGGTCTGGCTGGCGGCAGACGTTACGTTTACCTGCGGGAGAAGGGGTTATGCAGATGAAAAAAATTCAAAATTACGTCATTTTACCAAGGCTCATGTTCCTATATGCTCTTCCATTTTATGGTGTAAGTACGTATGCGGACGGTCTGGCTTTCGAAAGACGATGGGTTTACCTGCGGGAGAAGGGGTTATGCAGGTGAAAAAACTTCAAAATCAATTCATGAAACACTTCTGACCTTCCTTGTATCTTTCAAGGTCAAGGTTGAGAAAGGTTGTATGAAGGAATGTCTTAAGTTTGTTGGCTAGAAAAGTAGAAATGTGGCTTTTGGGATTAAATAATCCCGCGCGTGTACAAACGTTACATTTCGATATGTTCATTCGTTACGGGATAACACACACTAAAATAATTTTACTGAAAGAGTGAAATAAAAGCAGCCTTCATATGTTGATGAAAGCGTATTAAATGTAATTACTATAAATTTTATAAAATAATTCATGTTTTAAGAGATAAAACAAATCGTTGCATATTTTCTAAGGAGAAAGAACCGACATTTTTACAGAAACTGCTATAAAATCGGAAAATAAATATGAAACGCTTGATTTTTCCCTAAAAAGAAGAAGTACTCATGCATTTTACAATATAGAGTAGTAGACTATTTTTAAAGCACGTTTAGCAAAAAATATAATGGGAGAAAAAATGGTGTGAGATTTACTCCACGCGTGTGTTAACGTTACAAAAATGGGTGCATGTATATACGGTTCAGTTAATTATGCCCTAAACGACGCCCGGTAACATGCGCCAATTGTCTGTAGGGTCAATTATATAATTTATCCGTACCAAATACACCAATTGTCAATAGACTCGTTTACGTAATTTATCTCCTTAATTAATGCATCCTTTACAAATAACACCTACTTTCCAATTTTCCTGATTTTATGATCAATGGTTACAGTTAGATGTAAATATGTTAGTCATTATCGTGATATTTTAGTTTGTCCTCCGAAATATTATTATAAATATCCAATATTAGTAATATTTCTTATACTATTTACAGGTGTATTGTATAATATTTTCAATCACTTTTTATCATTTTTCTGCATTCAATCGTTTTCAGACTTTTTTTATTTTAAATTCCCATTAAGTTCCAAAGACAGAAATTTTCCCTTTTTATAGTTTTTTCGCAGTTTTAATTCATTTCTTATGACTGTTTCTTACCCTAGCTTTTTGTGTGTTTGAGGGGTTGGCCTAGGATACTGCATAGTCCCTTCAACCAGAGGAGCGTAGGTACATAGCAGAAAAATTCAAGAAATCACACTATGTATAAAACTTAGTTTAAGGGCTAGTCTGGCAGTCAGTAAAGTATAGGTCAATATCCCAATATGGGGTTTAGCAATAAGTATGTGGTCATCAGAGCTCTTGAAATACACTGGTGAACCAATGTTTCTGTTAATTTTCGATTGGGACAATTGGTTGGGCCGGTTAATTGGGATCATTGGTTGATTAATTGCGGCGGTTGTTTGGTTAGTTGAAGTTGGTTGATTAAGTTCCTGAAAGGATCTGAAAAAGATGTGAAATGATATAAAAAACTGGTGGAACCAGAGAGAAAAGTAAAGCTCAATCTAAAAAAGTTACAGTAAAAAATTGTCAAATAGTTTCAGTTTAAAAAAGTAAGTAGTGCGTAGAAAAGTAAAGGAATCAGATTATCTGTAAAGCTCATGAAATTACCCAAATTTTTGTTGATAGCTGAAAATGTGGACTGAGCTTTACTGGTGCCTTATATTCAAAATCATATTATCCACTCAAAATGAGTACTGGGTATAGTAAACAGAATGTGTAGTTATATGCAAAAAAATTTCTCTCAGGTCCAGAATTGTGGACATGATTGCATCAAGTCAAGCTAAACTCCACAAAGCTGAAAGAATGTAAACCATGAAGTAATATTTTAAGTATAACATTAATATAGTCAAGTTGTTGAGGAATTGTTGTTATTAACATTTCTGACATAACACATGTAGCGTAATAAATTTTATTTCATGTAATTACTGTGAAAAGGGAGCCTTATGTCATTGGACTTAAGCAAGACAAGTAGTTAGCATATGGTTGAATCGTACATGCTTAGGGTTTTGGGCTTATTTTGGACTTTGATCTTACAGGCTTATCAGTGACCCCTGGAATGGAATTTGGTCCGTACTTCGTACTGAACAATCTCCCATGTTCTCGATACCTCTCATGTTCTCGCTCATTTCCAAATCAACCTCTAACCTATTCTTATGATCCCAAGTTTTTAAACTGGTTATGAATGATTGGAATTCAGAATGAGTTAAAAATGCCTGTACTTCCCTGATTGATTTTAAGGCACCAGTAAAGCTCAGTCCACATTTTCAGCTATCAACAAAAATTTGTGTAATTTCATGAGCTTTACAGATAATCTGATTCCTTTACTTTTCTACGCACTACTTACTTTTTTAAACTGAAACTATTTGACAATTTTTTACTGTAACTTTTTTAGATTTAGCTTTACTTTTCTCTCTGGTTCCACCAGTTTTTTATATCGTTATATCTGAAGTATGGAGAAAAAAATTTTAATTTGCGTTCCTGATTTGAGATAAGATTTGAAACGAAAGAAAAACTAAGCTTTCCTATCACATACTAGATTACAGCAGGAATGTCCAAACCTGCGACTGCGAGAGCCATGCCTTTTGAAGTATTTCTTGGATCCCTTTCGAATGTTTCCTATAACTAACATTTAAAAATATATAAAATCTGTTTTAAAAAATGCTTACAAGTTTTAAATAATTAATATTGGCATGCTTTTTATATTGTACATAGCATCAAGGTCTTTGGCTCTTTATCTTACCAAAGTTTTTAAGATGAGGCGCTGCCCATCGGAATACTCAAGGCCACATGATACGAGTTGTCATGTCACCGTTAATCGACCCACTTCTCACTAGTGTTGGAAATCACACCGAAAAATTTTGAATAGCAATTTTCTTTTATTTTATTTGTGGAATATCTGTCATCTTATAAAACAATAATGACTATTTAAATTTATTGGCAAGAATTCGGAATCCCTAAATAAAAATTCAGCCAGATGCGAAATGCTACAGTGTTGCCGCATTTTTCTGATTTTTTATTGGGGGATTCCAAATTCTCACCAGTAAATTTAAATAGTCATTATTGTTTTAAAAGATGACAGCTATCCACAAATAAAATAAAAGAAAATTGCTATTCAAAATTTTCCGGTGTGAATTCCAACACAAGTGAGAAGTCCGCCGATTAGTGATGACGTCACAACTCGTGTCCTCTGGCCTTAAGTATTTCGATGACGGCGTATCATTTAACCCCTTGAGGGGCGGTGGGATATATTCTATCCCACCTACGATTAAGGAAGATTTGCACACAAAAAAAAATTATTACATTTTACTTTTCTAACTTTGGTGGGAAAAAGTCGTAAAATTGCTTTTCCTTATTTTGCAATAAAATTTTTTTAAGATTCCCGTGTGAATTTGACATTACAGAAACTTAATTACTTGCCCCTCAAAGGGTTAAGGGAAAGATAATTATAAGTTTACTATATTTACACATTTTCTGCGATTTTTATATGAGCATGACTATCCCTATGACATGTATATGAATTGTATAAGACTTGCGTGCGACTTTCGCATGCTTCCTTTACTTGTTTTATTTAAAACTAAAATTCCTTTAAGCAATATGTTTCATTTTTAACATTTCCATGTAATTTTATTGTCCTTATCCTACAGAAGTTTTTGAGATTATTATTATTATTATACCGCAGAACAGGCCCCTACCTGCTGGGAAATGCCTAGCTTAACGAGTTTTATACCTGGCCGCGGGGCGGAACTTAAGTGCTATAAGTAAGTTATTACTTATAACTTACTAACTTTTAAAAATATATAAAATCTGTTTTTAAAAATGCTTTCAAGTATTAAATAATTAATATTTGCATGCCTTTTATATTGTACATAGGATCAAGGTCTTTGGCTCTTTATCCTACCAAAGTTTTTAAGATGAGGTGCTGCCATCGAAATACTCAAGGCCACATGATACGAGTTGTCACGTCCCACATGAATTGTCCCATCAACTCCCCACCCCACCCCGTTCTTCCGGTAAGTTAGTAGAGTCCGGCATCGGCTCGGGTTACCCGCTTTTATCCGAACCCAGCCGCGATTCGGATGTGCACTGTATCTTTCGTTGCGTGTCGGATCACTACCCCCTACATACTACATATTAGTATGTAGGGGGTAGTGGTCGGATTGAATTCTACTTTTTTGCTGCGGGTTCTGCAACTTTCATTGTTTCGGGTTGGTTTAGACTACTGCGGGTCGGGTTCGATTTGACCCAATATTTCTAAAGAATGCCGAAAATATATTTTTAATATTAAAAATCTATAAACAGCAAGATCTTCATGATGGATATACACGAAAAATACGCAACTATTCAGCGAATACTTTTTCAATTGTTGATAATATTTTTCATATTCCAACAGAAGAAAAAATGGTTCTTAACTGTGCCGTAACGAAAGAATAATCGATTATCATATTTCTTATACATTTTATTTCTCATGCAGTAATTTGAATATATAATCTTCAAACTTAAAAATGTATTAATTTTCATCTGAAACATAGTTGTTCCGAAACATTTTGTGAACATCCAAACAACTCGATTTGAAAAAAAAAAAACAGACCTGCAAGAATTATTCTAGGCTAACCGAACCCGGAAAAACAAAAATTAATATATATTTGAGTATAAAAGAATGAATTTTATGAATGTTTGAATATTAAATATTTGTACTTTTTTCTATAAAAACAACATAAGATTGGTAGTGCAGGTATAATTATTGATTATTTTGCACAATTGCATTAAAACATAATTAACTTTCGTTTCATTTCGGGTTCGATTCGGGTTGCTGGTCGCCGAAAATTATTTTGGAGCATTCAGGTCGGGTTGCAGAGCTTTTTTTTTTTTTTTTTTTTTTTTCTTTTTTTTTTTTTTTTTTTTTGTCGCGTTTGGATCGGGTTGACTTCAAATAGAATTTTTGGGTAGGACTCTATCTCTGATGTAATAATAGTAAAATTTACTCGTCGTAAGTGACACAAAACAATTAAACTCTAAGAAAACCAAGAATGAAAAGTTTCCGCCCTCAACACCCTGTGGGAAACAATTTTTAAATTATGTTTTTCTTTTTAAGTTTATCCATTTAAAAATTATCCTAAGCAGGCACTTCAGGAGGCCAAGTAGAGTTCTGAGCGAGTCAGGTTGTACCCAAACCGAAACAAAACATTTCATTTGAAGTCAAGTCAACCTCACCCGATTCCACCAAAAAAATTTTCTTGACTTGCAATCCGACAAAAAAAAATTTCGACGATCGTAAACCCCACATATTTCAAGCCGCACGTGTTCCGAACTCGAAATACTTCAACCTGCAACCCGACCGAATCGAACCCAGAATGAAAGAAAAATAAAATAATTTTTAATGAAATCACTGAAAATAATCTAGGAACTTTTCGGTTAGTCGGGCGCCAGTGTTATATATACATATATATATGTGTGTATGTATATAAATATATATATTCATATACATATATGATATATATATATATATATATATATGTTGCACTGGCGCCGGTCTAACCGAAAAGTTCCATAATCTATAATTATATGTTTAATACCAATTTTATCTTTTATAGAAAGAAATGTACATATTTATTATAATCTTTAGTATTAAAATATGGTAAAACCTTTAAGTAGCAAACAACTCGGGATCATTGAATAGAGTCCTGCATCGGATCGGGTTGTACCTTTTTTAAAATTTGGGACGGGTTTATTCTATTTTCTTTCTGTGGGTTGGTTCACTCTATAATAATTCTTAAGGGTCAGATTTAAGATTTTTGCTAATTGGGTTGTTGGGATTTTCATAAAATGTTTGAGCAGAATTATGTTCCAGATGAAAATACATACACATTGCATATGTATGAGCGTATATTCAATTTACTGCTTGTGAAATAGAATGTATATATGAAATGCAGTCATAGACTATTCTTTCTTTACGGTACAGTTAAGAATCATTTTTTCTTTTCTCGTAATATGGAAAATATGATTTACAACTTGTTTTTGACACGCACAAAACACATATACAGCATTTGCGATAGTTTATGTACACGTAATAGACGTACCTATAGATGATAAGATTCTAGTATTCAGCGGTAAAATACAAATATATAATTGTGTTAAAAAATTGGAAAGTGTTTGCTAAATAGAAGTATCCGTTTCCTGTGTGTGTGTCCGCTATGGATGTCTTATTGCATACAGATTTTTAACCATTTTATTTTCGACATTCTTTTGAAAGATTGGTTTACCCGAATCCAAAACGTAAGAGTCAAAACCCAATTCGAAACCGACCCGAATCCAAACAGACAAGAACCTGAAACAGAAGTCAACCAGAAACAGTGAACAAAGAAACAGTGTGCTATTCTTTAAAGAGAATTTTAATTATAGAATAATGGTAATTAAAAAAAAATATGTATTTTCAGAAAAAAATTCTTGAGCCAAGGAAGCTGTTCCTCAAACAAATTTTTGCACGGGTCAGACAGGGACTGGTCAGCGATTTTCACACAATCAGGGAAGGGGGGGGGGGGTTAAATTTCAGTCGGTGAAGAATGAAAGGAAGAATAACATAAAGGCCCGGTTCAGCGCAAAAATATTGTCTGGTTCGGCATAGATCGAGCCTGCAGAGAAAGCAAGACCCGGGCACGATCCAGAAAAAACTATGATCAGACTCGACCCGTCCCGATTCCATGTAGGTCTCTAAATGGTATTTGAATGGGAAAAAGGTGTTCTTAACGGCTGGAAAATTTTAAATAAATTATGAAAAAAATTGAGTTTGAGTTGTAAATTTCGTTCAAACTCACGAATTTTTTGAGCTTTCGTTCAGTTCACGTTCGTTTATCAAAAAGTGAGTCAAGTTCAACTCAACGTTCACAGAAAGTGAACTAAACGCGCTCATACCCAACACTGGTTCAGAACCACTGTATCGAAAGGCACTGTGTTTTGAAGTTTTATGCTTATATTTTATGTTTTAATCGAGTTTTAGATATTTTCAGGCACAGCTATAGCTTATGCATGAATTCTTTATTTTAATACATCATCATGCATACTTTCATGTTATTTTTAAAATGTAAACAGTATATTTTAATTAATAAGTATATAGGAACTTTCAAATATATATTTACGCAATGGTAATTTTTACAAAATAAATCGAAAGTATTTTGCGGATGCATTCACCTTTATTTATGCTACATCAAGTGGTGAAATATATAAGCAAATTAACTATCCGAGCTTCTTTTGCACCAAGTGATTCCCAATGTGACGTCACATGAATATTGTTCATAAGAAAATCGTTTAAGTGTGCAGATTTAATATATGACTTAATTTTCACAATGAAATGTATTTCGCATGTGATAAATTTATTGTTTTAAAGTTTTTAGGTTCACCGGTAAATATATTATTCATTTTAAAAGTGTTTGAGAATATTATTATTTGAGCTTTTAAAATATGACCTAATTTTCACAATTAAAAGGTTTTTACGCGTAATAACTTAATTATTATAGGCATTTTACGTATGAAGATATTTAATATTTCGTCATTTTACATATGGCGTAATTGTCCCCTTTAAATGCGTTTGTGTGTAATAATTGAATTAGTTAAAGTTTTTCGTACTTTTTTAATATTCACGTGTAAATAAAGTATTTATGACGTAATTTTCCCTATTTCCTGCTTTTAACAAGTGATCAATTAATTATTTTATTAAAGTTCCATTTCTGCTTTCAATAGTCGCGTGTAAATACATTTTTAATTTTAGATGAAATATAATTCTGTGCGCTGCTTTACTAATTGGCATCAATATATATAAAAAAAAATAAGTTTTTCTAAATGAGAAAATAATACTTGTTGAAATGATGGAAATTTGAAGAAAAAATTGAAAAAAAAAAAACATAAAAAAATTAGTCAAACTAAAAAAAATTAACAACAGCGTGGACACTGCTAGCTTATGAAGTATATCCCTAGAAAAAAATTATTAAATTCATCTGTGCAGTTGTTGTTCATATAAAAATTTTTTATGGAACGATTTTGACCGACATTAAAGCTGTTCTCAACTGCTCTGCTCAGCAAGCGCAAAAGGTTTTGACACATTTACAAATTCATTTTTTTAACGGAAAGATATAAAATTGGAAGGCCTGAATATGGAAGCGATTTTGAATCGAACTGCATTTTCCATTTTCTGATAAATGAATTACCTATTGAGTAATAAGCGATTTTGATCACGTGACAAAGACGTTTTCACCCTTTCTTGCGATGTTATTTTTTCGCGCGGATATTCGGTTTTTCATGTGGCTCACTTTGACACTATTTTCTGAAAAATCTATTGCGTTTGCAAAAAAAAAAAAAAAAAAAAAAAAAAAAAAAAGAAAGAAAAGAAAAAACGAAAAAAAGAAACCGCTTGATTACATAATTTTTGAACAACAACACCTGCTAGTTTCATGCTTTTTCGAACAAAAATAAATTGAAACTTGTGTCCTAAACTTTCCTTGTCAGATTTGAGAACAGCCTTAACAATAAATACCTCTTCTTATTATTATTGTTTGATTTTAATACTGTCTGATTCAACATGTTTATTCAACATTTCTCTATAATACTACCAATTTTCATATTTTTGTATTCTGTAGTTTTCTTAATATTAACGAAGAAAGACCTCCGGTCACAAAAAAATTATTCGAGATGGTGGCTTTGAATGATAACACATTAGTTACCTTTTTAATTTCTTCTACCTTTACTAGAAGAAAGTATTGGATTCGTGAAATATTTTCACTTCCGATTTTCGATGGATTTATAAGTTTTAGAAGGCCCTGAACACGATTTGATGGTTTTTAGAAAATGTCTGTCTGTGAGTCTGTCTGTCACTCTGTGAGTCTTTCTGTGAATCTGTCTGTACTGTAAAAAAACGGACTAAAAAACGGAGATTCTACTAGAAATCGAGACGCCAGTACTATTTCCGTATTGTAACGGACATTTTCCCTTATAAATTCCAGAAAAACGGAAATTTTTCTTCAATTTATGGGAAAAAATTTCCGTAAAATACGGATTTCTTGTATGTATGGGCGAAATTTTCCGTTAAAATACGGAAATAGTACTGGTGTCTCGATTGCCAGCAGAATATCCGTTTTTTAGCCCGTTTTTTTTTTTTTTTTTTTTTTTTTTTTTTTTTTTTTTTTTTTTAAGTGTGTCAGTACGTGACAAAAATTTTGTGGGAGCTCTATCTCAGGATCTAATTCACGGAATTTCAAAAAAATTTAGATTCATTCAGACCTTGATAGAAACTGGTGCTGATAAGGGTTTGGTGTTTATCGCTCAACAGGTTTCGCGGCTATGCTACATTTTTCACGATTTTCGCAATAGCTCTATCTCAAGAACTAATACACGGATTATCATAAAACTTCAGATTCATTTAGTCCTTGACATGAATTGATGTTGTTTTGATGTAAACCGCACAAAACAGGTGGCGCTGCTATGCTGCATTTTTTACAACGTTTGCAATAGCTGTATCTCAAAACTAATGCACATATTTTCAGATTCAGGTATATCTTGGTAAATATTGATGTTTATTGCGGTTTGGTGCGACTCGCATAAAAGGTAGCGCTGCTATGCGGTATTTTTCACGATTTTCAGCAATAGCTTATACAGTATACATCAAGAACTATTGCACGGATTTTCATCAAACTTCAGGTTCAGTTAGATGTTGACACAAGTTTTTGCTGATTTGGCTTTCGAGTCAATTCGCAATAGGTGGCGCTGCTATGCTGGAATTTTAACGATTTTTGTAATAGCTCTGTTTCAAGAACTATAATGCACGAATTTTCATATAATTTCAAATTCAGTTAGACGTTAACACAAGTTGTTGCTGATTAGGTTTTTGAGTCAATCGACCAATAGCCACCTATTGGTCGATTTACTATGCCGGATTCTTAACGTTTTTTGTATTATCTCTACCTCAAAAATTAATGCACATATTTTCATCAAACTTCAGATTCCGTTAGACGTTAACATAAGTTGGCGAAACAGCACCGAAAACTGGCGATATGAAGCAATTAAAATAATAAAACTTTGTAAAAAATCACCATAAAATTAAAACAAAACACAGGACGCGTTTCGAGCTAAAAACATAACAGCTCGTCATCAGCTAAGCATACACGTGTCCGAAAACGGACAAGTTCAAAAATGAACTGAAGAAAAAGAATGTTGCGAAGAATGCGACAGATGGCGCTACCTGATAGAGGGAAATGTGTTGAAAAAAGATAGAAGAGAAAATGAAATGGAAAAAATGGAAATAAAAGAAAAATTAAAATAAAAGAAGTAAATTAAAAATATAAATAAAATAATAAATAAAGAACTATAAAAGAACAAGAAAAAAATCCAAATTATTATTATTATTATTATTATTATTATTATTATTATTTTTTTTTTTTTTTTTATAAAATAAACAAGAGAAAAGGGAAAAGAATTACAAAATTAATTTCCACGCTGGAGATAGGAAAGGAGATGATGGGAGATCATTGACAAGATTAGCAGAATTTTTAGAAATAAAATATGCTTCATGAAAATCCAAGTGAGAGGGAGAGGCAGGGGAAGAAATAATTTTGGCCATGGAGAAATTGAAACAATGACTGGAAGACCAACAGTGAGAAGCAATCGAAGATTTAGAGATTTCTTGATTTGCAATATATCTCTGATGCTCGCCTAATCTGAATTTTAAAGCTCTCTTTGTTTGACCAATATAACCTAAATTGCAAGAGCAAGGAATGAAATAAACACCCCACCGGTTCTCAGTAGGAATAGGATCTTTTAGAGAAGAGAATTTAATTTTATTCATAGGTTTGAAGATAACTTTAAAGTTAAAACGAGAAAGTATTTTAGCAATTTTGAAACACAGAAGAGAATAAAAGGGCAGAACTATTATAGAATTAAAATTAGGAGGATTATTTGAATCAGAAAAAGGACGTTTAGGCTTATTAAATTTATACAAAGCTTTATCAATTAAAGAGGGATTATAACCACGAGCAAGGGCAAGAGATTTCAGATAATTAATTTCATTATTCAGAGCAGAAGAGTCAGAACAAATGCGTAACGCCCTAAAAACAAAAGTATAAAAGGACGCCACTTTTTGTTGAGGAGGATGATTTGAAAGGGCATGAGGGGGAAGGGAGACAGCGAAAGGTTTTCTATAAACGGAGGTAGAGAACCGATCTGGGAGTTTTGAAACCAAGACGTCAAGGAAAGGAAGAGAATTGTTCTCTTCGACTTCGAGAGTAAATTGAATACAAGGATCAACAGAATTAACAAGAGAAAGGAGATTAGAAAGATCAAGGTCAGATGGAATTAAAATGAAAGTGTCATCAACATACCTAAACCAGAAAGGAAATTTATATAAACTGAAGAGTTTTTCTTCAACAAAATGCATATAAATATCACATAAAAGAGGAGACAATGGATTACCCATGGCCAGACCCTCAGTTTGAGAATAGAAAGAATTGTTAAACTGAAAAGCAGTTTCCCTGACACAAATACTAACTAAATGCAGGATTTCATCAATCTCAATGGAAGAGTAATGAAATTCGCGCAACCTTCTTTCCAAACAATCAATTGCCCCTTGAACAGGCACGTTAGTGAAAAGGGATTTAACATCTAAGGAAACCATTATATAATTGCAAGGAGAAAGGCGTTTAATTTTATCAACAAAGTCAAAAGAGTTTTTCACGGTATGAAAGTTAGTGGAAGATAAAGGAGCGAGTAACTTAGAAAGGAACTTGGCAAGTTTATAAGAAGCAGTACCAATATTGGAAACGATAGGGCGAAAGGAAAGAGTAGGTTTATGGACCTTAGGAAGAGCATAGAAACGAGCACAATTAGCGATAGTAGGGGTGACCAAACGTTTAGTGTTATCATTAAGAAAGACAGAATTTTTAATGACATGCTTGATATCCTTCTACTAAGCATTTATCTGACATCAAGCATGTCATTAAAAATTCTGTCTTTCTTAATGATAACACTAAACGTTTGGTCACCCCTACTATCGCTAATTGTGCTCGTTTCTATGCTCTTCCTAAGGTCCATAAACCTACTCTTTCCTTTCGCCCTATCGTTTCCAATATTGGTACTGCTTCTTATAAACTTGCCAAGTTCCTTTCTAAGTTACTCGCTCCTTTATCTTCCACTAACTTTCATACCGTGAAAAACTCTTTTGACTTTGTTGATAAAATTAAACGCCTTTCTCCTTGCAATTATATAATGGTTTCCTTAGATGTTAAATCCCTTTTCACTAACGTGCCTGTTCAAGGGGCAATTGATTGTTTGGAAAGAAGGTTGCGCGAATTTCATTACTCTTCCATTGAGATTGATGAAATCCTGCATTTAGTTAGTATTTGTGTCAGGGAAACTGCTTTTCAGTTTAACAATTCTTTCTATTCTCAAACTGAGGGTCTGGCCATGGGTAATCCATTGTCTCCTCTTTTATGTGATATTTATATGCATTTTGTTGAAGAAAAACTCTTCAGTTTATATAAATTTCCTTTCTGGTTTAGGTATGTTGATGACACTTTCATTTTAATTCCATCTGACCTTGATCTTTCTAATCTCCTTTCTCTTGTTAATTCTGTTGATCCTTGTATTCAATTTACTCTCGAAGTCGAAGAGAACAATTCTCTTCCTTTCCTTGACGTCTTGGTTTCAAAACTCCCAGATCGGTTCTCTACCTCCGTTTATAGAAAACTTTTCGCTGTCTCCCTTCCCCCTCATGCCCTTTCAAATCATCCTCCTCAACAAAAAGTGGCGTCCTTTTATACTTTTGTTTTTAGGGCGTTACGCATTTGTTCTGACTCTTCTGCTCTGAATAATGAAATTAATTATCTGAAATCTCTTGCCCTTGCTCGTGGTTATAATCCCTCTTTAATTGATAAAGCTTTGTATAAATTTAATAAGCCTAAACGTCCTTTTTCTGATTCAAATAATCCTCCTAATTTTAATTCTATAATAGTTCTGCCCTTTTATTCTCTTCTGTGTTTCAAAATTGCTAAAATACTTTCTCGTTTTAACTTTAAAGTTATCTTCAAACCTATGAATAAAATTAAATTCTCTTCTCTAAAAGATCCTATTCCTACTGAGAACCGGTGGGGTGTTTATTTCATTCCTTGCTCTTGCAATTTAGGTTATATTGGTCAAACAAAGAGAGCTTTAAAATTCAGATTAGGCGAGCATCAGAGATATATTGCAAATCAAGAAATCTCTAAATCTTCGATTGCTTCTAACTGTTGGTCTTCCAGTCATTGTTTCAATTTCTCCATGGCCAAAATTATTTCTTCCCCTGCCTCTCCCTCTCACTTGGATTTTCATGAAGCATATTTTATTTCTAAAAATTCTGCTAATCTTGTCAATGATCTCCCATCATCTCCTTTCCTATCTCCAGCGTGGAAATTAATTTTGTAATTCTTTTCCCTTTTCTCTTGTTTATTTTATAAAAAAAAAAAAAAAAAAAAAAAAAAAAAAAAAAAAAAATAATAATAATAATAATAATAATAATTTGGATTTTTTTCTTGTTCTTTTATAGTTCTTTATTTATTATTTTATTTATATTTTTAATTTACTTCTTTTATTTTAATTTTTCTTTTATTTCCATTTTTTCCATTTCATTTTCTCTTCTATCTTTTTTCAACACATTTCCCTCTATCAGGTAGCGCCATCTGTCGCATTCTTCGCAACATTCTTTTTCTTCAGTTCATTTTTGAACTTGTCCGTTTTCGGACACGTGTATGCTTAGCTGATGACGAGCTGTTATGTTTTTAGCTCGAAACGCGTCCTGTGTTTTGTTTTAATTTTATGGTGATTTTTTACAAAGTTTTATTATTTTAATTGTTAACATAAGTTGTTGCTGATTAGGTTTTGGTATTGACCACAAACGGGTGGCGCTGCTATGCTGCATTTTGCACGATTTGCAAGACTTTAGCGATAATCATATCTCAAGAACTAATGCTCGGAATTTCATATCGTTAGAATCCGCATGATGGATATAGATTGCTATTTAATTTTGGCACTGTACTACCGAATTTTGAAGTATTAACATGTATAAGATATAAGAAAGTTTTAGGATTAGCACATCCGACTAGTTTTTTATAGAGAGAATAAAAGTCTACGCTAGATGCGAGAAACGCTCAATCTTATGTTAATCCTATGAGAAGATTGTTTACAGATTTCTCGCAGACGATTTCAGATACACTATGCAAAAAAAATAATTTAAAAAACATTAAAATACGAATGCGACCGAGAAATCTACTACCAAACCTCAGGATTAATGTTCGCCTTCGAGTTTCTCCGCATGACTAGTGTGAGCTCCTGGCTCCTAATCTTTTATCTTCTAGTGTAAAAGTTAACAGAAAAATTCTGTTAAAACATTCCTGGTGCAAATTTCGAAAAATTAACTAGTATAAAATAATATACCAGCAACATTCAAGGGATTTTACCCTTTCAGGGTTAAGTACTTGTGTTTTTTAAATAATGGAATGCTTGCATGACACCGTGATTTATGAACAAGTTTTGTTGAAAATAAATAAAACTTTATAAAAGCAAAATTTAATTAAAATAGTCTGTTGTCACTGTTGCATTTTGGAATTAAAATTAAATGGTATATTAATTTACGAGTGCCCTTTATTGTGTTACATAGCTATTTTTTTCTTTAAAAATTTAGAAAGAACTTCTGCAAGAATATGCAAGACTTCTTAGTTTTAAAAAAAATCTTTCAAAAAGGTTTATTTTTTGAAAATAATAAAAAAATGCTTTAAAACTTAAGATAAATTAATTTGTAGGGAAATTGTAAAATGAGTCTTAAGCAAACATTTTTAAATATGCAGTAACTAAACAATACAATATTTATACACTTCTTGTTAAATCTAATTTTTTATTTAAATATGCTTTTAAAACTTCGCATACATATTAGATTAACAAAGAAAACGGTTGCACATAATGCAATTTTGAGCAAGTATATCAAATTGAATTTTAAATAAGCAAAAAGTTTCGGGCCAAATGAGAAAAGTTTCTACAGTTCTAAAAGTTAAATAAATTCAAAAATAAATTAGTTTTGGAGTAAAAGCTTTCTCCCAAAGATCTAATATTTTAAGACAAAGCGAGAAAGTAAAAACCAAAATGACATTTTAAAGTGAATGACATCTTTTACGAAGTTTTGAATGCCTAGAAGTATTATATAATGGAAGTCAGTTTACAAACTCGTTTATGCGACGCATATTTCATATTTAGTTTAGATCTCGTTTTAATATTTGGCTTTATGTGCTTAAGGCATTCTTTAAAAATGTGTATGACTTTTAATTTAAAAACAAATAAGGTTTTTAAATGGCATTAGAAAACAATATTTAAAAATGGAAAAAAATAGAACTTAAGTTAATGTTATATTTATTAAATAAAATCGTAACATAAACATAGATTACGGGTACGTTATTAAACTAGTGGATATTTGCCTGATTAGATTAAGTTTAGATCTGCTTTTAACATTTGTCTTTTTGTCTCTACGGCATTCTTTAAGAACGTACATGACTTTTAATTTAAAAAGAAATAAGGTTTTTGAATGATATTAGAAAATAATATTTTAAAATGAAAACAAAAATAGAACGTAAGTTAATGTTCTATTTATTAAAAAAGTCATAACTTAGAAATAGATTACGGGAACGTTATTAAACCAGTGATATTTGTATGCTTAGATTAAGTTTAGATCTCGTTTTAATATTTGGCTAGTTCCATGGGTTTTTGTAGTGTAAGTTACATAGCTGATAACTGCTATGCTTGTTCACCACCGTTATTTTCAAAAAGTTTCCATCGCCTTATTCAATTAATGTCTCTTCTAGAATAAATCAAATTTTTCCGTTCTAAAAAACTGGTAGCCAACAATCGCAGCCTGCGACTTACCCTACAAGTACTCATGGAAATAGCCATTTGTCTTTTTGTCCCTACGGCAGTCTTTACGAATGTATATGATTTTTAATTTAAAAACAAATAGGGTTTTTAAATGACATTAGAAAATAATATTTAAAAATAGAAAAAAAATAAGACGTAAGTTAATGTTATATTTATTAAATAAAGTCGTAACATAAACATGGAATATGGGTACGTTATTAAACTAGTGATATTTGTATGATTAATTTAACCCCTTGAGGAGCAGTATATATTATATTCCATCTAATTTAAACAAGATTCGCACCAGAAACTTTTAACTAAATTTTATATTTTTAACTTTTGGGCGAGATGTTGAAAAATGGTTTTTACTAATTTTAAAATAAAATTTTTCGATTATTCGGGTGAGAATTTAATATTAAAGAGACAATATTGCTTGCCCCTCAAAGGATTAAAAATAGTAATTTAATTGAAAGAAAAGTCTAGTGTAACTCTACTGGGCTTTCCGAACACTTGTGTATGTGTAGGAGAGTATATACATATGGGCCATTCTCTAATAAGTAGGTTATTTGTGTTCTTTGGGGTTATATGCTACATTTTATCATTTATATAATTTCCGTTAGTATAAAATGTATTCTGTACCTTGTTTACAACGCCATGCACTAATCTCCTGGAACAAATTTAAATGTAATGACAAACTATTTTTAGAAATTTTATTATAAAACATACAAATGTACAGTCGTGAAAAAAAAAGTACCCCCTGCTAACTCTGCAACAAATTATCGCAGAAGAAAGTTACAGGTACCAAACGATTGGAAATAAAGTCTATTTTTGAATGATGTATGTAAAATTTGATTAGGGGGCCATCTACATATAAAAACGAACCCAAACTTTTTTTTCAATAACAATACCCAAGTTTGACACCATAATTAAATTTAACACCCTTCAATTAGCCTAAAAACAAATTTTCATGAAATTCGTGCGATCAGTTTCCGACAAAATAATTATTTTTAAAATGAGCCTATTTTAGGGGCTGTATCCAAATTGAAGTTCGGTACTCGATTTTTGAAATGCTTGAAATGCCACAGAATGACTACGTCATTTCTATTATTGTATTATTTCTTGCCAATATGACCATTTCACTCGCTTAACATGTTTCGACTCTTGCCAGCCCAAAATCTATATATACATATATAAGCCGTTCTCTGTATGTATGTCCTTTATAAAATATTCAATTTTTGACCGATTTGCACGAAACTTCATGTACATACGTTTTAGAACGTGGAAAAGAACGCTGTCTACTTTAAAAACCATCAGACCACTATTTTTAACTTTTTCAGACACCTCCCATAATTTAACATTATAGAAATATCTCTTTTATTTAATTTTATAATTCAATCATTTCTTTCCTTTTGCCGTAACTTAAAAAACGGTGTGAACATTAAAAAAAAATTTGATAACACGCGTACTTTCTTTTTATAAGCTAAGAAACATTCAGACTCAATCGCTATATTTTTGCATTTTCGAAAATGTTGTAATTCTAATCAGGAAATGCACATTTTCCCCATATAAAATAAAAACTTTAACTAAATGTGTGTTCAAATGACGTAGTATATCTTCCTTTGAATGTTTTTGAAGCTAAAAAATCTATTTTAATACAGGCGTTTCAATAGAAAATAATTTAGCGAAAAGATAATAATAATAACAAGTTGGAAATTGCTCGTCAAACGTGGCAAATGAGGTGCGTTCGTGCTATAACTAGTTTTATAATTATTTTTTGCACCCCATATTGTACTGAATGTATAATTTTTTGCACTTCATAAAGCGCATAGTCTGATACATCATTAAAATGCACTTCCAACATTTTTTTCCCATTCCCCGTAATGTAACGGAACACTTTTGACTGTCCCTGTAATTAAACTATACATCCGATTTTCCTAAAATTTGAAAGCGCTCGACAAAATTTTGCAACAGTTATATCTTTAAAATTTCAGATCATTCGGAAGGCTCTAATATCATTAAAATCCACTTGCAATAATTTTTCCCATTGGCCGTAATGTAAAGAAAAACTTTTGACTGTCCCTGTAATTAAACTATACATCCGATTTTTCTAAAATTTGAAAGGGCTCGACAAAATTTTGCAACAATTATATCTTTAAAATTTCAGATCATTCGGAAGGCTTAATATCATTAAAACGCACTTGCAATAATTTTTCCCATTGTCCGTAATGTAAAGAAAAACTTTTGACTGTCCCTGTAATTAAACTATACATCCGATTTTCCTAAAATTTGAAAGGGTTGGACAAAATTTTGCAACAGTTATATCTTTAAAATTTCAGATCATTCGGAAGGCTCTAATATCATTAAAATGCACTTGCAGTAATTTTTAACATTGGCCGTAATGTAAAGAAAAACTTTTGACTGTCCCTGTAATTAAACTATACATCCGATTTTCCTAAAATTTGAAAGAGGTCGACAAAATTTTGCAACAGTTATATCTTTAAAATTTCAGATCATTCGGAAGGCTCTAATATCATTAAAATCCACTTGCAATAATTTTTCCCATTGGCCGTAATGTAAAGAAAAACTTTTGACTGTCCCTGTAATTAAACTATGCATCCGATTTTCATAAAATTTGAAATGGCTCGACAAAATTTTGCAACAATCATATATTTGAAATTTCAGACCATTCGGTTGGGTAGTTTTTGCTCTGTTACATGCGGACAGACAGACGGACGGACAGACGGACAGACGGACGGACTGAACGACGACTATAGGTGCTACGTATTTATATAATTACGAACGCACCTAAAAATCGTTTGCTAGATATGACGTCAATCTCTGATTAACTGACACTTCTTTCTAATGATGTTTTATTCTGAAGGGATACTCTTGATCTTCTGAAATAATTTCTTATTATTATTAAAATTAACTGAAATTTCTTATTAACATTCAAATGAAAATACTACGTCCTTTTAACATACGTATGGTTAAAGTTTTTACATATATATATATATATATATATATATAAAGCAGTATAAGATTATATTTAGCCTGAACCAGCGCACCCCCCCCCCCCCTCACAGAACAAGAAGAACAAGAAAAATATCTATGTAAACATTAAAACTTTAACAAAAACTAGGAAAAAATAGGCTGCGGCCTCATCGGCAGTGGGTTATGTTTCAAAAGCAGCCGAGCATTCGATAAAATATACATTAGTGGCAGTGGGTTTCGGCCAGAACAGTGATAGCAAAATCAAATGTTAAAACATTCGATGGCTATTATCACATGCTCCCCCACCGGACCCTACGCCAACAATATTAAATGAATGCCTCACCTGGAACACAGTAAAAGATGCTAAAAATATGTTCGTTGAAAAAACCACACTCAACCAACTTAGCCACATTGCCACAACCCAAATATAAAACATAAAACAAACTAAACAGAGCAGAATCCAGCATCCAATCAACCAATCCAAATTCTTTCCAGTTCTGTTGCCAATCGACGCAGCACATCATCATAAAATTTATATAATTATTAGTCAAATATTTCGTTTTTTTAGAATTTGTACAGATAAACATCTGTTTAAGAAGGAATTGTTTAATTTTAAAAGTAATTTATATTACAAAAACAATATACCTTTAATTTTTATAAAAAAATATTCAGATTTTGCAGATTTTCTTCATTACTGATTGATTGCTTTTCGACGTCAGTGAATGACTCACATTTCCTAAAGCCTTTTCAACAGAACTGGAAAGAATTTGGATTGGTTGATTGGATGCTGGATTCTGCTCTGTTTAGTTTGTTTTATGTTTTATATTTGGGTTGTGGCAATATGGCTAAGTTGGTTGAGTGTGGTTTTTTCAACGAACATATTTTTAGCATCTTTTACTGTGTTCCAGGTGAGGCATTCATTTAATATTGTTGGCGTAGGGTCCGGTGGGGGAGCATGTGATAATAGCCATCGAATGTTTTAACATT
Source organism: Maratus speciosus (assembly GCA_963932465.1). Lineage (NCBI taxonomy): Eukaryota > Metazoa > Arthropoda > Arachnida > Araneae > Salticidae > Maratus > Maratus speciosus. Next base: position 22,832,375 of record OZ010790.1, on the reverse strand, counting down.
TGATTTTGCTATCACTGTTCTGGCCGAAACCCACTGCCACTAATGTATATTTTATCGAATGCTCGGCTGCTTTTGAAACATAACCCACTGCCGATGAGGCCGCAGCCTATTTTTTCCTAGTTTTTGTTAAAGTTTTAATGTTTACATAGATATTTTTCTTGTTCTTCTTGTTCTGTGAGGGGGGGGGGGGGGGGGGTGCGCTGGTTCAGGCTAAATATAATCTTATACTGCTTTATATTTAATTTATGTGTTTTACTGCAGCTGTTTGGCGCATTTCACATGAATTTATCTTGTTTTTTGTTGGTGATTACTGTGCTTTACGTTTATATATATATATATATATGAAAAATGTGCATTTTCTATTTAGAATGACGTCGATTTCAAAAATGCAAAAATACAGCGAGAGAATCTGAATTATTTTATTGTGTTGCCACACCCTAAAAAACGGCACAAATAATTACAAAAAAAAGGCAAACACGTGTAGTTTCTTTTCATAAACCAATACAAATTCAGTCTCTCTCGATATATTGTTACATTTTTTAAATTGATGTCTCTCTAAGCAGAAAATGCGCATTTCTCATATTTTAAATAAAGACTTCAAGGCTCTGAGAAAACTTAAAACCTCCATTTAATATATTTGAAATTACAATTTCACAAAAATATGGGTTTTCTATTCCAATCAGAGACACAAATCACTAAATACGGCGCCACTTTCTATAAATTATGACGTCAATTTCGATAAATATGGCCTCAAACTGGCTCCAAAAATCGGTTGCTATGACTTATTTCCTATTTCGTTATAATGTTGTTTCTTTAATTACACTGTTTAGGTAAATGTTTTAATCTTTTAAATACAGTGATAACATTCTACGATTTACATCAAATACCATAATGTAAAATCTACTTTTATACGATTTATATTAAATTGAAATTAAAACATAACAACTATTTTTTTTTAGAGTTAGCTTTCTCATTTTAAACAAAGCTTCTTAGATTGAACTCATTTTCATGTTAATCGCTGTGGATTTGGATTTTATGATTACTGTGAGTTTCCGTTTAAAAATTATAGGCAATGAATCTTAGGATACCCGTGTTTAAAGGTATCTGATATACTGCTCATTAACAGAACATAAATAAAAATCGCTTTTAATTTGGAACGCTAAAATATTTAGTGTATTTCTTAGATTTCTCAAAAATGACATGAAAAAGCATTTTTGGTACTTTCGTATTATAGCGAGCAGTTAATCGTGAATATTTTCACTATAATTCCCTGATAATGTGAACAGCACATTTCGGTAACTGGTCAGTTTCTCCAAACGAATGTTGAATTAAATGAAATATATCGGTGAATTTGATCCGTCATTTTAATGCAATATGGGTCTTTATCTGAAACGTCCTTCCGCGTAGATGAAAACGTTACTAACACCACTGCACTATTATACTTTCTAATGTTTAAAGACAAAACTCCGGTTGTTAAGGGTCAATTTTTTTAGTTGATGATTTACAGTAGAACTTAGTTTAAGAATGATAGATCGATATGCAATATACTAAACCTATCCCTGAAAAATTATCTAACATTTTAAAAGGCTAATCATTGAGAATGGGGTTCAACTGATTAGTAACTTTTTAGCTAACTCTATAACAAAACATGTAGAGCAAAATGGGATATACTAAAACCATTATAGAAAAATGCGTTCACAGTAACAGTGCAAATTCCATCAAAATCTGTCCGATAGATTTTTTTAAAAGGCAAATCTTTTATAATCGACCTCATCTGATTATTGAACTTTCTTCCATAATTTTCTATATGACTGTCTGACGTAAATGCAATATTCTAAAACCATCAGTGTAAAATTATCCAAGAAACGATGCAAGTTCCAAGGAAGCCCATTAATAAATATCTTTTTTAAAATACTAATCTTTCATAATCGGGTTCACACGATTATAAAACTTTTCCCTATAATTCTATGACTAAGCAACATAAAACAATATGTTATACACTAAAACCTTTCCTGAAAAACTGATAGTCGCATTGAAATCCATTCAGAAGAACTCAAATTATAAGCAGCCGGAACGAAATTCCCATTTGCATTTTCTATAAATAATAGATTATTTTGCGTAGTTCGATTTGATATCTGTTAAATTCGTGTTTTATTTTATTTTGGCGTTTTAATTTCGTTTACCAATTTAGTTATGAAATAATACACGAAAACAAACAAGTACTGAATTATTTGGAGCGTTTTTGAACAATTGAGTTTATCTTTTGTAATTGCACGCACATTTAAAAACTATTCATGCTTGAGAATCACTTTAAAATCTATAAAAAAATCTATAAATTAACATAAACTTTTCAAACAAATATTATTGATTTTTTTTTTTTTTTTTTTTTTTTTTTTTTTTTTTTTTTTTGTTTGTTTCCTATGTTTCCTATTAGAAGTTGAACAATCGAATGTGCGATGTTTAGAAGTTAAATTGCAGTAAAATCGAAATTTGTGGATATATTAGGTTGCTGTCACCAATAATATGATGACAAAGTTACACACAGACATGCCTTTTCTTCATAATATTGAATTAAGAGCAAACGGGTTCATCTTTCGTAATGGTTTCGTTGGGCTGCACGCACAATTAAAAATATCCATGTTTGAAAATTACTTTCAATCCCATTAAAATAAAAAATAACTGAGATACAATCTATATATATAAAAGCTGTTCTCTGTGTGTATGTCCTTTATACAAATCTTTAATTTTTGACCGATTTGTACGAAACTTGCTGTACATAGGCTTTAGAACGTGGAATAGATCCCTTTCACCTTTAAAAAATCACCAGACCAATATTTATCCCTTTTTTTTCTATCATCTTTCATAATTTACATTATAGAAATATCTCATTTTAAATTTTCAAATTCAATAGCTTCTTTCCTGTTGCCACACATCTAAAAAACTGCTCAATAATTTAAAAAAAATTGATAACTCGAGTACTTTGTTTTATTAGCCAATAAAAATTCAGACTCGACTGCTATATTTTTACATTTTTGAAATCGACGTCATTCTAATCAGAAAATGCACATTTTTCATATATTTATGTAAAAACTTTAACTAAGCATGTTTTAAAATGACCTTAGAAGTACTTTAGTTGAATGTTAAAAAATCTATTTTAATGAAGTCGTTTCAATATCAAGAATCAAATAAGGAAAATGATAACAGTAAAAAAAAAAAAAATCGTTTGCTAGATATGACGTCAATGTTATCAATATAATTTCAAACTGGCTCTAAAAACTGGATGCTACAATTTATTCCCTATTTCTTTGTAATATTTAATTATATCATTTAGATAAATGTTTTAATACCTGAAATGCAGTGATATAACATTCTACGATTTGTATCGAATACGGTTATATAAAATACGATTTTTGTACGATTTATATTAAATAGAAATTATAGCTACTATTTTTTAGGGTAAGCTTTTTTTCTTTTTTAAACAAAATTTCATGACTGACAGACTTTTTTGTTAGACATTGAAATAATGGGACGCATGATGGTTAAAAATCAAATTGCAGTAAAAGCGTAATTTATGGTACGGTTAGGTTGTTGCCACCAGCAATATGTTGCTAGGCGTTACTCATAGATATGTCTTTTCTTCATAATATTGCATTAATAGCAAACGGATATATCTTTCTGAATTGGGTTACAGATATATTTAAAAATATATCCGTGATTGAAAATTAATTTAAAATGGATAAACAATCCGTAAATTGAGATAAGCTTTTCAAAAAAAATTACTGAAAGTACTTTTTGTATTTTATTCAATTTTGGAATAATCAAATGTGCGATGTTTAAAGGTCAAATTGCAGTAAAAGTTAAATTTATGGTTGGGTTAGGGTATTGCCACCAACAATATGATGCTAGAGTTACTCATAGTTCATCAATGTCTTTACTTTATAACATTGCATTAAGAGCAAACAGGTATATCTTTCGTAATTGGGCTGCATGTAGGGATGAGATTTCCACGTTTTTGCACACCGGTATATTCTTAAAGAAAATGTTGTTCTGTTAAATCAAGAGAGTGTCCCGATTAAATGAAATATCATTTACTCTAACAAAATACTGGTGTGAAAAAATGCGGAAATCTTATCCTTGGCTGCATGTAAATCAAAAATATCCATGACTGAAAATTACTTTAAAATCCATTCACATGAAAAAATTGAGATACAATTTTCAAATAAATTTCATTTGACAGAAGCTTTTTCTATTCGACAGTGCGAAAAACGAAATTGTATGATGATCATAAGTTAAAAAAATTTTAGTAAAGGCAAAATTTATGGGTTAGGTCATTGCCATCATCAGTATAATGTCACAATTGGCATTGTGTTTGTAGTTTTTTTTTAATATATATATATTCTGAAGAAGACTCAATGAAAGAGTCGAAACATGTAAATTTTTAATATTTTTAATGTTTTTTATTATTTAAATGACGCTTTTTAAGCAAATAATTGTACTTTAATATATGTTATGACATTTGTTTGCAATATACATTATTATGGTATAGTTAATAGTAGACGCAATTAAAACTATTTTACTTATATTTCTTATCGGTCTTTTAACGATTCGTGGACGCTAATGCACCAATCTCAGTTATTGTCACTGCCGTATTATTTCATTTTAATGTATTTTACCCGGGTGGACCATTATTATTGACACGAGCGAAGCCGGGTAGATCTGCTAGTTTTCAAATAAATTTCATTTGAAAGGAATTTTTCTTCTATTCGACAGCTTAAAAAATTAAATTGTGTGCTGTTTAGAAGTTAAGAAAAATTGCTGAGAAGGAATAATTTGTCTGTTAGGTCATTGCCAGCAACAGTATGATGTCGGCGTTACTCATTGACATATTTTTACTTTATAATGTAAATATACGCCATACAAACGAAAATTTCACTATATGATGTGCCATTTGGTGGATTTGTTTTCGTATTGTCAGAAAATTACAAATTTTTCTGTGACACCAGCCGAAGAAAACGGGCATTGTGATATTAAAGCTCAGACATTTTATTATGGTCGCAGACCAGTACCATATGTTTTCTAATTGTTATTTTAATGATTTGTGGACGGGAATGCACAAATCTCAGTTATTGTGATTACTATAGAGTTCATTTTAATTTATTATTTTACATAGAAGGTCTCTTACATTTGACACGGGCGAAGCCGTCTAGTTCTGCTAGTATTTCTATAAAATGAGTAAAATATATTTTTTTTCAAATTATGCGTTTCTGCACATCCAAGACGGCTATCATTTTGACGTTTTTTAATGATAATTCGAAAACAACTAGAAAGAAAAATTTGAAATTGAGAATTCGCATAAAGCAGGACATAATAAATATAAATCTATCAAAAACATTCTATGCAATTCATATTTTTTTCGAATATTAATTTCATAATTCATATTATAAAATTTCAAAAAGTACAAATTCAGTGTATTTATGTTTGTGTTTTTTAGTATTATAGCCACACACAAAATTATCACATTAGAATTATAATTTGAGGAGATATTAATAAAAATATGAAAATGTAATTTAACATTAGAAGTTCTAAATTTTGAATGTTTATATTAATAAAACTTATTATTCAAATGACTAGAAATTTCATTTCTAGGCATAGAATGAACCGAAGATTTAAAATATATTGTTAAAATTAGGTGTTGACATTAAAAAAAATTGGCCTGGTTTTGATTTCTAGCTGGCCCCCTAAGCAAATTTTATATGCATTATTTGAATGTAAACTTTATTTCCAATTGACTGGTACCAGTAACTTTCTTTTACTATAATTATTTTCAGAGTTAGTAGGGGTGTTTACATTATTTTTCCAGGACTGTACATTCTAAAATATAAAATAAAGTTTTTTTTTTTTTTTTTTTTTTTTTTTTTTTTGTAAATTATAAATAGCTTTATATTTATTCTGGCCAGAGAAAGGTTATCCTATAGTTTTTATGGCTCTACTACCCCCTTGTATAAAACTACTCATGAGACCATCCAGAGGTCAAATAAAATTTGAGGTTAGTTATACATATTTAGTAAAAGCATCAATCTCGATTGCTCAAAAAGTCATAAGTTTTAATTATCCGGAGTTCAAAAGCAGTTACAAGCTGCAAAATAGGTAGAAATATTAGAATATCTTTATTAACAGTCACTACTGTCTCCTACTTGAATTTTTCATATTATTATTTTTATTTATTTATGATTTTGTCATGATGTAATATATTTTTGTTTAGTACAAAATATCATGTTGCAGTATTAGTAAGATTGGTACAGATGTCATATTCGCCCCATATTGGCGCGATTTTTTTCCGACGCCGATTTGGCGAAAACATCAACAGCATAAACAACAACATCCGAGTTACCATATCAAGCAAAATAACGACACTTTGGCGCCGGTTAAGTATACATTGCGTATATGACATTGGCGTCATAAAAAAATCGCGCCAATATGGGGCGAATATGACATCTGGGCCGTAAGATTAACTTACTATGATCACAGAAGCAATTTTCTTAATTTTGTCACTATTGTTCCTGTCACTTCTATCCCCTTTCAGTAAAATAGCATCAGTTCAATACCTTGTTGACATTTTACTTAACCTTGATTAAAACATATACACTAGAATTTTTATTTAGAACTACTAGGGTGTTCTGCCCCCTACGAGCTACTCTCGCCAATCCCCGTTCAGGCACACCAAAATCCAAAAAAGCACGCTAATTTGATCGGCTTTAAAAGTATTAAATAAATAAATAAATAAATAAATAAATAAATAAATAAAAAAAAAGTAGCGATCTTTTTGTAAACGAGTTTCCATTCGTTTCCCTTGGATTGGGAATTTTTAAGACCAAATCTGCTGTTGTTAAGAGATACAATGGCTGTTTTCGTATTTAATTAAAAACATAGTTAAACATTTGAAAATAAGCTAATGTAAAATGAATTAAGTAAACAGTGTCATTGTCTCCCGGTATTTTTTAACAGCGCTATAAGATAGTTCTTTTAAATAATTCATTTTAAATGTATCGTTTCAAATCTGACGTAATTTACACCAAAGTTTTATTTCTCTTATTAATATTCACGTGAAAATACTTTTGTTGTTAGAAGGAAATATTATTTGCGCTCTCTTCGAATTCACGGTAATAGTTGAAAAGATTATCTCAAAATATCTCGCGCAAATATATTTTTCAATTTAAATTGTTTTGCTATATTTTTTGCTATTTTAAATATGACGCAATTTCCTCAAATTACAAGTTTTAACGCATATTAATGATTTTTTTTATTTTAAGATTTTGTTTCTCTTTTAAAATTCAAGTGTAAGTATGGTTCTTATGACGTAATTTTCCTGCTTTTAACATGTAATCATTTAATTCTAATTTTAAAGTTTTTTTTTCTGTTTGTAATGGTCACGTGTAAATAAATTTTTAATTTGAAGTAAACATTATTGTTTGCACTGTTTATACAAATGGCAACAGTTTAAATTAATAACATTTTCTAAAATTTGTAAAAAATATCTCTCGAAATGCTGAAAATTTGAATTTAAAATGGAAATAAAGCCTCAAAAAAATGAGTCAAATAACAAAAATAAATGCAATCTGCACACCGGGAACTTATAGCGTATAAAATGATCTAAAAATGACTAAATTCTCATGTATAGTTTTTGCTCCAATAAAACTTTTTCAATGGAACGATTTTGTCCAACTTTAGCATTAAATATCTCTTAAAATAATTCTTCGATTTGAAAACTGTCTGCATCAGCGTGTTTATCAAACATTTCTCTATAAATCAACCGTTTTTCATATTTTTGTATACAACAGTTTTTTTAATATTAACGATGAAAGGCCATGCTTAAGCATTCAAATTGGATGCCGATCTACCCGGAATATCTACGCAGATTTCCATTGGTCCATTTCCAAATCAAAACTTTTTTTTTATATATAGAAGGATTCAACATTGTTACGTAGCTTACAAGGGAACCACTTTTGATGCTGCTCACCCCTATCATTGAGACCTGGTGCATTTTAAATCCCTATATTAGGAAGTTTGAGAATCGATAAAATTTTTCTGTTAAAATCATATTTTTTTTTATTTTACAGCAGTTTTACAAAATTCTGAAAATGCTGAACTGTTATTTTACAACTTTCTGAAAATGCAATTTTCGAAACCATTTATCGGACTAGTAACATAGAATTTTTTTTTTTTTTAAGAAAACCATTTAAAAATACAAATTAGTCAATGATAAATGTAAAATATTGAAAAAAGTTTAAAAACTCCTCCAAACACCTACGAAATTGATTTTGAAAAAATACAACATTATATTCACATTTTTGGCGGCAAAAAAGTTAGCGGTTTTTTTTTTTTTATAGAGCTTTCCGGCAACCCTATCCAAATGTCATAGCTGCTTGCAGTGTGTGAGTAAGCAGTGGTTTGGACTTCGCTAGAAATTGTAATGTCCGATCTAATTAGGCACAGTAAATTTTCTAAATTGTACAAAATATTAATTTACTTTATGATTACTTTTAACAAAAGACATAACGTTTAATACAACAACGTTTCATTTTAAACATTCGAAACTTTATTCTATCTGACTTTAACCCTTACCGGCGCGGAGTAATTCTGTTTATAAACTGATAAAATAATGGACTGACACCGCAATTTATAAACGAATTTATTAGAACATACGAACTTGCTTATTTTCATGTACATTATAATAGGAAAATTTTACTTAAATAATCTTGGTGCCGTTTGTGAGTTTTGGAATTAAAATTAGGTGTCCTTTTTTAAGGACACCGCGCCGGTAAGTGTTAAAAGAAAATAGTTTGCTTACTTTGTATTTAAAAAAGAAGTTTTCAATGATCTTGAAAGCTTTAACAGATATATGTTTACTATTTATACATTTATCATCTGCATAGAATAAAAACTAATTATTGTTTCTTGTGTTATTATCAAACAAATCGCAATCTGATTTAATTCTAATACGCACCGTACATATGCTAGACACTAGAGGGATAAAGCAGGTGAAAAATGTTTAGCGTCATATTTGGCGATTTAACTCACTTTTGGCGTAAATAAACAAATAAAAATCCAATAATAAAAAATTAAAAGTATAAAAAATATATAAAATAAGATTTTAACAGAGAAATTTTATCGGTTTCTAACTTTTATGTATAAGGCTATAAAATGCACCAGGTCTCGATGCTAGGTGCGAGCAGCGTCAAAAGGGGTTCCCTTGTTAGTTGTCAAAGCAATTAATTGTTCACTTCTATGTGGCATGAAGAAATTTCTGGTTCGAATCAAACGAAAAAAATATATAGAAACGGGTCGATTAGAGGTAGGTAGGTTTTTAAAATGTACTGTTTAAAGTTAATGCAAATTTTATAAATCACTCACTACCCCCTGTCTTATCTATTTCTAAGAAAACATTGCTTAAAATTTAACTTTTATTTTGATCACTAAATCACTGCTCGAATATACTATTATTTACCATATTTTGGAATCGCCGATATATACAGCGCAAAGTCTAATGTTCCGATATCCAAAGTTCGGACTTTTCAGCGGCAATAGGTATTCAAGAAGGTGAAAATCAAAATTGTTGAAAGAAACGAAGAAAAAAAAAAAGGTGTAAAAGACATTTTTTTTTTTACAGCAAACAACCTTTATTACTGAATCGTAACTCATATCTATGCACAGAATAAAAGAAAAACTTTTTAATGATAAACCTTAGTTAATAAAGCAGCTCACGGTAACTGAAATGTTCAGTAGTAAGTTACAATGCGTTCTTAAATTTTATGCTTCCTTAAATAAATGTTTTTGTTTTACTTTTTATTTTGTTATGATTTATTTAATGAAAATTGTTTAATTTAATATGAATAGCTGTTATATGCAGTTTTTAATATATGAACGTCATATTTAGCCTTTTTAAGTAGTGAAATTTGTTTTTCAGTTTATTGGAAAAGCAATATTTTTGATGATCCCAAGTTCGGAAAAGTCTGAATTTCGGACTTGGTAAAGTTCCGAGGATTCCGGATTTTAGATTTTGTACTGTATATTTAAATTGACGGAATATATATATATATGTTACAGTCTATTTGCTAAATTTGGATATTATTAATAATAACCGCGTCTTTTGGTAATTTTGATAAATACTACATATTAATCACATTTACCGGTTATTATAAATAATTCCCAATAAAGTTCAGTCAATATGATTAATTAAATTTAGTAACGAATATGTCCTTTGCTGGAACATGTAACTATAGTAACTGTATCAAGCGAATAACAAAAATATTTCTTTAGAGACAATAATACTCTTTCAAAAGATGTATCCTATTAATAAGACGCCAAGGCTTAAGGTATTAAAGATAACTAATTTATAATTACTGAATCAATTACATGAAAATTTTAAACAGTGGAATAATGAAAGTATAAATGATTCAGTTTTTAAAATGCACGCTTTTAGCAAATAATATAAAGGAAAATGTAGTATAAGTAGTAAGTTTTGAATTTAGACTTCTGTTAAATTAATTTTAAAAAATAGCAAATACATTAAGATAAGTTACTGTTGGAATGAGGAAAATATTACACCAATCTAATAAAATAAAAAAAAATTGGAAATTGCACGTCAAACGTGGCAAATGAGGTGGGTTCGTACTATAACTAATTAGCTCCCAGTACGGTATGCTATTTTTATTATCTGCTTTTGTTGCAGATTTTAGGATTTTGAAATTTAACTTTACATTATTAACTTCTGGCACTTGACAAAGAAAAACAGCTTTCATGCTTTTTATACAATTCAAAAACAACATTGGTAGTTTTTTTTTTTTTTTTTTTTTTTTTTTTTTTTATCACATCACCATAAAAAATAACTTGCACAAAATCATAAATAATCAAAATAATTTTAATCGCGTTATATTTTTTCACATAATTCTAATTGTATGCAAATTTGTAGGAAGCATTTCCGAAAATGACTGGCAGCAAAATAAACTTTACTTTTATAATATATTCTTTAAATCTCAAAAATATCGCTCACCCGCAAGAAAAGTGACACATCTTGACAAAAGTAAATTACACTGGTGAGGTAAAAGAAGATTCGCATTTTTTACTGTAAAAAGAAATTATAGCACGGAGCAGTAAAAGCATGCATAAAAGCGTAAAATCCTTAAGAATGAAGATGTAGATAATGTTTGGAGGATTGATTAATTTTGCCACCCCACACATTTACCCCCTTCCCTTTCTGTGGTAACAAATGGACATATAGTGTAATAAAGGTATTTTCCAGATAGCTACACTTGTGTAACTTCCCGTGTAGATGAACCTATAATTTATCTATTAGTGGAATAAAATGCTAAATGCATTTTTGTGAGTTGTGTCACTATATGTTGTTTTCTGAGACTTCTCAAGACAAAAAGCGCTTTTAGGAATCTTGGGTAAGGTGGAAGACGTTATTAGCCCCGGTATGCTATTTGTTTCTCCCAGCTTATTTTGTGTCGTCTTCAATAAATAACGTTACCTTGTATAAGCCAGCCGTAAAACAAAAGCCGATGTTTCATTGTGCGATTAAATACTCTACAGCATTTTTTAAAACTTCTAAGCATCGCACATTTTCAATGTCTATAACGTCGTATTGGGAAAAAAAAAACTACCTTTTAATGCAATTAGTTTCAAAACTGCATCTCCATTTATTTTTGAAATATTATTTTTTTGTAGTTTTTAGCGACATTTGTTTCATTTTGGCAACTCAAGTACTCCATTTCTGTAGAAAGTAAAGAAAAAATAGTTGAAAAACGGCAATTATATCTTTTTGTTGCCATTTTCCCATAAAAACTGAAAAAAATTAATGAAAATACGTGCTATTTTGAGAAAAATATAAATGAAAGATTTATGATAAAACAGGGAGCTATTATAAACTATATTTAATTTTAAGTATCTATATTAATGCAAATGACGTCATTTTACATAAAATAAAAGCGTGTGCTTTAAGTCTTTAAAATTGAAATATGTTTTGCACTACAGTAGAATACCGATTATCCGAGTCCCGCTTAACCCCTTGAGGGGCACCGGTATATATTATATACCACCTACGATTAATGAAGTTTTACACCAGAAAAAATTTATTAAATTTTACTTTTCTAACTTTGGTGGAAAAAAAGCCGTAAAATTGCTTTTACTTATTTTGAAATAGAATTTTTCAAAGATTCCGGTGGGAATTCAGCATTTCACAAACGTAGCTGCTTGCCCCTCAAGAGGTTAACCGCGTTATTTCCTTTTCATGGACTGGTGGCTTCTGTTATTATGAAACAGCCATTATAAATGGAGTGTTTAGGTAAAGATGAAAGAGCAGTTGTAAAAAGTTAGAACTCTGATTTTCTGGTCAGAATGGCGATAATTTTTTTATTATTATTATTTTTTTTTTTTTTCCAAAAAACAATATGTCTTTTTTTTTTTTTCATTCTGACCGGAAAATCAGAGTTCTAACTTTTTACGGCTGCTCTTTCAACTAAACGCTTCATTTACAATGGCTGTTTCATAATAATAGAAACCACCAGTCCATCAGAAGTAAATGAAGTAATGGAAATGTCGGGGGCGACACTAAATTCTGAAAAAGCAGAATTCCTGTTCTCTAATTTTATAAATATTTTTGAATCGCATATTGCACTGAATGTATATTTTAGTGCACTTCATAAGTCACATCAATTTCATTCTGTTCGAAAGTCTGTAACATCATTAAAATGCACTTGAAATAATTTCTTCCCATTGGTCGTAATGTAACGAGAAACTTTTAACTGTCACTGTAATTAAACTATACATCTGATTTTCATAAAATTTGAAATGACTCAACAAAATTTTGCAACAATTATACATTTAAAATTTCAGACCACTCGGTTGGGTAGTTTTTGAGCTGTTATATGCGGACGGACGGACTGAACGACCACTATAGGTGCTACGTATTTATATAATTATGAACACACCTAAAAGGAAGACAAAGAAGTAGGTCGTTATGCCCCTCACCAGTCCAGAAATGCCGAATTATAAGGCCATCGAACAGTAGAAGAAAATACAACTTGTCAGTACGGGGGTTCCAAATACTATATTATTATTTTTATAACAAACAACAAATTACATTAGAAATAAAATAGTATTATATTTCTAACAAATTATATATTTTGGCAGGAAGGAGTATTGTGGCATTTGAAATTACACGGGGTTTTCAATTTTTTATTACATTTTTAACAAATTATTTATTTTGTCAGGAAGAGCTATTGTTGCATTTGGAGTTACAAGGGGTTTGGGATTTTTTACATTTCCAGCAACTGTATTTACAGTTGCCTTTAGAATTGTAATATTGAAATTCTTGACCACTTAAGTTGGAATTCTTACCAGCACATTCTCTTAGTCTTATTGCATTTACTATATCTTCATTAACTGAAATTAAAGATTCCTTGCAAACAGAAATATCACTCTTTGTGTACAGTTGAATTTCATTTTCCGTAAACTTTTAACAGCTATAATATTTCGGCTGTCGGCCTCACCCATATCTACCTCTAATATTTTTATTTGAACGGTTTCTCCTACATTGGCACTTAAAAAATAATTAACTTTGAAAGCCGAATATCTTTTTCCGCTTGCTTATTTAGTTGCCCGTTTATCCGAGTGTCGAGCTTCTTGAATATTTTTCGGTACGTCATCTAATGCAACAAACGAGTCTTCCTTGTTTTCTTCAAATTATTCCATTTCAACATCAACGAAACTTTTTTTTTCTTTTCTAATTCAAAATTATATTGTTTCTCTTCAATTATCGTTTGTCTAAGAACTGACTGGGATTTGCTGCCCAATAGAAAATCACCAAGATCTCCGCTGAACTGTTGATTTGAATCCGCGGCCATCGACACATGCGCAGTCGCAACCAATACGAAAGTAGCGCTACTCTATAACCACGCCTATACGGGAGCTCCACGAAACACGTCTTACCTCCACCGTGCCAGAAGCGCTACTCTATAACCACGCCTATACGGGAGCTCCACGAAACACGTCTTACCTCCACCGTGTCAGAAGCGCTACTCTATAACCACGCCTATACGGGAGCTCCACGAAACACGTCTTACCTCCACCGTGTCAGAAGCGCTACTCTATAACCACGCCTATACGGGAGCTCCACGAAACACGTCTTACCTCCACCGTGTCAGAAGTCCTCGGGAATTGTCTTATCGTTATTGACTGAACCTGGAATAGTTCCGATCTCCAGTTCCACGTACATATTGTCATCATTCATTGCGCCTATATCCTTCTCTTTGGTTGAAGTTTCTGGCTGAAGTTAGATAACAATTTTAGGCTGATTTCTTAAACAACACGATCTTCTTCCCTTGTAATTCCTGACAAAGTGTCGACTGGCAAAACCTACATTCGCTTTATAGCCAAATAAAGCTTCGTATGGACTGCCGTCTATTCCAGAGTGATGTGCTCTATTTTTCATAAACTGAATGAATTTTATTCCCTTTGACCAGATTTTTGTTGTGTTAGTTTCAAGTCAAGTAGATAACATCTTTCCAGTGTCTTGGTTTGCTCTTTCAACTGAGACTTGGTTTTCCATGAAACATTTTGAGCGGATTCCACATTCCACAAACTAACTTTATTAGCAAATAAACATCCATTGTTACTTTGCTAGACGCCCGGTGCTCCAAATATTGTGAACATTATATTGTGAACCAAATATTGTGATCCATTAGAAGATAAGCAACTTCCTAGGCTAGTTTTATTTTAAATGCACTTAAGCGAGCGTCCGGAAAGATGCGGCTGCCTGCGTTTCAAATAAACAATCAACTGATACCGTCAAGTTGTTGCGAACGGAAAAAAACAAATATTATGCGATTGCACAATAATGGGGCGCTGACACGGAATAAATATACGCATACGTAATGAAAATTTCAAGCTAAACGAATTGAAATTTATTATATTGACCGAATTTTCTTGGTCATTATTAATAATAACCGATGAATTTGATAAATTCTCATAAATTAATCATATTAACCGGTTTGTGTGGATACTGTTTAGTAATTATTAATAATAACCGATTAATCAAATTGACCGTAACATTTATATATGCATATTCGGACACAATGGATCGTTTGTATTCGAACGCTGAGCCTTCCAATTAAAATTTGGGGACGTTACAACTGCGCTATTAATGCTCAACGACATCACTGCAGTATTTGTCCTTGTACTATGTCTCAAATGCCTTGGTAAATTTTCTTATAAAATCGGTTGCAAAATGGTTTGGAAATCGTTTTAAAATGGATTAAATACCTAATTCGTTGGCCAAATTTTACGAAAACCTGTACAATTCTGGTGACAATATATTCGCTAATTAGGATCTCAATACAGTTATCGTGTTCACTTGCACATATACAAATCACGATTATCCTGATTTCGACAAGATCAAACTTCCATCAGTAAAACTTAAAAGAAAATTTTGGTTTCGCCAGCATGCATCCATATTGCAGCACATATTGAAAGAATGGTATGTATCGTTGACATACTAACTGATGAAGTCTCAGAATTGGTGAAAAAGTTTTTCCACAAAACGTAGGCGGCATACTGTCTGTTATGTTATGGGTCGAGGTAGAATATAATTTTTTTTGGATTATTAGACAGACTTAAAGGACAGAGATAATTTTTTTTAATGAATTTAATGAAATCCTAAGAGGTAATCAAATGATTTTTTAGTACAGATGCATATATATTACAATTATGTTTTAATGGTATAAGTAATTTTCATAGACAAAACCAAAGAACTGGTATACTTATATATTGGAAATGACATGTTTTTCTATAAAGCAATAACAAGTGCAATTTAAAAAATAGAATTAAAGCGTTTCGAGTAAATTATTATGATTTTCAACAAGTATTGCAAACACAGACATGAGTACCAAAATTCTTGGTTAAGTAATGCCTGATCGAAATCAGTACAGGCATAAATACATAATATAATGCAGGTATTAACAAAACAACTTGTTTATTATTTATTTGCATATACTTTTCAATAAAAACTGTCGAATGCTTTGACAGTTTGCTGCAAATTGTTATCAGAGTACACTTCTTTAAATATTCATACAATTCGTGTGCACTGATATTTTTGCTTTCATACTTTTATAGAAAATTTTCAAAAAGATGCAAATGGGAATAGAAGGAAAAATACTTTAAAATTAACACAAACTAATTTAAAGATATTTTAGTAATTGCAAAACTATTTTTATTTACACATTTTTAAATATGTAGTAATTAAATAATGAACTATTTGCGCACTTCTTCTTGATTAGAAATTTTCTTATAAATATGCTTCGTAAGCTTTGAATTCATTTAAAGTTAATAAGGAAAACGACTGCCCATAATGGAATTTTTAGAAAGCATGTCAAAAGTGAATTTAAAATAAAAGAATAATTTTTAGACCAAATGAGAAAAGATCGTACAGATGGTAAAGATCGTAAAATAAATTCAAAAGTAAACTAGTTTTAAAGTAAAAGCTTGTTCGCACAGATCTAACATTTTAAGATCGATTTAAAATTAGAAAGTAAGCAACGACATGATATTTAAACAAGAAAGAAAAATCATGCGTCGAGCATGCATAGATTATGAAACACATTCCTACACTTTCATAATACTTTAAACAAACTTCGGCGTTTGATAAGGTATAGAAGATACCTAAATAAACATTTTAAAAAGATATAACAAATCTGAAAACCACATTTGAACAATTAACATCCATAGTCGGAAAGGTACTCTAATTCTTTTGTGCAGTTCTGTATATGATCCATAGTTTTGTAAAGATTCTACATAGTATCCTAAAATTTAGTTTAGTAAGAAAACTAATAACATGGTTGAAATTCACCTTCGGCAATTTCCAGCAACAGACAGAAACGTACTTGAATTCCTTTGTATAGCCCTGCATAGTATATACAAGTTTTTATAAACGTCACATATTAGCTGAAATTTAATTCAGGCAAAATATTGCTTAAAACTACTGAAAACACACTTCTGGGAATTACAATCCATAAGCGGCTATGTATCCAGTTCGTTGCATAGTCCTGTATACGATTTTATGTATATGTTATAAATTTCTCTTAGTAAACTAAATGTATTTGTGCTTGAAAATGCACAACTCAAAAAAAAAAAAAAAGAAAAGAAAACTTTAAGCAATTTATGCTCCTTCTCAGTAATATTTACGAATTATTTTCTGTAGCCCTGTATACTCAGCAAAGAAAGAAACAGTGGGCCATCAGCTGGAAAAAAGAGGGCAGCCAGCAGTGCTAACAGCGGTAAAGTGCAAGGGTGCCATAACTTAAACCTGTCGAAAAATGTCCGAGCCGAATGCAGCTGGCCCATCAGTGATGGCCAACAGCAGGCCAGCATTGGTATGCCATCACATTACTTCAATCCGGCACTTTTCCTGCAGTGCTAGCATCTATCCCACTGCTATCCCTTTGCTGGCCCCGCACTTTCCCTTACAAAAATTTCTTATAGAATTCTATAAAAAAGAAAAGTATTATATAATTATGGCTCTTTTTTCTATAAGCTAGTTTCACCAAGAGCTATAGAAATATCTGTAGAAGTGTCTATAATAGAAATGCCTATAGATATATTTGAACTGCATGTGGCCACCCTCCCAAGTACTGACCGCGCTCGATGCTGCTTGGTTTTCATGATCGGACATGGACATGTGCTTTCATCGTACTCTACGACTTCTCGTAGTTTTCAACCTCTCATTATACTATTTCAAGTTTGTTTCTTTTGTGATTTACGTTCCCAATCATTAAACTGGTATAGAAATTATTCTATTGTATAGAAATCCTATGTATTTTATACGCTTTTTTTTTATTATTGATTTTGAACTGCGTAAATTATGAAAACTGAAATCCTTTGTAACCTAGTAAAACCAGATTTAAGGAGAAAAAAAAAGTTCGTTGAAATAAGGAATTTATTTATTTATTCATTTACTTATTTATTTTGTTGGTGGCAGTGGTGCTATATTTTTTACAGTTTAAAAAAAAAAATTAGCTTCACAGCTTAAATTGTGTTAAGATATTCATTTCAGATTTGTGTTCAAATACTCAATGTCTTCGATATTCGCAGCGCCACCTAGCATAAGGGTTACCAGCAGTAATACTGCAAAAGTTCGTGCACTTCCATCGTGTGGTGGGCCACCGTAAGAGATAAAACGGATGACCACCAGAATTTTATCTGATGATTTCCAACAGCAAAGTTGGTTGAAGCTGTCCAGCAGTGGTCATGCAGTGGTAGACCATTAGCCAGCACTTCTCCATCATTGCCAGCACCTATCTTTCTGCTGGCCAGCAATTTCCTCTTTGTTGGGTAGGTTCTATAGAATTTATCCATTCAACGTAGTATGTAAAAATTTAATTAAACTTAAAAACGCATACCATAACTGAAAATTCACTCTCATCAATCATCCTTAATATGCAACATTTCGGATACAGTAGTGTATCCGAAATCTTTTATGTGCCCCCGTAAATAAATGATAAATGCAATGCACATCATGATGAACTGCAATCATCTTGTAGTAAACTTCACTAATGTTTATCAATTTCATCATATTTGAAACAGTACGACATAACCGAAATACTCTCGAACAGTTTAAACGATTTTTCTTCATAGATCATAATATAACGGAATACTGTTGAGTTTCCCTGCCTGTGTACTGCAGCACTTCCCTGAAAGTGCTACACATAACATATCCTATAATAACCATCTTCTGATGCACCTAAATGGTGTATATAAATTTCATTATGTATAAAATATTGTAACACTACTTAAATGCACCGTAAATGATTTTTCCGCATAGATCCAAATGAGACGGAATATTTTTGAGTGCTCCTGTAAATGAACTATATATGGTCAACATTTCGCTTTCTATACTGAACATGGCATGGGGAACCTCAAAAAAGTATATCAATTACATAGTAATTCGAGTATAAATTCGCGAGTTAGAGCATGGACACACCGATGAACCCGATTCCTAAACACTTTTTAACTATGCTGGGAAATGTGAAAATTGGGAGCCGGCAGCACAGACAATCACCTCATCGAGTTCATGGATAAAATTCCAGAATTAGTTAAAACTTGACTCGCATATTAAAATGCAATCCGTCTACCAAATCATATCTTGTTGAAAAACACCTGAAAACCCGGTTTTAAAGGTTGACTCATAGGTTTACCATTGTATATTCCTGCACCCAAATGTATGAAAAAATGGAGGACTGGGAGCAGGTAAACACAGTGGTAAACTTTCGAGTCATCCACTAAAATCGGGTTTTCAGGAATTTTCCACCAAGACATGGTTTGACAGACGGATTGCGTTTTAATATGCGAATCGGAGTTTTAACTAATTCTGAAATTTCAGCCGTGAACTCGATGAAGTTATTGTCTGTGCTGTAGCCTCCCGAACTATAAGTATTATGATATAATGGGAGTCAGTTTTGAACCTTGTTTATGTTTCGTATTGATGCAATAAATTTTACGTTAACAAAGAGAATGATTAATAAAGTTTTGAGCAAATAAGTTAAAACAAAATTTAAAATGAAAGCGAAGTTGTAGGACAAATATGAAAATTTCCTGCAGTGTTAGAAGTTAAATAAATTGCAAAAGTAATTTAATTTCACAGTAAAATTTTCTCACATAGATATATTATTCTATGTTTTGTTTAAAAAGAGAAAGCAAAAAGCAAAATGATATTTTAAAATGAATGACATTTATTACGAAGTTTTGAATATTTAGAGTTAATATATTAGGCGTTATTATCAAAACTTGCTTAGGCTATGCAGATTTAAGTTTAGATTTCGTTTTAATATTTCGCTTCTTCTCCCTTGTGGTTTCTTTATGAAATTTTATTTCGAGTTTGAAAACAAAGACTTTTTGGATGTCTTTAGTTACTTTAGTTTAAAAAATGAATTAATTAGAGCTAAGTTAAGTTCTATGTGTTACAAAAATTCTTTGCGTAAAATTAAATTTCCCTTTCATAATTAAACTGGTGATAGTACTATTATTTATTTTAAAAAGCTTTTTTAAGGGGGTCCGGGACACATTTTAAAATAATTTTTATTTATTGAGTTAAAATTCTGAATTTTTTTGTGATGGTTAACCTTATCATTTGTAAACAAAATCACATGATAAAACTTCTCATAATTAAAAAAATTATTTCATTTTAAATTTATTAAAAAAGTGGGGTAATTTAAAATCGTTATAACTCGAAATATTATTTATAGAATTTCAATTTTTTTTCATGTAAATAAGCAGAAATTTATAAGTTTTAATTCTGATTCAGCATTTAAAAAAATATTAATTTATAAAAAAAATTAAAAATATTTAACAAAAAAATTTAGAAAAAAGTGGTGAAACTTAAAAAAAAAAAAAAAAATCATATTTTCAAAGGTAAACATTTTTTTTTCAAATATGCTGAATCAAAATTAAAGTAAAACAATTGAAAAAGATATGTTCCAAGTTTGAACCCTTTATCTTTAACGGTTCTCGAGTTATAAGAATTTAAATACGAGAAATGGTGAAAAAACCCATCATGAAGGAAACACATTTTCACCAGAAGTCGTTTGCATGACAACCATCGTTTGAAAGCTAGATTTTCAAAACAGACCGAAACGAAAAAATTAATATTTCCTGTTCTAATTCAGATAGCAACATGATTTAAACGTCGTTTTATGCGGGACCCCCCCCCCCCCAGAAAAATTGTTAATGCAATAAGATTTTTTTAGAAAATTTGTGTTTTGGAGCTCCTTAAGTAAAACCATTTAATTAACAAACATTAGATTTCACCCATTTATTACTCACAAAACCTACAAAAATGTCTTAATTTAACAAGCGTTAGGCGCGCATACCTCCTTTTATAATAAACCCAAAAGTATACTTAAGAGCCTACTTCAGTCAAACGAAAAGACGTGTTCGCTAATGCTAATCCTATGGAAGACATTTATAAAGATATCTCGTTTGAATTTAAATATTTTTAAATGTTTTTTTTTTGCATTGAATTGTTGAGATCGATCTGTATAAAGACCATTGTTTACTTTTTCGATTTTGATTACAGGTATTTTTAATGAGGACACTTTCATTTTCGGAACCGGTTTCAAAAGTAAAAGCATCCTTATAAAAAAAATCTGCAATCAAAATCGAAAAAGTAAAAAACGACCTGCATACAGATTGATCTCAGTTATCCAATGCAAAAAAAATCATTTAAAAATATTGAAATGCGACTGATATATATTTATAAATTTCTCCCATAGGATTAGCATTAGAGAACGCGTCTTTTCATTTGACTGAAGTAGCCTCTTAACTAGTCGAATGTGCCAATCCCAAAACTTTCTTCTACCTGATGCATGTTAACCACTTCCACATATGGATCTACGTATTGACACATCGCCTGACTCTACAAACACCAGGGGATCCACGTATGGATCCATGGCCATTGATTATTCTATCGTTGCTGCTAAAAACGGTATAGCACGAATATATGTTTGTGTATAGCGGGTATTATGAGAAATGTTGGAAAGTGTTTAATCTTCCCTCCGCAGCAAAGATGGCGTCCCCCCATACAGATGAGAATGCGCTTTTTTCGCATTTCTCGTCGTTCTCAAATAACACGTTTTTCTGCCGTTGTTTCTCTCGCATTTCTGCCTTATTTTAGTTCTTATTAGCCCCCGGTATTCTATTTCTTTCTCCCAGCTTCTTTTGTATCATCTCCAAAAATTAAGGTTACGTTGTATAAACCAGCCGTAAAACAAAGCAGATGCTTGAAAGCTAGATTTTGAAAACAAACCAAAACGAAAAAAAAATTTTTTTTTTTTTCTAATTCAGATAGAAACACTATTTAAACGTCATTTTAAGCTCGAAAACATAAGAAAAGTTTTAATGAAATAATTTTTTTTTTGCAAAATTTGAAGATTTTTGTGTCCCGGACCTCCTTAAAGGAAAATAAATTGTGTTTGATAAAGGAATTAATGATAAAAAATGTAATTTCTGTTAAAGTATTTTTTTGGTATTTTCTAGTCTTGGCCTTGACTTTTTATCTTTTACATCTTGTCTTCAGAAAGTATTATTTGTTGCCAAATGATTCAAACAACTATAAAATCAAACCTAATGAACTTTTATGCTTATATATATATGTACATATATATGTATTTATATATCTAAAATCATTTTATTACTTTTTTCTATCTTTACAAGAAGAAAGTATTGGATTCGTGAAATTTTTCGACTTTCATTTTTCGCCGGATTTACACGTTTTAAAGGTCGGAGATTCCGAAAAACATGTTTTTAAAAATGTCTGTCTGTGAGTCTGTGAGGCTGTCTGTCTGTATGTGACACAAATTTTGTGGGCGCTCTATCTCAAGAACTAATGTTCGGAATTTAATAAAAATTTATATTCAGTTAGTTAGCCCCTGATATAAATTAGGGCGGATTAGGTTTTGGAGTAAATCGCTCAACAGGTGGCGCTACTATGCTCCATTTTCACGATTTCTACTATGGCTCAATCTCCAGAACTAATGCACGGATTTTCATCAAACTTCAGATTCAGTTAGTCCCTGGCATGAATTGACGTTTTATAGATTTTGTTGTAAATCGCTCAACAGGTGGCCCTGCTATACTGCATTTTTTGCAATTTCCGCAATAGCTCTATCTTAAGAACTAATGCTTGCATTTTCAACAAACTTCAGATTCAGGTATGCCTGGATATGAATTAGTGCTGTTTAATTTTTGGTGTAAATCGCTCAACAGGTGGAGTTACTATGTAGCATTTTCACGATTTCCAATCTCCAGAACTAATGCACGGATTTTCATCAAACTTCAGATTCAATTAGGCTTTGACATGAATTTACGTTCTATAGATTTTGGTGTAAATCGCTCAACAGGTGGCCCTGCTATGCTGCATTTTTTGCAATAGCTCTATCTCAAGAACTAATGCTTGGACTTTCGACAAACTTTAGATTCGGATATACCTTGAAATAAATTAGTGCTGTTTATATTTTGTGCAATTCGCTCAACAGATGGCGCTGCTATGCTGCATTTTTCAAAATTTCCACCATAGATCTATCTCAATAACTAATGCACGAATTTTCATCCAACTTCAGATTCAGATATACCTTGATATCAATTAGTGCCTTTTATGTTTTGGTGTAAATCACTCAACAGATGGCGCTGCTATGCTATATTTTTCAAAATTTCCTGTTCAGCTCTATCTCAAGAACTAATCCACGAATTTTCATCAAACTTCAAATTCAGATATACTTTGATTTGAATTGGTGCTAAACCGATGTAATTTCTTATACTATTTAAATGATTTAATCGTTGTGATTTACATAGAAGAAAGTTTTGTGATGGCCAAAACATACTAGTTTATATATATTATTTTTTATATGCAATTTACTTATGTTTGCATATTAAAATAGAAAAATGGCTTGTTTATATTAAATAAGTTGTATAAATATTAAAAATATTGCTTGTGAATGTGAGATAGTGAATAGGTTTCTGGAAAATAGGCATGGAATTTTCTTTATCTCGCCAAGGCCCCTAAACTGCAAAAGTATAATTTGTTTTTGCTTTTATACTAAAAATAATACTTTAAAAAAATGTCATTTTAAATTTTAAACTGAATATTTTCATGCTGGTAAGTAATTTATTTAGATTACATATATACAGGGTGTATCAGGCATGATGGTTCAAATTTTGTGGGGAGGTAGAAAATAGCAAAAGAAGTCAGTTTCACAAAGGAAAGTTTTGGCGCAAACAAACGCATGACGTTGTAGAGGGCGCTGTGTATCCGGAATTTTTTATCGCGCTTAAAGCTAAGTGACAAATCCAGCCGCTCCTCATTCCACAAGGTGGCTTTGCGGAAATAGCAGGAGTCATTATACGTTAAATGGAATATACAGGCATGATCTAACTAAACGGTGCGGCAGGTGACAGCACTCGGAGAGTTTCGAAAATGTATGCAGAACTCTACTCCCACTGGCACAAACCTCATGATCAAATGTTTGCATGTGCTCATCAGCAACTTCGCAAAACTGGATCGGTTACTAGTACATTTCCTGATAAAGGAGCAGCCGATCGACACGGAGAGATCCAATCGAAGAAGCTATCTTACAGCGTTCTGCAAACATTTGCACTCTCGGAACACTTTGTAAATTAGATACATGTCTGCATATTCATTTAACATATAATGACCAATGTTACTTCTATATTGTCCCCTTGTTGAATGAACACCGGCTTGACTTGTACGAGAGTTTTGCGCGTGAGCAGAAATGAGTAAAGTATTCTTTTATCTAATCTTGTTCACGCTATTATGTAAAAAAAGAATGTCACTAATGCTTTGTTTCTTATTCATTCAGTCGTAATACATATGTAGTATGAAAAACCTCAGAAAAGATTTATTTTTAATCTTGTTGTCTCTAGCGTTAAAAGAAAAAAAAAAAAAACAGTATCGCAATTCTTTTAATCCTGTTCTCTCCTTCATAATCTCCCTATGGTGTAAATAAATAATTTTTATGTAATTGTGTTTAATCTAATTCTCTCTGTGGTATAAGAAAATCCATATTAATAATTTATTTTCTAATCTTGTTCTCTCTATCGTGTAAACAAATTTCAATAAAGCATATTTTTTTATGTTGTTCTCTCAATCGTTATATCTCTATCGCATAAAAAAATCTCAGTAAAGATATTTTTTCTAATCTAGTTCTCTCTCTTTATAAAAAAATCTCAGTATTGTATAGATTTTTTTTTATCTAGTTCTCTCAGTCGTAATCTCACAATCGTCGAAGAACATTTTCAGTAAAGAATTATTTTTCAAATTTTGTCCTCTCTACTGTGTAAAAAAAAAAAATCTCAGTAGACCATTTTTTATCTTATTTTCTCAGTCGTAATCTATCTATCCTATAAATAAATCTCATAAAAGATTTTTTTTTCCTAATCTTAATGTCTCTATCCTGTTAAAAAAAAAAAAAAAAAAAAAAAAAAAAAAAAAAAAAAAAAATAGTAAAGCACTTCTTTATCTCAAAGGCTGTCAAAGCCTGAAAGCAATGTGCCTGCAGGTTTTGTATGTAAGTATGTACGTATGTATTTATGTATGTATGTATGTACGTAACGCGATAACTCTTCATAGAAACATCCGATTTGCTTCAAATTTTGGATGTAGGTTAATTCTGATAAGGCGTTACCGTGATTAGTTTTGTGATTCCTTGGTTAAGTATAAAGAAGTAGAACGGGGGCCAATCTCCCCCTTAATTTAGAAAAATGGGATTTTTCATGCAGAATTATTCGATTTGCTTCAAATTTGGTATTCCGGACTATTCTGATAAGGCGCTTCCGTGATTAGATTTGGTGGTCCATTGGCTAAGTATAAAGGACGGG
Source organism: Maratus speciosus (assembly GCA_963932465.1). Lineage (NCBI taxonomy): Eukaryota > Metazoa > Arthropoda > Arachnida > Araneae > Salticidae > Maratus > Maratus speciosus. Next base: position 22,806,935 of record OZ010790.1, on the reverse strand, counting down.
AATGGGGGAGCTAATCCCTCCATCTTAATTTAGCCTCTTTTGTGGATTTCTTTAGTTTTCGATGGCCATTATTCTTTGAAATAAGATACAATTAGTGTGAATAGCCTGTGAGCTCAATGCCATCAGTTTTACTGGGCACTTTTCTTTTTATTTATGTTGTTCACTCGGTCATAATTTCCCTATCGTGTGAAAATATTTTCTGTAGATTAAGTTAAATAATGCTATAAAAAGTGCTAAAATATCTTTATTCAGATTGACGAAAGTTTCATCGCACATACGGCGACATTTTCAAAATCATCCCTGATAGATTTTATTTTTCTATCATAAATGATTTTGAAAATGTCGCCGCATGTGCGATGCCATCGTCAATCTTTATAAAGATATTTTAGCACTTTTTATAGCATTACTAGCAGGCTCTGCCCCCTGCAAGCTGCGCTCGCCAACCCCCGTCCAGACACCGCAGAATCTAAAGTCACGCTAATTTGATCGTTTTTTGAAAGATTAGAGAAGATTGAATTACAATGAAAAAACCTATAGCGATCTCCCTGTACACGGGTTTCTATAATTCATTCTAAAAACTCATTCTAAACGGTATTACAACTAACCGATGTATTAATGAATTTTATAAAAAGTTATTTTAATGGTACCTATAAGTACCGTCAGCAGATAAAGGGTTAAGTTGAAAAGTGTTTATGAATTGGGTTTGTCTGTCCGTCTGTTTGTTTGTCTGAGCTCTAACTTGCGTAAATGTAAAGGATTGCCATGTAATTGATATTTGTTATTAAGGTTTACCCTGGCACTTTCGGCATTGAAAATGAAGTGTGTGGCATTCATGCTTCATTTACAGGGGCACTCACAAGTATTCCGTTACATTATGATCTATGGGGGGAAATAATTTGGGGTGCATTTTAACAGTGTTACACAATCTTAGTTTATATGTTTAAACATAATGAGATTTATATACTTTAATGAGGTGCACTTTAAGATGATTACCATAGAATTTGTTATATGTAGCATTTACAGAAGTTATACAGGGGAACTCAACAGTGTTCCGTCATATTAAGGTATATGAAAACAACCTGTTTGCGGCGTATTTTAATGATATTACTCTGTTAAAAACACAATGAAATTAATATGAATTGCTGAGGTGCACTTAAACATGCTTCTTGTAGTATATGGGGTTTAAACATTTATTATTCATTTACAGGGTCACACAAAAGAGTTCGTTAATGTAATGATCTTTGAGGGAAACTACTCGCATTGAATTACGTTGCACTCGTTCAAAAATGGTGAAACTGATATACACTGATGAAGTTTAATACAAGATGTTTCCAGTAGAATATCATTTACATTGCATTTATCGCTCATTTACAGGGACACATAAAAGATTTCGGATACAATGCTGTATCCGAAGTATTGTGGTTTAGAGAAGATTGCTGAAAGTTCGTTTTCATTTTTAGCATGCGTTTTCAAGTTTCAGTACATTTTAGGAGCTACGTGGTGTGTATAACTTTTAAAGACAAGGCTCTATAAAAAAGAATTCTTAAGCAATACTGAGAATAAGTGTGAATTGCTTCAAGGTGTTTTTCAATTTGAGGTATGCATTTTCAAGATCAACTATTTTTTATATTGTAAGAAATGTCTGTAGAATATAAATAAATTTATGTACAGAGCAATGCAAAGAAATGGATGCATGACCGCCTATGAATGAGAATTTTTGGTAATATGATTTCAGCAGTTTTAAGCGCGTCTTTGCTTGAATTCAACTTAATATGTTAGGTGTACTTTTCCGGCAATGGATGGTAATTACTGAAATCTTGATTTTCAAATATGCTCTGTGTTTCCCAAATGTTTTCTTGGGTACATCATTTGCGTTATTAAACGTCAAAGTTTTGTTAAAGTATTTTCGAAGTGTTGGAAAGTGTTTCCCAATCTATGCTTGACACATGATTTTTCTTTCTTTTTTTTATGTATTCCAATCGAATGTTCTACACTGAAGAATCTAGAAAAATAAAATAAGTAAACTTTTCATATAAAGTACGAAATAGAGAAAATGTCTATCTATCTACCTATCTATCTATCTATCTATCTATCTATATATATATATATATATATATATATACATAGTATTTTCTTTTTCGCGAATATCAGAAGCTATATTGTATTTAAAAGAACTTGTATAAAATTTATAACCGATGTGATATGCCAAGAAGATTACGGTAGATTTCCAGAGATTTGAAAAGATTTAGAGTTGTTTTGTTCAGAGCTTTGAAAAAATTCTTTTTCAGAAAAGACCAGTTTAGAAATCCTAAATTTGAACGAAATATCTAAGTTGTGTAAATAGATCTGTAAATGCTAGAATTAATTACGTCTACTTAGATCTGTACACATATTGGGAATACAATCTTTAGGATAGACATTCTCGTAACTTTCATAACTATACGGCAAATTATAATTTGTGTAACGAAATACTTATTTGATAACTTCAGCCTTCAATGTAAATAATGTCTTAATTGTCCCAAATTTGTCAAACATTTTAAGCTTTACCCCCATAATATTATTATAATTATAATTTTTTCTTCAAATTTCTTCATAGGTTTTCATAGGTTGTATTGTAATGTTTTCACTAAAAAACAGTTATAAGAAAATGAATTTTATCAAAAAATACATATTATGAAGTAAGTGAGACATAAATTCAAGATCGCATTGCAGCAACAAAAATTAATCAAACATTCGAAATATTACAAATATTGATTCAACATTTAGTTAATTTTAATATACAGGCCGAAAAAACAATATACAGTGTGTCCACGTATAACCTGACCGACTTTTATTTTCGCAACCGTTGGTCCTGGATGCATACTTCCAATTACAAAAATGGTCAAAATTAATTGCAGGGTTAAGATAAAAAAAAGTTTGAAGCGAAAAAACAATTTAGTGAAGAATAATAGAATCTAAATTTTTATATGGTCCCCCGGCCCTATAAGTTATATTTAGTAAAATTTACTGGTTACACTGGCAAGTAAGGCAAAAAAGTCCCGCTATTCTACGATTAAAATTGACCGAGTAATAGCTGTTTAAAGTTGGAGTATATTTTTTGCTGCATATTAGGGGTCATTCACCAATTTAGTAGAAATAGAATTTCGTCAGATATAGAAATGGTTGAGATTAAAATTATCATTGCAATATAGATTTGAAATCTTTAAACATCCTGGTTGGTTGTGTTTATGAAGGCCAGTTATCAACACGAGGGATATAGGCGTTAAGGGTGGGGAGTGCCCTTCGTGGGGGTCTTTCTAAGGGAACTTAACCCGTATTAACGCTTGGAAATAAAGAAAGAGAGTTGGAAGAAAACCACGAAAACTCCGAACGATTAGGCCGACGGGCGCGATTGGGTTCGAACCCAGCACCTCCCGTCTACCAGCTTCGCTTTAATCATCCTGACATATTACTGCAAAATGTACAATTTGTAATGAACATTATAAAAGGATAAAAATAACAGATTTTTTGTTAAATAAAAGGATGAAAAACAACACCCCCACTTTTTTACAAAATGATATATATTTTAAAATGCTGTTAGATTACACTGCCTTTCAAATTTTGGGTTGTGGCATGTTTTTTAGCTTTTGAAAATTGATTCTTATGTACTTTTTAGCACTGAATCCGAAAATGACCTTCATTTTAAACCATCACGTCAGGAATTTTCTCAAATCGCAAATTTCAAAGTTAAAAAGATAAAAGCTAAAACTGATTCCCCCCTCCCCTCCCAACCTCATCGGAACCCCGAGCTGTTTCGCTGTAATAAACCCAGTATAAGTCAAAAAATCTAATAAATTATTGAATTAAATAAAATTAAACTGAATAAAAAATTTAACCTTGAAATTTACGATTTGCGAAAAATCTTGACATGATGGTTAAAAGCGAAGGTAATTTTTTGATTTAGCGTTAAAAATTACATAAAATGTAATTATAAAAGTTAAAAAACACAACCATCGCAGGTTTATGTTACCTAATCTAAAACTCTTTCTTAAACTTCTTGACGGTAATCCGAATTTTTTTGTGTTATCCTCTAATATAAGTATGTATAAGATGGTAAGAGTCGAAAATCATAATACATAGCTGCCAACTTGTACGGATTTTTGCTACCACTAAAATTTAACAGAAATGTCTGCCTTATTTAATTATCAAAATTCACTGCAATTCGGCGATTGAATTAGGCAAAATTTTCTATTAAATTTTAGTGGTAGCAAAAATCCGTACAAGTTGGCAGCTATGATAATAATATTGTATTGTCATCGGATGTAAGTCAGTATGTAAAATTTAACTTCAATCGGAGATTTGAAAGTAAGTTAAAGTTCGAGTACAAATTTTAAACTTGAAAGAAGATCATTGCAAGTTAAATATAACCTTATGGAAATAACATAATTTTAGTTAAAAGAAATCATAGCCTCTAATCCTTACAAAATAAAACATATGTTAAAATACAATTATTTTAACTAATCTGAAACTTAACTAATAAAAGTTAATTGTAATATTTGTACGATTTCTTTCAAAGCGCAGATATCTTGAAATAAGTTTAAGCACTTTATACACGAATCCTGAAAGTATGGCCGAAATCATCTGTTTTGAGATTCAAAAAAGTGGTATAAGTCATGCATTTCAAAGTTTCATAACTCGGTCAATTTTAATGTTAGATGAATGGGACTTTTTTTGTCTTACTTTTTAGTGTCACTGTGAATTTTTAGTAAATATCACTTATAGGACCGGAGGACCGTATAAAAATTTTAATTTCGTAATTTTTTAAGAAATGTTTTTCTTGACCCAAATCGCTTTAAAAATAATTCTTTACCTTATTTAAACCATTTTTGTAATTGGAAGTATGCATCTAGGACCAACGGATGCGAAAATAAAGGTCGATCAGGTTATACGTGGACAAACTGTATATGGCTTACTGCTGTTTTGACGTCTTCATCCCAACTTTCTTGTTTGAAATTGATACAAAACTTTGGAATGTTTTAATATCATATCGGATAATCTAAAATGTATGGGGCTCTTTTCTTTGATTAGGTAAATTCTTCTAGATCCCAATAAGGATTCACGATGTATATTCATTTAAACCTAGAGTTACTAGAAATGTTACTCAAGTTTTATAAAAAATATTCTACTTCAGAATTTTTATTTAGAAATATTTAACTTATTATCATTAGGTTTCTATTGCTGAACTTTTTACCCTTTCAGGGGTGTTTCTTGTATATTGTGTTTCTTGAATGTTCAATTCATACCGGAATTTGTGAGAAAATTTAGATTAAAACAACGAACAGAATATTTACAACTTTTTTGCACCAAAGTCATAAAAATAAAATTCAATTAAAAGTTTCTGGCGGCAATCTTGATTAAAATTAGGTGGGATACAACATATTCCACCTCCTCTCAAGGGGTTAAACATCCTAAATATACATTATTAACCATTTGGAAAAATGGTTATTGTCCTCGTCAGGGTAGGAAATCAAAAGCATACCTCACATTTTATTGGTTGAATCCGAATTTTATTCGTTTTCTGATTGGTCTAAACACTATCCGTTACTTTTAACAGAGATGGATACTTCTGTTGGCACTATGAGAAAAAAGTAATAAAAACTACAAAAAAAATTAATAACTCAGAAATAAATTGAGATACAGCTTTCAAACAAATTGCATTTAAAAGTAAATTTTTTTCTCTATACGACGGTGTAAAAAGTAATATTGCGGGATGTTTAGAAGTTTAAGGATGAAATGTCATTTAAAATTGGTCGTCAGATTTCTAGGAAATCTGACGATGGAAAAGCCCTTTCCGGAACAGCCAATGAGATGCTTGGATAATATGTAAGTTTCAGGTGGATAATACGTACGAGTCGCAGGAGATTTTTGTCTCTTGCAATTTTTACGTGTAATAACACTATTAATGTTTAATTCATGGCGTACGTAATGTATGATGAACTCCGTGCGATTTTTTATGTCTTAAATTTTAGTCATTTGCTAAAATTTGCATTAAATTAAATCATTTGCCAAATGTTCGTTGTAATTTGTTAAATTGCATTTTTTTTTTTTTCTTATTCTAAATTTTTAATTTCTCTTATTTTCATGTGGTTTAACGAGATTTCAACATACTTCTTTTATGGCTCCCTAATGCCTGTAGAAGTCGAACTACCTCTATACTGAATATCAGATAACCACCGATTCTGTTCCAGTAAATAAACAATTTAAAAATGTTATTGTCTTACCTTATTTTCCTAAAATCAGTACACAAATTTCTCATATTCTCAATAGGTTTAGAATTAAAATTGTTTTCTCTCCAACCAACAAAATTTCTTTCCCCAATCTTAAAGATCCTATTGATGACCATAATACCTGGGTCATTTACAGAATTTTTTGTGAGTGTGGCCTCTCTTACATTGGGCAGACGAAGTGTGCACTTAGAATTAGGCTGAAAGAACACCAGAATTACGTTAGAAAGCAGCAATTTGAGAAATCTACAATAGCGAAACATTGTTGGAATCCCAAACACCAGTTTAATTATCCAGAAGTTAAAATTATTCAAAAATGTAACTCAGTTTTTGATCTAGACTTTTACGAAGCTCACTATATTCATAAACATACTTCCTCCTTAGTAAATGATATGACCAACACCCCTTTTCTTTTACCAGTGTGGAGGGATCCTGCGCAGTGACTCTTTCTCAGTTAGTTCTGTCCAATTACGTCATTTCTTTGGGATATATAATCCCTTGTTTCCGCTTTTTCAATCAGTCCAAAAGCCAGCACTCGGGGCTATAACCGAGGGGTTCCTCCAACCCATTTTAATACTTTATTTTTACCTCAGTTAGGAAGGGGATCCAGGAATCCTCGAAACGATCGTATGGGAATCTTTTGTCTTCTGTACGTTATTTGTGCGTAAAATCGTTGTTAAAAATTTTAGCTTTTTTATACCTCTATACTGGATATTACTTTGCTTCGGAAATTCGTAGTCCACACAACCACTTACATTATTCCATTGTCAAGTTTATATATTTAGTTTATTTTAAAGAAATTTCTTGTTTCTAGAAATATTCTGTTCGTACATGTCGATTGTAGAGTCCATTGGACCCGATTGGTAGGCAGAGGGTTAAATTCTAAGCCTAAAGGTCCGTTCAAAGACGTGTAATCTGCTTTAGTGGACTAATAGCCTATGGTAGCAACGCAAAAACACTCCCAAGCTATTGTTAAATCTAACGCAGCTTTCTTTTATTATTTCTTGTTTGAATTTTAATATTTTAAGATATTTCTTTTTTCATAGGCTATTTGAGGTTGACATCTGAGTTCTTTCGTGCTTTTTCGTTTTTGGCTGTGAAATTTCGTATCCTGTAACCTTTTTCTGTTTCGATTCACTAGTGTTTTTGTTTTGTTTTGCTTATGAATGTGCAACATGTTCTTGTATACAATACTGCAAATTCAGCGAGTTTTTTATTAAAAAAAAAGCCCTACTTCTATTTCCGAATATTAAACTATATTTTATTTCATGCGGATGTCTGCCATTAAGTAAAGCGTAAAATATTAATTGCAAATAGCGGTAGATATTTTAAATAAAAACACGTGATAAATTGGGAACACTGTTTGCATATTTTAATATTTTCTATTATTTAATCTTCTATACATATAAACACAGAAACATACGTTTCATATATTTTATTTAAGATAGTTAATTTCCCGTGCAAATATAGATTAGAAACACTAATATTTTGAATTTCTTTTAGCAAATATGTGTATAATACAGGCATTCACGAGAGAGATGAATTTATATTTGATTATGCACCCACATAAAATTTTGCATATATGAGTAGTTAGTTTGACTAGAATGTAAATTTAATTAGGATGGGCGCATACAACGCATGAGGAGAGAATGATAACAATGCATTCGAAAACAGTTGAACAAACATCTACCATTACTTATTGAAATAAATTCAGTCGGAATATCTTCAAATAATTTTAATTATGAAAACATTCTGCTAAAAGACATGTTATTTCTGTACCAAATTTTAATAAATTTAAGCCTTAGAGTAAGATTTATTCAGTTTCCTTACACTAAGAGCAATCAAGTTTTATTACAGTTTCTAAAAAGCCAGCATGTAGTCTGAAAAAAAAAGCGTACAGTAACAAATTGGGTTGTGAGCTCCTAATTTTCAAGTCTTCCACATAAATGATAATACAGGGTTCATACGCATCAATTAATTTAGGGGATTTTAGATGTTTTAATAATAGAAATTTCGTGAAGTATTGGTCGCTAGAATTTTTTCTTTCAATAAATAAGGCAAGTTTTACTTTACAAAAGCTTTGATAAAAGGTGCTTGAAAGTCCTTGAAGCGTACGAACCCTGTAATAACAAAGAATATTTTTATTTTCCATATCTTCCATATAAATGATAACAATACAGAATTGTTTTCAATATATGCCACATACGTGATAATAACAAAGGTTTTTTTTATCAATATCTTCCACCTAAATGATAATAACAAAACGTTTTTCAATATCTTCCACATAAATAATAATGACAAAAAGTTTCTCAATATCTTCCACATAAAAGATAATAACAAAGAATTTATTTCGGACAGAGTTGTGAAGTGTGTATGGCTATTATTATTCACTATTACTAGATTATACCATATTACCCTATTTATATTCTGAAATTTTCCGGTAATCACTTTAAGATGTTCCAAAATAAAATGGAAAAATACTAAAAAAAAAAAAAAAAAAAAAAAAAAAAAAAAAACTACGCAATTTTTTGGGAGCAATTATTTGCTAAATTCCAAAGATCCTAAATAAGGGAATATAATAGTATAATATGCGTAATTATATGTTTAGTCCAGATTTATATAAAATAGTCTTTTAAATTGCATATTGCATAAAAGAAAATATTATTTTTATGTAATGCTAAAAAATATGTTTATTACTTACCGAGATTAATACGATTATAATTATTGTTATTAATAAACTAAGAACAATCCTACATGAGGTTTAAAAAGAATTTATTTCATAATCATCTTGAAAAGGATTTACTTAAAATCGTCTCCCCAAATGATTAAAAAAAACATGCGCCCATTCGTGCTTATCGTCCTATATTTGGCGCGTTACAAATATACAGAAAATCAGGCTATAAAATATAATTTGGCAATCAAAAGAAATATGTATTTCAAAGAGGTCTACAAGCTAAGAATATAACGTATTTACATGGGTCTTTGATAGAAAACATACAAATAAATTTACTTTTTACATTTTTTCATTTTGAATATTAAAAAATCTATGAACATCGAAAAAAGTCTTCATTTAACCCATTTGTGCCTGGCGTCCTAATTTTGGGACGCTTTTCTAAAAAAATTCCCATTGCAAATTGAACTATGATATCCTTTCAAAACTTAGTAAAATATATCCTTAGTATTTGTTTTCAATATTTATCCATAAATGGCAGTGGATTTTTAAGAATAAAAAGGTGAAATAAATGTTTGTTGTAGCGCAAAGTTGGAGTTTCTTGAAATAAACTGGCGCGTAAGAAAAGGTAAGATATTTCTTTTATTTTTTTATCAATCATTTTATAAGTGGTATTATTTATAGAATGAAACATTATTTTAGAATACGTATTTTTGCATTTTTTCAGATTTCCATTTTTTTTTTTTTTTTTTTTTGCTCGAATTTGAACCTTTATATGTCGTCCCAATTTTGTGACGCTAGGCACGAATAGGTAGGTGTTTTCTCCGTTACTGTCAATGCATTAAATGTATGTTTTATGCCATTTATTTTGTTACAAAATGGTTACATATCACTCGGATTATTATTTGGTTATAAAATTATTATTCAGATTATTTGGCTATTCTTTGTTATTACTATAGGATAACAGGGGCTGGGCTCTGTTCAAGAACAAGACACCCACCCCTTCCTACCCTTAGCTATTGGCTTAGTAAAAATTTATATCATACCGTTATGTTTTTTACTTAGTTTAGTATTTGACATCCTGAGGTTACTAAAATATATACAGCAGAACCTCGATTATCCGACGTAATTGGGTCCGAACCGACAGCGGATAATCAAATTTCCAGATAATCGAGAATTTATCAATAATCATCTAGTTTAATATGCAACATCGTCATCGAACTGCTATTAGGACTATTTAAACTGTTTAATAAACATCTAAATTTAAATTATACATGAAAATAATTTTATTTGTTTAGAAGAGGGACATGTACATGGGGGGGGGGGGGGTGTATAATCTTCACGGGATCGGATCTTGCAGGAGCTCAAGCTAATTTCAATGGAATTCGATAAAAGGGGAACCAAAATGCTTATCTCTACTCGTGGTTTGGAAGGGAACACTTGCATACACAAGGAATGTAAAAGTAAAAAAAAAGAAGTTGGAAAAAATTCAGGATATCGACATCGGTTTACAGAGAGTTCCGGTTACACGAGGGTCGGAAAATCGAAGTTCTACTGTACCATATATGCCCGTGTGTAAAACGAAGAATTTTTGACAATTTTCTGAGAATAAAATGGGGGGTTAAACCTATACACAAGTCAATTACATAAGCAAAAAAAAAAAAAAAAAAAAAAAAAAAAAAAAACCTTCGAATACTGCAAAAGTCTGATTTTTTATGTATATAAATAATAAAATAATATATAAAATATACAAATAATAATAATTTATTAATAAAAGAATTTCAATGATTTGTTTTTGTTTACTTACTAATTTTTCGCATTAGTAAGTGAAATCTTTGGTTTGATTTTGTGCAAAATTGAAGTAAAAAGTGGGTCGACATACGCGAGTTTTTGCATTCAAAAGTTAATGGGTCGGCGTATATGCGAGTATATACGGTATATATACTCTATTAGTAATTATTGATTATTATAAATTTTTAATATGCCAATGGCTAGTGATGAGTAGGAAGGGGGTCTTGTTCTTGAGCCGACCACAAACCTCCCCCTCCCCCTTATAGTTATAATAAAGAAACTTTTATAGTCAAATAATAACCCGAATGATATATAACCTTTTTGAAACATATTAAATGGCATAAAACATAGATATAATGCGTAGACAGTAACGGAAAAAACCCCTACCCCTTCGTGCCTAGTGTCCCAAAATAGGGATGTTTAGATTTTTATATGTTAAATAAATATTTTGTCAGAGAGAATTTTTTTATTATTTTTTACATTCATTTTACACCATTTACTATAATTAAGCACAATATTGAGTTGAAAAGAAAATTCAGGCACTAATGGGTTAAGCAAATAAATATCTATCTCGTAATGTCATCTTTCGACAACACATAATGACATTTATAGATACTTATTTCATGCATGTATCATGTTACAGGGGAAAAAATTGTACAAATTTATTAAAATTCGAAGCGTTCTAAATACGAGACATTAGGCAAAAGTGGATTAACCCTGCCGTTCTTCTTGGGTCTGCATGATCCGAAATAAAATGGAATTGCACATATCCTTTTTCATTAAAACTTGTGTTTGATCAAACTTTATGGATAAAAATGTTATGTGTTTTAAAACAAACTCGTCAAATTTTGAGAAAAAACAATTTTTAATAAATAAGTTATCAGCTATTAAATTTCATTTGGGTCATATAAACCCAAGGAGAACCGCAGAGTTAATAAAGAGAAACAGGAAAAATCTATTCACAATCTAAATTTTGAAAAAAATCTTCATTTAGATTCAGCAGAATTCACTATAAAATTAAATGAAAATTTCTCTTTTAATGTAAATATCCACGAAGTGTATTTAAATTAAATAGCTGGAATCTGTGTTTAAAAAAAACTGTTTTTATACAATGCCTTCTTAATTTAAATATCTATTTTTTTCCCTTTTTTATTAACCCTCTCGTCACCCTGATCCTCATATAAGGCTCCTACTTCAAATTGCAATATTTGAAAGAAAAAAAATAATTTTGGTAATTCCAGCACCTAATAGCGATAGTATATGTCGATACATTAACTATTATGACTTTACATATGTTTCAGCATTTAATAATAATAATATTAATAAAAGTTTTATTAATTATTAGTAAACCGTTGGCGTTTCTTTTAATTCAAACATATGTTTCACTCTTTAAATTTAAATTAAGGACTCCTTTTCCGAATTAGTAATTTGTGATAAAAAATAAAAAATAAAAAATACTACTAAATTTATTATGTTTGTTTAATATGATTGTATTACGACATTTTCCAAACATCTTAAAAATTTCTTCCTTACACTATTTTTATAGGAAAAACACGCAACATAACTACATTCGTTAGGTTTCTGTAAAGAGCACATTCGTTAAATTTCAGTAAACTGTAACTTCTGTGATTTCGATAGCTACTTTTAATTTTTTTTTTTTACAGTAAAAGTCATTTTTCCCAAAATTGGAAAAAAAATTCGGCGTCGAGAGGGTTTAACAGACGTATACAGTTTGACGTGGAATTACGTAGTTCTTTTAGCTAATTTGAACTATTTTATTGTGCCATACATTCTAAATAAATGTTTCGTAAGGTGATTGATGATTAACTTCCAATTAGAAGGGAATTCCGATTTTAAATAATCAATTTTTATTTTTACTTCATCCTCTACATTTATTACTATACAAGGTGATTCGAAAAAGATGGGGAAAATTTTAAGAGGTGATAGTACACACCCAAACAAACATTTTGCATCAAAGAATGCATGGTCGAAAACTAAACGTAAAAAAGTTAGAGGGCGCCAAAAGTTATGTTCTTATACGAGGCAGAAATGAACGATTAAGTTAAGTTACGAAAACAAATTTAATGGCATTTGATTACAATAAGTGCTCAAAACATTGACCGGCAGCTGTTATGCACGCAGTACAACGGCGAAGAACAGATTGGCGAATTTTCTGAAACACAGCAGGCATATCGCGAACTTCCCCTACAGCAGCCGAAAGCTTGGCGACAAGTTCTTCTGCGGATTCAATGGGAGTCTCATACACAAGAGCCTTTAGCTGTCCCCACAAAAAAATCGAGACATGAAAGATCTGGCGAGCGCGGTGGTGCCTGGTGTGTTTCAGAAAATTCGCCAATCTGTTCTTCGCCGTTGTACTGCGTACATAACAGCTGCCGGTCAATGTTTTGAGCACTTATTGTAATCAAATGCCATTAAATTTGTTTTGAAACTTAACTTAATCGTTCATTGTGTGTTATTTGCCTCGTATAAGAACATAACTTTTGGCGCCCTCTAACTTTTTTACGTTTAGTTTTCGACCATGCATTCTTTTATACAAAATGTTTGTTTGGGTGTGTACTATCACCTGTTAAAATTTTCCCCATCTTTTTTGAATCACCCTGTATTTAAATATGAACTATTACTAGCCCCGTTAGTAATGAAATAATATAACAATATACTTCAAGTTCAAAAGAAATGATATATAAGTATGCCGACGCATATCAGATGATTAATTTCAAGGCAAAATCTGAAATGTTACCACCGACAACCAATAAGAAAAGCATTATCTTCTTTAGTTAGTGGTTTTCTTAGTCTGTGGAAAACTTCGAAAATGATGGAGTATGCATGCTTTTTAATAAGTTCGAAATACATTTTGAGTCAAATTTGTTGGGGAGGAAGAATTTAACAAAAGAGAACAATCATATAGGAAAGTCCAGGCGCAAACGAGTGAATATGCATATATGCATCTAATTTACGGTGCGGCAAGGAAAAGCGGTCAAAGATTGCGCAGATGTATGCAGAACGCTACCCCAATCATCGCAAATGTATCCACGTGTTCATCAGTAATTGCGCGAAGTTACCAGTACCTATCATAATAGAGAAGGCAACCGTCAACACGGACAATATCGATCGAGGAAGCTATCTTACAGTCTGTCGAAGAACAAGAAGGCTTAACCCCTTAGGGATGAGCGACCGGTATTCGTGCTGCTGGTTGTATATATGTCGGCCAATTATCAGCACGTGGGATATAGGCCCTAAGGGGGGGGGAGAGTGCCTTCCGTGGAGGTCTTTCTAAGGGAACCTAATCCGTATTAACGCTTGGAGAACCAAGGTTCGAAGAAAACCACGAAAACTCCGAACGATTAGGCCGACGGGCGCGATTGGGATCGAACCCAGCACCTCCCGTCTACCAGCTTCGAGAGGTATTCGTGCTGCGTAAGGTACTCAGATTCAGTGATTATTCAAACCAGTAAATTTTTATTGTAAATTTTCCCTATTTAATCAGAGCATTTTCCCGATTCAATTTGACACAAATTTCTGTTTTGAAAAACCGGTGATAAAAGATTAAAAAATTTTGTAAAAGACGCTGGTCCCGAAGGGGTTGAGTACACGAGGTATTTCTGTACGGTTTGGTTTTTCGCATTCAACAGTTTGCCGGGTACTGAGCGAGGAACGTTTGCATTTCTTTTCAATTGTTGATGAAAACTTGCAAACATTTTATGATGAGGTTTGCGCCTATTGGGGTAGTGATCTGCATACATTTGCTCAGCTCTCCTACCGCTTTCACATGTCGCACCGTAAGTTATATGCATAACTGGATATTCAATTGTTTAACGTTTGATAACTCATTACTTTTGCGAAGTACCCTTGTCGAATGACGACTGGCTAGACTTCTCAGATAGCTTTGCGTGTGATCAGAAGTTCCGGATACATAGCGCCCTCTACAACGTCGTGCGTTCGATTGCTCCCATACTTTCCTATATGAGACTGTTTACTTTTTCTATTATCTACCTTACCACCAAATTTGAAGAAACAATCCTGATACACCCTGTATGCAAATCAACCAACATAACTGAGATTTTTAGGCGGTAATTGAAGTTTAAAAAATTTTCCAACCAGAATGAAAGGTATGTAGGACAAGATTCCAATCAATAAGATGCTGTGGTATTGCGGATTTTATTTGTATTTTTCATTGAGAAATTAAAATAAATTGTAAAATGCATGATAAAAAACATAACATATACGAAGATGGATCAGAAAAAAAGGTTACAAGGTCTATAGAAAATATTTATTAACAACAGACAGAAAATATAAAAAGGAATTAAGAGGCATACTTGCGATCACTTTTTCATATAATCACCAAGTCCACCACATATAATCACCAAGATATAGCCATTCATCTGAACATAGGATCAACTTGTTTAACCCAGCTTGGTAGAAATCAAGTCTCTGTCCATTGAATCAGTTCTCAGCAGCGTTTTTACATCACTGTTTGAAGAAAACCCTGCTTCAGATGTTTCCTTAAATTTTAAATCAGGAAATAACTCTGGCCGGCACCAAAATCCTCTCTGTAAAAATAATAGTGGATTCTTATGGATTTCACTCTGCTAAATAAAAATATGGGAACGAAATTACTGAATCACGCACCATTCTTTTGGTTGGAGGGTTTGGTTCTAAAATTAAGGCAATTTATATCTTGCTAAAACATAAGTGGAAATTTTGTAAACCATGAAATGTAGATAATAATATGTAAATTACCTGTAAATAAATGTATAAATGGGATTACTCGAATTACAGAGGCATAAGGAATGAAAATATATTAGTGCAAGCAAACAGTATATTTGGATGCGAAGGAGGGGGGCGGGACATAAAAAGAAAAATGTATGATACAAGTATCAACAAACTAGATTTTTATGCTATATTTGATCAATTTAATATTGAAGATAGTGAAAGCACTTTTTTCATGATTTAAATTTTATCTAGCATTGTAAATTAATATAATAATCCTTCATTATTTGTTATTATTAAAAACAGTCTCTCGGATTTGTACATGCTGGAGAAATTTGGATAACATATTTAGAATTAGCGATATTAGATCTATACACCTTACATATTTAGTTTGCAGGGAGGAAAATATTTAATTTTTTAGGCGACAGTAGATAATAATTGGGGGTTCTATGTCAGCGGTGGGAGCGGTGTGACCTTGAACGACCTTGAACGACCTCTGCATGACCTCTGCGTGTCCTCTGCATGGGGTATGAAGGTCATGTGGCGTACTCTTGGGGTCAAGGTCATGTGATGGAGGAGGGTGACGTCATCTTATAGTATGAGGGGTTATTTTGAGTTTAATTTTTTTACTAATGATAATTAAATTTAATTGGGGGACTTTAACTTTTTTCGGGGTAATTTTTGAAGATTGAAATTTTTAGAGATTGATTTTTTTTTCTGACCGTACTACAGTATGAGGGGTAATTTTAAGTTTGATTTTTTTTTACTAATGATAATTAATTTTAATTGGGGGACTTTAACTTATTTCAGGGTAATTTTTTCAGGGTAATTTTTGAAGATTGAAATTTTTAGAGATTCATTTTTTTTCTCACCGTACTACAGTACTTAGGGATAATTTTACATTTGAAAAATACATTAACGATAATTAATTAAGAAATTTTAATTGGGGGACTTAAATTTTTTGGAGTAATTTTTTGAAATTTTTGGGACATTGATTTTTTTTTTCGTCGTATGAGGGGTTATTTTAAGTTTGATATTTTTTCATTAATGATAATTAATTAAGAAATTTTAATTGGGGGACTTTAACTTTTTTGGGAGTATTTTTGAAGATTGAATTTTTCATGGACATTGAATTTTTTCGTCGTACTGCAGTATGAGGGGTTATTTTGAGTTTGATTTTTTTTTACTAATGATAATTAATTAAGAAATTTTAATTGGGGGACTTTAACTTTTTTCGGGGTAATTTTTGAATTTTTAGGGGTCATTGATTTTTCTTTTCGTCGCACGAGGGGTTTTTTGAGTTTGATTTTTTTCATTAATGATAATTAATTAAGAAATTTTAATTGAGACACTTTAATTTTTTGGGGGTGATTTTTGAATTTTCATGGACATTGATTTATTTCGCTGTTGTTTAGTACGAGGGGATATTTTGAGTTGGATATTTTTTTACTAATGATAATTAAGAAATTTGAATTGGGGGACTTTAACTTTTTGGGGATAATTTTTGAGATAGAATTTTTTGGGAGATAGATTTTTCTTTTCGTCGTACTCCAGTACGAGGGGTCATTTGCACTTTTAAAAATTAATTAAGAAGTTTTAATTGGGAGACTTTAATTTTAGGGAATAATTTCTGAGATAGATTTTTTTTTCTGACATATATTTTTTAGCGCACTTGAGTTTTCGGTGTTATTTTTAGGGGCATAATTTTTGTGTTAGAGTTTTTACTGGCAACGATTTTTAATTTGGGAACTTTCAAATATTTTTTTCGCGATTTTTCATTGGCAATCGAATTTTAAACATTCATTAAGCATTTTAATTGGGAGACTTTATCTTTTAACGCAAATTTTTAGATAAAAATGGAATTTTAAACATAAATTGGATGAGGGGACTTTACGCGATTCAATTTAGTGACGTATGCGCTCGAATATTGAGTATTAATTAAAATTATGAATGATTGTGAATTTTTGTTATTTAGTGTTAGAATTTTTGTCTGCAAATTTTTAAATAGTACTGCCCCCACCCATGGCTGAGTGGTTATGCTCACGAAGCTAATAGACCTGAAGTGTTGGGTTCGATCCCATTCGCGCCCGTCGGCCTAATCGTTCGGAGTTTTGTTTGAGCCATGAATTTGCATGCATAAATATGGGTTAGGTTACCTTAGAAAGACCTCCACGAAGGGCACTCCCCCCTCGGGCCTAGTGTAGATAATCGCCCGTCAAAATCAACCCACCTTTTAAATAGTGTTAATAAATTTTAGAATTTTTTTTTTCTGAATACGTGTTAGATCGGTGGTTATGTTTTCGCGGATTTAATCATAAATAGAAATTGTTAGGATATTTTTAAGGATATCAGTTTTCGATTTGTTATGCAATTTTTAGGCGTGTATTGCTTAATTTATATGAAAATATATTTTGAAAAAAAAAAAAAAAAAAAAAAAAAAAACATGAAATGCCATCCATAAAGATATTAGGAAATGTATACCCCCCCTACCCCTAAATGAATATCTATATATTTGTAAAATTCAGGGTTACCTATTTAATGCTCCGTTTGAATTTGTCCCATCAAATTTTATTGACGCATGTTTTCTATTTTTAAACAGTGCCATTATAAATTATCTAGATCTATTTTTCAAAACTAGAAAATCGATTTTTTAAACAAAGCGCTTTTTAAACATATATAATTTTTGAATGTTTCTATTCAAACACTTTGAATTTTTAATAAGATTTTGGGAAAAAACGCATTTTTTACAAATTTTCGCTAATATTACGCTTTTTAGAATAAAACTATTAAATACATAAATTTACTAAAAATTTAACACACTTACTTTACTTCAAATGACTTTCAGAGCCTAAAAAAACGCGTGTTTGTGCAGGAAAATGTCTACTATACTGAACCGTGGTCATCGTGCGTTATCTTTGGGAACACTCAGAAGTGAATCACTTTATCTAGATAAGGGGTTTTCCTTTTTATCGTGATAGGATATTAGATTTTAATTTCTATTGACTAATGGTGGGGTACAAATTAAGATTAGCTAATGACAATTATTAATTTAAGATTTTTATTATCTCACTGATAGCGAATTTAATGAATAATTAATATTACGTCACACAAAACGAATTTTATGAATAATTTAATATTGCGTCACAATTTTTGAATGATTTTATTAATATAAAATTTTTATCCAATTGGGGGTCATTTTTTTCCCTTATCGATTGATTTTAAATAAAATTGGAATATTCATTTAGTAATACTATATTAACAATTTAATGCATGTGCGACATTTCTTTTGGATAAAACTAAAACTATTTTCTAATGAGACCTTTAAAAACGGATACTTTTTTAATTGATTCATTAACCGCGAGACTACTTCAAACATGTCATGAATGAGTCATCACTCATAACACTCGTAAACATGAAAGTTTTAATAAATATATCGTGGTTTATAAATAGTAAGACTTTTTGAAAAAATCATTAAGCACAGGGGTACTTTAGACATACATTTTGAAATAGAGATCAAGTTAAAATTTTACTAAGTTTTGAAATGGAGGTCACGTGATATCATCACCAATCACAGTTCATTCTTCATCAGTTTTCTAAAACAGTAGTGTAGGTATCCTTTTTTTTAAAAAATGTATTCGGAAAATGTTTGGTATTAAAAGTTTAAGTGAGGTTTTGTTAATACAATCACACTCTGTTTGTTTCGTGTTACCACGTGATTGAATCTCTTCGTAAGTGTATTTAATCAAGAGGTAGGTCGGGTAGGGGTTCATTTTATGATTTGACGTCATGCGAGAAAGACTAGAATGAAGATGATGCGTTTTCGAGTTAATGTGACAAATAATCAAATTTTATGTTGTAATGAAGGCGATTTATCCGGTTCCAAGTCACGCAGCAGGTTTTGGTGGTGTAAATGCTTTGTATCGTGCTGCCAAAGGCAAAGTAACGAAGAAGACGATTCAGAAATGGTTGAGCGGAGTCGACTCGTATACGCTTCACAAACCGGCTCGGAGAAATTTCCCAACAAACCGAGTGGTCGTGTATTCGATCGATCAGCAATGGCAGGCCGATCTGGTGGACCTCATCAGTTTACAAAAGCACAATCAAGGGTTTCGATACCTCCTGACGTGTATAGACATTCTGTCTAAATATGCGTGGGCAATTCCCTTAAAAACGAAACGAGGAGAAGAAATTGTGAATGCCTTTCGTTCTATTTTTTCAACCAGAAAACCCAAGTCTCTTCAATCTGATGCCGGAAAAGAATTTAAGAACCGACTGTTTCAAAGGTTTTTAAAACAAGAAGGTGTTCGATTTTTCACGACGAATAATAATACCAAGGCGTCGGTGATCGAACGATTTAACCGTACTCTTAAAACGAAAATGTGGAAATATTTCACACATAATCATACCTATCGTTATACGGATGTATTGGATCAGTTATTACAAAGTTATAACCAGACCTATCACTCAAGTATCAAGAAACCCCCAGTGGAAGTGACAAAGGAAAATGAAAGCGATGTGTGGTTTACTTTATACGGAGACATGGAAAATGTGAAAAGAAAACCCTGTGTGTTTCAAGCGGGAGATGTGGTGCGTGTGTCGAAACAGAAAATGACCTTTGAAAAAGGGTATGAAACCAATTGGACGGAAGAATAGTTTGTGGTGACGGAGTGTGTACCGAGAGACCCTCCCGTGTATCGAATAAAGGACTTGTTGGACGAACCCATTCAAGGAACCTTTTACCCACAAGAACTTCAAAAAGTGCAAATGAAAGAAACTTATACGATTGAAAAAATTTTAAAGAAGCGCACACGAAAAAGTCAAGTGGAATATTTTGTGAAGTATAAGGGATATCCCAACAAATTCAATCAATGGATATCCTCCTCAGATTTATCTTCCTTATAAGCCAGTGCAAGAATCATCCAAGATCATTTGCTAACATGTCCTTCTACCTGACGTTACCTTCGGACAGTTCCAGGAATTATTTTCCTGAGAATAAAATTTCTCACTTCATTACACGCTTGCCAGCCCCTATCGAATTGAAAGGAGAATGGGAAGTGGGTCTCGTGGAATTTATTTACCCACATACCTGGTATAATGTGAATCAACACACGAACTTAATTGGATTCGACTTAAACGATGGAAGGATCATTGGTAGACGAATCCCTCCTGGATTTTATGAGACGGTGCCTGATATTTTGAAAGCGATTGCTATCAAAGACATGGAACAAAAAATTTTGTTTTCCTACAATCCCATCACGAAAAGAGTCACCATCAACGTGCGAGATAAAGCTAAAGTGATTTTAGAAGCTGGATTATCTGAAATGCTGGGGTTCGAACCGTGCGAGATTGCTTCCTTAGATAATAATATTGAACAAACTGTCGATAGTTCGTATGTGGCAGATCCATGTGCTCATTATAGAGTATTGATGATTTATTCGGACATAGTAGAACCTCAAATTATCGGTGATGTGTTGGCACCCCTGTTACGAATTGTAAATGTCACCGGAAAAGACGGAGAAGTGATTTGTGTGAAATTTGATCGACCCCATTACTTACCCATCAGTAGAAAATCATTCGACTCATTAGAAATCGTTATAAGGAACCACTTGGGTGAATTAACGCCATTTGAACGTGGACGCTCGTACGTGAAACTTCATTTTCGCCAAAAATACCTCTCGTGATGTTTGTTCCCTACCAGTGTTGTGCGAAATCTTTTGAAGATTATTATACTCATCAGTCGGGTAGCGGCTTAAACTATTATCAAGGAACTACTTTACAAAGAGGATATGGATTCGGTGGACTGTTTCGATCGCTGTTTCGTGCAGCAGTACCCCTTTTCAAGTCTGGAGCGAAAGCCGTGGGAAAACAATTGTTTCATTCCGGTGTGAACGTTCTCAGTGATCTATCACGAGGAGAAGATATTAAAATAGCGGCCAAGCGCCGGTTAAAAGAAGCCGGACAAAACTTGACGGATAAAGCAGCTACTAAAATGAAGACCATGATTGGATCGGGTCATCAGTATAAAAAGAGGAAACGTTCTCACAATGTCGTCATTCCTCGCAAAGCCAAGAGAGTGAAAGTACATGATATTTTCTCTTAAAGATGTTTGGACTCATTCATAAAGATTCTGCTGCTTGTGCCAAATCCGAATTGGATCTGTTTTTAATTCCACCTACTCAGACGGCTATTGAAAAAGGATATTTCATCGAATATCATCCCCTTGCTAATATCCGAGATGGAGGACCCGTGGAATTTAACATTTCTTGGAATGGTGAAGATTATATTGATTTGTCGGCTTCCTACCTCTACGTCAAAGTGAAAATCACCAAGTCAGACGGAACGGATTTACCGGCAAGCGAACCTGTGGCTCCTGTCAATTTGTTTTTACAAGCTTTGTTTTCGCAAGTGGATATCAGTTTGAATGAAAGAGCCATCTCTTCTTCGAGTAACACATATCCTTATCGTGCTTATATTGAAACCCTGCTGAACTACGGAGAAGATGCTAAGAAATCTTTATTAAGATGTGAATGTTTTTACAAAGACACGAATTTGACTGAAACAGACCCCACCACCAATGGAAACCCTGGATTGAAGAAACGCTATGAATTGACTAAAACTAGCAAAACATTGGATATGATTGGTCCCCTACATTGTGATATTTTCCAACATTATCGACTACTCTTGAATATGGACGATCTGAAAATTAAAATGACTCGCAGCAAATCAGACTTTTGTTTGATGGCTAAGAAAGAACCTCCTAAAACTTTTCACGACTATAAAGTTATTTTAGAACATGCCTCTGTGTTTGTTCGCAAAGTGAAAGTGAGTCCCGGCGTGTTATTGGGTCATGCCAAAGCCCTGGAAAAAAACTCTGCAAAATATCCTATTGATCGAGTGTTATGCAAGACTTACTCAATCTCCACTGGAAGTAAATCTTTTATGCAAGATAATGTGTTTTTAGGAGCGATGCCGAAACGTATCATTATTGGACTTTTGGACAACAGTGCTTATGCAGGACAATACGATCTGAATCCCTTTTACTTTTATCATCACAAAGTCAACTTTTTAAGTGTCTATGTGGATGGTCAACCTGTGCCCAGTAAACCTTTGGAATTGGATTTCGACGAAAACAACTATATAAGAGCCTATCATCGACTGTTCTCTGGTTTTAATCATGATGCCGGCATTTATTTAACACGTGAAGAATTTGCTGATGGACACACCTTATATAATTTCGACTTAAGCCCTGACTTGTGTGACGGACCTCATCTGAATTTACAGCATCAAGGAAATTTACGAATTGAAATCAAATTCGCTGAAGCGTTAGAAAAAACAACGACCGTATTGATTTATGCGGAATTTGAAAACATTATCGAAATAAGTAAATCACGTCATGTGATTTGCGACTTTCCCAACTGAATGGATTCATTACAAATCGAGTCCATTTTATCTCATGAAGCCGTGACCCGAAACTATTTTTTGGGTGTTTTTCCAAGTGATCAGCTACCAAGAAGAATCGAGCGGTATCCTGTCTGTTTTATCTGCAACGTGGACAAGTCTACAGAGCCTGGAAGTCACTGGGTGGCTTTCTACCTATCTTCGCCTGATGAAGTGGAATTCTTCGACTCCTATGGAAACAAGCCTTCCTTTTTTAAAGGATCCCTATCGAACTATGTATCACGTTTTTCACGAGTTTTGTTTAATCCACTCGTATTACAAACTCACGTGACTGCCGTCTGCGGGCAGTATTGTATATTTTACCTTTATTCTCGATGTCAAAGTAAAACCCTAAAGGATTTTTTATCTCATTTTGTCACTGAAGAGTTGTCGAACGATCGACGAGTCTATAATTTTGTAGCCAAACGATTTGGCATTCGAGCACATTTTTATCAATAAATATGAATTTAACTGTGATCCATGCGTCTGTGATTATTTAAAGTGTGTGTTTTACTTGTGTACATTTATTAACGATGGAGTTTCCACGCTTTCAACACCCCTGTACGATGCTCCTTGCAGGTCCCACAAGAGTGGGCAAAAGTTGGTTTCTACGTGATTTGCTAAGGGAAAGAAACGTTATGTTTGACCCTCCTCCTGATAAAGTGATTTGGTTTTACGGTATCTATCAAAAACTGTATAACGAAATACCGGATGTTACCTTTGTGGAAGGTCTTCCTTCGAATTACACCGAGTATTTAGGAACAAATTCTTTAATGATCTTAGACGATCTCATGGTGGAATGTGGATCAGACGAACGTCTGACCTTTCTCTTTACAAAGGCAAGTCATCATTTAAACGTGAGTGTGATATTTATTACACAAAATCTCTTTCATAAAGGGAAAGAAATGAGAAGCGTTTCCCTAAACAGTCAATATTTGGTCCTGTTTAAAAATCGACGTGACATGAGTCAAATCAGTCATTTGGCTCGACAATTATATCCAACGAACACTAAATTTTTCCAAGAAGTCTTTACTGATGCCACTCAAAAACCGTTTTCTTATTTATTAGTCGATTTAAGAAATGAAACCCCAGAAGAACTGCGGTTAAGAACACTGGTGTTACCGGGACAGAGACAATACGTATA
This sequence comes from Maratus speciosus, assembly GCA_963932465.1. NCBI lineage: Eukaryota > Metazoa > Arthropoda > Arachnida > Araneae > Salticidae > Maratus > Maratus speciosus. The sequence continues at coordinate 22,782,901 of OZ010790.1, read as the reverse complement.
CACTTTGAAAAAAGGTTTAAAAAGAAAGACATTTTCTTCTTAATTCAGTTGCGATCATGACGTTGACCGAGAAACAACTGCGTGATTTAGAGCTCATTAAGACATGTCCTAAAACCTTACGCAAGCAACTTTTGAAAAAATTACCTTCTCGCTCGGTGAAAGCCATTTGTGAGTGTACCCACAACGTATTAAAAGGAAACGTACCTCTCTCACCCAATCAAAAGAAGTCTTTGAAGAAGTATAAAAACCCTCTTCGAAAAATCGGTACGAAAAAAGGAACTCTCTTTTCAAAAAAGAAACTGATTGTGCAACACGGAGGATTTTTAAATATTTTAATTCCTGCGGCCCTGAGTGTGTTAACGGGTCTTATCAATGGAGCTCGCTACTAAATATGCTCTAATACCGGAAGAAGAGTTGACTAGACATGTGCCCACAAAAAAGCAAATGACTGAGTTTGATGTGGCAATGTCCAATATACTCAATAGTTCACTTCCCGATCATGAGAAAGTTCAGCAGTACTATGAACTTTTAAAAAGGAAAATGAATTTGCAAGAATTTAATGTCCCTTGGAGATCAAGACCTTTTGACGATGACGGCGAGAAAAGAAAGTCCAAACCTCTCAAGACGGAACCTGACAAAACAGAACCTGTTAAAACGGAACATGTGCAAACGGAATCTACCAAGACCGAACCTACACTGTCAGAAAAATCCTCTGAAATATCTCAAGAAGATGATTACGACACGTTGGTGATAGCCTCAACACCTTCACATATGAGAAAACAAGCTGAATCTTTACTCAGGTTACTGAAATCGAAATCAAGCAACAGGACCTGGGATCAAACTGGAAGAATCACTTATAATGGAAACACCTTGCAAGATACGAATTTAGCGGAACTCTTTCATCTCATTTTTAATGTGAATAAAAAACCTGTGAAAACACCGACAGAATTTCTTCATGCGCTTCATGAAATTGGAGTACCTTCAAGTATTATAAAAAATAAATATTTATCTCCTGCATCAATGAAGAAAATAACGAAAGTTTTGTCCCCAAGAAGAAACTTTGTAAAACCCAAGAAGAGATCTAACAATGTATTACTAAATCCTACTTGGACAAGTTTATATTAATAAAAATGAATTGTCATAAACTGTGTATTCCTTTTTGTCTACACTACATATTAAAAACTTATTATAAAAAGAACTGAAAATGCTACTTACCTAAACACGTCCACCTTGTACACTGGCTTGGGAAGAAATGAATACAAGTTCTAATCATCTTATCTAATCGTCTAATCTTATCAGCAATCAGTGACGTCACTAGTCACCAGAGCGCATGCTCTGAGATATCATGCGATCTTGGGTTAGTAGATAAGGAGTGACGTTATCAGTCATTCCCCTCGTGGCTAGCAAAGTGGAAGGTTCGATTTTATTTCGCGCAAGTTAAATATAGCAGATTTGAGAAGAATTTACTAAATGACTTAATTATTTTCATTGAATTAAAAATAATTTATTTTTAAAAGATTAACTAAATAATTATTTTATTGATTAAAAAATCAATTAAAGGAGTTTTGTTAATTAGAGCTTCACAGTCAAAATATTTTTTATCTACTCTAAATCAGTGACGCTACCTATGTGGGAAAACCCATAAATGACTCATAAGTGACTTGTCTAAACTTGCCAGTGATTTGAAGTATCAATATATAAGAACTTGTCTTCTCCATTATTCAAGTAAGTGTATCAAGTAGATGTGCTCGTAAAAGGTAAGTACAATTTATATGTGAATTCTCTTAAATATTCGTCAAGCATTTATGAAACTTAATCAAGAATTTAAAAAGTAGTTTAAGTATGTGATATGGATATGTTCAGTCACATTCAAAGTTTTGACTTTACAATATAGTTAATATGAAAATTATTTTTAAATAAAAAACGCTAAGCTTTTAAAATCACATAATATTTATTGATCGTTTTAAATAGCAGTTACAAAATTATGCAAAAAGGGTACAAATATTTTATTTCCAACAATATTTAGCTGTCGACAATTCAATGTTCAAAATTTGGTCTAATGTCCAATTAGAACCACGTTGACAGAACTTCTCAAAGGAATTTATTATTTTTGAAAAGGCTTCCTCAATATGAACAGGTAAATTTTGGTTCGTCAATTCGAGCACAGTTTTAGAATGAAAAAAGGGAGTAGCAGTCTCTATGTCCCCCTCATTAGTTACACGACTAACAATAGCTTGTACAGTTGCATACCATTTTATAGACTTTTTTACTTCAATCTGATAATGTAATTCGTTCGAAACGTCTGGACGAACACTATCAAAAAATGTGATAAAGTCTTTGTCGTTCTCCTCATTCGATTCGATCATAGTTTTAGTAAAAATTCCGAGTGCATTAAATCTTTCAAGATGCTTAACCTTTTCATATAACATATCTTTTAAAGAGGGTGATTTAACGGGTTTGCATAAAACCTGATGTGAAGTACGCACATGACGTAATAAATCAAACTTTCGGTTAAACAAATCAGTACAATGCACACATTTATATTCCTTAGCAGGCTTATGAATCTTTTTATGTTTCATTAAGTCCCGCTTTTTTGAAATACTTCCAAACATTCATTGCACTTAAATTGTTTAATAGGTTTATGGGTAATCTTATGTTTTAATAAATCACGTTTAATCGAAAACACTTTATCACATTCATTGCAATTAAATTGCTTGGGAGGCTTATGAATCTTTTTATGTTTCATTAAGTCCCGCTTTTTTGAAAATACTTCCAAACATTCATTGCAATTAAATTGCTTGGTAGGCTTATGAATAATCTTATGTTTTAATAAATCACGTTTCATCGAAAACACTTTATCACATTCAATGCAATTAAATTGCTTGGAAGGCTTATGGATAATCTTATGTTTTAATAAATCACGCTTTCTCGAAAACACTTTTCTACAAAATTCACAATCGAAAATCACAGGAGACTTTGAATGAATCTTTCTATGTCTAATCATGTTCCGTTTTCTCGAAAACACTTCGCCACATAATTCACAAGTATAAATTACCTGGGTCTTTGAATGAATCTTCCTATGTTGCTGAAAATCACTGTTTTGAATAAAACTTTTTTCACACAAATCACATGGAAATGGTTTTTTCTGCAAGTGAGATTTCATATGTCTATTTAATATAAACTTTTGAGAAAAAGCTTTGTTGCACACATTACACACAAAAGGAAACTTCTGCAGATCAGATGAAGAGACCGGCACTTCATTATTCGAAACAGGTTGCGATGAAACTTCCATGTCTTGGTCCTTTAATTCTGTAGAAAGGTGTTGGTTCATCATGTTGATATCAGAAGAATGCAGGGTTTGTGACACTTCAGTATTCGGAACAGGTTGCGATGAAACTTCCATGTCTGGGTCCTTCAATTCTGGTGAAAGGATATGACTCATCGTGTTGTATTCAGATGAATGCTGGACTTGTTCCATTTTAACACAAGTAAATACTAACTCAAATTACCGAACAGTCGAAAGCGTCTTCACGCAGCTATCTCAGCACTTGGAATAATGAAAACATCTCGTTGCACGCAAATTTATACACTCATAGAGGGCGCGCGTGTGCAATAATGATAACGAATAAACTGTGATTGGTGATGATATCACGTGACCTCCATTTCAAAACTTAGTAAAATTTTAACTTGATCTCTATTTCAAAATGTATGTCTAAAGTACCCCTGTGCTTAATGATTTTTTCAAAAATTAAATAAATTTTAAGAAGTGTTACTAACATTACTATTTATAAACCACGATATATTTATTAAAACTTTCATGTTTACGAGTGTTATGAGTGATGACTCATTCATGACATGTTTGAAGTAGTCTCGCGGTTAATGAATCAATTAAAAAAGTATCCGTTTTTAAAGGTCTCATTAGAAAATAGTTTTAATTTTATCCAAAAGAAATGTCGCACATGCATTAAATTGTTAATATAGTATTACTAAATGAATATTCCAATTTTATTTAAAATCAATCGATAAGGGAAAAAAATGACCCCCAATTGGATAAAAATTTTATATTAATAAAGTCATTCAAAAATTGTGACGCAATATTAAATTATTCATAAAATTCGTTTTGTGTGACGTAATATTAATTATTCATTAAATTCGCTATCAGTGAGATAATAAAAATCTTAAATTAATAATTGTCATTAGCTAATCTTAATTTGTACCCCACCATTAATCAATAGAAATTAAAATCTAATATCCTATCACGATAAAAAGGAAAACCCCTTATCTAGATAAAGTGATTCACTTCTGAGTGTTCCCAAAGATAACGCACGATGACCACGGTTCAGTATAGTAGACATTTTCCTGCACAAACACGCGTTTTTTTAGGCTCTGAAAGTCATTTGAAGTAAAGTAAGTGTGTTAAATTTTTAGTAAATTTATGTATTTAATAGTTTTATTCTAAAAAGCGTAATATTAGCGAAAATTTGTAAAAAATGCGTTTTTTCCCAAAATCTTATTAAAAATTCAAAGTGTTTGAATAGAAACATTCAAAAATTATATATGTTTAAAAAGCGCTTTGTTTAAAAAATCGATTTTCTAGTTTTGAAAAATAGATCTAGATAATTTATAATGGCACTGTTTAAAAATAGAAAACATGCGTCAATAAAATTTGATGGGACAAATTCAAACGGAGCATTAAATAGGTAACCCTGGATTTTACAAATATATAGATATTCATTTAGGGGTAGGGGGGGGTATACATTTCCTAATATCTTTATGAATGGCATTTCATTTTTTTTTTTTTTTTTTTTTTTTTTTCAAAATATATTTTTATATAAATTAAGCAATACATGCCTAAAAATTGCATAACAAATCGAAAACTGATATCCTTAAAAATATCCTAACAATTTCTATTTATGATTAAATCCGCGAAAACATAACCACCGATCTAACACGTATTCAGAAAAAAAAAATTCTAAAATTTATTAACACTATTTAAAAGGTGGGTTGATTTTGACGGGCGATTATCTACACTAGGCCCGAGGGGGGAGTGCCCTTCGTGGAGGTCTTTCTAAGGTAACCTAACTCATATTTACGCATGCAAATTCATGGCTCAAACAAAACTCCGAACGATTAGGCCGACGGGCGCGAATGGGATCGAACCCAACACTTCAGGTCTATTAGCTTCGTGAGCATAACCACTCAGCCACGGGTGGGGGCAGTACTATTTAAAAATTTGCAGACAAAAATTCTAACACTAAATAACAAAAATTCACAATCATTCATAATTTTAATTAATACTCAATATTCGAGCGCATACGTCACTAAATTGAATCGCGTAAAGTCCCCTCATCCAATTTATGTTTAAAATTCCATTTTTATCTAAAAATTTGCGTTAAAAGATAAAGTCTCCCAATTAAAATGCTTAATGAATGTTTAAAATTCGATTGCCAATGAAAAATCGCGAAAAAAATATTTGAAAGTTCCCAAATTAAAAATCGTTGCCAGTAAAAACTCTAACACAAAAATTATGCCCCTAAAAATAACACCGAAAACTCAAGTGCGCTAAAAAATATATGTCAGAAAAAAAATCTATCTCAGAAATTATTCCCTAAAATTAAAGTCTCCCAATTAAAACTTCTTAATTAATTTTTAAAAGTACAAATGACCCCTCGTACTGGAGTACGACGAAAAGAAAAATCTATCTCCCAAAAAATTCTATCTCAAAAATTATCCCCAAAAAGTTAAAGTCCCCCAATTCAAATTTCTTAATTATCATTAGTAAAAAAATATCCAACTCAAAATATCCCCTCGTACTAAACAACAGCGAAATAAATCAATGTCCATGAAAATTCAAAAATCACCCCCAAAAAATTAAAGTGTCTCAATTAAAATTTCTTAATTAATTATCATTAATGAAAAAAATCAAACTCAAAAAACCCCTCGTGCGACGAAAAGAAAAATCAATGACCCCTAAAAATTCAAAAATTACCCCGAAAAAAGTTAAAGTCCCCCAATTAAAATTTCTTAATTAATTATCATTAGTAAAAAAAAAATCAAACTCAAAATAACCCCTCATACTGCAGTACGACGAAAAAATTCAATGTCCATGAAAAATTCAATCTTCAAAAATACTCCCAAAAAAGTTAAAGTCCCCCAATTAAAATTTCTTAATTAATTATCATTAATGAAAAAATATCAAACTTAAAATAACCCCTCATACGACGAAAAAAAAAATCAATGTCCCAAAAATTTCAAAAAATTACTCCAAAAAATTTAAGTCCCCCAATTAAAATTTCTTAATTAATTATCGTTAATGTATTTTTCAAATGTAAAATTATCCCTAAGTACTGTAGTACGGTGAGAAAAAAAATGAATCTCTAAAAATTTCAATCTTCAAAAATTACCCTGAAAAAATTACCCTGAAAAAAGTTAAAGTCCCCCAATTAAAATTAATTATCATTAGTAAAAAAAAATCAAACTTAAAATTACCCCTCATACTGTAGTACGGTCAGAAAAAAAAAATCAATCTCTAAAAATTTCAATCTTCAAAAATTACCCCGAAAAAAATTAAAGTCCCCCAATTAAATTTAATTATCATTAGTAAAAAAATTAAACTCAAAATAACCCCTCATACTATAAGATGACGTCACCCTCCTCCATCACATGACCTTGACCCCGCCTCCAAGAGTACGCCACATGACCTTCATACCCCATGCAGAGGACACGCAGAGGTCATGCAGAGGTCGTTCAAGGTCGTTCAAGGTCACACCGCTCCCACCGCTGACATAGAACCCCCAATTATTATCTACTGGCGACCAGTGATCAATGTGCGCCAAAATCTGGCTGGGATCTTTTTGCGAGGGAAGAATTTTGTTCAGACTTGCCACTTAAACTTTTGCAGCAATTTTTGAGTTTGGTTAGCAATATGCGGCTGGTAATGTCGTGCAGGAGGATGACGCCATCATTTAACATGTCAGGGTGTTTGGATTGGATGGCTTCACGTAAACTTGTCAAAGTGGTACAAGTGAGATCATTTTCTAAACGCCTTGCCATTTCAATTGCTCTAACGTGTTTTCGAACTTACATTACCTACCCGTACAACCACTGTAAGATAACTAGCACCATCTGTCTCCAACTCTGGAAAAATATTCACTCTATAGGAATTACTTTTCAAATACTGCTGCTTGTAAATTTTTTTCTAAACCATCCTCGTAGTTATTTAATTTCAGTTATTTCCTTATTTAGCTGTCCAAATTACATTAATACTAAAAACAAACATTGTGTGTGGAGGATGGGAGGGGGCAAGTTCATTCACAGGAGGGATATTTATTAACGAAAAACCGAATCAAAGGTTACGAAGGAGAAAATATATTGGGAACAGTTGCTTTTGAATAAGTGCGATCTGCATATGAAAACATTTATTTCTTTAAAATCCAAATGTTAAACAAAATACAACATGAAGTTAAGACATACTACATGAAGTTAAGACATTTAAAGCACGAAGTTAAGACATTTTCTGTATTTTTTTTTTCAAATAAAGAAAAACTAAATTATACAGGAATAAAACTGTTTTTCTTTAAATCATGAATCATCATAACCAATCATTTTCATTTTAAAAGTAAAAGACTTCCCATTTGTCTATTGTTCATTTCCCACTAATTCATTTTAAAAAATAAGTAAAATACATCTTGTCAGTGAATTAGTAATTGAAAATTCTGTTTTTGTAGTGAAGTCTTTTGTTAGAAATCCGAGCTTGATTAAATTTTCTAATTTCATTCGAGATTTTTTTTTCTTTTTTACATTCAGTTCTCATTTTCTTTCTAAAAAAATAACTGTCTGTATTTGCATTTAAATGTTATCCGTGTTATAAAAACTTGCTAATTTAAATAAAATCTTTGCGGAATAGAATCTTTGTATTTCTTGTTAGTTTATAATTTTCTTGTATTATAGTTTTTTTAATCTAAAAAACTATTTATTTAAAGTAAAAAAAGTCGTATTCGTTTTGTATTTAAAGCTAATACATAGAGTTTCCATTAAACTACAATCACCATCAATGGAAATTATTCTTCTTTCAGCAGCCAATAGTACAAAAATGCAAAACACGAAATATTTCGTATGCCTTTCGCAGGGAAAATATCTATGACTTACATACAGATTGGCAACAGGTTTATTTATTTATTTATTTATTTATTTTTACGGCGGGCATTTGGCAACTAAACCATTCGCCAGAACACGGTCGGAAGTGATGGCCATTTAATTAGGATAAGGCATTTGTATGAAATAATTTTTAACTGTACATGCATAGAAGATTATACATTTTTTAAGTCATAATTTTGTTGACAGATTTTTAGGGCAACTTATATAAAGATTTCAGTTAAATATCGCGAAACTTCAGAAGAATTCTGGTAAAACAGTTAGTTGCTTTCTATAATTAGCTGGCAATGATGCTACTCGTGACTATTTTTATATTTTATTGGCACGACTTTCTCGCAGCAAATAATATTTTGTAATACAACTTATCAAAACCAGCAGGAACAATATACAAGGTTTTTTTTTTTTTTTTAAACACGTTTACTGGCAAAACTATAAAGTAAGAATTTCCAATTTTCTTGTTGAAAGTCGTTTGCCACCACAAATTGAGAAAGGTAAATTTTGCTTTACTAATACAGAAAAATTTCTGCCAATAAATATGGCATTTTTTTATTTGTAAAATAGTGGTGACAAAGTAATTTATAAATTAAAGCCACGAGTATACTCGTGGCTGGAAGTGAATGGGTTAACACTAGAACGTCCGGAAATTTTACTCAATCTTAGTAAAAACCTTTTCACACCATAGTTTTTATTTAAAAAATTTCACTTATTTATTCAACCGAGTTTTCTATAGATACAATTTAATTTATTTTACGAAAGAAATTCTGGTTCGAATCGACATTTTGTCGTTTGATCGGTGTTGAATTGACCCCAGCTGGACGTTCTAGAGTTAAATAGTTGTGAGAAAAAAAAAAAAAAAAAAAAAAGTAGTTGCCCGTGGCTTGAAAGCTACATTTAAAAAGCAATCCACTTTATCACCAGAATCTTTCTGAACTTTCGCAATAATTGACTGAAGTCTTTATATAAGTTGCCTTAAAAAGCCTTCTACAAAATTATGAAATAAAAATTCATTGGTAATTTCAATAAATTTGGAATATGAGTAAGGATGATATGTTTAGGCTTTTGCTTAGCTGGAATTTGGAAACAGTTTCTCATTAATAATAGAGTCCTTATTCTCAGACTCGTATCATATTTTCAATTTCATTTGTATCATGATTTATTTGAAGAAATTTATGTTGCTGTTTACCTTGACGGTTTTTGGATTTTAGTAGGGTAAAGTCCTCGTCAGTGACTATAAAAGCAGCACTATCATCTATAAAATTACTGTTAGCACCCGACAAGGTTGTTCTATACCTTGGTTTAAATATCTAACGTGTACGGTTTTTACTTTCTTCTACCTTCAATAGAAGAAAGTTTTGTAATCGAAATTTTTTTCGACTTCCGGTTTTCGAAGGATTTACACGTTTTAGGGGCCAGAGATCACAAAAAACATATTTATACAAAATGTCTGTCTGTCAGTCCGTGTGTCCGTATGCCCGTGTGTCGCCATTGTATCATCAAAAATTGTATGAAGTTATGCATAGAATTGAACCAAATTTCTGTTTAAGTTTTTGGTTATGGCAAGCAGGTCCTTCATTAATTTGGAAAAAAATCCGCCCGTAGGGGGCGCTGTAATAGCGATTTTGTGCATTTTGAATATTGTACCATAGAAAAGTGTATGGAGTTATGCATAGAATTGAACCAATGTTTTTGTGTATGTTTTTGGCCATGGCAAGAAGGTCCTCCCTGAATTTGGAAAAATTCCGCCGGAAGGGGGCGCTGTAATAGCGATTTTTGTGTAATTTTCAATATTGTACCATGGAAAAGTGTATGAAGTTATGCTTAATTCTAATAAAAATACTAATAAAACTAATTATAATGAAATATTGACATGAGATAGAAGAAAGATTTGGGATTGGCACATCCAACTATTTTCGTGTCTGTCAATATTATATATATCTCCATTAACTGGAAATTGACCAAGATTTTGCAATTCATGGTCATAAATTCTTATCATAGACTTATTTTGTCTCATAGTAGAAATATCATTTAATTTTGGAATGGGACAATCCATAGAAGCTAAAGTACAGAAAAAAGAAGAAGAAACCATTACTGGTTGAAACAACTTAGACCCGGACGTCCATGACTTCAACGTCGTAAAACAACAGCAGAGCGATGAAACAGGTGCTGGCAAACGTGCTAGTACTTTACTATCCTTAAAAAATGGGAATTTTTTTCATTAAAACAAATAAAAAATTTTATTCCGTAGAAAATTCAACTCGAAGAATATTATGCACTGTTCAAGCTATAAGGAAAACATCTCATAACCCTTTTTAAGTGCGTTCGTAATTATATAAATATGTAGCACCTATAGTCGACTTTCGGTCGGCATATAACAGAGCAAAAACTACCCAACCGAATGGTCTGAAATTTTAAATATATAATTGCTGCGAAATTTTGTCTAGTCATTTCAAATTTTATGAAAATTGGATGTACTGTTTAATGACAGGGGAAGTCAAAATTTTTACGTTACATTACGGTCAATGGGAAAAAATTATTTCAAGTGCATTTTAATGATGTTACAGCCTTTTGAACAGAATGAAATGGATATTCACTTATGAAGTATACTATAATATACATTCAGTACAATATGCGGTGTAATTTTTTTTTAATATAAAACTAGTTATAGTACAAACGCACCTCATTTCCCATGTTTGACGTGCAATTTGTTTTAGAAATACAGAAATTGAATAAATATGGTAATTGATGGTATATGAATGCAAATAGGTTTTCTAGTGTTTTCTGTTTATAAGTTTGTTTTTGTTAATATTTGGTTTTACCCGAATATTTCCTTTTATTTTAGAAAAATAAATTTATTTTTCGTACTCTTTTTTTTTTTGCCCCTTTGAATTACTGTAAATTATATATACCTGAAATAATCCTCAATGTCACATAAGTAATAGTGTTTAAAATAAACTTTTGTCATCTGAAATAGAATTTTAAAAGCACTTTATAGGGAAAAATCTTTTTGCAAATGAAACAAAAGGTAATTCCTGTCTGGAGCAAGTGAATTATTCCAGTACTGAAGTATTGCATCTGTTTATCTCGCGAAACCAACAAAAATCCCTAATTTAAAAGGTCTAACTCAAGGATTTTTGTGTCCAAATCGACAGTTATTTTGTTAGAACCACTTAAATTCTATAAGAAAATACAATGAAGGATATGTGCGAGGTTTACAAAACAGCCATAATAGTTTAAAGGAAAATCGAGTAATTTCAAAAAGATTTTTTCCTTGTTTAATCACGATATTTCGACGATTAAATAACACAGTATTTACTATCAAATTTTAGCGGTAAGAAGAAAGCGTAAAAGTTGGCAGCCATGCGTGTATACTCGTATTTCAATAAAAAACTTATCTTAAACTTCTTAGAAGTAGGACATTTTATTCTGTAAACCATATGTTGTATACAATTCTGCTATAGCATTTTTGAACCTTTTTGAATACAATGATTTATTATTTTTTAGGCATTTAACAGGTCGAAAAGCCCCACTACGGAAATATCATACTTTCACAATGAGCATCAATCATACATCTCTATTTTTTTCCTTGGTGCAACTTTTCCGGACAATTTTTTGCAGTATCTTATTGCTGAAATTTTGAATATAGGTAAGGCGGAATTTCCTGTTCAAAAATACTGGAGTCGAAATTCAAGGATTTTGTACACTCTGTATCGCATATTCACGTTCTACTCGTCTTGAAAGTGTAAAGAGCAAGCGCTAATTGGAGCCGCCCTGTTTTGACAAACCTCCCTTGAGGCCTGACCTGCCTGTTCCTGGCCGCTTTGATGTTTTGGTTATTGCATATTTCTGTAAGACTGTTTCGGTGGTTATCAGTCTTCCGTAATCGGTAGCATCTTGAACAAACAGGATTACTAATTCTACAATGACCGCTCCAATAAGGCACAGAACCGGTAGAATCTACGACTTTTTTTAAGTGATAGAAATGACTGACTTTAGTAAAAATTTGAATTCGCATAGTCCCCCTCCTTATTCTATCATATCGATATTATAAAAGACAAACGTGTCCGTGCGTAATACTGACGTCATTTTGACGGTGGCAACAGCAGACGATTAAATTGAACTTTTACCACATTTTTAAAACTTCTGTTATCGTTCATTTTACATTTTTGTATCGTAGAGTGGTGAAAAAAAGTACATTAAAATGTAATTTGTATGGAAACTGAATCGCTATTTATTCAATTTTTATTGTTTGTATAATAATTTTCAAACATTATTATTTTTAATCTATCTCTATCGCATGCACGATTACGAAAGATAAATTCCGTTGCGCTTAAAATTATGTAAATAGCTCAGTATGATATCAAATCATATATATTAATCTTTTCCCCTTATCATAATTTTATTCACCTGTCCTATCTTATAATAACTTAAAGAAACCCCCCTTTTCATTTATGTAATATGTTCTCTTATTTAATATAAGCGTAATTATATTTCAAGATAGGATAAAGTATCCCTTTTCATTCATATACATTCCCTATTCTTATTTTTGTAATACATATAGGACCCCTTCCTAAATTAACCGTTAGAAGCCATATGCCATGATTTTAGTTTCGATCGTGAACCAGATCTTTTCATGACCATATTTGGTATTCGATGACAGCCGCTATCTGTTTTTAGTTCTGCTCGCTAATCAAAAATTTATAAACGATTCCTTATTTGGTTTTTAAACCGCGGTCACAAAATTCCGATATCCCTTCATGAGCCCCTGCTATTGTCTTGACTTAAAATACGTCTACATACAGCATGAATACAAAAGTGCGCGTTAATTATGCCAAAATAGCACAGTTCATATAAAACAAACTTTTCAGAGAAATACGCCAAATTTCTTGTATTGCAACCATTGTGGCGAATATATTGGCGATAATTAACTTCGCTCATATGCATATGTTATTCACCAGACTCTCCTAGCTTCGGCTCTTGTACAAGTCCCATCTGAGGGGCCTCTCATCTCCAACGGAGTTTCAATAAATTTTTAATAGCTTTAAAATGAACCTGGTAATAGTTATTAACGGCCACTAGTTGTAAAGTCATGTTTATTATTTTTACTGCAAACAAAATATCTGAAAATCATTAGAATTATCATCACTCAACCAATCCCGAAATTAAAACAATACTATACTCAGCATTTGTTTCCAGCTTATATTCCATAACGAAATAAAGACATTCGTCAATCAATAAAGAAAACAGAAATTAAAGACATGTAATGGAGCTTAAAAAGGTAAAAAATAAGCAAAGCAATAAAAAGGGCTGTTTTATTTGAATGCGTTTTTGCAATTTTTAATATAAATATTATTTTTGATATTGTTAATGGGCATTCTAAAATATATATGCAATGTAAACAATCTATTAGTTATTAAAATAAAAAATGTTTTCGCTTATATTCGGTAACCTACGGAAGACCCGGATTATCCCCTTGTTTTTTATAATGTCGCAAAAAATTCCAGTTGTCACTTAAAACAAATGTAAATGCAAATGTATCTATATTATAAAGGACAAACATATCTGTGCGTAACGCATACGTCATTCTGCGAATGGCAACACTTTGAAATTTGAAATGAAATTTTGGTTTTGCAATTTTCTCTACTACAAATTTTTAAACTTCTAAACATCGTACATTTTAAATTTTTACACCGTCGTATGAGGAAAAAAATTCTCTTTTAAATGCAATTTGTTTGAAAGCTGTATCTCAATTTAATTTTGAGATATTAATTTTTTTGTAGTTTTTAATACATTTTTTGTAATTGTGGCAACTGAAGAACTCCATTTCTGTTGAAAGTCGTGGAAAGTTGAAAGTAAAGGGAAAATAATCACGGAAGAAAAAAAATAATTTATTACTGTAGCATTTTATTGACATTTTCTCATAAAAACTGAAAAAATAAATTGAAATTAAAATACGTGCTATGTCAGCGATTTTTTTAATTTCTAAATATCGCACATTTTCAATTTTTAAACCGTCAAATAAAGAAAAAAATCTACTTTCAAATGCAATTTGTTTGAAAATTATATCTTAATTGACTGAGTTATTATATTTTTTAAATAACTAGCCGCCCGTGGCGACCATTTTGGTCTCCCTTAAATGTAAGCTAGGCATTGTATCATGTTACTTTTATTCATAATTTAATTTACTTGCTCAATCCTTCGCCAAATTTGAAGATTATGATAGAGAAATCGAGAACTCGCTACAGTTATGTTAGTCGGGCACAGGTGATAAATCGCCAAACATTGTACCCGTCGCATTTTTTTTTTCACATTTCGTTAATTCAGATTAAAATATAATCCTTTCACTCATTTTATTTAGAATGGATGACTTTAATTTAAAAATAGAACTTTTAAAATTCATGACTTCCACTTAAAAAAAAAAATCTTTACAAAAAGAGAAAGAAAAGAAAAAGAATAAATAATACCATAAACCATTTAATTTCAACATCAAAGATTGTTTTAATTTACCCATCGAGAAATAAAAAATGCTATTGGCGAGAATTGCACCCAGCTAACATAAAAGTACGAACTCTTTGCGGTCATAGACACTTTTATGTAGTTTTATTTGAAAAAAAATATTTGGATTAAATCGGTTGCCAGAAAAAAATTTCTTTTCTCGCCATGGACCTTTTCTCTATTTCGCTAAGTACCTATACTGGAAAAGCACCTTCATTTATTTTTTTATTTATTGTAGTTTAAATTAGATGAATAAAAGACGGCACAGGTGTCATATACGCACTACTTTGGCACGACTTTTTTCTGACGCCAATGTCATATACGCACCGGGGTACATAACTGACGCCAAAGTGTCTTTTTTTGCTTGATATGGTAACCCGGATGTAGTTGTTTATTTATTAATAAATTGTTTATTTACTTTTATTTTATTTTTTAAAATTATATAAATTGTTTTGTTCTATAGTTATTAATTAAACTTTTTATTTATTTATTGTTTTTCACTTTTTTTAAATATTACACAATAACCAATGAGATGCGCTTAATTCGGGCGTTGCCATTAAACAATTAACCGCCAATTGTTTACAAATAACCAATTGAACAATTAACCAACAATTAATCGCTTTTTCTGTGCCACGTACGATAGCGTAATATATATATAGACTTTCAAGCATAAATTATTTTTTAATTTATCTCTATCACATGTAGCTCGATTACGGAAGGTTAATCCGCTTGCCCTTAAAACAATGTAAAAAGTTCAGCATATGTTTTCGTCTAATGTTCCATAACAAAGTTAAAACTTCCTCTATAGAAAAATAAATAATGTAATGTAAATAACAAACAAATTTAACAGACATGTGATTGAACCACGTGCTTATGCACCGAAATGATCGGAAAGACTGACATAAGTAGCAAAATCTTGGGTTAATAACTCCTGGCATGCGGTGACATGTGAAAGTATCGCTTTTAATAAATTTCAAAACTTTATTTGATTACATAATTGATATTTTTCATATAAAAAATTCTTTTTGATGTTAGTGGGCAATCTAAAATATATATTACATGTAAAAAAATAATTAGATTAAAAAAAAATTGGTTTTCACTTATATTCTGTAACCCGAGGAGCTCGGGTTCGATCCCCTAGTATTTATAATGAGATAAAAATATATTAAAAAAGGTACATGCTTCAAAAAATCTTTTATTAAACTGTTACACTTTTGTCCATGTTCGTAATGTTAATATTAGCACATGTATATAAATCCCAAACGAAACGATTTTTCATAAAAGTGAAAAAAAAAAATGTAGCTTAAGCTGCAAGAATTTTAAATAAGTTTTCAATTGGAAAATATTCAAACAGGATGTGTTTCAGACAGTCGAAAAGTTTTCAGTTTCATTGAAATTGAGGTAGCTTTATTTCAAACAAAATTTGTCACTAGACTGAACCGTAAAGTATACTTTTAAAAGTACATTTATAAATCTTTTTTTTTTTTTTTTTTAATGTAAATTTCCACTTTTGACATGAGACAGCCTAAGAAATCTTATTGTGCGTCGAATAAAGTTTTTTAATGAAGCAAAAGTAACTGAAATGTAAAAAATATTAGTTTATAAAAGTACAAAAACTAATTTGTTACCGAGATGAATTTTAATTTCGGAATTATTTTTGTGATATTTCGGTCTAAATTTGGTTTTATCACGCAAACCTTTTTGCGAAAATAAAGATAGTATGGGATCGAATTGATATATCAGATAAAAAAGAAATATTCTGAAAAGAAAAAAAGATTTCTTTAAAGTGATATATTCAAATAATATGATTGCTTTAAAGTAATGTAAGTACGGTAATGCAAGGACAGTAATGTAACAGATTCCTGAAACGTAAAGTAAATCTCTTACATACATATATTGTTCAAAGACATTTATATATTACACTATTAATCTGAATCGGCTGAGTTTGAACTTCTTTTTGGTTGATTTAATATAATTTGGCAAAGATGCAGATTTTTTTTTTAACACATTGCTAACTGGAAACGCGAATTCATGTTTTTGGGGCATTTGTAATTACGCCCAAGGGCAGTATTTTTTCATTTTATGTCTTACATTATTTCTCCAAAAACACTTACAATAAGTACTATACATATAAATACTGCAATTAGAAACAATTCCACTCTCATATAAAATTCATTTATGAAATAGATACGAATAGGAAAAATCTTTTTTGTAAATAGCGTAACATGCAACTATAACGCTTGTAGGTGGGATTTAAAGTTTAATAGAGTATTCTGGTCTAGAGGTATAAATTTTTGGCGTTTTGTAAAGCTCGATTAAAAAAAAAATTACTATTAATTTTTTTAGACATATTTATTTATATTTTTAAAATATATAAAACATTTTTTGAAAAAGAAAAAGGAAAATTATATAGGTTATAAGCTGTTGAAGATGTGTTAAAAAAAAGGGGGGGGGGGTGCTGGTTGGCACGATTGTAACCTATCTGGTCATCTGAAACAAAATTAAAAAAAAAAAGATACTTATTTGCTAAGAATGTCTTTATAGACCTACCTAAGTGAAAACGGATTTTCTTTTTCAAGCAAAATGGCGTCTGTCTGAAAAAAGGCCCTTTTTGACTCTTTTTCGTTCATAATATTTAAATTTTTTAAATAGTAAAAAAATAATAATTTTGATATAAAAATGGTAGGGGCAATAGAAAGTTACACAATGGAGGTTGGCTCAAAATTTGAGGCAAATCGGTTACATGAACTTGAGATATCATGTCGACGATGGTGAAAACGACGGAATGCAGTGTCATGAGAAAAATAAATATGCAGGTTTGCTAATGTCAAGCATAGTGCTGATTTAAATTATTTATACAAGGTTCCATTGGTGACGAGTGAAGTCGTTACAATACCAAAAAGTCCTTCCGGTCAGTGCCGGGAGGAAGAGGTAGCTTTCATATTCCTTATTTTTAAAGAGCATCTTCTATTATTCAAACACACAAAGCTCAATTTAGTGGAAACCGATTATAGGAAATTGAATACTAATTTTTATCAATACGAAATCATTATGAATGAGAATTTCGCGAAATTACTCAGCTTTATCTAAGCTGTTTTTATTTAAAGTAACTTATATTTGGTTGCCAAATTCGGCGATATCTTGAAGTGCCTGCCATTTTAACACAACATGGTGGATGAGGCTAACCAGTGAACTTGGTCGAGACCTTAGTAATTCCAGTGCACATGCTCATTCACATCGGAATCGGGTGCTGTATACGAGTGCTGCCGCAGGCAAAAAATCAGATTTTTCAAAATGTCACCCAAAAAAGAAACCTTTTTCAATTTCTAATTTTTTTGCACCTTACTTTAAATATAATTTTTTTTTATTAACTGGCCACCATTTTGAAACAAGATGGCTGATGAAGCTGGTGTACCGCCGTATAAGAACTCACTTAAGAAAGAATCTTAACTAGAAATTAAAAGAACTTGGCGTTCGTTTTTTTTTTCAGAGTTTTTATTAGACGATACGGGACACACACATAACAAGCACACATTTATATTTACACGGCAAAAAGTTAATATTTTCCGGAGCGAGACGCTCCTTTCGGCAGGACCGAGAACTTGACCGTCTGGGGTCGTGTCACAGCAGAGTCTCCTCTCTACGGGGCCTTGTTTTTCTGACCGTTCATCTCCTCGATACCCCACGTGAGGTCTTGACTCATCTTAGTCAACAAGTTCAGTTTATAACATTTCTACGCAGCACTTTTTCTCCAGATATTTACATGATTAAAACTGTTTACATGTTCCATCTGGTTTTTTGGTGAAACTGACAGGCGAAGTTATAGCAGGCATCTGGAGGGTCCAATTAAAGATGTTTATTTCGTTAGGGCATCTGGTCTCCGAGTCATCTCAGATAAAACGTCACACTGGCCAGCGAACTTGGGCAAGACATTGCTATATACTATCCACATGCCATCTTACATCGAAATAGGTTAATAAATACACGTGTTATCGCGTGACAAATATAAGATCGTTTCAAAATGTCAGCCATGCTAGAAATTCAAAGTGCTATATTTCAACCATTTTTTAAGATATAGACGAAACAAAAACTACTCCGGAATCTTTGTATCAAGGTCAAACACATAAAATAAAAATCTTTTTCATTTTACAATTTTTTGATACCTCATTTTAAATTTTAAATTTAATTTTTTTTTAAATGGCAGCCCTTTTGAAACAAGATGGCGAGTGAAGCTGGCGAACGAACTCGGTCGAGACATTGGTATGTAATATGTATACACCAAGGTACATCCAAATCGGTTCATAAATATACCTGTTATCGCGTGACAAAAATCAGGTCGTTTCAAAATGTCAGCCGCGCTAGAAATTCAAAGCGCTATAACTCAGACATTTTTTTAAATATAAACGAAAAAGAAATGCTCCGGAATCTTTGTATCAAGGTCAAACATATAAGAAAAAAGTATTTTTTTTATTTTTTACGTTTTTGGTACCACATTTCAAATTTTAAATGTTTTTAAAAAATTTAAATGACCGCCATTTTGAAACAAGATGGCGGATGATGCTGGCCAACGAAGTCGGTCGAGACATTGGTATGTACTATGTATACACCAAGGTACATACATATCGGTTCATAAATACGCTTGTTATCGCGTGACAAAAATCAGATCGTTTCAAAATGTCAGCCACGCTAGAAATTCAAAGTGCTATAACTCAGCCATTTTTTTAAATATAAGCGAAACAAAAATTGCTCCGGAATCTTTGTATCAAGGTCAAACATATAAGAATTTTTTTCTCTTCAAGTTTTTGGTACCACATTTCAAATTTTAAATGTTTTTGAAAAATTTAAATGACCGCCATTTTGAAACAAGATGGCGGATGAAGCTGGCCAACGAAGTCGGCCGAGACATTGGTATGTACTATGTATACACCAAAGTACATCCAAATCGGTTCATAAATACGCTTGTTATCGCGTGACAAAAATCAGGTCGTTTCAAAATGTGTGTCTAGAAAAAGGGCTTGTATTAAAAATTTTGGAAAATAGGGTTTTTTGTTGGAAAAGCGCCTATGTGGAGTGATTGATAATTACCCAGTGTCAAAAGTTACAACTTCATGATACAGATGTTTACTTTAAATAAAAAATTAAAACCATAAACTTATAGCAAAATTATTTCTTTCCTTGTCCACATAACTACGTTTTCAATTATTGGTCAATTCTCAGCATAAAGTGGAGGCTAATTAAGGTCAAAGAAAGGTCCGCTTCAAAGACGTTGCACTATCGTACCCAAGACTTTGCTAATCATTGATATAAATAGCTTTATTTTCAGTTTGAAAATTTTGAAATTTTTAACATAAGCCAATCTTCCAGACTCCCAATAACTGGTTTTTATAGTAATCCGTCAATTTTGAAATTTTAATATATAGATTTTACATGGTCATGAAATGGCATATAATGATCGTGGATAATCTTTCATAAAATGTGAATTTTAAATGCGGAGTATTTCCACTTTTATGTACATTAATTAAAGAATGTTTTCTTACTATTTTTATTTGCATTATCAATTGATTTTGTTTGTTCTTAATGCATGGGCGATTTATTATTGTTGTTTAAATGATAGATGTCTTTACTTCTTTTTTCTTCGTAATTTTCTATCAGATGTAGTAGATTAAGGAACCTAAAGGGAAGAAACAAGAAACTGAGGAAACAATATAGTGTCTTTTTGTCAAAAATACGTTCTATTAGTAAAAGAAAAAGAACGTAAAAAGATTTCTACAGATAAGACACTCCAAGAAGATTATAGTAGGTTTACACCGAAAAACGTTTGGAGAGATTTAGAGTTGTTTAGTGCAGTGCTTTGAAAAGTTCTCTTACAGAAAGCAGGGTATATAAATCCTAAACTTTGAACGAAACATCAAACAAAAAGATATGTCGATATAAAAGAAGACCAAATTGCTGACTATGTTTATCTGTTATGAAAAGTATATTTAAACTAGTATGTTGTGGCCATCACAAAACTTTCTTCTATATAAATCACATCAATTAAATCATTTAAATAGTATAAGAAATTACATCAATTTAGAACCAATTCGTATCAAAGTATACCTGAATTCGAAGTTTGATGAAAATTCGTGCATTAGTTATGGAGATAGAGCTGTAGGGGAAATTCTGAAAAATTCAGCATAGCAGCGCCACCTGTTGAGCGATTTGCACCAAAGCACAAACAGCACTAATTAATATTAAGGTATACCGGAATCTGAAGTTTGATGAAAATCGGTGCTTTAGTTCTGGAGCTAGAGCTATTGTGGAAATCACAAAAATGCAGCACAGCAGCGCCACCTGTTGAGCGATTTACACGAAAAGGTACAAAATATCATTTCATGTCAAGGACTAACTGAATCTGAAGTTTGATGAAAATCCGTGCATTAGTTCTGGACATTGGGCTATTGTGGAAATCATGAAAAATATTGCATAGCAGCGCCACCTGTTGAGCGATTTACACCAAAACATAAACAGCACTAATTCATATCCAGGTATACCTGAATCTGAAGTTTGTTGAAAACCCAAGTATTAGTTCTTGAGAAAGAGCTATTGCGGAAATCTCAAAAAATGCAGCATAGCAGCGCCACCTGTTGAGCGATTTACATCAAAAGGGAGAAAACATCAATTCATGTCAAGCACTAAGTGAATCTGAAGTTTGATGAAAATCCGTGCATTATTTCTTGAGATTGAGCTATTACGAAATGGGTGTAAATGCTTCAAAATGCAGCATAACAGCGCCATCTGTTGGGCGATTTGCACCAAAACGTTACCAGCACCAATTCATATCAAGGATTAACGGAATCTGAAGTTTTATAAAAATCCGTGCATTAGTTCTTGAGATAGAGCTTTTGCAGAAATCCTGAAAAATGCTACATAGCAGCGCCACTTGCAGGGCGATGTACATCAAAAACTAATCAGCACCAATCTATATCAGGGACTACCTGAATATAAATTTTTATTAAATTCCGTGCATTAGTTCTTGAGATAGAGCGCCCACAAATTTTGTGCCACATACAGACAGACAGACGGACGGACGGACAGACAGACAAACAGACAGACAGACAGACAGACAGACTCACAGACAGACATTTTGTAAAAACATGTTTTTTGAATCTCTGACCCATAAAACGTATAAATCCGTCGAAAACTGGAATTGGAAAATTTTCATGAAACCAATACTTTCTTCTTGTCAAGATAGAAGAAAGTAAAAAAAAAAATTAACGGTTAACTGATGTTGTTGTAACAGTTAGTTCCCGTGTATCTTTCAATTCTTCTAATTTCTTTATCAATTAAAAATATTAAGACAAAAACAATAATGTATAAGAGTAAGATAATATTATATTTCTTCAACTGATAAACACAATTATGTAACAATATCTTTGTTTGCATAAAAATGCATTTTATTTGTTATTTTATATAGTTGGGGATAAAACTTTACGAGTCCAGTTATGCGTTAATTTCTTAAATACACTGAAAGAAAAACTCTTCAATTTACACTAAATTATTCCTCACTTTATAACAAATAATTTCCGTACTCCTAATAGAAAACATATTTTATCCGTGAATTCTTCCCAAAAGTCTGAAAAAGAGGAATAAATTCCGTTCGTTCCTGGCACGCATGGCACTATTTCTGGCACTATTAATATTAAAATCCGAATTTATTTAAGAAATGAAAACCATAAATTCTATACATTAAGATTTCTAATTTAGTTTAAAAAAGAAAGAAGTTTTCGAATTTAAAAATGAATAACAATCATTTTTATCATTCATCCAAAAATATTCACAATTTATTTTTTTAAGTTGAATAAGCTGAATAAAGTTAAATAAAGTTGAATTTATAAAGTTATTTTTTAGAAAAATATTCGCATTTAAAATATATTTTAACACGTTGAGTGCCACGGTGACGGACACTGAAGTGCTGAAAAATTTACAATGTTTTAAGTAATTTTTAAGAAAGTATAATCCTGTAATAAATAAAAAGGTAAATTTTAAATAAATTTTCAGTAATTACTTAAAACAATATACAGTAAAACTTCTTTTAAAGGCCACCCCTATTTAAGGGCCACCTCTATTAAGGGCCAATATTTTCAGGAACTAAAAATTTTCCCATAAACATAACGTTAAATTTACTCCTATTAGGGGCCGCACCTACCCCTCATAAAGGCCATTTTTTCACATGTACCTTAAATCCTAAACAGGTGTATTGAATTCCTGAACCAAAAGATAAGAGTTCAGCAAGCAACTGCACCTACAACAAAGAAGGCGAGGGTAGATGGGGAGGATTTAGTAACACAATAACGGACCACAAATGAGACAAACAGGTATTTATCACACTTTGTTTGACATTTAAACCTGAAAGGGTTGGGTTGAGGGAGGGAAGCTTGACCCTTTATTGTGGATACACAATGGATAACAGGTTATCTAGAAAAACTGATTCCAAATTTACTAAAACTGTAAATGCATATTGAAGCACAATTTTTTTACCTGTCAGGAAACGCTAACAGAAATAAATTAATTAATATCTCATTCTAAAGCATTAATAAATGAAGCAAATTTAAGTAATTTGTTCCATAAAGTAAAAGAATCATTAGAAACCAAAATTTTCTTCGAAAAAATTATGAAAAGTTAACAAACTTCAATAGAAATTTTTTTCAATCTTGTATAGAGTTTGAAAATGTTAATACACAGTTTTTTCACCTATATAGGTTTTGATTTCCTTATTTTAGTTTTTTTTTTTTTTTTTGTCACCCCTGTTCAAGGGCCACCCCTCATAAGAGCCAATTTTCAATGGAACGGCAGGCGGCCCTTACACGGAGGTTTCACTGTACATATATTTTAGTTTTATATCATATTTTAGACGTCAGCCATCGGTGAATGACGCGTTTTAAGCGGAAAGTTCAGTGTCAGTCACAGGTGACTGACGTGGCGCTTAACGTGTTAAATGAACAGATTTAAAAGATATTTTAATTTAAATATTAAATGAAAAATAATTAAATCTAGCCGAAAAAGAAAAAAAAAATCTTATCGAATAAAAAAATAATACTCATATTTTACATCTAGCAGTCTACTTAAAAATATTTTAATTCATATTTTTATCATGTACTAATACTACATCATGAAAACACAAGACACAATCTCATGAAAGATGAAATCTTCTCTAAATTAACTTCAGAATTAAAAGCTTTTTAAAACAATTAACCAAAGCATACCCATCTGAGGCAAAGATAAGTACTTCAAAGTGTTTCACTACTGTGCAATTGTAGCCCAATGGTATAGATAGCTGGTTCGATTCCAGGTCAGCAATTTTATTTTTTCCCCACTTTCTTCACTTCACGTGTATTTTGCATCCTGTAACGGAGAAAAAATAAACGGATATTCTTCAAATAACGGAAAAATCCTGGCAGCAGCGCTGCAGAAAAATTTCCGTGAGTTGAAAAAAGTATTTCTGAGAGTGTATAAGATAAGGAATTACAAAAATACAGCATGTAAAAAGAGATCCAGCAGTTTCAGAAAATATTAACAGTAACATAAAGTAGTATCCCTTTATTTAAAATTTTAGTGAGATATTTTCACGATTTCAATAATAGCTACTATGGAATAATAACAATTCATTTCTTTCTACTATAGTTCAACAATGATAATTTTAAAGAATAAAATTGTGACTTTTGCAATTTGTCCCAGTGATTGGGTACGAATAAGAAATTTACTTTTTTAAACAGAATTTGAACGACATGAAAATTATATGAGAGAATTTACTTATTTCTATTCAAACCAGAAAAAGTAATATTGAAACGAATTTAAAACGTTATTAACGATTTTCTGATTGTACACGTTTGGTATCAGGTTCGGGTTTCAAATCATCGGTCTCAGTCTCCGAAAAAAATTACTCTGAACTCATTCTTAATACACACGCTTCCTGACTTATACTTATTTGCCTTAATAAGAGAACAACAAAAAGTCTAAAATGATGGAAAAATACTAAATTTTTTCAATCATTAAAAATATTTTAGAATAATGCAACTACCAAATTTTGTATCTCAGCAGACAGTTTAATCTTGAAATCGAAACAGAGATCACATTTTAATGATGAATCTAATGAGATTTCTAATAAACAAAAATTGAAACATCGACTCATTTGGGAAAAAGAAAATAAACTGTTAAAGAAGAACCAAATAAGTTGACGATGTTCTTTTTTAAAAACAACATACCAATACGAGAAGATGCGTTTTCTAATTATGAATGCTTCTCAAGAGTTAGTCGACGTTTACAATATGATACTGCTTACTACAAAGAAAGTTATTGTGAGAAAAAGAAACAGTTTAATATAAGATTGATATTCTGGAAAAAAGAAACAGTTTAATATAAGATTGATATTCTGAAAAATATCATAATTGTAATGAAAAACAAGAAGAGAAAATTGATGATACTATTTTCTTTGATCCATCCTCATCAGAGCAATTACACATAGAGCATACGCAGTAGGAGTTGAATTTTTAGTGCCACTTTCCACTTCTGCGGTCGATTGTAGAAACACACGGGCGTTCCAGGAAAAAAGGTACTAATACAGTATATGGCCAAAAATCACCGGACACTTTCTATTTTAGACATTTTATTGAACATCTCGAAAGGTATTTGACGAATCCCTTTAAAACTTTAGAAAATAAACAACATGTTTGACCTCATCTTTTTCAACAGAGATTTCATTACAAGGGCAATTAGGAAACCAACAACAAATTTAAGAAAAAAATATTATTTTTATTCACCCGGCAAAAGGAAATGCGCGATATGATTCGTTGAGGCAGCACATAGCTATGTAGACCGAACATTTGTGTAGGAATAGCAGGCATGTTTGTGAAAATATGGCGATTTACTTAAAACTTCAAGAGATATTTGGATATTCTTTGTTTATAGCATGCAGGGTTTTGAACCAAAATTAACGCAGGTTTCTGAGAATTTGACACAATGTAGTAAAAATAACATAGAGCAGTTGAAAAAGAAATATATTTAATATTTAATCAAATATGACGAGTTGTAAGAAATAATTTTAATGCGCATGCGCAAACTATAGCAACGACTTTTTCCATGCTGTGCATACGAAATACTTCCGGCAGGCCAGAAAAAATAATCCGCTTCAATCATTTTACCTGAAAAACGTTAGCCACTACAAATTCTGAGATGTAACCTTGGCCTTATTTAGAAGTACAGTCTCTGTCGTTAATTAAAGAAAATTTGTTTATTCTAAACAAGTGGTAGCTTGGTGCCGATATTCCTCAGGATGAAGACAATTACGCAAGCCCTTTCTCCACAGAACTACCACGAGCTATTTCAATTTTAATGCATATGCACTGCTCAGTTTTTGAATACATTAGTTTATATTGGTCCACTTTCACAACATTTCACAAAGGATGATTCATCTGAATATAAGCTATGCGCATGCAACATTTGACGACACTGACTGTGACTAATTGTCTTACCGCATCATATTCTGCGATGCACACATTCCTCAAGCCAGGGTTGACAGTTTCGCGAAATTGTTCCCATGACTTTTTTTTCCAACCGTCGTATATCATAAAATTTTCAGCAATTACTTTCATTGTAGCATAACTCTTATCTCTCAAAAGATTTTGACAAAAATAATAGAAAAGTGAAAATTAATCAAGTACGTGACAACCACCGCAAGCTAGGTTCTAATAGTTTAAAACGAGAAACAAGAAACTGTAAAAACCAAGAAAGTGCCTAAATTAGACAAGCAACAAAAGAAAGGGACAGGTACCCGCGACCAGTGAAAATACTCGAAGAAAGAGTCAAAAGTGCAGCCCAACAAAAGAGTCAAAGACAATCTCCCAAAACAGATAAGGTCCCAACAGAGGCTGAGAGGTTTTGCACTCAAAGCGGGTAGATGAATGGAGTTGGATTTGAATCCAATCGCGCCCGTCGGCCTAATCTTTCGGAGTTTTCTATGGCTTCTCTGAACCTATGAAAACCTTGAGTGAATAACGGTTAGTTTCAATGGTGAGACTCAAATAATTTAACAACCGGTTCGCTGTCGGAAGGATTTTTAATGTACGAACATGAAAGGAAAATGACTCATCACACATAGATTATGAAACACTTTTCATTATTGTAAGAACATTGTTAAAAAAAAACTGATCTTTTTTCATAGTGAAAAAAAAAAAAAAAAAAAAATCCTAAAATATGTTTCCCTATAAAATGACGTAATTTTTTAAAATAAATATTCGGTAATCA
Source organism: Maratus speciosus (assembly GCA_963932465.1). Classification (NCBI taxonomy): domain Eukaryota; kingdom Metazoa; phylum Arthropoda; class Arachnida; order Araneae; family Salticidae; genus Maratus; species Maratus speciosus. Next base: position 22,755,973 of record OZ010790.1, on the reverse strand, counting down.
TGAAAACTTGATCAAAATTTCTATCAGAAAATGCATCAAAGGAGTATATAATACAATAAGGATAGTAGAAAAACAGCAGAAATTAAAGCTCAAGAATTAATCTATATCAAATTAACGAAATTTGCGATCTTTTCACGCGACAAATTGATAAAATTTGCAACATCTTTTGATGACCGATAGAGAAATTTCGAGATGTTTTTCCAAGGCGGATTGACAAATTAAATTTTTTTTTCAACGACAGAGTGACGGAATTCGCTGCATAATTGACGAAATTTGCAATTTTTATGTGAACTATGAATGAAATTCGCGATTTTATTCTGCGATAGATTAACGAAGTTCCCTTTTTTCTCGTGGTAAACTAGTGGAATTCGCGATTTTTTCCACGAGAAATTGAAAAAATTCGCGATTTTTTTCGCGTATGATTGAAGAAATTTGCAATTTTTAACAATGATCGATTGACGAATTTCGAGATATTTTTACGCGAATGGTTTACAAAATTTGAAATTAATTTCAACGGCAGATTAATGAAATGCATTCTTTTTTCCGCATGTAATTGGCGGAATGTACGATTCCCCCCCCCCCCCCCCCCTAGAGATAGACGAATTTCATGATTTTACTCTGCGACAGAAAAGCTGAATTGCGAAATTAATCCGCGAGTTTTTTTTTCTCAACCAATTGAGAAATGAAGAGTGCCTCTAAAAGAAAGGTTTCTGAGGTTTTCAGGCAAATTAGGCTAATCGTCATTATGTGTGATGCATTAGAAAAAATTGATCGACTTCTGTTCTCTGACCAAATTGTGTTTATCTTTGAAAACCTCTTTCCCATGTCTGCTGAACTTGCAGCAATTGTTCTGATAATATTTTTAGCCTTTTGAATACTTTTAAAAACTCCATAGTTTTAGGAAAATATTTAAAATATAGTAAAAAAAAAAATCTTTATAATCATTAATATTAATTATAAGTATCATTAAATATAAATAATAGTTCTTCAGCTCCTTTCCATGGGAGTATTACTTCACCAATATCTTATCTTATATACAAGCAAATTTTGTGTATGCCTTTATCTGTCTGTGTATGTAAATTTTATCTTAAAAACGGATCTTACGATCTTAACTAAATATTGCACCCTACCGTTTTGGATTACGATAGGGCCATTAGTCTAAATTACATGTTCCAGAAAATTGGATTAGTGGGTCATTTTGGGGTCAGTAAGGGTCAAGCTAATTTTATCAAAAACGGCTCTAAACATTTTGTCTAAGTTTTGTATCCTATTGTTTTGGATTATGAGAAGACCATTGGGCGAAGTCACATGTTCAAGAAAATTCGATTAGTGGGTCATTTTTGGATCACTACTGATCAAGGTAATTTTATCTAAAAAACAGCTCTAATGATTTTGATTAACTATCGCGTTACACTTTTTGGTGAGGGGAGAACACCATTGGTAAAAGTCGCATTTTGGAGAAAATTCAATTAGTGGGTCATTTTGGGATCATTACGGGTCACTGCATTTCAATTGGAAATAGATGATTTCGATGGAAATAGAGGTTGAAATAGTTATAAAATTTCTGAACAGTGGGCAATAAACGAAATCGCAATGTTGGCAATAATTCAGCCACATTTCGCCAAATTTTGTGACATTTTTTCTTCGTTACATTGTCTTTAAAAAACATGTTCTCCAGCTCATTCAAACATTTATGATCCGCCACAAATTTGATATATTTTCAAGTTTCTGAAATAACAAAACTTTCATTGTCTTTCTTTCATGTGTGTTTTAGGTAGCTTTCATTACAAAAAGCTACCTATTGCAGCCGTTCGAAGGAAAGCGATTTCAAAAAATGTTGGTATATTTTCATCGATCGTGACCCCCAGACCCCGAAACCACCCTCCGTTCAATTGTTGATATATATATATATATCCATACATATATATATATATATATGATCTTTGTCACACTGTAACGCTCGTATTTATGAACCGATTTGGATGTAACTTGGGGTATACATAGAACATACCAATGTCTCGACCGAGTTCGTTGGCCAGCTTCATCCGCCATTTTGTTTCAAAATGGCGGCCATTTAATTTTTTTTAATTTAAAATTTGAAATGTGGTACCAAAAAATTGAAAATTGATAAATATTTTTTTTTCTGATGTGTTGGACCTTGATACACAGATTCCGGAGCAGTTTTTGTTTTGTCTATATCTTTAAAAATGGCTGAGTTATAGCAGTTTGAATTTCTAGCTAGGCTGACATTTTGAAACGACCTAATTCTTTCCCGGGATAACAGGCATATTTATGAACCGATTTGGATGTACCTTGGTGTATACATAGTACATACCAATGTCTCGACCGGGTTCGTTCGCCAGCTTCCTCCGCCATCTTGTTTCAAAATGACGGTCATTTAAAAAAATTTTAAATTTTAAATGAGGCAAAAAAAATTGGAAAATGAAAAAGATTTTTTTCGTATGTGTTTGACCTTAATACTAAGATTCCGGAACAGTTTTTATTTCGTCTCTGTATAAAAAAAATGGCTGAGTTATAGCATTTTGAAACGACCTGTGATTTGTCACGCGATAACAGGCGTATTTTTGAACCGATTTGAATTTAACTTGGTGTGTACATAGTACATACCAATGTCTCGACCGAGTTCGTTGGCCAGCTTCTTTCGCCATCTTGTTTCAAAAACGCTGCCATTAAAAAAAATTAATTTAAAATTTAAAATGAGGTATCAAAAAATTGGAAAATGAAAAAGATTTTTTTTTATGTGTTTGACCTTGATACAAAGATTTCGAGCAGTTTTTGTTTCGTCTGTGTCTTAAAAAATGGTTGAATTATAGCACTTTGAATTTCTAGCATGGCTAACATGTTGAAACGATCTGATATTTGTCACGCGATAACACGCGTATTTATTAACCTATTTCGACGCAAGGAGGCATGTGGATAGTATACAGCAATGTCTTGACCAAGTTCGCTGGCCAGCTTCATTAGCCATCTTGTTTCAAAATGACGGCCATTAAATTAAAAATATATATATTTAAAGTAAGGTGCAAAAAAATTACAAATTGGGAAAGGTTTCTTTCATAAGTAATGATCTTGATATAAGGATTCCGGAGAAATTTTCGTTTTGTCTTTATCTTAAAAAATGGCTCAGATATAGCAGTTTGAATTTCTAATGTGGGTGGCATTTTGAAAAATCTGATTTTTTGCTTGCGACAGCACTCGTATATATCAACCGATTCCGATGTGAGTGAGCAAGTGCACAGAAATTACTAAAGCCTCGACCAAGTTCACTGGTTAGCATAACCCACCATGTTGTCTTAAAATGGCAGGCACTTCAAGATATCGTCGAATTTGGCAACCAAATGTATGTTACTTTAAATAAAAGCAGCTTGGATAAAGCTGACTAATTTAGCGGAATTCTCATTCATAATGATTAAGTATTGTTAAAATTTAGTACTGAATCTCCTATAATCAGTTTCCACCATATTGAGCTTCGTGTGTTTGGATAATATAAACTGGCTTTTTAAAAATAAGGAATATGATAACTACCTCTGCCTCCCGGCACTGGCCGGAAAGACTTTTTTCCTTCCGAAGCATTTCAACCCAACAACGGTGGTTCTCGAGTTTCCAGTTCAACAAGCGCAAAACTTTCTGACACATTTACTGGCTCATTTTTAAAAGTAAAGGCATAAAATTGACAAGGTTGACTATTGAAAAGATTTGGAGTCGTTTTTTAGAAATAAAATACATATCGAGTTACAAGCGATTTTGGGTCACGTTACCAATGTTTTCTCTCCGTTCTCTGTCTGGTTTTTCTCCTTCGTCCTGAAATTCAGTTCAAAACGCCAACTTTGACAGTATTTTCTGAATTTACCTTTTGCATTTACATTAAACGGTCAAGTGCGTGTATTACTCGGGCACAGAGGGTTCCGTACAATAAATATATGAATTAGTAATTGCATTATTAAAAAAACCGTTATTAAATGAATACTAACACTTTGAAAAAAATTATGCAAAGTAGGGTTGGGTATAACAGTATATACTAGAAAAATGTAAATGGATATACCAGGAAAGTTCAAAGAGATATGGAAACAAAAAAAAATAAAATAAAATACAGCTATTCTGTATAACTCATTTTTACTTTCTTATATCTTTACAAGAAGAAAGTATTGGATTCGTGAAAATTTTCGAATTCCGGTTTTCGACGGATGTATACTTTTTTGGGTACGAGGTAATGAAAAAGATGTTTTTACAAAATGTCTGTCTGTGAGTCTGTCTATCTGTGTGTGACACAACTATTGTAGGCGCTCTGTCTTAAGAACTATTGAACGGAATTTAATAAAACTTTAGATTGATTTAGTCCCTGATATAAATTGGTGCTGATTACTTTTTGGTGTAAATCGCCCAACAGGTAGCGCTACTATGCTGCAATTTTCCCGATTTCCGCAATAGCTGTATCTCAAGAACTAATGCATGAATTTTCATCAAACTTTAGATTCAGTTAGTCCCTGATATGAACTGATATGATGAATATGCATTTTTGAAAAAAAATAGACGTTAAAGATTGAGATTATATTGAGATTGAGATTGACAAATATTTTTAAGTGTTTTCCATACAAAAATATGTCTTCGAAAGAACAAATTCTCTGTATCAATATAATTTAAATCATTTACCATACGATACCGTTAAAACTGGAATACTTACTTTTCCTGTATTATTCTTTTCCTTTTATTTTTGTTTAAAAAATAAATAGAAAATCATGTTGTCAGTAAATTAGTAATGGAAAACTGCTTTTTGTCATTAATTCCTTTGTTAAAAAGTTGTGCTTGATTTAATTTTCTAATTTCAAGTTTCTTTTTTACATTCTGTTCCACTTTCCTTCCATGGACAAAAAGAAAAAAGAATCCTGTCTTGCATTTGCATTTAAATGTTTTCTGTTTCTTGTTTATAAAAAGTTGTTCATTTAAATAAAATCGTCTCGGCAAGTAATTTTTCAATTTCTTTTCAATTTATAAAAATCACTCCAGATGAACTCGGATTTGTTTATATTATCAATAATTTCTTTTAAACCGAAAACAATTTAAAAAATGCGTTTTTTTTTTTTTAAAACACGAAGTTAAAAAGATTGGATCTAAACAAATTATTTGTGATTACTTTCCTTATAAATAAATATTGATTTTCAAAGGAAAAAAAAAAGACTTTTCTGCATCAGTTTTACTTATCTCTTTCATCCTCAACTACAATCACATAGATTATAAAAGTTAAAGACTTGACTTTTTTTTTATTATAATTATTATTGCTTAAAAAGAAATACTATGTTGTCAAAGCATTAGTAATTGAAAACATTTTTTTTTTTTTTTGCCACTAAATCCGTTGTTAGAATAACATGTCTGTTACAGTTTAATTGAATCATTCATTCACAATCAGATAGTTTATAAATGAAAAATACTTCTTTTTTCTATATTTTTCGTTTTTGGTTATTGCCTTTTAAAAAATAAGTAAAAAGAAATACCATGATGTCAGTAATTTCGTAATTATTTTTTTTTTTGTTATTAAATCCTTTGTTAGACTGTTAAGTCTGATTAAATTTTCGAATTTCACTTTCATTTCATTTTATTTCAATGAAGGAAAAAAAACATGTTTTACTTTTGCATTTAAATGTTATACAGTAAACTCTCGTTACTGCGTCTCCGCTTAAGAGGTATGGGGCTGTACACTTATAACGTTATCATTTTTTTGGTAATTTTCGACCCCCTCCCCGTTTACGACATCATACTTTATTGTCCATTGACCCACCCCCCCTCGCCTATGATATCGTTATCAATGTCTATAAATTCTTCCGATTTTTGCAATATTTTTCCTTTTGTTTGCAGTGATATACAGATATGGTTATACATTTATTATTAGCCTACTTAGCCAGGAAGCCAGGAAAAATCTGTTTATTTTACTAAATAATCTACATTTATTAAAAACTTATGGTCAGACTGTGAAAAGAACAAAAAGTTCCTCCTAAATAAAGATTATTTCCGTAAAATAAATAGTTTATTACTACTGGCTGACAGCTGTTTTCTGTAAAATCAAAAAAATATTTTTTTTTTCAGTATGACTGAAATACCTGCTCACGCAGGAATAGGTTGTATGCGTCGATCTTTTTCTGTACTACAGGGCATTCAAATAGTTCCAGGACAGGTCGCAGACAGACCATATAACCCAGGGATTATACTTGCATTTGATATTAAGCTTCTATGTAGTCTCCTCCCAATTCCATACAATGCTTGGAACGAGTGTGCAGGTCAATAAACACCTTCTGGAACCCCTCAACTCCAATGCTATTGAGTTCTGATGTCACAGCTGCTTCAATGTCATCTGCAGTCACTTTTCGCTACCCCTTCATCTTCAATTTCAACTTTGGAAATAAAAAGTAGTCCGGAGTGCACAGATTTTGTGAGTAAAGTGTGTGGTTGATATACACAACCTGTCTTCCCGCCAAAAATTGCTGCACAAGGATGGTCTTTGTGAGCTGTTACGTTATCGGCAAGAGTCGCCAATTTCTACTGTCAGAAAATCGGGCGTCACACGCAGCATTCTTTTCAAAGCCAATGCAACACATCTTTGGAAAATGCACCACTTGATGTCATCAACAATTGCATATGCTGACATTTTCCTCATTTCGACTTGAACACGGGTGACTTGCTCTCTCACCGTCTTCGGTCGACTCTATTTCAATTTGTGACCCCGAAAAACACTCAAATACTCGCGAAGGATTCATAGCATTGTCAACATACCCAGATTTAATCCTTTCGTTCGTTTTTGTGGCCGATTTTCTCAATTTAAAACGAAATTTGATGATCGTTCGTCGTTTCATTTTTTACCCGACTGACAAGAAGGGTTATGTGTTTCACGCGTATCTGGGTATGTGGATTTCTTTATACCCTTGAAACATCCCAACGACTGGATGGATTTTAATGCACGAAGACTATCGATTCGTCTTAACCGTCCGATGGTTATAGGCTAGGTTTTGTTTTCATAAATTCAAAGTTGCGGCCGTAAAATACAAAATGACGGTAAAGACGAAAAAAATTTTTACGCACCCTATTGAGTGGCATATCATTGCACAGGTCTTTCAAAATAAAGACGACGTTTCATTGACTATTTTACAGACAGAAGGTACGTTTAAATATTGCACAACTAGGAAGTTGTGCAGGTAGGATCTCTAGCTTTACTGCAACTCCAACCTTCATAGACATCTATAGGCCTCATCAAAACAGTGTTTATAGATAGGAACTAGCAATTAAACACAACTTAAAAGTCATCAATACAAGTAAATAAAAAAAATAGGTAAGTAATATAAAAAATAGTTTAACATTGATGAGAAATAATTAATTAGTTCACTTTTTACGCAGTCGGGTTTTTTGATATTTTTAAATTTAACTTTTACTTGTTTCCTGATGACAATGACGCACAGACAACATAAACCGTTTTTACGGCATACTGCATCTCGATCTATCTCTTTCCTCCATGGGCCGAACGTAGTGTATTTAAGGGTTACATTTTTGGCGTCACCTCCAGCCCACCACACTTCATCTCTATCCCTTTCTCTTTACTCTATGATGCCAACTAGTTATTTATAAAGTCTCAAAATATTTAACCTGTCACTTAAGACAAATTCAAATGCATCTTTTAAAGAGATGATCGTAAAAGATAATTATATTTTCAAAAATATCTTTATCTATTTTTTTATATTTCGTTCAAGCTTACAATGATATATTTAGAAGCGTCTTTTCCATAAAATTATATTTTTAGCTGCAAGAAATGCATGCAAAGAATTTTAAATATGTTTTTAAATTAAAAAATGCTAAAAGCAAAGTGAATTCTGACAAAAAAGTCGAAAATGTTTCATTTTTTTTTAAAGGGAGGTAGCGTTATCGCAAACAAAATTTATTCAATCGAAGAACCTGCAGGCGTATTTACAAAAATAAGTTTCTTCGTGTTATGTGAAAGGAAATTTTTCACCTCTGAGTCTTAATAGCTTTGAAACATCTTTTAAAGTTCATATAACTTTCTTTCAATGAAGTAAAAATATATCTCAATTTTAGAAAGTTTTTTTTTTTTTTTTTTTTTTTTTTTTTTGTAATAAGAAAAAGGTTTTCTTTTTGAATTTATAATTCGGAATTGAAATTGAAAACTTTCTTCTAAAATTCAGTTAAGGGTATGATAATAGTAGCGAAATAACATGTAAACATTGCTATACATTTTTTTCTAGGAAACTGCCTAAATATTTCGATATTTTTACTTTTTTCTATCTTTACAAGTAGAAAGTATTGGATTCGTGAAAAATTTCGACTTCCGGTTTTCGATGGATTTATTCGTTTTAGAAGGTCCTGAACAAGATTTGATGGCTTTTAGAAAATGTCTGTCTGTCACTCTGTGAGTCTGTATGAGACAAAAATTTTGTGGCGCTCTATCTCAAGAGCTAATGCAGGGAATCGTCGAACAACTGCATTTCGCACGATTTCCGCGATAGCTATATCTCAAGAACTAATGCACGGAATTTCCTAAAACGCCAGATTCAGTTAATCCTTGATATAATTTCGTTCTGATTACTTTAAGGTGGAAATCGTCGAACAGGTGGCGCTGCTGTGCTGCGTTATTCACGATTAATGCAATGGCTCTATCTCAAGAACTAATGCACGAATTTTCATTAATCTTCAGATTCAGTTAGTCCCTGACATAAATTAGTGCTGTTTAGTTTTTGGTGAATATCTCCCAACAGGTGTCGCTGCTTTGTTGCATTTTTCAGGATTTCCGCAATATCTGTATCTCGCGAACTAATGCATGGATTTTCATCAAGCTTCAGATTCAGTTAGTCCCTAGCATAAATTGATCCCAATTAGTTTTGGGTGTAAATCACTCAACAGGTGACGCTGCTATGTGGAATTTTTTACGATTTCCACAATAGCTCTATCTCAAAAACTAATGCACGGATTTTCATCAAACTTCTGATTCAGTTAGAAGTTAACATAAGTTATTGATTATTAGATTTTTTGTCTAAATCACCTAACCGGTGGCACTGATATGCCGCATTTTGCATGAGTTACACAATTTTAGCGATAGTCCGATCTCAAGAACTAATGCAAGGGATTTTGTATGTGTAGAATCCTCATGATGGGATAGATTGACATTTATTTTTGGCACTGTACTAGAGAATTTTTAAGTATTAACATGTATGATACAGAAGGAAGTTTTGGAATTGGCATATCGGACTAGGTTTTTTTTTTTTTTTTTTTTTTTTTTTTTTTTTTTTTGGTAAAGTCTACCTAGAAGTTATTATATAGGGTGTTTTTTTAGAGGTATACAAATTTAAAACGAAATAAAACACATAAAAATAATGTTAATGGCCATGGTATTGGTGTTTAATTAAATAAATAACTTTAAGGCGTTAGTGTTTAAAAATATTTTCGGGCATATGGGAGTCGCGGCTGGCTCAAATGAAGCACAATCTGGAGTCTTTATCGGGCAGCTAAAGCAATATATGAGCAATAATACGGCGAAAATTGATTTCCAAGTGGCCCAACGTCTGTGGTTTATCGGCGTAGACCAGTGACTTTACATAGACCCCACAGAAAATAATCCATTGTTGTGAGATCACATGACCACGGAGGCCAGTTCACAGGTACGCTACGCAAAATTATGGGCTCACCAAATGTCTCCCGCAATGAACTGAGGTGTTTCGCACAATTTGCAAGCGTTGATCTGGCGTGAGTCTATTCATGGTAAAATGGCAAAACATACTGAGTTCAAATCGCCTGCCAGCTTTCAAATTGATTGTGACTAGAAACAGTGCTGCCAATTTCAAAACCCACCTCTAAAAAACACACCCTTTATTTTTAGCAGGTAAACGAGTAAATCTGCAGATCAGTGACCTCAACATAAGCTCAGCAAGCATTGCTTTTTAGGTACTTTCGTAATTACAGTAGTACCCTGACTTACGTCCTCTCGACTTACGTTACCCTGCATTTACGTGGTCTGGTCTGGAAAACATTTTTCCCTTAATTAAGACGCACTTCAGACTTTTTAAAGACTTTCGGAAGAAACTTAACATATTAGATGCAGTCACAGATGGTGAATAGAATTCACCAAAAAAGGATGCTTGGAAAAGACTGTGCCCTTTTCCTTCGCAAAGAGTAAGAAAACATGTGAAAAATGTGATTTTGTATTTCTCTTAATTGATCGATGAAAACTAATGTGAAAACACTAACGAAGAAATTCTTTCGACATCTCCAAACATTGTTTAAAATAGTCCATAAGGTATAGCTTATTTTTGGCCTTTAAAAATAAACATATGGAGACTGGGCCTAATCACGTTTTATATTTTGACCACCAAATTATGAACATGCAATCGTACTACAAATTTGCTACAATTTATACTGAGCACTGTTTGTATGTTCCTTGTTAGAACGAAACGAAAATTACAATAGAAAATTATACTTCAATGCGTTTTGCCATTGATTTAATTCTTAGTTTTATAAACACATTTTTGTAATATTTGATTCCGGTTCATTAAAAGATACTACATACAATTTATTGTTTCAGAGCCTCAAAGATTCGTCCTGTGTATATGTATAGTACAGATTTTGTTATCCTTTTTTTGTATTAACATAAAGTCAGTTATTATTTTTTTCACACACAATGGAGAAGTTGAACTTCTACGTCGTTTTTCTCAAAACTGTGACCGAATTAAAAAATTAAAAAATTAAGTCATGATATTCCAATGACTATTTAGTGTCTTTTTAAATTTTTATTTCCTTTAAAATTGTACCTTACAGAGGGTTTGTGAAATGTTAAAAAATAATCTTGCAATCAGATGGGTCATTAAAGATACTACTACTAACCAGCTATTGTTTCAGAGCCTCAAAGATTGGTCATGTGCATATATACCATATCGATCTGTTATACTTTTGTTGTATTAACATAAAGTCAGTTATTACTTGTCACACACACTATGGGGAAATTGAACTTCTACGTTGTTTTTCTCAAAACTATAGCCGAATAAAAAAAATGGAACTCACAATATGCACAAGACTAACTATTTATTGTAGTCTTTCTACCCGACTGAAAAGAAGGATTATGTGTTTTACGCGTATCTGGGTATTTTGATTTCTTTATACCCTCGAAAAATCCCAACGGATGGATTTTAATGAATGAGGTCTCTATCAATTCGTCTTAACTGCCCGATGGTTATAGGCTAGATTTTGTTTTTATAAATTCAAAATGGCGGTTGAGACGAAAAAAAAATTACGCACCCTATTGAGTGGCATATCACTGGATAGGTCTTTCAAAATGAAGACGATGTTTCATTGACTATTTTACAGTCAGAAGCTCCGTTAAATTATTATACAACCTGGAAGTTGTGTATGTAGGATCTCTAGCTTTACTGCAAATCTAACCATCATAGACATCTATAGACTTCATCAAAGTAGTGTTTATAGATAGGAACTAACAATTAAACACAACTTAAAAGTCACCAATACAAGTAAATTAAGAAAACATAGTTAAGTAATATAAACAAGTAATATAAAAAAAAAATTTAAGTCAATTCCTACTTAGGTCAATAACAGAAATTTTTTTTCTCCCATTCTTCTTTCCTCTTGAGTGGCGCTTAAAATGCCTTGATAAAGAAGAGAGCTCTCTCGGTCTTAAAATACCTTAATCAAGAAGAGGGCTCTCTCGATTATTGAAAATTAATTAATTTAATTTAATTAATGAATTAATTATTTGAGCTTGATTGGATGAATAATAAGTATTTAATTAACGACTGAAAATTTGAACAAGATATATATAGCGAGAGTGTGAGCTAATAGTAGGAATTGAAAAAAATAGTTTCACATTGATAAGAAATAATTAATTCGTTTTTTTTTTTTATTTTTTTTTATTTTATTGTTTATTATATTTCTTTTTCCTTTAAAACTGTACGTTGCAGATAAATTGTGAAAAGAAAAAAAAATCTTGTAATCTGATGGGTCATTAAAGATATTACTTATTCTTTAACATCTACAATAGAATTATAAATACTATCGTTTTAAAATTGTGCTAGGAAAGTGTGAAAATTTTAGGAAGGATGCAAGCCCTGCTTAATATGAACAAGACTGACTATTTATTATCATCCTTTTATATTTCGTACATCCGTAGAAACTTATTTTACTGATGGATTACGAAATGTAAAATAATATTTTTGCAATCAGATAGAACAGCGTAATACCCAATTTATAGAATGAATTCTTTGCAATTATTAATGAATATTTTTATAAAAATAGTTATAAAAATGTTTGAATAAACTCAAAACTGAACATGTATTTCTTGTCTAAAAAATGAATTATTGCTTGTCATTGAATATCAAATTGCACTAAAAAAATCCTCTTCTTCCATTTAATTTTGAATACTTCGTGAAATTTAAAAGGAATAATAGCATTGTATTTTTATGAAATACTTGGTAAGTAATAAAAGCTAATCAACATAATGATAAAAGTTAAAATTCATGAATAATTATCCAGCTAATCTCTCATCTACGCATAGTCTCTTAGTTTTAATAATTCGATGAAAATGTCGTTAGCATAGAGAAAATCGGGATCCAACATTATATTCATATATTATCAGTTTATCAAACGACTATCATTTCCCCAAAATACATGATAAATGACTTCAGAGTTCATGATAAATTACTTTAGAGTTCATGGTTACAGTATCAGATATCTATCAGTAGTTTATTGAATTTTTTCCAAATTAAAAAACGAATATCTGTAAAGCACATTTAATTTAAAATCGCTTAAATTACCAGGGTTTTATTCAAATTTGTCATACTTGTTATAAAAAATAGATTTAAAAATCATTTGAACAAGACATGTGTTAACACGTTTCACAACACACTACATGTTAACATATTCATAACATTCATAACATAGATATTAAAAGGAGAAAATCTATGTAGCATATTTCATCTTAAGTCGCTTAATTAATTGTTGTTTTGACAATTTTGTCACGCGTATAAATAAGGTTTCAAAATCACTTGAATAATATTTCAATTCAAACTAATGAAAATTAAAGACATGTTTCCACAATGAAATTACGTAGTTATTGATAAAGAAAAACCATGTAGTTCATTTAATTTAAAGCCGTCTTAAGACATAGAACGTGTCTCATGAGTTGTATTTTAATGGGGTCCGGGACACACAAATCTTCAAATTTTCAATTTTTTTTTTTTTTTTTTTTTTTTTTTTTTTTTTTTTTTTTTTTATTAAAAATTTCTCTGCCGTTTTCTGCTTAAAATGATGTTTAAATCATGTTTCTATCGTAATTAGAACAGGAAATATTAATTTTTTCGTTTTCGTTTTTAATTAAATCTGCCTTTCAAGCTATGGTTGTCAAGGAAACGAGTTCTTGTGAAATTGCGTTTTTCTTCATGATAGGTTTTTTCACCATTTCTCATATTTAAATTCTTATAACTCGAGAACCGTTAAAGATACAGGGTTGGAACTCGGAACATATCTTTTTCTATTATTTTACTTTACTTTTGAGCCAGCATATTTGAAAAAAATATTTACTTTTGAAAATATGATTTTTTTTTAAAAAAAGTTGCACCACTTTTTTGTAATTTTTTCGTTAAATATTTTTAATTTTTTTTTAATTAATATTTTTTTAAATGCTGGCTCTAAATTAAAAAATATATATTTCTGTTTATTTAAATGAAAAATAATTTAAATTCTACACATAATATTTCGAGTTATAACGATTTTAAGTTATACCACTTTTTTCATAAATTTTAAATTAAAAATTTTTTAAAAAAAGCTATGAGAAGTTTTATCATTTGATTTTGTTTACAAATGATATGGTTAACCATAAAAAAATTCAAAATATTAACTTATTAAATAAAATTTTTTTGAAAATGTGTCCCGGACCCCCTTAAAACCGTATTTCAAAAATCATCTGAACAAGACCTTAATACATATTCATGAAAATCACAGTAAAACATTTCAAAAGAAACTTTTTAGCAACAATTTTTTCTGAAGGTTTAGTTCTGCGAATGCGTTTAAGAAACTGAGAGCTGTATGTTTAACATCAAAAATTAATGTAGAAGAAATTGTTTCTTTCAACCACACAAATACCCAAAATAAATATGTATTATTCAAATAACTAGTTTATTTTAATAACGGCATGCATTATCATTTCAAAATTCATTATACGAATATGAATTCAAGTCAAACATGTGACTGCATATGTGTTAAAATGATCAATTTTTAAAGAAATGTATCTTTATTATAATGTTTATTTTTTCTTAGTAGAGCATAAGAATTAAACACTCACTGGTTCGAAGGATAGATCGTTGTGCCACTAAAAACTAGACGCTTTTTAACACTAATCAAGTGTAGATTTGCTTGTTAAAATTAACTGTAATCACCTTTATCAACTCTTATGACATTCAGCTGTAGTACCGTTTAGTGACGTGTGTATCCAGAAGCTGTATTAAAAGAAAATATCTAGTTATATCTGTACTGATAAAAAGAATTTATTGATTCGATTGGTACATATTGTTTAAATACTTCAAAATGTCCTCCTTGGGCGTCGATATACCGCTGCCAACGCGATTCCTATGCTGCAAAGGCTCCCTGGAAGTCAGCTGCCGTAACCTCTTTCAGAGACAAGCCGTTGGATGGCGGTAACATGGTTTCTCTTGAGCTTTGAGTAGAGGAAAAAGACCGTAGGACTGAAATCGAGGCTGTACGGTGGCTGAGGCAAGATTGCAACCCCTGTCCGGCTCAGGTAGGCGGTTACAACGAAGGTGGCGTGTGCAGGAGCATTGTCGTGTTGGAGAATCCAGCGATCGGCAATCTTTGGACTTTTCCGTTTGTGCAGGCGCGAAAGGACATCTTTGTAGAAAACTGCGTTGACGGTTAGTTCCGGGGGCAAAGTTTCTTTGTGAAACACACTACGCTTGTCAAACATGATAATTAGGGCGACCAGATCGCTCCATGTCTTCCTTTGTAAGCTTCTTTAATCAAAGCAAGTGTCTCGAAAGCGGTTTTGCCCAGGTTAAAGCGAAATTTAATCGCGTAGCGCTGCTCCACCGAACGTTTCATGTTTTCTGCCATGATAAAAATTCAAAAACAGCTTTTGCGCCCCGCGTGATCCTCATTGCGTCAGAGCTCGTATGCGACTGCGGACCGGTGCGTTGCTTAGCTTAAACCTCTCACCACAAATATCGAAACCAGTGGGCACGCTAACAGCGATTGGAGCATCGCGCGGCTCCCAGTCTCATTAATTAACACACAAATCCTGTATTTTTTTTCCTATTTTTCTGTACAAAGCAGATTCTAATACTTTTTATTCATATTTATAAATATTTTTTTCTTTTCATAGCAATAGTGGTAATTAAAAGCATGGTCCATATTCATCATGTATTTCTACAAATGTTTTAATATTTTACACTCGACTGCAATAAAATTTAGCGGAGAAATTACGAAACTGACAAAAAAAAAAAAAAAAAAAAAAAAAAAAAAAAAACGTATCCTCGTTATGAGTACATAAAAGGTGTCTAAAAAACTCAGTGTTGCCAGATTAGGGACTTTTTTAATTCAGATTGTTTGACTGTCACCATTTTTAGGGTTTCGTTCATCTGACGAAACCCTATTCGTCTCGCTCCTCTGTCTGTCTGTCTGTCTGTCTGTCTGTCTGTCCGTCACAGAGCCCGTTCTCAGAAACTACACATGTTGGAGATTTGAAATTTTGCATACTTATAGATGACCACCACACATCATACGACAAATCATAAAATTTTGAAAAAGTCGTACATTTAACCCTTTGGTCTCCTACATGTGTATGTTAAACAATTCTTTCTAAGTGAGTCCCTAATTAGGTTGCAGGCATGAAATTTTGCGTACTTGTAGATGGACACCTCAGATCAAACGACAAATCATAAAATTTTGAAAAAGTCATTCATTTAACCCTTTGGGCTCCCACATGTGTATTTTAAACAATTCTTTCTATGTGAACCTCTAATTACATTGGAGGCGTGAAATTTTGCATACTTATAGCTGAATACCTCACATCAAAGGACAAATCATAAAATTTTGAAAAAGTAGTACATTTAAGCCTTTGGGCTCCCACATGTGTATATTAAACAATTCTTTCTATGTGAACCTCTAATTAGATTGGAGGCGTGAAATTTTGCATACTTATAGCTGAATACCTCACATCAAAGGACAAATCATAAAATTTTAAAAAAGTCGTACATTTAACCCTTTAGGCTCCCCCATGTGTATTTCAAACAATTCTTTCTATGTGAGTCTCTAATTAGGTTGAAGGCGTGAAATTTTACAAACTTATAGCTGAACACCTCACATAAAACCACAAACTATAAAATTTTGAAAAAGTCGTACATTTAACCCTTTGGGCTCCCACATGTGTATTTTAAACAATTCTTTCTACGTGCGTCCCTAATTAGGTTGCAGGCGTGAAATTTTGCATACTTATAGATGGACACCTGAGATCAAACAACAAATCATAAAATTTTGAAAAAGTCATACATTTAACACTTTGGGTTCCCACATGTGTATTTTAAACAATTCTTTCTATGTGAACCTCTAATTTGATTGGAGGTGTGAAATTTTGCATACTTATAGCTGAATACCTCACATCAAACGACAAATCATAAAATTTTGAAAAAGTCGTACATTTAACCCTTTGGGCTCCCCCATGTGTATTTCAAACAATTCTTTCTATGTGACACTCTATTTAGGTTGGAGGCGTGAAATTTTGCATACTAGCTGAACACCATCATGAGACAAATCATAAAAATTTGAAAAAGTCATACATTTAACCCTTTGGGCTCCCACATGCGTGTTTTAAGCAATTCTTCCTAACTGAGCCCCTTATTAAATTGGAGATTTGAAATTTTGCATGCTTATTATAGCAGAACACCTGAGGCCAGGCGACAAATTATAAAATCTTGAAAAAGTCTTACGTTTAACCCATTTCAGCTACCACATATGTATTTTAAGCAATTCTTTCTAACAATTCTTTCTACGTGCGTCCCTAATTAAGTTGGAGACATGAATTTTTGCATACGTATAGCTGAATACCTCAGACCACACGACAAATCATAAAATTTTCAAAAAGTCTTATATTATTTACTCCTCCGTTCTCTAACGTATATTTTAAGCAATTTTTCTAACCTCCGCTCTTTTCACCCGGGGAGCACTTTACCAACTTTTCCCGACACCCCTTTGACCATTCTTTCACATTATGCACCATAGCCTTACATATTTGAGTTCCACTTTTTACCGCCAGGGGCGCCTACTTATCTCGGGTGCTATGGGCCTAATCCCTTCGACTAATATATATACGGATAGTATGTAAAACGGAGTTTCGTTCGGATAGAGATTTGTTTAGAATAGAGTGCG
The DNA here is from genome assembly GCA_963932465.1 of Maratus speciosus. NCBI lineage: Eukaryota > Metazoa > Arthropoda > Arachnida > Araneae > Salticidae > Maratus > Maratus speciosus. Next base: position 22,738,522 of record OZ010790.1, on the reverse strand, counting down.
CCCCTGGTTGCGAAATGTGGAATTAACAGATTTTTCAAAAGGATAAAGTGTTTTGAAATGAATATTAAACGAAACCCTCTGTGCGATCTGTGATCACACTTACCCACTTGTTTTAAATAGTATAATTCGCCTTATTTTTCGGAATTTTTAATATACAGTAGATTTTCTTTACAACGAATTCCATTACAACTTAAAATCCTGTTACAACGAAATTTGACAAATCCCCTTTTCAAATTGCATTACCCTTAATTTATTAAGAATTCCGATTTAACGAATTGCATTTTTTAGAAATTCCGTTACAACGAAAAATCTTCATCGAGCTTTTTTTTTCTTTTTTTTTAAAAATGATCTCTGGTTCGTGGCAAGAAATTAGCCAGAAAGCAGTTTCTAACTGTTGGAAACATGCCCGATTAACTGAGACCGAGGAAAATGAATCAGAAATTTTAGATTTGGATCCTCTGAGTTAAAAATTGCCAAAAAAATTAACATCAGTCCCTGATCCGGTGGATTTGGAAGACTTCTTATCTGTGGATGACAATATTCAAATATGCTCTAAAGTGTCTGGTGAAGATATCATTTTGTCCATTAAAAGAACATCAGACCGACAAAATTACGAATGCAGTGATGACAATACTGATGTTACCGTCGATCCAAATGTTACCGCTTCGGGAGCTCTTTCATGTTTGGAGAAATTCGAGCTTCTGTTTCTTATCAAAAGAATGTTCCAGAGAAGGTATATTCTCTCATTCATTCGTTACACACGTTTTTGTTATCGTCAACTACACATTCCGTTGTACAAACTAAATCACAGATTTTCTACAATAATGTGCTACTAAATGAAGGTTAGTCGGTAATTTTGTATTTTAAAATTGAATTTTATTTTACTAACTTTTTATATGTTAATTTAACTAGTCTTCCATTAAAATCTTCTATAACGAAAGGTAAATTTATCTTACATAACTAATTTCCGTGTATATGTAATTCATTAGATAAATTGGAGTAATTCCGTTACAAAGAAAAAATCGTTACAACGAAATATTTTAGCCGTCCCGTGGAGTTCGTTGTAACGGAAATCTACTGTATTTCTAAATAGGCCAAATATTTCTATTTCAAATAAGTGGTGACAATCAATAATCTGGGGACAAAAAAGTTCCCAATCTGGCAACACTGAAAAAACTATGCACCAACGACGAATAAATTTCTAGGAAAATACAAAGGAAAAATTATGACGTCACAAAGCCCCTAGCAGTTTATAATACATTCATTACCTTGCCAAAAGTAAAGTAAACATCGCAAGACGAATCGATTGGGTACATTATCACTGAGCGAAGGTTAGCGATAGTTTGATTCTGCCGCCTTTTAAATTGAATTGCATGAGACACAGAGGGGTAAAATACAAGAAAGCTGCTTGGCCCCTTAACGGTCGCATTAAATTACAGTTTAAAAATTCAAATTTCTTATTTGCACCACTTTTTTGAAAAAGAAATAATCACTTTATTTAATGACAGGTAAAATGGTACCATAATAAAGCCAATTACATTATTTTATAAAACTAATGGGAATCAAACAATCTGAATAATATGCACAACCTGTGAATATCACGGGAGTGTGAATTAAGGGGTTAAAAGTCGAAAAATATTACTATTCAGGAAATTTTGATTATACAATTGGCTTGAATAATGCTTGGAAGGCTAGAATCTATATTTAGAAAAAGGCTTTCGCTTTAACCTGATTACTTACATCATTTAAAAAGTGATACTCGGGTGAGGAGAATCCTAGTTCAGTATAAAAAAGCATAACGTTTCCTGTAATTGGGCTACATTTTCCCATATGAACAATTTTAATGCTTAAAAATCGATTCACACGATGATGGTATAGCGAGTAGAATACATAGTACAGGGCTCCCAAATGGTCCGCCAACTGAATACCAATAAATTTTAACAGAAAATTTTATGGTAGGTTTGCACTAGAATTAACTTTCAAATGTGGTTCCGGGGCGGTTTGTAACAAAAATCTAAAAAGAAAATTTTTCTAAAATAATATTGGTATTCAGTTGGCGGACCATTTGGGAGCTCTGATAGTATGGAAATCGGCTATCCCAGTAATACTTAAAAAAGTGCTAAAATATTGTATCTCTTAAATGTGAAACGATGCTGAAATACAAAGTATCGATCACAGCGACATCTGCAGGATAGTTTCTGAAACTCCAAGATGATTTTGTCTAGACGCTGTATAACACGATGTTTACATTAAATTTTGGAAAATACATTGCAATGTCGCTGCGATCGGCTCTTTGGATTTCATCATCTTTGCACATTTAAGGGATACACCCTGTTTGGATGATAGGTTTCCACACTGTTTATTCAAGGCGCTGTAATGATGGTAATGAGATTATTTACATGCTTTACAAAAATTATATTAAGAAAATATAAATTGTAATTTCATAATTACTTTTGATAAAAAAATTTTAAATGTTATTTTTTTTTTCAAGCATCATAAAAGTTTATTAATTCCGCAGAGTTGAGCGACGAAATTTAAGGAGATAATAATCTGAACTATTGTCTAAAGAATAATAAAAAAAAACAGCTTCTATAAAATGCTATAGCACATTTTATACAGGTTTTTGCATCAATAAATAGAAATGTCCCTTTTTTAAAGACTTAAAAAGCTCTGAAATTAATAACTTTTCATATTGATTTAACTGCAAACCTTTTTGTAAATTTTACGCTAGTCAGTTTCGTAACAGATTATTTTTATTATAATACTAATAAGTATTATAATCATGAGTATAAATGAATTTCGCAAGAGTTTTGTAACAAAAAAAAGTAAATAATTCTCAACCATTGCTCTGATAAAATTACATTTTCGTATATTTATATGTAATTATTTTAATTTTTAACTCCGTAGTCTTAATCAGCATCCTAAAAGTTTCATGCAGTTTGAGTAACATTTTAATTTTTTGGACAGCTTTTTGTATTTGGTCCCACTGTGTTACGGCTGTTCATGATCATGTATAGATTAAACAAATATCCCTTTGTAATATTTTTATTTTTCACAAGCCTATAGGTGCAATTTGTATCTTTGAAAATCTTTTATTATTATTATTATTATTATTATTATTATTATTATTATTATCATCCGTTTTACAATTCCATGAGGCTTTATAAAGATTATTTTCGATGTTGCAGAATGCGAGATCAAACTTTTTTCTTTTGTATATTTCAAGATAATCATCTATTTTAGAAAGATTGGGGGGTTTTGAAGAATTTTCATGTAATTTCGGAGAGAATTCTTATTCTGCAAATTTTCTGCGACAGTGTTTGAACGCCTTGTATGTATTTTACTATCCTTATTTCACTAAAATGCGAATTAACATCATAAATCCAGTTACTAAATACTAAGTTTACAGTAGTTGACCATGTATTTGGAAATCGTTTTAGTCTTTTAGCTAGTTAAAAATTCTAAAACAGGAAAATCGAGAACTCTGTTATCTTATTTTTATTAGTCTATTAAAAGAAAAAAAAAATAACGAAACATTTACCTCCTGAAATGTGAAAACTTGAATTTACCGTAGCTTCTTTTAAAAAATAAGTATTGTATTCAGGTAAAATAAATGTAGTTTTCGTTAATCGGCATGAGTGACGAAAATTGCTTATATATTGATTGGTTATTAGTGATTATTATGGACCGTTCAAAACCGTTTTAAAAAATATCCACCAGAAAAAGTGTATAACTAATGGTATATTTCATGATTAAATTTTAAATTCGAATCTTTTTTATAAGTCCCTTCGATTAATAGTGAAGCAATTCGTCCCCATAGGACAGATTGTTGTTATCTTTATCAAGAAGTTATTCATTTTACGGTGAAACACAAGCTGTGACTTCGCAAATATTTTTCGGTGATTAAAAACAGGAATTTCGTATATTAGGAAAATAGTCATTTTTCTTTCAAGTTGAATACCATTCAAGTACTAAAAGTGACTTAATGATCACCGGGGTCATTTCTTTCATTTAATAAGAATTTAAAACTGATTATTAAGCTTTTTAGAATGTCTTGAATAACATGATAAACACGGTACGCATGATGAACAACAATATTTGCAGTACATATACATTTAACGTCTGAATTTAAAAATCATTAAAACAACATATAAAATAACTTCAGACAGACTTGAACACAGTTAAAAAATAAAATTTTATAAAAAATATATTTAACCCATTAATGCCGGTTGGTGCGAAAATCTGCAATTGGAGAAATACGAAAATTTTAATATGAAAACCAATATTTTAGTAAGGAAATTTTGTTATTACTTAATCTCAGACTTTGAGCGATCAAATAAGTTAAAATTACAATATGGGAAAACTGGTGCCAACTGGTACCTAGGTATTAAAAAGGTATAAAAGGAACTCGGCATTAATGGGTTAAAAACAATTAAAAATTCAATTTGTAAACGTTTCGCCAAGCGACACGCGAGGCACCATCAGTACAAAAATATCCATTGTATTGCAAACGACGGAACAAATCAAGAACAGATAAAGTTAGTTATTTTAAAAACAGACAATATTCACTAGGGACAGAACGAGCTTCATTCAAAGTCTGCGATCGCAATTCAGTGAACCAACCCTCAAGGAACAGTCTACCGTGGTAGCTGTTGCAACCCGATTTCAAAATACTGGCGTTCGCAATAAGTGGGATGCGATTCGTTTGAAATGAATGCTGGACAATTTTTGAATTCAAATTACCTTTTATAACGCACCAGTATGTTCTTTTAGTCGAATTTCCAATGATCTACCTGTTTCACCAATATAAACACTATTTCAATCTTTAAAAGGAATAATATAAACGACACCGGGTAATTTAGACTTATCATATTGAAATTTATGCCTATTGAAAAAGGAACTCAATTTATTAATTGGTTTAAAAGAAACCCCAATATTGAATGATTTTAGAATGCCAGAAATGTTCTTATAATAAGGGATACAGATAAAGGAGCTTGGTTTAATGCGTTGAAAAGGAAGAGGAGTAGAATTTACAAAATTTAAAGTATTTTTAAAGATTTTTTTTAAAAGACCAATAGGATAGCTATTATTAACCAAATCGCGATAAATTTTACGTTTCTCTATTTCAAAATCATTACTGGAACTGCAATATTTTACGGCTCTGAAGGCTAAAGTGGTAATAACGGCTATTTTATGGCTGAATGGGTATATTGAATTGAAATTAGTATATTGACCAATAGATGTATGTTTTTCGTAAACACTAGTGATGGCAGATTGAGAGATATGAGTCGTGTGTTTGCGGATTAGAATGTCGAGAAATGGTATATCAGCATTATTTTCAATTTCAACAGTAAGCTTAATAGTCTTACCAATAGAGTTAGAAATCGTGAGAATATCATTTAAATCTGCTTCTTTCACTATCAAAAAAATATCGTCGACATGATAAACAAACATTTACACCCCCCCCCCCCCCGAAATATATAAAATTGAATTTAGCGAAGCTTCTTTTAATAAATTAAGTATTGTATTCAGGTAAACAGAATGTAGTTTTCGTTAATCGGCAGGAGAGACGAAAATTGCTTAAATATTGATTGGTTTTTAGTAATTGTTACGCACCTTCTTTCAAAACCGTTTTAAAAATTACCCACCAGAAAAAGTGTATAAGTAATGGTAAATATATTTCATGTTTAAATGTTAAATTCAAACGTTTCTTACAAAGTCGCTGCTATTAATCGTGAAACAATTCGTCCCCATAGGTCAGATTGTTGTTATCTTTATCAAGAAGTTTTTTATTTTACGGAATGCGTGATAAGCATTCTGAAACACAAGCTGTTACTTTGGAGGAATTTTTCGAGGTTTAAAAAACAGGAATTTCGTTTAAAAAAATAGTCATTTTTCCTTCAAGATACATACCATTCGAGTACTAAAAGTGACTTAATGGTCACCGGGGTTATTTCTTTCAGTTAATAAGAATTTAAAACTCATTATTAAGCTATTTAAAATGTCTTGAAGAATATAAACGGTACGCATGATAAACAGCAATTTTGTATCACATGATATTATTTCAGGTTTTTCTTAGTAATTTTGAAAAAATAGACTTTTAACGTTATGATTTAACATTTTTGTTTTTTAGATATAAGTTGCAAATACGAAAATTGATCCTTATTTTGAAAGAATACTAAATTAGATAAATTGTAGTAATATTTTAACAGCATACAGGGCGAACTACTAAAAAATTTGCAGACTTCGATAACATTATTCCAATCACTCGTAAGAAAAGAAACACACCTCGACAAAAGTAAATTTCACAGGAAAGGTAAAAGAAGACTTACCGTGATTTTACTATAACAATAAATTATAGCTCCTAGCTCTGCATGCAGGAATAAAAACATGCATAAAAGCATAAAACCATTAACCCCTTCGGGACGAGCGTCTTTTACAAAATTTTTAATCTTTTATCACCGGTTTTTCAAAAGAGAAATTTTTACCTAATTGAATCGGAAAAATGCTCGGATTAAATAAGACAAAATTTACAATAAAAATTTACTGGTGAGAATAATCACGGATTTCGAACACCTTATGCGGCACGTATACCGGTCGCTCGTCCCCAGAGGGGTTCAGGGGTCTCGGGACTCTTAAAATTGGATAAAAAAGAAGACCATTTTCAATATTTAATATCTTAAAATATATTTGATTTTAAGAACAATTTTTATTGGGATGAAATATATAAGTATGTTGTTTCATTTCATGTATTGCAGAAAATTGCAAGGTGCAGAATTAGCATTTGAAGAGGGTTTCAAACTGTCAGACTTTTGACGAGCAGAAAATTGGCATAACGGATTACGCGCAGGATTACAAAATAAATTTTGCAAATAATATGAAAATTTTGGAAAAGTTGTAATTAGCTAATGCAAAATTAAAAAAATTTCAACAGTATAATCACCTAAAATTTTTTTTTTTGAATAATAAAAAATAAATTTTAGGTTCAGTTTATACAGACTAACATGAAACATATGTTTTGACAATTTCATAAAAAAATGTTCAGAAGTTCTTGAAATCCGCTTCAGTTATTGAGCGGGTATAATTCTAAAAGTCATAACTTCTGTTCTAAAGGGAATTTCAAGAAAACAGTTACATCCAAATGTTCAGAAAAGGTAGGGGTTTATCATCTAAAAAAATAAAATTTTCGAAAATTTTAAAGCTTTAAGTGTCGTGAGACCCCTTAAGAACGAAAACGTAGGATGAGTTTTGGGGCAGGGGGAGGGTAATTTTACCTCCCCACACAATCCACCCCTCTTGTGTCGTCAAAATGGACATATAGCATAATAAAGTGATTTTCTGTATAACTACAACTTACGAAACTTTTTCTATAGCAGGTCGCACAGTGGAATAATACGCAAAATGATTTTTTGTGAGATGTGTCACTTTTCTTGCGGGTGAGCGAATTTATGTACAGTTTACAATGTGAAGTAGATGACAGATGCTGATCCTGGTGTTGCCACAGTAGTAACAAAAATGTATAATGTACGTACAGAATTTTTGACGTTATTTAATATGAAAAGTATTACAAAATATGTTATTAAACGTTGTGATTGCTGATTCTGCCGTTTAAATATTAAACTGAAGCATTCTAATCTGAAAATTTGGGCCAGACTCCTTTGAAATGTCAAAGAAAGTACGCATATTCGATGTGCACGGATTACAGAAGGACTGCACGATATATAGATTTGTTTATTTTTGGGTAAGTTATGTATCCTCCTTGGACGCGTTTCGGCATTTAGCATCACGACTGATCACTACCTGTTTATCAAGTAATTGTAAAATAATTTCATATTGATATTCCTTATGTGTTTTATTCTATAGTGTGTTCATTTAATACATAATTTTTTAAATATATTTTGCTTTTAGAGATAAATGCATTTTTAAGTTTTGGATTATGGTTAATCATTTTTTTTTAATTCTCCTTTTGTGCAAAATATATATAAATGCATACATAAATATTATGACAATCAATCATCACTTTCATCAGAAATAAAAATCACTTTAAAATTATCGTTAATTTAAAGGGTCTTTTTTTCCCCATTTGTACAAAATATACAAAAATGCATACATAAATATTATGACGATTAATCATCACTTTCACCAGAAACAAAAATCACTTAAAAATTATGGTTAATTTAAAGGGTCTTATTTCTTTTGTTTTAAATATCCTTTTGTTCAATATATATAAAAATGCATACATAAATATTATGATGATCAATCATCACTTTCATAAAAAGCAAAAATCGCTTTAAAATAAATGAATATGCTATTCTTTTCAACAGTAATGGATGACAGATATTTATTTCGAAGTATTGTTTTTCATTTTTCAAATATTTGACTGCTCTATTTATCTCAATTGTTATAAATGACAGTCATTTATTTTCAAATAACATTAGCATTTCTTTTTAATGCAAGAAAAGATAGCTACAAAAATAAACCACAAATCACCTTTCTGCAACCTAAAGTAAAATGATATTTTACTGCTTGTGTCATTTTTTGATTTGTAAGGTAAGTTACAATATTTTATTAGAAATGCATAATGTTGTATTTTATTAAAGGCGTAATTACTATTTTTCAACTAAAGATACTTATAAAAAAGCACCATTATGAAGAAAAGCTATTTACAAAAGCTATATTGTTCTAAAATAATTTTTTTACGTGCTTATAACAATGTTTAACATTTTCTAGAGAGTGAATTTATTCGATTATGTAAAAAATATATGTTTTTATGTCTAATAACATAGGTACCAACTACAATCGAGTCTCTCTATAAGGAAACTCCATACATCGAATTTCTTTATATAACGAATTTTTAGTAGGAACGGCCCCCTTTTTCCATGATTACATTAAAAACAGTCTCCATATAGCGAAATATCTATCTCCATATAACGAATTTTTTTATAAATGGTCTTTATTTATTCAGTTTTAAAAAAGCTTCCAAATCACAGGGAATCAATTTTCCATCACTGATCACAGATTTATCGTTCAGTGCTGAGTTTTTTATATTACTTTTCTACCTTGAATCTCCTTGTTCTTTATGTCCAACGAATTCATCACCCCCCCCCCCCCTTCCGTAATACACACCTTCCAACACCCTTCTTAAAACAGTGTCAATTGGATTGTTACACATATAAGAGCGGGATCAGAGAGGTAATTAGAGGTGAATGATATCGAAGATCATTCAGACGGTTAAATTAGAAAAATAAACTCTCTTTTAATCAAGCACAACAAGTCGATATTAGTAATATTTCCTACCAGAAAGCTCCCGAGATCCACTGGTATGGCACGTGACCTCATGAACCCCACAAAAAAGCGCGCGGGAAAGAAGGCACAAGCCACTATTGGTCAAATGGAATATTCTCTCTCGACAGGTGCAGCCGCGAGAGCGAGGTGCCTGATATCTACCCCTTGTATATCTGCCCCCATACATCATTTTGACGTCACAGTAGAAGGGGACACATATCCAGTGCTACACCATTTCACTTTATTCGAGAATTGTATATCCGACCCCTGTATATATGCCCCCATATCAGAAGGGGGCACATATCCAATACAGAGCATTTTATTTTTCTCAAGAGCTGTATATCCACCCCCTGTATATATGCCCCCATACGTCATTTTGACGTCACAGCTGAAGGGGACACATATCCAGTCCTACAGAATTTTCCTTTCGTCGAAGGGTGTATATCCGACCCCTGTATATATGCCCCCATACGTCATTTTGACGTCATAGCAAAGGGGACACATATCAAAGGGGCAGATATCCAATGCTAGGACTTTTACTTTTGGCGAGAGAGTTGGACAACCGACCCCTGTATATATGCCCCCATACGTCATTTTAACGTCACAGCAGAAAGGGACACATATCAAGGGGGCAGATATCCAATGCTAGGACTTTTACTTTTGGCGAGCGGGTTGTATATCCGACCCCTGTATATATGCCCCCATACGTCATTTTGATGTCACAGTCGAGGGGACACATATACATTGCTAGAACATTTTTACGCTCGTCGAGAGTTGGATATTCTGCATATATGTCCCCTTCTACGTATAGATTTTATTGTTGCCACGAAGGCCTTATTTATCTAGAAATCTGTGAAAGACATTTAAAATGTAACTCAAGAATTATGTAATTATATACGAGGACGTGGGTTTCATAACTCACCTTATCCAAACTTTAAAATATCGAGTGTTCTTTATGAATCTATTCTATAGGTGAACCTGCATAAAAAAAAATGCATATAATCTGAAAAAAACCCTAGTTTTAACGTGTATGTCTGCCATTGTAAAATATTGGTTTACAATGAAAACCAACGGGTTTTATGCGACTTTCCAAAATTAGATTATCTGGACAGGGCGAGGTTTGAAACTCACGTCTTCATATATATATAAAAAAATATATATTGAAAATTTATAAAGTTAAAAAAAAATTTAATCATTTTGCTTCCATTTTAAAATGTTATAGACAGTTATGGTTCAAATAAATGTTATAGTCAGAAACTACGATATAGTTTCTAACATTGTTTCTCACTACGATATAGTAAGAAACTACGTTAGAAACTATATAGGGTAGATGTGCCAGTAATGGACACCCTTAAGGAATTTCTTTAAAAATTATTTTTTTATTAATAGTTATAATTATTATATTCCAGTTTTTTCAATATTATATTAATCTATCAACAATATTTAACCATTCTTATAACCTCATTTCCCCATATGAATAGAAATTTAATTTTAAATAACAGAAATATATCAAAACACCCAAAAGCCCAGTAATGGACACCCTCTGTTCCAGTAATGGACACCCCATAAAAAGTAATAAATATAATTGTTTTTATGACTGTATTTAGAACCAGAATTTAATGAATACCTACTAATGAATACTACTAAACAAAATAGTTATTTTTCAATAAATTTAACAATTAAGATACCAGTAATTAATAAAATATTTGTGATAATCATTTACTGTTTGCATCAATTATTGTAATTATCAAAAGATCGAGGTTTTAATTATTTTAGATGAATAGTTTAAAATACTAAATATCAGACAATTACAGCTATCAAATTATTGAAACAGTGGTGGATTTAAAAGGTAAAAAAAAAAAAAAAAGTTTTGGAATATTAATGTTTAGTTTTGTGTCACTAATTTTAACAATCTTCCAGAGATTACTTGATCCTATCATTTATAATAATCAATATTACAAATAGGAAAGAAATGATATTGTGAGTTGAATATTTTAAATACTAAATAAAATAATTTCAAAATAAAACTGTAGAACTGATGTTTGGGGCCACTGATCTGCAGATTTACTAGTTTCATGAATATTACCTATAACTTTCATTAATAGTATTACATTTATTTATTTTTTATAAGGAAACATTTAAGACAGAAAATGGATTTTTAATAGCTTCTGTAACTTAATTGTTTTTATTTAAACGGAGAGGGATTAAGCCCTATGAACCCCTCTTTGACTGTGCTGTTAAACAGTATTTTCTGCTTCCTGGCTGGTTTGATTGCCAGATTATAAAATATATGAGGTATATATATATATATATATATATATATTGAAATTTTATTAATCACATAAAATAACTTAAAAGCAGCTATTTATAAAAGTTTTGGTGTTATTACATTTTGGTAAGTATAATTTAAAAATTAAATTTGATTATTTAGGTTTGCAGTTAAGCCAAAGTATTTTATGCACTATAAACATTACTAAAGTTGCATTTTTAGCAATGTCTACATGGGGCGTCCATTACTGGAAAATGACTAATTAACCATCCCAGTAATGGACACCCCCTCTTAAAACCTTAAAAAAGAAATGAAATTTTATAAATAGCCATTAGTATATAAAATTCAAAGTTTTCTATTGCTACTCAAACAAAAACATTCAAATTTTGCAAGAAAATAAATAATGTATAAATTAATTAAACGAAGCCAGCTCTTAACCTCTTCATTAAGATTTTCACAGAAAAACAGCAAAACTTTGAAACATTATTTTCGGCTTCCTGATTGGTTTGATTAAAAGTGTCAACAATAACATAGTTTTATAAAACATACAAGGGGGAATTATAAAAAAAATAATTAAAGCTAAATATTTATTAGTTATTTTTTTATGAACCAAAAACATCAAGGGGTGTCCATTACTGGAAGGGTGTCCATTACTGGCACATCTACCCTATAGTTAGAAAGAAATATTATTGCTGGTTTTCCATCTGAGGTTCATTCCTGCAGATAGCACATGTGACCAAAATGATAAAGATAAATCATGCCGGTTGTATAGATTATTAAACACATCCCAACTACTTTTATAATTTACATTTATCCAACTTCAGTTTTTCGAAATACTCTGTACTTTCATGCAATGCTTAACATTACATAAATTTCGTTGAATTTGTCCGAGAAAAACACCATCAAAATGCACTTCAAATAAATTTCTGCTATAGACTCTAATGTATCCCAATTCTTTTGTTTGCCCCCTATAACAACTATAATTGTTAGATACACCCTCTTTTCTCTGAGAAACATTCTGCAGTATAGCTGAACACTGCTCTTGCATAAAAGAAAGGTACTTTCTGACACATTTCTGAATTCATTTATGTTCAGAAAACTATGAAATTACTCTGTGTTCTTATTCAGAAACTGTGTAACCGGAAGACTTTTCCGTTTTTTGTTAAAAGCAAAAGACCTTTCTTAAAAATTCTCTCAATGCCGGCTTTTAAACCAAATTACCGACGCGGAAGCGCGAGAAAGGGTAAAGACTTTTCATCACTAGACAAAAATCGCTTATAGCTCGATAAGTAATTTATTTGTCAAAAAATAGTAAACTCATTTCGATTCCAAATTGCTTCAATAGCTAGTCTTTCCAGTTTTACCTCTGCGTTTATAAATGAGCCAGATAATGCGTCAGAAAGTTTCTCGTTTTTGAGAAAGCCATTTTGATAAGCAGTTATAGCTTTTTTACGTTCTCTTTTCTACCCTTTTGTTTCTTTGTGAAACATGCCATTTGAAATTAAATTTACGCGGATTTTTTTTTTTTTTATTTAATCACTTAAGGCGACAAGGAACATACAACTCATTTTTTTATTTTACTTTTTTTTTCACTTTAAATACTAATCAAGGGCACACTATATCCATTATGGTATATATTTATCACACAAGAAATACTAAATACTTTTTTTTTTTTGAGAAAAATAAGGAATTTTCCGGGATGTTTTAAGTGTTAGAAGAACTTTTCAAAATACAACATGAGCATTCCAGATCAATTCAAAACCCCTAATATTTTTATTCAAGTTTGCTTTATATATACAAATAAAACGCTGCCTCGAATTTTATATATTTGAATATAAAAGTAAGAAAAAAAAACTTTCTAAATTTTATGAAATTCTCAGAATTTTCGCTCATATTTGTGCAATTAACTACCTTTAACTTTTGATCTGTATTTAGTTTTAAAAATTCAAGCATAATAGCAAACAGCTATAGAACATTTCAAAGCATTCAGAGGAAAAATTTTGTACTTAGAACATTCAAGAAAAAATGGATAGCGACGAAATTTACTGAAAAAAAGACTAATTTTAAGATTTAGTACAAGCGCAAACATTAAAATATAAAAGTTTATTTCTACGCTGACGATGAAATGAACACTTCCGATGATCGTCTGAATTTGGTCGAAAACATTTTGGAATTCTAATTTGATTTTTAAGGTATTTTAAATAATTTTATATTATATACATACACATAAAAACAATTTTATTACTTTTTATTTATATAACTAAAAATATGTAACTGCCGTACTTTAAATTTTAATACGTCACTTTCTCAAGTTTTCAAGATTTATTTTCAGGATATTGAACCATAAACTGGGGATGTTGTACGATAGGGCGTCGTTACATGCTTGATTGTTTTTACACAGGATTTCTATAGATTCTCTTATAGTGCATGCGTAATAACTGGATGTTGGGAATATGATTTTTGCATGATTAAAATCTATTGCAATATTCTGATTGAAACTTAAACGATTGACGGAATGACACAAAAGAAAAATCAAAGAAAGAATAAAAGAACATAAAGCAGAGATAAAATTTTGTCGTCAACCCACAACTCACTCTCGTTTAAGTTTCTATCAGAATATCGCAATAGATTTTGATCATGCAAAAATCATTTTCCCAAAATCCAATTATTACGCATCCACTATAAGAGAATCCATAGAAAACCTGTGTAAAAACAATCAAGTATATAACGACGCCCTATCGTACAATATCCCCAGTTTATGCTTCAATATCCTGAAAATAAATACTGAAAACTGGAGCAAAGTTACGTATTAAAATTTAAAGTACGGCAGTTAAATATTTTCTTCTACCCATGAAAAGTGACGTATGAGAACAGAGTGATGTCATAAAATAAATGGAACTGTAATTAATAATAATATATATTTCCTTTGCTGCTGCTACTTCTACTTTCAACTCTGGTAATTATTGGTTCTCTCATCTTCAAAACAAAGTGACGTATTTGTATAAATAAACAACATTTAGTTATTAAGATATTCTCTGATGATGAGCTTGGAAAGCTTGAAAGTACTAAGAAGTTTTAAATAAAATGTATATTTTAAACTTGTAAAAACTTTTTCATCACTTTAGTCGCCTTTTAAGTAAGACTGTGGGCTTTTTTAAGTTCACATTATATATTTTATCCATCATCAATTTATAACATTTATAACTAGAAATTAAAAATAGTTTTTCTTTACTTTCTTTTATAAGCATAAAATGTTCATCTTGAAAATTGCACCTATTCTTTTAATGTATTTCATGTTTTTCCCAAAAATTTCCGTATTAATTCGACATCGAATTCGATTATCAAAAATGTACAGATTTTTTACACTTGATAGAAAGCGCAAACAAACGAATTTTTTTCAAAAAGACACATTTTTTTTTGTCACTTTTTTAAGATAAGGCAACTAGAAAGAAAAAAATAAACATTATTTAATTTCTTATTTTAGAATTTAAAATTTTATTTCTCAACGCATAATCGTAAATTAATTAAAATTAAATTACTATTTCATAAGAATGTATTTTTTTATACATAAAACTTTTCATCCTTTTTATTTCTAATTTTTTTTAAATTTTAATTCGGTAATAAAAACTGTTTTCGGAAACAAAAAGTGGAGAAATTATATTTCTAAATTAGATGACGCATGTTTTCATTTCCACAAGTCTTTATCCATCAAATTAAGGTGTTTGTGGTTTAGATGTAAGTAAATTATATTATTTGGATATTAGAATAGGTGTCGATTTCAGAGATTTTTAAGGAGTAAGTGGCTTCTTAAAGCGACAGTGGACGTTCAAAATCGCAAAAAACATTAAAAAAATCATTTTTTGTTTTTTCGAAAAAATGTTCCGACAATCTTCTACTTTCAAATTAAAAAAAAAAATTATTCAAATATGATAATTTTTTTTGCAGAGATACAGCTGTTTTCTAACATAAACAATCGTTAATCTGCACTTAAAATAAAACTTTAAATCCAGTTTTCTCAAAATGAGAATTTTCGCCGACTGAGTAAGTTCAAAATGCTCCATTCGTCTTAATTTTATACTAATTTTTATAATACTTGTTAATATTGCTGTTGATATACTTTATTACAAAACTTGATGTTAATATGTGTAAAAAAAAAAAAAAAGTAATATTTTATCATTGAATTTTATCCGAAATGAACAATATTATATGTTTATAATTATTTTCTGACAAATTACTTAGTATAATTTTAAAATGTATACCAATTTTTGATGTAATATCATAAAGCTATCACAAAAAAAAAAAAAAAAAAAAAAAAAAATTACAAGTTTCTGAAACAAAATTTAATGCGCATGGAGCATTTTCAATTTGTATCACTAATTAGCATATTATTAATTAATTACTCATTTGCATATTGATATTTTTTAATGAAAATAAGAAATTTTCTTAATTATTGCACAAATTATATGTGTATTAAATTCAAAACGATTGAGCAAAAACTGTAGAAAATGTTTGTGAACGTCCACTGTCGCCTTAATCTGAAAATTCCAGTTGCTAAACTGCGAAAAGAAACGCATAAAAGTAATAACGTTTATGTGTGAAAAAAATTCAGGAATACAATGTGAAAAATAATTTATTTAATATATACACATGTACAACAAAATACATACAAATTACATCAAAATTGTCTACTGTAATCACATAATTCTTTTAACGTGGATATAAATTAAGTGTAACATTAATATTGAACTATGTAGGGTCAGAAGATTAATCTGAGCAGGATACATGTTACAAAAAATATGTATAAAGTAAGCAATCATTGTAGTGGGGAATGTTAGAAAAGCAGTATTTCTTTTTTTCAATTTGTCACGCAAGAGTACATATAAAAAATTGTGAGTGTGTGATATTTTGATAAATTTTGCATTATAAGAAACAAAATACAGTTTAAACCTTTTTTTTTTTCAAAAACACACAAGAAAAATTATTTAAAAAAAAAAAAATCTTATCACCGTCTACTTATAGAGGGGATTCTATTCCCAATTTTTCGAAAATTTAAGGTTTCGGTTCTCAAAACTCTGACATTAAAAATGTAACGCAACAATATCGCCAATTTCGACAAACGGTCGCCAAAAACTCAATTTCTTCAATCGTTCGCAGAAAAAATCGTCAATTTGGTCAAAGGATCGGGGAAAAATATGAATGTAGCAAAAATATTGCAAGTAAATGCAAATTTCGTCAAGGAATCGCGGAAAAAATGCAAATTTCACCAATTTCGCCAAGGGATCAGGGGAAGGAACGCGGATTTTGTCAAAAAATCCCGAAAGAAGAAACTAATTTCATCAAAGCATCGCAAAAAAAAAACTAATTTCGTTAAAGGATCGCAAAAAATTCCTTAAATTTCGTCAAAAGATCGCGGAAAAAACGCGAATTACATCAAAACATCGCAAAAAACCTGAATTTCTTCACAAGAAGAAAAAAAAAGCGAATTTCGACAAAGTATCACGAAAAAACTCGAATTTTGTGAAAGGGTCGCAGAAATATACGAATTTCACCAAAAGGTCATGAAAAAATGCATAATTAGCGCATGTAGGGGATTTTCCCTCTTTGCTGTAACCTTTTTAGAAAATCTGCTGCGGATATCAGATTTTTGCTTCTCTAATTGCATATATATGCAATTTAATTGTTGGTATATTCTTATAAAATAAATAGCATCATTTATAATGAAATAAAAACTTGATCTGCTTACGAAAATGTAGATTTATAAAATTGTATGCTCATAAAAAATATATACTTTAAAATTTCAATTCAAAACAGAGAGTAAGGAACTCAAGAACTAATAGAAAATGGAAAACTGATAACTAGAACTTGAACTATTAATTATGAAGGTTTGATTTTAAAAAACATACATATAGAAGTTTATCGAGGATCTTATACACTTATAATCAGAGTAAAAATATTTTTATAATTTCTTTCAATATTTGCGTGTGAACTGTTCAAACAATAAAAATGTATTCTCAATAAAATTAATATTTCGTATTTCATTTTAAAAAAATTATATCCATAAAGAGTACACACAAAAATATTGGATTCATAAATGTTTTAAGGAAATTGAGTGAAATTCAATGCGCGCAATATAGACAGTTTCTTTAAACTTATTCAAATTTCAAATTACACTGAAAAATTCCTAAATTTAAAATAACATGCAAATAAAGAAAATGGATTTTTTTTCCCATTTCTTGTTTTTAAAATTTACAATTATTTTTTTTATTTAATTTAACACAAATTAAAAATAATTGGATACATAGATGAAAGTATTTGTTACAATAATCAGCGTTCTATTCAACTACCTCAAATCAGTATCATATTCATAGTGAGAACTTTCTCACACACTCAAGAAGTCAAATTTAATCTTAGATACACGAACTTGGAAAGCACTCTTATTCAAAAAATGGGAAATTGAGTAGAGATTTCTATATTTCGATAAATGCAAAGAATATTTTTGTTTTAAATACGAAAATATGATATTTTGAAACACATTTTCAGAAGCTCTTACAGAGAAAAGTAAAATGAAAAATAAATCACATAAGATGCAATGAGAAATGTTAATGTCACCACGTTACCGTGAGAAATTAATCTCATAAGATGCAATTCATTTATCGAAAACTGAAAACGTTATTTGATTCCAAATTTTTTACAGCTGATATCTGCTATTTATTTTTCTTTCTTTCTTTCTTTTTTTTTTATTTATTTATTTAAAAATTAGTTCACGAATGTTTCTCGTTATCGAGAGGGAAAATTTCCTCCTTTTTTAAAACAAGCTTAAGCATATAACCTGCTTTTGAACACTTTTGTACAATGCTGGCCTCCATTTTAAAAAGTGCAAGAATTTTTTTTATATTAAAGATAAACAAAGGTATTTAGATCACGTTATAGGTGCGGACCCTATAAGAGCAGGCGTCAAATACATTGCATCTGCCACATTTCTCATAGTGGCTGCCCCTCTTTTTGTATCACAGAATATGTAAAAATATCCGCATAAAATTATGCGTTTAAAGAAAAAAGTGCGAAATACCTTTTAAAAAACTTTTTTCAGTTAGTATTTAAAATTATTAAAGCTTTTACAAATTCTAGACTTCAGAGACACTCTATGAAAAAATGAATTAGTACATTAACTTTCAAATTTTTATGCCTATGGAAAATTTATCATAAAATCATCATTGTATCATCTCTGGAAACACGTAATCTGGTGCAAATAAATATTATACACATATTCAAAATAAAAATTAAATAAAATATACATTTCTGTCAATTTTCTAAGCCCGTTTTTTTTTTTTTTTTTTTTTTTTTTTTTTTTTTTTGCAGTTTTTATGTTGCTGTTATAAATAATAATAATAAAAAATATTTATAAAAGAATGGAAATTTTCTGTCGAAAAAAAATAAATAAAATAATAATTTTCAAAATTCATAGATGCAATTATTTAAGAAAATGACTTAACATTAGTGACAATATAGTAAATTACTGAAAAGCAAATATAATGAATAACAAAGATAGAGCACAATAATAGAATATAACAGAATTTTTGTTTGTAAGGTTACATTTGAGTCCAAGTAGGATTGTACCAGAACAGAACCAAAACTTCTGCTTCAAGTAAACTTGAAATCTGACACACTTCAACCCGAATCGAATCGATCGCGAACCAGGAATGAAAGAAGAATTAATTCATATTTTAATACAATTATGGAAAAGTATTCAATAGTTATGTCATCAATTGTATCTTTTTATGTATTAAAATGAACACATAATTAATTTTCAAACATATAGTTTTTAATTAAAAATATTTTTGAAAAACTGGTTCAGTCTGAACAAAACTCGAAAAAATCAAAACTCAATATGATCATGAATCATTGAAAGTTAACCTGGTCCACAACGAAAAGAAACAGCATGAAATAGAAACACAAGTATGGTCGGATTAAAACCTGGTTACCCGAAAATAAGATATGTGCGTTTAAATTATATTTAAAATTCCTCCCTCTTTCGTACATTTTCGGACTCATTTTGAAGAATACATGAATGACATTCGCAGTACTCTTAAGAATTGAATAACGTTTTTCATTTTTCATAAATAGGATACGTTTGGAATTGCAGTTAATCACACCTTGATGATGACTTTTCCAAGACGATCACTTCACGAAAGTTGGCTTTAACTGTCAAATTTGGTAGCATTTTCTGAATACTTTTTAATCATAAATTGTTGTTGATAAGGACATTTTTTGTGTGTTTGCGATTTATAACATGCAGTTATACTTCTAAGGTTTTTAAAATAAAATAAAGCTGATTTTTAGCAAAAAGTTACATAAACATTAAAAAAAAATTCTGTAAAATTTTGAAATGTTATTTAAAAAAAAAAAAAAAAAAAAAATGATAGCGCAAGTTGCAACAAGCTGAATAACAAGCCTGTAACGTACCAACCATTAAAATAAATTAAAAGAAATGGAAAAACAGCAAGAGTAAACATATTATTAGTGTTTTTTGCCTAAAGAAAAAAAAATATGCAATTTGAATTTCCATATATCATGTTTTATATAATAAAACATGATATGTGTTATTATGTAAAATAATTATATACATTTTATTATTTATACACATTCATATACATTTATGTAAAATATAATAAAACGTGCGTAAATGAAATATATGTAAACGGATACCTGGTGGTAATAGAACTTTTATGATTTCTGGTAAATGATGCACTTTCACAGATATAAATCCGTCTAATACAGAATACGTTTCGATTTTTTGTTTCCGTCTTAGCAGGTTTCATTAGATTCTTCTAAACTACTTCAAATAAATTTCACATATACTACTGGAATTAAACTTTATATTTTCTTTAAATTGCGATCGGGTTGCAGACCCGGCAGTGCCCCTTGCTTAATACCTGCACTTTCTTTTCCAATGGTTCTGTGGTCATCAAGCAAAGAAAGGAGAATCTCAACAAAAGAAAGAAGTGGAGACACGTCAACGACAGCCTGTGAAGTTCTATGTCCTCTAGAATTCCGCAGAAGTCAACAAACATGAAAGAGACCGCCTGACCATATCAAACTTTGCGACGAAAAGAAACGCAGTCTATTCGATGCCTTACTTAAAAGTCGGATTCATGCATTTGTAACTTTCCGTAACTAAGCAACAAAGTAAAGTAAATCTGGGCCGTTTTCAAAACTACTGAAGTAAAGCTGGCCCGTTATTATCACAGCAAAGTATCAGATAAGGCGGATAAATTTCAAAAATTAAAAGAGCCCAAGATTAACTATATTTGTTAAGAGAAAAGCAAGGAAAAGAAAAACGGAAATTTCATAAAAAAGGGCAATGTAGGTGGAATAATAAAAAAAAAATAGAGAAATTTTGTATCAAGCATAGATTTTGGTATCTATCAGTAGAAAATTAGAAGATTTTTAATCATAGTTATTTCAAAATAAGCACCACCAAAGAAAAAATGAAATTTAAAGTTATTTAAAAAGAGTACGAAAAGAGTAGAAAAGAATAGAAAAACGAAGATTTCTGAAAAAGGTTTAATAATAATAATAATAATAATAATAATAAAAGAGAGAGGGAAATCATGTACCAAGCATCATTGTAAAAAAAAATTATATAACGCTATTCCATAAAATTAGTGGCAACATGCTACCTCCAATTTTATGGAGTAATTTAACTTATATAATAGTGTAATTTGATGGTAATTTGATGGTAATAGTGTAATTTGACCTGATATAATTGGCGTAATATTACACATCAGTGCAGAGGTTCTATGGGGGTTCCCCCCCAACATATGTGAACTTCGGAAATTTGAGCTTAGAGTTGGGGAATTATAGATTTTTAAAATTATAGATTGGAAATTATTATTACTTATTGGAAATTATAGATTTTTTTTAAGTAAAAAAAAAAAAAAAAAAAAAAATAGATTTTTTAGATTTTTTATTGTTTTGTTGACTACTTTTCTGAGTTCTGTAATAGCAAAATAGTTAAACTTTCAAAAGAAATACAAAAAGCAGCCAGACTCAATTTCTCATTATGTTTCTCTGTGCTACGAAAATATTATACTTCTACCAGACCTGAATTTCTCTACTGTTATCCATCAACAGTGTCTCCAATACATTTCTTCCAAAACTTTGTTCCTTTCCCAAAAATCTAAAAGTTTGAGGCTATTTTCATATGAAGTACGATTATGACTCTTACACAATTGAAGACAAAAACTTTCATTAAAAGAACCAATAATTATATAAAATACGATGTTACATTCTGATAAAATTTACTTAAAAAGGTGCTAAAAATACATAACAGGTTTTCACAACATGAAAACCGTCAAAGATCTTAAAAACACCCGAGCGCTTTCAACTGCACTGCAACAGTTGTCATCAGGGGAAAATCAGAGGAGTGAAAGTTCATGGAAAGTTCTCTGCTTAAGTATCAGTGGACGAGTCTATTTCAAAGGAAGGGAGGAGAGGGGGGGGGGGTAAAAATGAAAATGATCATGTTTCAAAATCGCTAGAAATATCTAGTATGCTATACCAGATCTTAGATATGTTGTAGGATAAAGTATCGTTGCAAGTATTCTTCCTTTGAGTTAAAATTTCTATTGATTCTCTGATTATTGATGTGTAGTAATTTGAAGTATGGGCTATGACTCTTGCTTTACTGAAATCAATGTGAATATCTTGCTTTTGGTTTAATCTGGATAGAGCAGTAGAGGGTTTGTTATACTTTATGTCTGTAATATGTTCTTTTCGTCTGTCTTTAAATTTTCTAGTGGTCATTCCTATGTATTTGAGTTCTTTCTGATTAACTTTGTCTGTGAAAGGTATTACATATATGCCAGAAGTTTCATCGTTAGGGATTGGGTCTATTTTCCGGTGTACAAGATCTTTTAATTTAGCAGATGGTTTTGCGATTACGTATATATTATATTTCTTTAGTGCATAACTAATCCTTTCAAATAACTCAGGTATATAATTAAAACTATAAAACTTGAGATTATTTTTAATGCTATTTCTGGTTGATTCTCTATGCTGAATATCAAAGATTAATTTATCGATACATTGGGGGGGGAAACCATTTTCTATTGCAATCTTCTTGATGGTGAGTAACTCTGGTTGTAGGTATTCTCTTGTACAATATTCAATGGCTCTATTTATATAAAATTTATAAGCTGCAGTTTTGTATTTAAGTGGGATATTACTATTGTAGGATATTGTACTATTTGAATTGCATGGTTTCCTGTAAATTTTCCTATCAATATTGTATGTTGTATTATTTCTTATTAATTCTACGTCTAAAAATGGTAAGGATCCTTTTTCTTCGACTTCCAATGTGAATTGAATATTTGAGTCTAGGTTATTAGCTGTATTTAAAAAGTCATTCAAAGCGGGGATACCATGATTCCAAATTAAAAATATGTCATCGACATAACGCAGCCATAGTTGAGGTTTTAGATTTGATTTACATATAATATCTTTCTCAAGTGGTCTAAGTTTTAGCTCCGCTAATAATCCTGAAATGGGTGAGCCCATTGGGGCACCCTCAGTTTGTTTATAAAATTTCCTATTAAATTGAAAGACATTGTTATTTGTAATCAAGTTAATGCTTGAATTTAAAGTTGTTCTTATGTCATCGTTATATGCCGGGTTATTATCTATGAATTGCTTTATAAGGATTTCTATATCTTTTACATTTATTGAAGGGTACAGGGATTTGATGTCCATACTTGCAAGTATACTGTTATCACATATATTTTCGTTCTTTATTTTCTCAATAAACTCTCTGGTTGAGTTGACTACAAGATTGGTTGGAGGTAACATTTCTTTAAGTAGCGGTACGAAAACTTTTTCTATGGTATATGTTGGTGCTAAACACTTGGAAACTATAGGTCTAAGAGGGTAGTTGTCCTTATGA
Organism: Maratus speciosus; assembly: GCA_963932465.1. NCBI lineage: Eukaryota > Metazoa > Arthropoda > Arachnida > Araneae > Salticidae > Maratus > Maratus speciosus. Next base: position 22,715,027 of record OZ010790.1, on the reverse strand, counting down.
TCTTTTAAACGTCCAATTAACCTGGGAGTGACAGCAGTTTTATTGATTTTGAGTTTAACTTTCATTTGAGTAGGCCATGTGCCATGTTTAATTAACTCTTGCGCTTTACGGTCGATTGTGGGGTTAGGGTCCTTGTTCAATTCTCTGCAGTTCATTTCTTCAATACATTCCTCCATTTTTGAGATATAATCTTGTGTATTCATTATTGCTAATTTGTTAGATTTGTCAGTTTGGATTACTATAATTTCAGAGTTACTTTTGAGCTGCTTAATAACATTTAAATCTTTACTGTTATTTTGGGTTTGTTTCTTTAGGTATGAATTTACATTGTTATGTAGAATACTTCTTATTTCCTCCCTCTTTTCACTAGGTGCTGACTGTACAATAACCTCGCAATTAGTTATGACTGATTTTAAGTTTGTTGAATGTTTAAATATGTGTTTTGGACCAAGTTCCAAGACTTTATGAAGTTTGTGGTCAATAACTTTAGTTGGGGTAAAGTTATTGACCACAAACTTCATAAAGTCTTGGAACTTGGTCCAAAACACATATTTAAACATTCAACAAACTTAAAATCAGTCATAACTAATTGCGAGGTTATTGTACAGTCAGCACCTAGTGAAAAGAGGGAGGAAATAAGAAGTATTCTACATAACAATGTAAATTCATACCTAAAGAAACAAACCCAAAATAACAGTAAAGATTTAAATGTTATTAAGCAGCTCAAAAGTAACTCTGAAATTATAGTAATCCAAACTGACAAATCTAACAAATTAGCAATAATGAATACACAAGATTATATCTCAAAAATGGAGGAATGTATTGAAGAAATGAACTGCAGAGAATTGAACAAGGACCCTAACCCCACAATCGACCGTAAAGCGCAAGATTTAATTAAACATGGCACATGGCCTACTCAAATGAAAGTTAAACTCAAAATCAATAAAACTGCTGTCACTCCCAGGTTAATTGGACGTTTAAAAGATCATAAGGACAACTACCCTCTTAGACCTATAGTTTCCAAGTGTTTAGCACCAACATATACCATAGAAAAAGTTTTCGTACCGCTACTTAAAGAAATGTTACCTCCAACCAATCTTGTAGTCAACTCAACCAGAGAGTTTATTGAGAAAATAAAGAACGAAAATATATGTGATAACAGTATACTTGCAAGTATGGACATCAAATCTCTGTACCCTTCAATAAATGTAAAAGAAATAGAAATCCTTATAAAGCAATTCATAGATAATAACCCGGCATATAACGATGACATAAGAACAACTTTAAATTCAAGCATTAACTTGATTACAAATAACAATGTCTTTCAATTTAATAGGAAATTTTATAAACAAACTGAGGGTGCCCCAATGGGCTCACCCATTTCAGGATTATTAGCGGAGCTAAAACTTAGACCACTTGAGAAAGATATTATATGTAAATCAAATCTAAAACCTCAACTATGGCTGCGTTATGTCAATGACATATTTTTAATTTGGAATCATGGTATCCCCGCTTTGAATGACTTTTTAAATACAGCTAATAACCTAGACTCAAATATACAATTCACATTGGAAGTCGAAGAAAAAGGATCCTTACCATTTTTAGACGTAGAATTAATAAGAAATAATACAACATACAATATTGATAGGAAAATTTACAGGAAACCATGCAATTCAAATAGTACAATATCCTACAATAGTAATGTCCCACTTAAATACAAAACTGCAGCTTATAAATTTTATATAAATAGAGCCATTGAATATTGTACAAGAGAATACCTACAACCAGAGTTACTCACCATCAAGAAGATTGCAATAGAAAATGGTTTCCCCCCCCCCCCCCCAATGTATCGATAAATTAATCTTTGATATTCAGCATAGAGAATCAACCAGAAATAGCATTAAAAATAATCTCAAGTTTTATAGTTTTAATTATATACCTAAGTTATTTGAAAGGATTAGTTATGCACTAAAGAAATATAATATATACGTAATCGCAAAACCATCTGCTAAATTAAAAGATCTTGTACACCGGAAAATAGACCCAATCCCTAACGATGAAACTTCTGGCATATATGTAATACCTTTCACAGACAAAGTTAATCAGAAAGAACTCAAATATATAGGAATGACCACTAGAAAATTTAAAGACAGACGAAAAGAACATATTACAGACATAAAGTATAACAAACCCTCTACTGCTCTATCCAGATTAAACCAAAAGCAAGATATTCACATTGATTTCAGTAAAGCAAGAGTCATAGCCCATACTTCAAATTACTACACATCAATAATCAGAGAATCAATAGAAATTTTAACTCAAAGGAAGAATACTTGCAACGATACTTTATCCTACAACATATCTAAGATCTGGTATAGCATACTAGATATTTCTAGCGATTTTGAAACATGATCATTTTCATTTTTACCCCCCCCCCCCTCCTCCCTTCCTTTGAAATAGACTCGTCCACTGATACTTAAGCAGAGAACTTTCCATGAACTTTCACTCCTCTGATTTTCCCCTGATGACAACTGTTGCAGTGCAGTTGAAAGCGCTCGAATGTTTTTAAGATCTTTGACGGTTTTCATGTTGTGAAAACCTGTTATGTATTTTTAGCACCTTTTTAAGTAAATTTTATCAGAATGTAACATCGTATTTTATATGTTTTTCAAGGTGAATTTGACGTTCAACAATTATAGTTTGAACTATATTTTATACCAATAATTATAATTTTTTTGTTTTTAGTTTCAGCATTTTTCTTTGGAAAGAATTTTTTTTTTCTTTTCTTCTTTTTTTTTTTTTTTTTTTTTGTATAAGTATTATTATTATTATTAAACACACATTGAACGTATCATTTTAGTTGGAAAATAGAGCAATTTGTTTCACATTGTGAAATTTTTGAATTATAAGTTGGAAAAATTTTGAACTTTCCCCTTCACCCCCCCCCCCCCCGAAAATAAATTTGTAGCTACGCCCCTGTGTAACGCAACATCAGTTATATCGGTACCCAATAAAATGCAGGCAGAATAATTGAAAAAAAAATTTATGGAGTAACGTTACATATTCTTTACAGTGATAATTATAAACTACTTTTAACAATTCCAGAAAATTGTCACGAAACTTCACAGTGAAGCGAAAAAAATAATAACTAATGAAACAATTTAGAAAATTCATAGCATATTAAAAATCTAATTTTAGCAATTTCCGTCCAAAGTTGGAAATATAGTCGATTTATTTTTATGCTGGCTATGATTTACAGATTTGTATATCGTTGAACACTTCTAAAACACAGAGTTGTGTTTAATATAACTCAGATGTGTTCAAATAAACATTTCCTACTGCTCCACTAGATGCAGATACAATTTTTCATACCAGTAAGCCAGACAACTAATTTTCTATTATTTATTGATATATTTTACTATTGCTTTGAGTCGACAATATATATTACAGGTATTTTAAAATTCATTTCAGTTAGTTCAAATTCATAAAACATGTGAAAAATCATCTTCAGAATTTTCTGTCATTAAACGGAAATGTACTCGTATTCCCTTATACTGTCTGCATATTATCTACAGATTTTTATAGACACCCCGGATTAAGCTAAAATTTAAATAATCCAAGTAAAAAATGTTTAACACAACTAAAAACAAACTTCTAGCAATTAATCATAGACAGCAATGTATCTTGTTCTTTGCGTAAGCCTGTACAGTAATTTATCTGTATTCTACAAACATCATACAGTATACTAAATATATGCATAACAAACTGAAAAACCTTTATTGAACAATTTATACCCTTAACAATAACGCTTACAAATTGCTTTATCTAGCTCTATTTTATGCAGATGTAGAACTATACACATCTCGTATTATGCAAAAATTGTGTGAAAAAAGCATAATAGAACGGAAAAAGTATTTTTACGAATTAGTGCTCATAGCCAGTACTGTAACTTTATTATTTTGCGTGCCCCCGTAAATGACTAATAAATGTTATGCATCCAATAATGTACAGAAATCATCTTGTACAGAACTTCAGTAATTTATCAATTTAATTATGTTTAATATCTAGTAACCGCAGAAAAATTACCCTCGTACGATTTTTCCCACACGCTGCAATGTGACTGAATTCTTTTGTGTGTCCCTGTAACTAAAATACAAATTTCATAAGGGGGAGCGTTGATTTAGAGGGCTATTTATTTAATATTACAAAAAGCAACAAAATAAAAATAAAATAAAGAGTTGAAAAAATATATAACTTCTTGAGATGACAGGCGGGGAAATGGAGAAAATGCTTTTTTTCTTCTTCTTCTTCTTCTGGCGGGGAAAGAATTTGATTAAATAAATACTTATTTATCATTACTATACGCTTAAAAATAGGACAGGAAAATAATTAAATAATAATAAGCTTTAACTTTTTAAAACTTTTGCATACTTGGAATAGGGGGGGGGGGGGATGGAAGAAAGTAAAAATTTAGATAGTCGGTTATTTTTTTCGTTTCAATAAAGAAACAAACAAAAGAGTTTTACAGATATAAATTATAAATTTAATGATTTTAATCTTTGGGTAGTGTATGAGAGGGAAGAAAAGGGGAGGAAAGCAAGATTTCGGAAAGGGGGGGGGATTTAGACAATAAAAAAAATAGAAAGAAAAAGCGTGATATTTAAATTGTTTTAAAGAAAACTGAATTTCAGTAAGATTATATCGATCATGTGTTAGACGCAAATGAATAATTTCCTTACTATTTAAGTAGCATTAAATGTAATTAAATAATTAATTATTATAGAGGTTAAATGAAAAATACAGTCTATTCTGTTAATCAAAAGACATATAAAAGTTACTTGTAATTTCAGAAGATCTTTAAAAAGCCGAATGTTATGAAACTGCGCTTAAAAATGTTTCCTAAATTTTAATTTGAGAAAATTTTAACACACCAGAATTAAAAAGCATTAAGTGCCACTTTAGTCCAAACACTTGGTAGTAATTATGCATGCCTGAAGAAGGATTTATTCCATCAAAACGGGTTGCTTGTTTTATAGTTCAGCATTTATTTATATAGATTAATAGTTTATTTGTCAAGAAACGTGAAACACTAGCATTCGTCTATTATTTTACTATGTTTATTCAAACTCACTGAACAGTCCTCACATATAATAATATATCACATATATCACACAATAATTCTTCATATAGACACGAAATATACCGATGAAAAAGATTATGGGTAATATGAGTCAAAATTATTTTTTATTATCGTATTCAATAATTAACTATTTATAATAACTATTTTGTTTTCTTTTAGAAGGATGATTATTATATCGAGATACATAAATTAATCAAAACAAAATAAAGCAATTAAACTTTAAGTAGAAGAGAATTATTACGGTATTATTGAAATTTTAAGTGTGCTCGAGCAGTGGCGACCGAATTTGTAAAGCCCTGGTCTCGACGGAACGAAAACAAACAATTATACTTGCTAAGACGGAAACTTTTAATAAACATATTTTTTTTTCTTGGTCCCTTTCGCTTTCGTTTTCACAGGTTTAAATAAATTGAAATGTTATTATACTTTTGTAAAACTTAACTCACTTACCTTTTCACACACTCTTCTCGGAAAATTTCGCTGTTCGATGTAAGCTCCGTTTTACATCTATGAAGAATATCCTCACGAAGATTGATTTTTTCTTTATAAAGTAAATCTGGTTTGCATGTGTGTGCGGATTTTTCTTCAATTTTTTTCTCCCCCTCTGGATTCAACTAGACTGCTCATCCCGACATTTAATATCTTTGCATGCTAGTTTCCATCTACCGGCACTGGGCTTGTCTTTAATTCTATAAAAACAATCCATCACCATTGGAAAATAATCATCCATTTTTAGCGCCAAGCACTTCGAAAACTGTTTTTTCCGTTTTAAAATTAGAATTATAAGAAGCTTTAGTAACTATAAAATCTGAACTTGAACAAAAAGTCACTCCTTCCTTTAAAGGCTGACAAATGTAAGTGTGTTCTTGATAAGTGTTTGCAAAAAAGAAATACACGAATACGACTTCCACATTTGGCTGACTAATTATTTTAGGAGGTGTCACGTACAGTGAAAAGAACTCCCCATAGCTAGAAGGCGTAAAGAAATCATATAGAAAAGAGACACTCGTGTGAACATTAAAAAATCCTAAACCCATAGCACATCGATCACTCTCAATTCATGAAAACATCGTCAAGTGAATTAATTGTCGAAATAAGTAATTGGAAATAAGACTAATGCCACGTTAGAACTAACGAATCGGTCCTTTTTACCTCTCATATTGAGAACATGTGTTACGACATGTACTTAACGAAAGATAATTGTTTCTGGAGACATAAGCCAATTGAGCTATGTTGCTAATTTTCTTGAAATTAATAATAAAAAAAAAAGTTAAAACTGATGTTAAGAGGCTACTCAGTCAAGTGAAAAGACTCGTTCGCTAATGGAATTTCTTATGGAAGAAATTTATAACGATATCTCCGTTACATTTCAATATTTTTAAATGATTTTTTTTTTTTTTTTTTTTTTTTGCATTGGATAGCTGAGATCTGTACAAAGGCCGTTTTTTAATTTTTCGATTTTGTTTACAGATATTTTTAACGAGGACGCTTTCATTTTCGGAACCGGTTTCGAAACTGAAAGCATGCTCATAAAAAAAAAATCTGTAATAAAAATCGAACAAGTAAAAAACGGCCTGCATACAGATCGATCTCAGCTATCCAATGCAAAAAAAATCATTTAAAAATATTGAAATGTAACCGAGATATCGTTATAAATTTCTTCCATAGGATTAGAATTAGCGAATGGATCTTTTCATTTGACTGAAGTAGCCTCTTAAGATGGTTCTCAAATGACCTGCTCGCGTAATTTTCTGACACAGTTCCTGGCTCATTTATAACCCGTTTACTTCAATTTGTTGCTTAGTTACGAGAAGTTTAAAAAGTATGCACCCTCACTCCCTTTTCAGTAAAGGTGATTAACGCAGGTGGTCTATTGGTATATGTCATTAGCATACCTCTTTGTGGTTTCCGGAATCTGTCTTCCCTTCTTGGTGAATACCCCCCCCCCCTTTCCCCCGAATGAAATCCGCAGAAATCATATGCTGTTTGAAAAATAGTAATTATCATTTCAAAGTGTCAAAGCGTGCTTGATGGATATTCAAATTGTATTTTTTCATGATGAATATGTTATTGATTTGAGTTAGTGGAATAGAAAGCTTCAATAGTGTAGTCAAAACGAATACTTTCATAAAAATACCGAATTATGTTTAATCTTTATTAAATAATAAATAATAATACTAATAACTGTAAATCCTAAATACTTGAAATGAGTGTAATAAAAAATTCAAAATTTAAAAATTTAAGAATTTAGTTTAAATTCGAGTAAGTTTAACTGTGTACAGCATTGAATTTCATCAAAATTTACTTAAAGCATTTTCAGGTTTAATATTTTTATGTGAATTTTTCATGCATATCTATTTTAAAAGTGAAATATCAAAAGAGAAATAACAATATTAATTTTAATGTAATACCTTTTTTATTGTTTGAACAATTCGTGCACACATATGGAAAGATATGAGCTAAAATAGGTTTGCAATGAATATAAATTTATAAACTCTTTGTTACATTTAAAATGTATATTATTCAAAATAAAAACTTTATATAAGATATTTAAATTTGTAATTATTTGTTTTAAATTTTAAATTAGTGGTTAAGTTCCTAAAACTTTGTTTCAAACTAAATTTTTAAAGTATATAAAAAACATTAAAAAAATATTTATTTTTATAAACAAAAAACATTATTATATCTTTATAAATTATACATTATAATTCACAAGAATATACAAGAACAAGTAAACTGTGGTTTATATACAATTAGAGAATATTTTCACTTGAACGATAGAAAAACGCAATACTTCATCAAATGTGTCCCTTAAAATTTAGGGCTTAGAATAATGCTTACATCGCATAACAAAATAAGAAAAATAATATAAAATAAATAATACAGAGTTTTACGAATACTAATTTCAGGCACATTTCCTTTGAAAGAGACAAAAAAGTTCAAAATTTCGATTGTAAATTTCTATTATCATGCTTTTTTTATATGATAACCTCGGGAATTACACACTAACGTTTATAATTAAGTTATCTCAATAAATATAGGTGAATTTTACAAAATGTTTCAAATAAAAATAAATAAAATGTAAGCAAAATGTTAGTTTCGTGAATCCTCGTTTTTAGTAAAATAAAATAATTAGTAAAATAGGTTTGTGAATTTTATTTATAGACCTACATATAATTGTGTTCGGGCTATTCAGAAAAATTCATAAATTATTACTTATTTTTTTTCAAAATCTCTTTTAACGAATAATTTTACTGAATTAATTTATTTTATAACACAAACACAAGAGAAGTAATAGCCTGGCACAAGGTGCCGAAAATGGTAGACACTTTATTTTTAATCATAGGCGGCGTTAGTTAGAGCTACCAATTCAAGACCTTTAGTAGAAAACTTAATAAATGGTTTAACAAGTCGTCAAATAAAAATATAAATAAATAAATAAATAAAATAAAATTTATGTATACGTGATTTTATAATTTCATTTACATACATTGAAATAAATCTTATTACGTTTCTCTGAAACAAATAAACAAATTTAACATATTATTATGAAAGGGTACAATATATGATTTAATAACGATTAACAGTACTCATTCAAAATAACCACTCGTATATCATGTTGTCTCTTTTATTTCAAACTTTTTTTCATTACTTTTAGTATTATTTATTCCATAACGAATGAAAGTATCTGAAAATGCTCATTTAAATTCATCATAAAAAAGTAATGCAATTTATTAAAAGTATATTTAAATATACACTTAAACATACAATTTTAGATACACATGTTTTAATTTCTTTAAGGTTGTTAAACTTAATTCTAGATTTTTCTCAGAAATATATATTAATTAAGACAGATAACACGGAGGATAAATTATCAAAGAAACTGAGAAGCAATAAAGAATATGACATGCTCTTTTGCTTATAGTATCTAAATTTTTTTAACAAATGAAAAGTAGGATTTTCTGGCTTTGTTTGTCTATATCAAATTGATAATATCCTTATAACTACTTTCTTTGTGCTAAAATTTATTTTGTACTAAAATAATTTAAAATAAAATTTTCTGTTTCATCCATTTTTTGATATAACAAATTAGATTGGATAGCAGGTTAGATTAGACTAGCTGAATGATAAGGAATTGCCCACAAATTGTCAATTTTAATTAATTTTTTTATTTCATTTTTTATTGATGCTTTAGTTCTTCTTGGATAAACACCACAAAGAGCCTATACCATGATCAAAAGGGTAATCGGAAAAAAAGTGGCCGGAAAAAACGTGACAGGAAAAAAGGGGACAAAATAAACAACAGCGTAAAAAACGTGACAAGGAAAATACGTGACCGGAAAAAGGGGGACAAGGAAAAAACGGGACCGTTTGGTGCTGCTTGTACTTTGTCCGGAATGGAACCGTTATAAATAATACAAATATTTTAAGTCAATGTCTACAAATGCGAATTTTGAAAAATGGAGTGGAATATTTGCATACTAGAATGCTTGTTTACAGCTCTACTTGATTTTTGACACTCGCGAACGGGAATACGAATATTTTCCGTCGATGTTAGCCATTTCTGTCCCTTGCAGTTGTTGTTGGAAGCAGCTATATTGTTAATAACAAAATCTCAAAAATTAAATTATTTTTATTGACGTATTTATTAGTAACAATTCAAAATTATTTCAATTATTAATTGTTTATATAATTAATTTATCAATTACTTGTTTAAAAAATATTACATGAGCTATATAATAATTAAAGGGTAATGCAAATATAATTTTTTTTTAAATTTTCGTTTACTATAATGTCATTAGATTATATAAAAATGATAATGATTCTGAGGATAAATATGTTGTTTATTTATTTATTATTTAGTTTATAATATTTTCTTGCTATTTAAATATAATTAATAAATAATATCTAGTTTTTTTTTTTTAATTGCAAACTATAACTGTGCTAAAAAAATAAAAATCTAATTCTACATCTGGACAATAACATCACCTAACATCGTTAAAAAATATTTTTAAATTTTATACAATATTACGTTATTATTATTATTAATTAATAATAATACCATCAGTCAACAAAACAATTACTTAGACTTAAATTTTTGACTGATTTTTCATTTTTTTGGGAGGGGGGGGGGGATAATAAATAAACACTTTTGAATAAAAACTTCAATTGATGAATAATTGCTATTAATTAATTATTAAAATAGTTAGTAATTTTAAAATAAAAATTAAATTAATGTTTTATTAACTATATTTTTTAATTCAATTTATTCTTAATTTATTAAATTATTAACGTTAATATAAATTACAAATTTCTACTTAAAAATAAACTCAATACAAATTATATATTCAGTGTATCATTATATTTAATATTAGCTATAAGCTGAAATTTATCCTTTATCTGCTTTTTTATTTTATATTTAAAGTTACTGAGATTTAAAACTATTAATATAATTAATAATAAAACTAAGATAAAAAAAATTATTAAACTTACTTTCTGGGAAAGATGGAGGAAAAGAGTAATTAAAAGAAAATAATAAAAGACAAATGCAAAAAAGCTTAGTTTTGTCAGTTAAAAAATTATTTATTAAGGTATTAATAACATTATCACATAAAATTAAAAATAATCGTTTTATTAAAAGAAATAGGTCTAATTTTAATATAATTTGCTCACAAAACTGTTCTTCAAGGGTGAGAAGACTTAAAAAAAGTTGCAAGCAACAATTATAAAAAGAAAGAGCAGTGGGAAGGGGGGGGGGGGGATCTATTTTTTTTTTTAACAAAATATTTATTTCACCACGCCCTAGTAAGCAAATCTCTGTTGATTTCCCAGTGCATAATGGTAAAGTAACTTATGAAAACAAATTTATAAGATGCAACATTATACTGAAAATATCAGACATTTGTTACTTTGTTAGTTTTTAGTAATTGTTTATGAATAAGTTCAATATTTATAAATTCCGTGTCATGTTTTTTCGGGTCACTTTTTTTCCTTGTCACGTTTTTTCAGGTCACGTTTTTTCCTTGTCACCTTTTTTCCGCTCTTGTTTTTTCTGTCACTTTTTTTCCTGTCACGCTTTTTCCGTTCACTTTTTTTCCTAGATTCGGTCAAAAGAAGTATCAAAATCTAAGCATTTTTTCCAAATCTACTCGTTGATAGATTAACACTAAATACTAACTTTTTTTCTAAAAATCAGTTAATAAAAAATGACAATTTGAGGAAAATCCCTTATCATTCAGCTGCTTTTAGAGAACAACTAAAAATTAGCTCACTCTAACGCCGATATCTTTCTGAATTTTTACGATATTTGACTGGATATTTATAATAAATTGCTCCATAGAGTTGACTATTAAATTATGTAACACCGCAAAAAAAGAAGCACGATTAAATAAACAACCCCAATATAAAACTCTGGAAAATAAATCAACGTAAAATAAAGCACCCGAAAGATAAAGCCGTATATTAGAAGAACTTCAACTCTTGGTTACAATTGTCAAGGTTTAATCAAACTAAAACTGGTACAAAAGCATAAAATGGAAAATGAGCTGAAGTTTTTCCTTCGGGACGGGCCGATGGCAGTCCGAAATCTCCAATAGGGATTATTCTCTTCCCCAAAATGATTGAGTTGCAACCAGGGCTGCGGAGTCGGACCAATTTTTGAGAAAAAGAGTCGGAGTCGGAATCGCTAAAAAACAAGTCGACTCCGACACTAGATTTTTTGTTAGACATCTTAAAAATGAAACAAGTGGGTAAGTGTGATCACAGATCGTACAGAGGGTTTCGTTTAATATTCCTTTCAAAACAATTTATCCTTTTGAAAAATCTGTTAGTTCCACATTTCACAACCAGGGGGCGCACTTGATTCTAAACAAACCTCTATCCGAACGAAAATACGTTTTACATACTATCTGCAGATATATTAGTCGAGGGGATTGGGCCGATAGCACCCGAGATAAGAAGGCGCCCTGGCGGTAAAAAGTGGGACTAAAATATGTAAGGCTATGGTGCATAATATTAAAGAATGGTCAAAGGGGTGTCGGCAAAAGTTAGAAAAGTACTACCCGGTTAAAAAGGGCAGAGGTTAGAAAAATTTCTTAAAATACCCAAGTCCCGGAGGAGTAAATAACATAAGACTTTTTGAAAATTTTATGATTTGCCGTGTGGTCTGAGGCATTCAGCTATACGTATGCAAAAATTCATGTCTCCAACTTAATTAGGGCTCTCTTAGAAAGAATTGCTTAAAATACATATGTGGTAGCTCAAAGGGTTAAACGTAAGACTTTTTCAAGATTTCATAATTTGTCGCCTGGCCTCAGGTGTTCTGCAATAAGTATGCAAAATTTCAAATCTCCAATTTAAGTAGGGTCTCAATTAGAAAGAATTGCTTAAAATACACAAGCTGGAGTTGAAAGGGTTAAACATAAAACTTTTTCAAAATTTATTATCTGACGTGTGATCTGAGTTGTTGAACTATAAGTATGCAAAATTTCACGCCTCCAACATAATTAGGGGCTCACTTAGAAAGAATTGTTTAAAATACACATGTGGAACACCAAAGGGTTAAACGTACGACATTTTCAAAATTTTATGATTTGTCGTATGATGTGAGGTGTTCAGCTATAAGTACCCAAAATTTCATGTCTCCAACATGTATAGTTTCTGAGAACGGGCTCTGTGACGGACAGACAGACAGACGGACAGACAGATGAGCGAGACGAATAGAGTTTCGTCAGATGAACGAAACCCTAATTAAACTAATTATATGCAATTTTAAATCTATAAAATGAATTGCTATTGTTATTTGTGGACTATATCAGGCTACTCAAGTTAAAGATGACCGATTTACTGCAGTGTACAAAGTAGATACAAGGTAGGTAGGTATTGCCCATATACAGAGTAGATGAAAACTGTTTTAATTCATAACTGAAGTAGATATTTTACGTTTCCTTCTATATATTAAAAAAAGTTTTGATTTGGAAATGGACCAATGAAAATCTGCGTAGATATTCCTGATAGATCGGCATCCAATTCGAATGCTTAAGCATGGCCTTTCATCAATAATATTAAAAAAACTGTTGCATACAAAAATATGAAAATCGGCGGTATTATAGAGAAATGTTTGATAAACACGCTGATGAAGACAGTTTTCAAATCGAAGAATTATTTTAAGATATTTAATGCTAAAGTGGTACAAAATCGTTCTATTAAAAAAGTTTTATTGGAGCAAAAGCTATACATGAGAATTTAATCATTTTTAGATCATTTTATACGTTATAAGTTCATGGTGTGCATATTGCATTTATTTTTCTTATTAGACCCATTTTTTGAGGTTTTATTTCTATTTTAAATTCAAATTTTCAGCATTTCGAGAGATATTTTTTACAAAATTTAGAAAATGTTATTAATTTAAACTGTTGCCAATTGTATAAAATGCGCAAACAATAATGTTTACTTCAAATTAAAAATTTATTTACACGTGACTATTACAAACAGAAAAAAAAACTTTAAAATTAGAATTAAATGATTACATGTTAATAGCAGGAAAATTACGTCATAAGAACCATATTTACACTTGAATTTGAGAAACAAAATCTTAAAATAAAAAAATCATTATTATGCATTAAAACTTGTAAATGGAGGAAATTACGTCATATTTAAAATGCCCCAAAAATATGGCAAAACAGTTTAAATTGAAAAATATATTTGTGTGAGATATTTTGAGATAATCTTTTCAACTATTATCGTGAATTCGAAGACAGCGCAAATAATATTTCCTTCTAACAACAAAAGTATTTTCACGTGAATATTGATAAGAGAAATAAAACTTTGGTGTAAATTACGTCAGATTTGAAACGATACATTTTAAATTGAATTATTTAAAAGAACTATCTTATAGCGCAGTTAAAAAATACCGGGAGACAATGACACTGTTTACTTAATTCATTTTACATTAGCTTATTTTCCAATGTTTAACTAATTTTTTTAATTAAATAAGAAAACAGCCATTGTATCTCTTAACAGCAGCAGATTTGGTCTTAAAAGTCCCAATCCAAGGAAAACGAATGGAAACCTGTTTACAGAGAGATCGCTACTGCTTTTTTTTTTTTTTTTTTTTTAAATTCAATATTTTTAAAGCCGATCAAATTAGCGTGCTTTTTGGATTTTGGTGTGCTTGAACGGGACTTGGCGAGCGTAGCTCGTAGGGGGCAGGGCCCCCTAGTAGTATATAAATAAGTACTTCCCTCATATTTTTGGGGTTTCCGGATAGAACCAGAGGTACAAAGGTCTGGAAGGACCCAAAACCCGGAAAATGAGGGGAATTTTTCAAACAGGCCGTGTAAGTAGAAATAAGATAATTTATGTTAATTGGCCATTAATGACTGTTAAAATGTTATTTTAATGACTATTGAAGAGATTTGGAATCGAACAATGTTTTCCATTTTTTTTTATATATAAATTAATAAAATATAAGAGATTCTTGTCACGAGACTGCAGGTTTTTATCATTTCCCATGCTATCGCTTCTGAAAATTCGATTAAAAACTTTAATTTTGACAGTATTTTCTCAAAGATATGTTGCCTTTATCAAAAAATGGATAACGTAATAACGTAAAGTTTCTGAATAAGAACACCGGCACCAATCTTATGCGTTTCCGAAAAGAAATGAATTCAGAAATGTATCAGAAAGTAGCTCCTTTGGTGTTTGAGAAAAGCTTTATTAAATGACAAAGAAATATTTTTAGAAATCTGCTTTTTGTTATACAGATTCAAAAGTTATCATGTTTTTAACCCACCATTTTCCCATTTATTCTGAACTACATTATTTTTTTAATGAATCCTTATTTAAATGTTGAAACATCTAATACTCTATAAGTAATCATTAATGTTGCTATTCTGTATTCTCTGTCTTGCGAATACATACTAATTTTAAAATATACTGTAAAATTATCCCATAAATATGCATGCAGTATGCATTCAGATTCTTTAAAAGAATCTTAATTGTATGTTTAGAAAAAACCTAGATTTTTTAGAAATTGAGTCATTTAATTAATTTTTCCACGGGCCCGGCCGAGCCTGATTTCACTGATTTTGTACGGGCCGGGTCATGAACTGTGAAAATATAAATGAACCGGGCCAGGCCCGGAAATTACGACCCGTGCAGGCCTCTAAAAAAGATAATCAATGCCGAAATAGTGAGATTTGAGCTATTTTTTTCTTATATTCTATCATTATTTAAATCAACAGGCAACATTAGTACCCCAGCGCGAGTACTAGTGCAGTCATCCCGGAGTCGGAATAGGAATCGGAGTCGGAGTCGATAAAATATCCCGGAGTCGGAGTCGCCCATTTTTTGCACCGACTCCACAGCTCTGGTTGCAACACCACATGTATACACATTCATATACATTTTTAAATCATTCCCCAATGATTATAAAAAACATGAAAAAAAAAGAAAAAAAGCTTCCACTTTTTAATTATAAATTGTATGAGGTTTTTTTAAATTAAATACATAATAGATTTTTTATTTTTAAATTAATAGAGTGCTTGTCTGAAAATTATAAAAATTTAAATTAAAAATTAAATTCTTCAAATTTTGTCTTTTTCACTTAGTTGAACAATTTTAGAGGTAAATAGAAATAAAAGTTAATACTAAGTATAGCAGCCTGCTGCAATAGACCAACAAAAAAATTACAAATCCATCTAATTTTATACGTTATGGTACATATATTTTTTTTTTCGAATATTAATTACGGACTACATAAAATATTTTTAAAAATATGATAAAAAATATTATACTATGTAACATTTGAAAAAATTAATAGAAAAAGATTATTAGAAGCTTCAAATATCCGAATCCAAAATTGCAGCTCATTCCATTAAATGGTTTTCGAGTTAAAATTAAAAGAAACTACAGGAATTGCAGTTTTGTTTACAACTATAACAAGTAAGAAAAATCATGCGTTAAGCATAGATTATGAAACACTTTCCAACACTTCCTGAATGCTTTAACAAAACTTCATTATTTAGGGAAATAAGGTATATAAGAGAACTAAGTAAACATTTTAGAAAACGCATAAAACATTTGAAAAACTGATTTCAGCAGTTACCATACATAGCAAATATGTATTCCAATTCTTTTGAACAGCTCTGTATTTGATCTGCAGGTTGATATGTATGCTATATAATGGGGAAATTTAGTTTAGCAAGAAAACGAATAACAGGTTGAAATTTCTCTTTCAGCAATTTATACTAATAGTTGGAAACATACTTGTATACTTTTGTACAACCCTGTAGTTAACCTAGCACCTTTATTACACGCCATTATTTAGTTAAAGTTTAATTCAAAGTAAAACACTCTTAAAACTACTGGAATCACATTTCCAGAAATTATCATTTATAGACGGTCATGTATCCAATTCTTTGCGTGACCCTGTATATAATTTTATCTATGTTCTACAAACATTTCTTAGTAAGCAAAATGCAGTTCAGCGTAAAAATGCATAACCCATTTAAAAACCACCTTTAAGCAATTTACAATCATACCCAGTAACCATTACGAAATCTTTTGTGTAG
The DNA here is from genome assembly GCA_963932465.1 of Maratus speciosus. NCBI lineage: Eukaryota > Metazoa > Arthropoda > Arachnida > Araneae > Salticidae > Maratus > Maratus speciosus. Next base: position 22,698,314 of record OZ010790.1, on the reverse strand, counting down.
CCCTGTATATGAATTTCAGCATTTATACACACCATATATAATGCATAAATATAGTGAAACATAAAAGCACATAACATAATTAAAAATGCATTTCCAGCAATCATTGCTACCGTACAATACTTCGGATACAATATCGTATCTGAAATCTTTTTTGCGTCCCTGTAAGTGCTATGCACTTACATTATTACACATGACTTACGTACTTATTATACATGAAATAAGTAGTAGTAAACCTCAGCGACGTCTATCAATTTCATTACACATGAAATAATTTAACATAATTAAAATATGCCGGAAAAAATTCCCTCCACCCGTATATCATTATGTAACGGAAATCTTTTGTGTGGCCCTGTAAATTATTATCAAAATTATTGTTTGCACCACATATTCTGAGGAATGCATATTTTAGTGCATTTGATAAATGCATATCAAATTTAATATGTTTGAAAGCATGTAACATCATTGAAAATCATTTTAAACGATTTTTTCCCATAGGCCGTAATGTAACGGAAAACTTTTGACTGTCCCTGTACATGAACTAAACATGCTACAAACTTCCCTTGAAATAGGGTTCGTGCTATGGTAGAGGTCACTAACATACAAAAATTTCAGAACGATCCGAGTATATTTACGGGAGTTAGAGCGCGTACAGACGGACAGACGGACAGACAAATCGAATGCATAAACACTTTTCAACTTTATTGGAAAGTGTTAAAAATGAATTTAACATTGACTTTGTGTTTGGTATTCTAGGGCAGTTTTTTAATTAATACAAATATAATGTCAATTTTGGGTGTTCATATTAAAAAATTCATTTTTGTATACGTGTGTTATTATTATTATTATTATTATTATTATTATTATTATTATTATTATTACTCTTGTATTATGTGTAATTTAAAATTTTGATACAGCCTTCCAAATATGCTCATTTTAAAATAAATAATTTCTCTGAAACTATAGTGCGAATTTCATAAAAATTCGTTTTTAGACTAATTAAGTGGTGTAGAATTTATTTATGGTGTCAAAATTGTGACTTGCTTAAAAAAACAAAACAAAAAACAAAGATTGAGTTTGTTTTCATATACATACATATAGCCCCCTAAGCAAAATTTATATACATTATTTAACAGTAGACTTTATTTCCGATAGTTTAGCACCAACAACTTTCTGCTATGATAATTTATTGCTTAATTTGTGGGGAGTGTTTATTTTTTATTTTATTTTTTTTTTTTTACGACTGTACATTTATTATAAAGATTAATACAGAATTTGAAAAAAATAACAAAGTAATTTCAATTTTTTTATATATAAAATTCATTGCATTTTGCACTTTTTCTCTTAATGGAATTATTTCTAAATTTTCTTTTATTACATAAAAAATAACAAAAGTTAACTTGACAAAGTTAATCAAGCTTCATTTCCCCTATAAAATCTTTGTCTTTTTAGTAATTTTTCTTCTTAACTTTTCTTTTTCTGATTAAAATATAACTTATTTACCGATATATATTTTTATATAAAAACCTTAAAAAACTTCAGATACGCCTAACTTTTAAATTTAAATGATTTGACATTAATTAAAATAAACTTAATAAACAACAATAATACGAAGAATAATATTGTTTAAAAAATGTCAAAATCATAATTTAAGTGAAATAAATAATCTTAAATGAGTTTTTTAGGATTTGTCTAGGCATATCTTCTGAAAATGTGGTGATCCCCTGAATTTAGTCTTTTTTATGAAGATTTTTTATTTTAAGAAAATATTACAAAGTTTGTAGCCCTTAAAAAAAAAAAAAAAAAAATTCTACTTTTCTTCTCTTTTGAGTTTTATGTCTCTAAATTATTTATATATATATATGAATAACCGGCGCTAGATTACAGACAATTTATCTTGTAACTCTCTATGTCTCTTTTTACCTCTTTTTTGAATCTCCATGTTGTTCAGATTATATTATCTTTTTCTATGCGCAATAAAAACCGAGCGATAGTTAAAAGACATCAAAGATTAATTGTTGGCAACCTTGGTTTTTGCTATAATCTTTGCTAAGCCTTTACTGATCAATAACCAATAGATCAATAAACGTTCCATCAAACCAGTGTGAGGAAATGGAAAATTAATGATGTATACCGAAAAGAAAGCGATAATCAAAACCGTACTTTCCGGATTCTCCGAAAACTCATCAATCAAGTACTCAATCAAGCACTTCCGTTAGGAAAGAACCTGAGCCCGAAAATCATTTAGAGTGGGAAATGTAAAGAATGATATAGGAGTCGCATAGTGCCAATGTTCAGTTCTGAATTTCAGCAAGATAAAAAAAAAATTCTAAATAAATACTATTGGCTATGTTCTCGCTATAAAACCTGCAACGCAAGAATTATATTAAAACTGAACCAAAGTTCGTTTGTAATTCTAGGCACAAAAACAGATTATCTTAATGGGTACAATATTTTCAACAATAATTTTTAAATAGAAATTTTACTAAATTATGTACAAATTAAAATCCAATCTTAAGTTGTAGATATAATATCTAAATTCGTACAGATTGCATGCAAAAATATTAACTAATCTAAAATACATCTTTTGTGCGCAATTAACAAAAAAAAAATGGTTTTTATCTTTCTGAGAAAAATATCTTTAAAAGTGTCTTTTAAATCATTGTTTGCAGTAAAATGGTGGACGCATTTTTTATGTCATAACTTACGTAAAACTAGAAATATTTCTATGCAAAATGTTTTAAAATGCAACAAACTACTATAATGTTCTTTCATATATAATTTTTTGAAAAATCAATATTTTGGTGATTACAGCTCTAGTCTCTTAAAATTTCAAGATAATAAGATTTTATTGCTAACAAAAAAATGCTTAATTTTCTTTTATAATCAGAAATATTTAAATTACATATACATATATATCAATCTTTTTGAAATATGAATCTACTCATTTTAAGGTAATATGATCTCTACAATATACAACTCTTTTTTTAAATAGTCTAGTGAATTTTCACGGGAAACAATATATATATATATAATATATATATGGTTATAATATGTTGATTTTAATCCATGTACAGAAGAGCGCCGATTATCGGAACTCCAATCAACCGAACTTCCAACTATCCGAACAGCCTATATTTCTCTCAAAAATATTTTTAACCGAACTTACAGTCATCCGAACAGCCTATTTCTCCCCAAAAAAATTTGTAACCGAACTCCCACTTATCCATTGGCTTGAAATAAAATTTTAAATGAAGAAAAAGCTGATAGTGGACCAGGAAATGAGGAATGTAAAACAATAAAGGAGATGGGAAGAAGGTATGAAGAAAATTAAATTAATGAGTGGTTAGATAGTGAAGTAGTACATAACCCTGGATATCAGATTTTAAATGATGATGAGATTGTGGATGAGATTCATGATGAAAAAGAAATTGTAGATAATGAAAACGAATGCTCTGGAAATAACCAAGGTCCATCACATAATGAAGCATTTGAATATTTGGAAACAGCTATGAAATGGCTCGAACGGCAGAAGAACGTTGATCGTATTCAACTAACGTATTTAAGAAGAATTAGAAATAGGGCAGCATTGAAAAGAATTTCTTCGTTTAAGTAATCAAAAGCTTTTTTGCTTAAATTATAATCTCTGTAGTTGAGAAAATGATATGGAAAGAAAAATAATTTAATGGTAAACATATAAAAAAATAAATAAATAAATAAATAAACGTGCCAGCACTAACTTGTGCTGCCAGACTTGAGCTTAGATAAGGTATGAAGGTTTTAGTAAAGTCAGAAACATTCCTTAAATTATCTGTCAGTTTATCCGAACCATGGTCGGTCAAAACTTGTTCGGATAATCGGCGCTCTACTGTATTCAGTTTTAGATTTTATTTTGTAAAAAACCGTTACATACAAAACTTTAAAAGGCAAATTAATTAAAATAATTTAAAAAAACTTTAACTTATATGTTCCATTTTTTTAAAACATGTCCTTCTGAAAAATTTGTTGATGCACATTTTCATTAATTACGTCAAAATTTAATGTCTAAACTCATCAATCAGTACAATACTTATGTAAACAATATGCTTTCTGTGAATCTTAATGTACTAAAGTTCTGTCCATTATGGACATTTTGAGACGAAAATTTTGCTAAATATATAAGATTTCTACACATTTGCTTGTAGTAGCTTCTAAGGTGTCTTTAACCTCTTAATTCTCGCGCCCGTGATATTCACGGGCTGTGTCTTTTATTCAGTTTGTTTAATCCCCACCAGTTTTATAAAACAGTGTAATTGGTTTTATTATGGTATCACTTCACCTGCTATTACATAAGGTGAATATTTCTTAAAAAAAAAAAAAAAAAAAAAAAAAAAAAAAGGTGCCAATAAGCAATTTGAATTTTTAAACTGTAATTTAATGCGACAGTTAAGGGATTAATCTGAAGACCGTGAGCCGACGCATTACCACTAATTCAATATTTAAAAATTGTCTTATTTAATAGCAGAAACTTTGCAATTAAATAAGGCGATAAAGAGTTCATAAATATTACCTTTTGAAATTTGTGGGGGAAACCGACTATATATACACAAATTAAATAAATTCATGAAAATAAAAAACACAGATTTTTCGGGATGCTTTGAAAGATAAAAGTATTCATTATGTAAAATATTTGAAAGATATTTTTTTTGTATTTAACTCAGAGTGCAACATTCAAAGACAAAATATTATAAATAATAAAATATATATAAACTCGTATTAAAATATTATTAAATTTAATAAATTTTTAATTTATAAAATACTTAAATTTTTATAATACTTTCATACTAGATTAATTTTTTTTATATCTGAAAAAAAAAAAAAAAAAAAAAAAAAAAAAAAACCCTCAAATAGAAAAAAAGTATTTTTTCATACTGGAAAAGCAACCAGTACAACTAAAAAAATAAAAATAAACTCCAAATTTGATTTTAATACTTTTAATAAGAATGCCCACGATTTTAATCAGACAATTAAAATTAATGATTAAATCGTGTTTAAAAATTAAAGATTTTTAAAACGGTATAAAAAAGCATTGAAATATAAAGTGAACCTAATTTGTAAAGTTTCTATGGATATTTTGCCTTAATGAATAACCGAAAAATGCTTTAAATACATGTTTTAGATTAAATGATTATGTTTATAAATTTTTGTTTGTTTATAAATAAAATGAATTTCATGATAATTGGATTAATCATATAAATAATAGATTACCGAAGGGGAAAAGAAGGGATGAAACAGTGAGCTGCTACAAGAAAATCGAAAATGGTTTGCCTATATTTTAATATTTTATATTTCTATTTAAAATCTTTAGATGAAAAGTGTTATAATAAACAGTAATGCTGTAAAAAAAAAAAAATAATAATAATTGTAAGCAAATTTATAGACGTTAGAAAAAAACTTGCCCACAAATTTATTTTCTAATAGAGTAAAGCCTGTCTGTAACGGAATCTCACTTTAAACGGGAAAAATCATGTTCTTGCCAAAAAATACCATGCAATTACACCACTTCAGACGTAAAAAACCTGTGTAAAACGGAATTCTTTACTGATAAATTAAGTTGTCGTCTTAGCAAATATTTCTTTATCATACTTGTGGTGGCATTCGAATTATTAACGGGGCCGGCTGTCTCTGTCTACGGTCCTGTTTCGTCATAGTATGTCCTTGAAAGCCGAGTATGCAAAATAAGCGAGATATTATTTCTATATTACACACTAAATCTTTCCTACATATTTCTTCAAGGCCGTATACTAGCAACATCAAAATATGCACGTAAAAAAGGGGGGGGGGTGGGGAGACACATATACAGGAGTCGGATAATCAGCTGTCGACGAACCTAAAAATATTCTTATAGCATCGAATATGTGACCCCTCTGCTGTGACATCAACATGACGTTTGGGGGCATATATACAGGGGTCGGATATCCAGCTCTCTCACCAAAAGTAAAAGCCTTAGCATTGGATATCTGACCCCTTGATATGTATCCCCTTTGCTCTGACGTCAAAATGACGTATTGGGGCAGATATACAGGGGTCGGATATCCAAATCTCTCTCCAAAAGTAAAAATCCTAGCATTGGATATCTGCCCCCTTGATATGCGTCCCCTTCTGCTGTGACGTCAAAATTACGTATGGGGGCATATATACAGGGGTTGGATAAGGGGTTGGATATACACCCTTCGACGAAAGGAAAATTCTCTAGGACTGGATATGTGTCCCCTTCAGCTGTGACGTCGTATGGGGGCAAATATACAGGGGGTGGATATACAGCTATCGACGAAAATAAAATGCTCTGTGTTGGATATGTGCCCCCATCTGCTATGGGGACATATATACAGGGGTCGGATATACACCCTTCGACGACAGTGAAATTCTGCAGCACTGGATATGTGCCCCCTTCTATCTGTGAAGTCAAAATGACGTATGGGGGCAGATATACAGGGGGTAGATATAAGCGTCCCCGCGAGGAGGAGATCAGTGTCAGCATTCAGAACACGTTTTCATCTATCCAAACTAAAGGTCTCAACCCTTACAGTTAGGGTAGATGTTTATTGTTTCTGGCTTTCTTTGTGTGAAAGATTCACAAAACTTAAACAGGGGCGCGCCAGCCGTATCCGGCGCCTGTGTGCAGAACTTCAATTGGCGCCCCATGCTACTAAAAAAATATATACAGTATAACTTCAAAAATGCAGCATCATGGGGACCGAGACTATGCCGGATTTTTGAAGGAATGTCAAAAGTAGTAACTAGGAATATCAAAAGTAGTACTATACTCTTAATGGTGCCTTTAACCATAATTTATTTCATTATTAAATTATAATTATGTAAGAAAAAGTGAAAATTAAATATAAAAATAAACTTACATTAATTGATATTTTCTATGTTACAGAAAAAAAAATTAGTAAAGAGTGAAATTTTTTTTTCTCGTGTAATTTCGGACACATCGATGTCTATTTTATTTTTTCAATTTTTTTGGCCGTTCTTTAACAAGTTTTTCTTGTATTTTATACAAATGAAGAATTTCTATTGAGGATCCATTTCGGGATTACAGTCTTGTTCTCTAAAGCAGATATTAATTCTAAAGTTAAATTTATGCATTTTTCTTGTGACACCTTTTGTTCTGCCTTTTGTTCATCTTCGTCTTCGGAGCGGTTACTAGCGTTACCGACAGTTCTATTTAGCACAGCGTCAGAAGAGAGACTAAAAAGAACTTGTGTACTAGTCTCCACGCCGTTGCTGAGCAACAGTGCAGCTCTCAGAAAATTTATTCAGAAAATAATCGCGTCTGACAAATGAAAAAAGTAATTTTTTTTTAAATTTTACTTTCGATTTTGAAGTTTTTAATTCATAAACAATTGCTAGTTTTCTTCTACCATAACTTGAAAATTTAAAAGCAAAACGAAGGGAAAATGATGGTTTTGATGCCGGATTTTTGAAGTTGCCGGATTTCTGAATGTCGGATTTTTGAAGTTACACTGTATATAATTTTTTTTTCAATGAGAATAAATGCATAGCTGCCAAGCCAACCTTCCGGGAGTTTTCTGCAGATCAAATAAACAAATTTGGAACCAGAAAATTCATTAAATGAAATATGTGTTGTTTCTACAGGGTTATTTTTTATTTCATTTATTAAATTAAATTTCTGGTTAAAAATAGTGTTATTTTACTTTAAAAATAAGGAATGTTGGCAGCTATGCAAATAACGGACATCCCTAAAAGGTGGGTGCTTCAGCTGTTTGCTCCCTCTCCCCACAATGACATACCTCCTAAGTAAATCAGCTTCTTTTACCTCTATCACTCCCGGAATTTTTAAGATCTTATCTTTATTTATATTGATACTTAAAACAGTTCAAATAAACTTTAATTTGGAAATTTAGCTGTGTTGAATTAATCAATGGTAGGACTATGACACAAAGAAAGGGGTTCTCGTAATACGGTAAATACACATAAAAGTGGAAAAATATTTTCTCAAATTATGGTGTCTGTAATACACCGGAGCGCATTATAGTACTTTTATTTCTTTTAAAATAATATAACATCAATTAAGATGCGCCCTTAAACAATTACCACACGTAGATCATAATTAGGGGTGCATTCGAAAATGTACCAGTCCCGGAACATTTGATTTTATATTCGTAAATAAAGAACACCTATGCCTATACAACAATTGTTATGAAAAATGCACATTCATTTCGACGTTTACATTGCTAAGAAGCTAAGCGTATCTTTATCTTGTCACTCTGTTAACCCTTCCTTCTCTGTCAGTTTTTTTATTTTTCGAATTTTCAAATTTTCGTGCAATGAATACGAGTTCTAAATTAAAAATATCTATACTAATAAAACAAAGTTTCGCTCTGTCTGTGTGCAATGGCTAGCAGAATCTACGGCACATACAAGGCTCAAACTTTTTGTTAGCATAATCGAATGCCTCGCCTGGTGTACCTTGCACCTATGTTTTAGAATTTTAAATCTTTAATAACTAGTTGAGAAATTAATTAAACAGCTCAAATTAAAAGAATGGAAAAGTATTCATAATTCAACAGCAGCATAGATTTTTTCCCAACCGTAGACAATTTCTTCGAAAACTCGAAGAGAGGGTGAGGGGTTAATAGAATTACAGCGCTGCTAGGGTGATAAATGTACTGTGCCTTTTTAAAAAGGACTGTATCTTAAATTCTACTGGGCCTAACAACTCGAAAATTGCACAGCCAGACTCAAAAAAAATCCCTCCTTTCAGAAATTCTACAAATTATTCCGGTACGGTTCAGGTAGTCAAAAATCCACGAAAAATTGCAGACAACCGATGTCATTCAATAGTGGACATTTTCGAACAAATATAAAATTTTCAAAATATAAATTTATAGATTTAATTTTTATGCATCCAGATATAGAATTTTTCGCTGATTTCAGACATGTAAATTTCTTCGTGGTCTCTCAATTGCAATCTTGGATATTAATTATTATTTCAATTATTGGATGATTCCTTTCAAACTCTCAATTTAAAAGTCAGTCCTTCGAAACCACAAATGATTTTTATACGTGGATTCTTTGGAATGCCGTCGAATTTTTAAAAATACACCGTTTAGAGACTTTAAAGTTATGCATCTAGCCTTATCTTTAAACGCTGTTTAATAATATCTGAATTTTATACAAATCTATCCGCAACTTTTCCTTTTATAAAAATTTCGATTTTTAAAAAGGAAAAGAAATGTTTTGTTGAAACGCAAATTTGTTAAAATTAAGAAAACTGACGAACAGATCGATTTGGAACTTTCAGATAGTAGTTCATAACACATAATAAAGATTTTAAAAAGTAGGGGGCATCAAATTTCATGGGGGGGGAGGGAGAGAGAGGCGATAATTTTTTTGGGGGGGGTGGGGGATCAAATCTTTAAAACCGTACCGCTTTCTACCGTTTGAGATGCGGATTTTTGACGGAGCCCTGGGATAAACATTACTTTTAATACAAAAATTTCAAAAGTGTAGTTACCACTATTTTCGAATAGTAATTTCAGCAAATATCTTAAATTCTTGCTTAAGTCCTCCACCCCCTTGACTAATATATGACTAATGACTAATATATACTGACTATGGGTAGCTTGTTTAACGAAGTTTCGTCCAGAAACAGTTTTGTTAAAAATAGAGTTCTGCCCCTGGTGCTGGAATGTGGAACTAAAAGATTCGAGATTTGTTTTGTTTTTTTACAAGAACTGCAGTGCATACTAGGGATGCACCGAATAGTGGTTTTGGCCGAATACCGAATATTCAGCCTACAAACGAACCGAATACCGAATATTCGGCTTGTCGAATAATTTTATATTTCAAAGTTTAAAGGCATTAAAATGTTAAAATTTAAAACAATTTTACATAATGTTTAAAACAGAAACTTTCACTTTGATAATCAAGAGCTTTTTTCAAATAAACTTTATGCTGAAAAAAAATCCGCTAGTTATAGTTATTATAGCTAGGATAGTTATAAAAGATTTTTAATTAATAAAATTTTAAATTTCATAGCTTCTTCTGTGAACTAAAACAAATGAATAAAGTTTTCTTAAATTCTAAAACTAACATTTTAAAATCAAAGACTAATTGTGAAAAAATTGGAAGAAAAATTGTACAGGATCATATATTCTTTGTTTGTCAGGAAGAGACTAAAGTAAAAGCAAATAAATAATACAATCTGTTCAAATTTTATATGGTGGCAACTCAGCAAGAATAACTGATCTACTCCCTCTGATTTAGCAAGGAAGTTTTTAAATGCATCCTAGATCGGTGTCTGGAGTGGGCGATCACTTTCCGAGATTGTAAATGTAAACGTTGTTCTTAAAATCTGCAAGAAACAGATCATTTACTGGACAATGTTCAGGAACTGCATTTGTACATAATTAATTCCTATGAAAATCCTCGTGATTGTTTAATTTTCTTAAATAATACTTAACAACAGAAAATAAATAATGTACAAACATTCTCTTTTATTTAAATATATGATTCTGTTTCTAATTATTCTGAATATCTTTATAAGTTTACTGTTAAACGTAGAAGTGGTATAAGGTTTTTAAAATATGTTTTAAAAGTTTTTTTAAGTATTCGCTTGGGCCGAATATTTCGATATTCGATATTAATATTTCGATATTCGGCCAAACCGAATATTCGGCAAGCCGAATAGTTTGCTATTCGGCCAAGCCGAATATTCGGTATACCGAATAATTTGATATTCGGCCAAACCGAATATTCGGTAACATGGCCGAATATGCCGAATAACGAATAGATACCGAATATTCCGTGAATCCCTAGTGCATACGCCTGCAAAATCCCTCGTGTGATATATCATCGGAAAACCCTCCAAACACTCTTTCATATTATGAACCTTTCTACTCCCCCTCATTCAGATTCCCTCCCCCTGGGGGATAAATTTTTTAACTGAGCTCCTAATTTAGCTGCAGCAAGATTCGATCTCATTTGAAGGCTTTACCGAAGGTGAAATTCTTCACGGGCCTTCGATTGGTAAGGTCTATTTTTGACCCCAGATTATTAGGGGGCATTCCTCCGTGGGTGGAGAGGGGGAGAAAATTAATTTCATCATGTGACATATTGTTTTAAAGCTTTTGGACTATACATTACTAAGCACTCACTACTCTCCTCTTAACTCATTTTTTCATCAGTAAGTAGAGGTCATTTTAAAGTTTTAATTTGTTCATTACTATCCCATACAATTTAACAAAATCATGAAAAACATTTACATAACAAATCTGAACAATTAGGAACTTCTCGCCTTTTTTCCCACAGTGAGTGGGTACGTATTTCAAACAAAATCGAGTTAAAGATATAAAATCATACAAATTTAATTTCATTTAAAAATCATCAAAGTGGGGAGGGGGTGGGGGGGGGGGGGGGGGGTATCGGGTATCGTTCGAAAAGCTCTTAATACAAAACTCAAAAATGTATTTGTTTTACTCTTCGATACTATTATATTTTCAGAAATTCGCCGAAAATGTATGGCAAAATTATGTCCCCCATCCTATTGCCGAATCTACTGAAAATAAAATTACGAAAAAATTAGTAGTAGTTGGCATTTATTTAAACTTTTGCAGGGAAACTATAGCAATTATTTTAGCTCATACAGTTTTTCAGAAAATAGCAGTTTTCCATGATACATAAATTTTATTTGGCGAGCGCTCAGCGGGGGGAGTTGGGGGGAATTCGAGGTACCTATCGACGCGAAATCATCCAAGGACTGTCGATAATGATTTTCCAAAAGAATTGTCGGTAATTAGCCGAGATATTAATTAAAAACCTATCTAAAAAAACGTAGCACAGATCAAAGTGGCCATGCAATTTTGCGACCTCACTTCGAAGCGCACTTGGCACAATGGCAAGATTAAACTTTGTACATGGCCTTTGCTTTAAGTAAGACGGATCACAATGATAAATAGTCAGCGTTTTACATCCCAATTGAATTCAATTATTGAAGGCAATTATTGAAAAATATTTAATAAAATAATTCCAATTTATTTGCTAAGCCTTATTATTCGTTTAACAACTATATTTTCTAAGATTGCAGCTAATAATTAATAAATTTATTGTATGAACTCTCTGTACTCGACTGACACTTAACCGATTATTCTTTGTTCAAAGCAAATCTATAAAATATACAATTAAAATTTCAATAAAACGTAATTCATTTTGAGGTTGTTCTCAAAAACATGTTTCCCGACTATAAATGGCATGAAACTTTTATGCGTAAAAGCGTACAATGATAGGCATGACTATTAAATTTATTCGAAATCGAATGGCGTTTTTCATTTCTTTTTTTAAAAAGCATTGCATTTTGAGCTACATCACATCCTGTTTTATTTATTTATTGTTTTTGTTATAAGGTAGCCGATTGTTGTGATTGATTTGTGCTTTTTCCGGCAATTTACTTTTACATGGACGTCCATAACCTGGAGGCTTATGTTGCTTTACCATTGTGCAATATAATATACTACCCGTTTTTATAATGTCAGTACCTCTATCACTACCAATACTACAGTAAGATAGAAGTGTTATACATTTCAATTATTTGAATAATGGAGCTTCCATGTTTGCCGCCAGCTGTAGTGCGCCCCTGCTTTCTGAAAAGTTGGACAGGCCTGATCTACAGCAGGAATGTCAAAAGAGGCATTCGCGGTCGCCCTTCCGAATTTTTTATGTTTCTAGCTTTTTCGAATTTATTTTAGGCATTGACGGCCCCCTTAAGCCTTCCGTGGCGCCTTACGACCGTGACCTTTCGACCATTACCTTTCGACACCGTGGGGCCTTTCGATTTGAGACTCTCCCCGCCGCCCACCCCTGAAGCTACGCCGCTGATATTAAATCTGGTAAATGATGAGCATTTGCAAATTTCATATATCTTATAAGTAAAAATGAACTCATAAATGTGTCAGATATGACACACTTTCGTTTTAAATACCCCTTTAATAAATTTAAATTGGATAAAAGTTTTTCGAATTTTTCAGCTTCGCCTAAAATATTTGGCGCCTTTGCTATTTTGGCGCCTGTGTGCGATGCACACTTTGCACACTGGGTCGGCGCGCCCCCGAACTTAATCTGTTTGAGCTCGTTTTTTTACTGCTTCTGCAAAAAATGTCTCTTGGGAACTGCGTAACTCTCTGTGATAAAGTGAAGATTTTGAAAGAAATCGATAAGGGATTGAAAAGAAAAGATGTGGCAAAATAATTTTGGATTCTGGCAAGCACTCTGTCAACAATCGTAAACTAGTATGTTGTGGCCATCACAAAACTTTCTTCTATATAAATCACGTCAATTAAATCATTTAAAAAGTACAAGAAATAACATGAATTTAGCACCAATTCATATCAAAGTATATCTGAATTTGAAGTTTGATGAAAATTCGTGCATTAGTTCTTGAGATAGAGCTACATCGGGAATTCTGAAAAATGTAGCATAGCAGCGCCACCTGTTGAGCGTTTTACACTAAAAATAAACAGCACTAAATGATATCAAGGTATACCTGAATCTAAAGTTGGTTGAAAATCTAAGCGTTAGTTCTTGAGATAAAGCTATTGCGGAAATCGCAAAAAAATCAGCATAGCAGCGCCACCTGTTGAGCGATTTACACCAAAAATTAAACAACACTAATTTACACGACAATTCATCTCAAGGACTAACTAAATTTGAAGTTTGATGAAAATCCGTGCAATAGCTCGAGATACAGCTCTTGCGAAAATCGTGAAAATGCAGCACAACAGCGCCACCTGTTGGGCGGTTTACACCAAAAATTAAACAGCACTAATTTATATCAAGGACTAACGAAATCTGAAGTTTGATGAAAATTCGTGCATTTTTTCTTGAGTTAGGGCTATTGCGATAATCATGAATAATGCAGCATAGCAGCGCCACCTGTTGGCCAATTTTCACAAAAAAGTAATCAGCACCAAACTATATCCTGGACTAACTGAATTTGAAGTTTTATGAAAATCCGTGCAGTAGTTCTTGAGATATAGGTATTGCAGAAATCGTGAAAAATGCCGCATAGCAGCGCCACCTGTAGGGCGATTTTCCCCCAAAACTAATCAGGTCCAGTTTATATCAAGGTCTAACTAAATAATAAGTTTTGTGAAATTCCGTGCATTAGTTCTTGAGATAGAGCGCCCACAAAATTTTTTTGTCACATACAGACTCACAGACAGAGTGACAGAGTGACAGAGTGACAGACAGACTCACAGACAGACATTTTCTAAAAACCATCAAATCGTGTTCTGGGCATTCTAAAACGTGTAAATCCGTCGAAAAGCGGAAGTCGAAAATTTTCACGAATCCAATACTTTCTTCTTGTAAAGGTAGAAGAAAGTAAAAATAGAGAGTCAATCACCGGGCAGAATTGGGATCTTGATTCGGCGCGAAAAAGAAAGAGGACGTGCCAATACGAGGACTTGGACGAAGCAATGTTTAAGTAGATTAAATGTATAAGGGACCGGAATCTACCACTTTCGGGACCAATGGTTTTAGAAAAGACTCTAGAATATGCTTCATCTCTTGGGCACTCTGACTTCCAAGCCAGCATTGATTGGCTACAAAAGTTCAAGAAGAGACATAGGTTATTCCAGAAAACTATCTGCGGTGAAAGTGCGGATGCTCCGGTGACAGCATGTGAGAACTGGAGTCTTAAAGTAGCAGAAATTCTAAAAGAATTCGCTCCTGAGAACATTTTCAATGCTGACCAAACAGGCCTCTTTTACAAGTGTCTCCCAAACAAGTCTCTGGCGTTTAAAGAAGATAAATGTTTCGGCGGTAAACAAAGTAAACAAAAGATTACTATTCTGCTGTGTGCTATCATGACAGGGAATGAGAAATTAAAGATGTTAGTCATTGGTAAAGTAAATCTCCTCGGTGTTTTAAAGGCGTGAAGTCCTGAGAAGTGGACTGTGATTTTAATAAAAAGTCCTGGATCACCACTGAAATTTTTGAGAAATGGTTAAAAGCACTTGACAATCAAATGAGAAAACAACGCCGAAAAGTGCTTTGCTTATTGATAATTGTCCAGCTCACTCACAAAACTGTAGAGAAAAACTGCAAAATGTTGAAGTTATTTTCTCACCACGCAATTGCACATCAAAACTGCTGTCCTTGGACTTGAGAATAATAAAAAATATAAAGGTGCATTATAAGAAAATAATTCTTAAAGAACTGAAGCATATAACTAAAGAACATTGCTACTGAAAAAATGATTCGACATTAGTCTTATAAAGTGCATTGCGGAACTTTATAAAGCTTGGAGATTTGATGCAACTGAAAAAACAATTTACAATTGCTTCAAAAAGGTCGGCTTTTCTAAACTGGAGAATAATGAGTATTCTGAGGACGAAGAAGATGTGGCTTTAGCAGACTTAAAATAGAAATGGAAATTAATTAAGGAACGCGGGAATGTCGAACAAAATGCTACTCTCTCTGATTTTTACTTTCTTCTATCTTTACAAGAAGAAAGTATTGGATTCGTGAAAAATTTCGACTTCCGGTTTTCAACGGATTTATACGTTTTAGAATGCCCAGAACACGATTTGATGGTTTTTAGAAAATGTCTGTCTGTGAGTCTGTCTGTCACTCTGTCACTCTGTCACTCCGTCACTCTGTCACTCTGTCTGTGAGTCTGTATGTGACAAAAATTTTGTGGGCGCTCTATCTCAAGAAATAATGCACGGAATTTCACAAAACTTCATATTTAGTTAGACCTTGATATAAACTGGACCTGATTAGTTTTTGGTGAAAATCGCCCAACAGGTGGCGCTGCTATGCGGCATTTTTTTCGATTTCTGCAATAGCTATATCTCAAGAACTACTCCACGGATTTTGATAAAACTTCAGATTCAGTTAGTCCAAGATATAGTTTGTTGCTGATTACTTTTTTGTAAAAATCGCCACACAGGTGGCGCTGGTATGCTGCATTGTTCATGATTATCGCAATAGCTCTAACTCAAGAAAAAATGCACGAATTTTCATCAAACTTCAGATTCAGTTAGTTCCTGATATAAATTAGTTCTGTTTAATTTTTGGTGTAAATCGCCCAATAGGTGGCGCTGCTGTGCTGCATTTTTCACGATTTTCACAAGAGCTGTATCTCGAGAACTATTGCACGGATTTTCATCAAACTTCAGATTTAGTTAGTCCTTGACATGAATTGACGTATAAATTAGTGCTGTTTAATTTTTGGTGTAAATCGCTCCACAGGTGGCGCTGCTATGCTGTATTTTTTGCGATTTCCGCAATAGCTTTTTCTCAAGAACTAATGCTTGGATTTTCAACAAACTTCAGATTCAGGTATACCTTAGTATAGTTTAGTGCTGTTTACTTTTAGTGTAAATCGCTCAACAGGTGGCGCTGCTATGCTACATTTTTTCAGAATTTCCGCTATAGCTCTATCTCAAGAACTAATGTACGAATTTTCATCCAATTTCAAATTCAGATATACTTTGATATGAATTGGTGCTAAATCGTTGTTATTTCTTGTACTATTTAAAGGATTTAATTGACGTGATTTATATAGAAGAAAGTTTTGTGATGGCCACAACATACTAGTTTGGAAGTGGATGACAATTTCACTATTGCGCAGTATCCTACTGATAGTGATATTTTAAGAAGCGTTATGAACAATGATGGTGAGAGTGACAACGAGCATGAAAACGAAAATGTACAACAACAGAAAAAATCATCACGGAGTGAAATGATGAGTTCTTTTCATCTTATAAGGCAAGGACTTCAAATGGAGGAAAATGTTCCCGATACAATTTTTCATTCCTTGCTAAAGTGTGAACATTTTTCGAGAGTGTAACAATTTTGAAATCAAAACAGCGAAAAATTACAGATTCATTTGTGTAAAATTAATGGAAGTTTTCCTAATGTGATTTTTATTATGCTTTCAAATAAATGTCTGTTCTCTTTTTGAAAATTGTTTAAATAATTAAAAATACAATATTATGTCATAATGAAGGGAACGAATATTTTTTCCAACTGGATTAAATCATATTCAAGGCTGGAGTAGCACAGTTGAAGTTTATTCCAACAGAGCGAAAAATGTCCAGACCAGGGATCGAACCTGGATATTTGGCGTGCCGTGCCTAACAGGTAAGGCATTGGCACGGCACGCCAAGTATCCAGGTTCGATCCCTGGTCTGGACATTTTTCGCTCTGTTGGAATAAACTTCAACTGTGCTACTCCAGCCTTGAATATACAATATTATGTTCATATTTATAGTTAAACATTTCAAACTCTTAATTAAACACTTCAAAAATAATTTTGGTTCAAAATTTACACATTAAATAGGAATTTTTACTCATTCTCTATATAACGAATTTCTCTATATAACGAATTTTTTACTGGAACAATGGATTTCGTTATAGAGAGACTCGACTGTATTTCGCTCTTTATATTGCTATTTACGAACAAGCATATCGGGGCTAAAAAATCTTTTTAATTTGTACTTTTAAAAAGACATATCAAAAGACTTTCTGAACAACGTACATATCGCTCACCCACAAGAAAAGTGACACATCTCGACAAAAATTCATTTTGCATTTTATTCCACTAATCCTGATCCTTTAATGAAATTTGTGATTTTTTTTTTTTTTTTTCGTGATCCTTTGACGAAATTTGCGAGTGGTTTCCGCAATCCTTTGACGAACTTTGCAGATTTCTTTTTTTTTTTTTTTTCCCAAGATTCATTAATGAAATTTGCGTTTTTCTGCAGTCCTTTGACTAAATTCGCGTTTTTTTTTCCCCGCAATCCTTTAGCGAAATTAGTGATTTTTTTTTTTTTTTTAATGCAAATAATTGACGAAATTGATTTTTTGGGCGACCATTTGTTGAAATTCACAATATTTTTTAGAGATATTTTTTATGTCTGAATTTTCAGACTGATGGCCGATTGTTAAATCGTACATATAAATTTGGGGAATATTTTTAATTATTTAAAAAAAAAAGAGTTACAAAAACACGTTTTTATTTTCTAAACTTTTTTCCGCAAATTTCCGAATTTTGCGGAAAATATTTTTTTGCACACGTGCATCTATATTATACAGCTGTTGGGAGGGGGGGGGGGGGTACTTATGTCGTTAAGTACCTAAGCGTAATGGGGCTCCCAGTAGCAGAAATTTCTCCAAGTGTCTGCGACCAATAGGTGCCTCTTGCTATACAAACAGTTTCACCAGTGTAGCTATGCGGAAAATCACTTTATTACGCTATCTGTACATTTGCGACCACAGAAGAGGGGTGGATTGTGTGGGGAGGTAAAATTACCCAACCATCCAAACCTCATCCTACGATTTCATTTTAAAGAGTTTTATGCTTCTATGCACGTTTTCATTCCAGCATGCAGAGCTAAGTGCTATAATTTCGTGTTACAGTAAAATCATGCAAATTTGGTTTTGTCTATTCTGTGAAATTTACTTTTGTCGAGGTGTGTCACTTTTCTTGGGGGCGAGGAATATATCATTTGCTATCGAAATATTTTAATTACACAGGAAAGGAGAAAATCTCGCATCAGTCGATGTCTCAGTAGAAGTTTGAAAAGATAAATCACCCAAATATAGATGCATAAGAAATGAAGTTTTTGGTCATTACTTGCATAGAAGCATTCATTTCCTCTTCAATATTTCAAGGTTAAAGTAAAATTCGTTTTGATATTTTTTCTTATAACTTATAACGCACTTTCTTATAACGTAATGAAAAGTTTCTTGAGTGGAAATATTTCAATCATAAAGAAATGTTCTTCACACGCATTTCATTAAAACACCTAATGGAATCTTGAAAATTTATATAGAAGCAGGTTTTCTTTTGTAGATGATTCAAAGTTTCAGATGAAAATTTTCCTCATCAACGTTTTTGAGATCGGAGTCATGGTACACTAGTTAAAAACAAAGACAGAATTAAAATGATGTATAATAACAAATCGTTCAGATTAATTCAATAGAAGTATAAGATCATCTTAAAACACCATCAAAATTTCAAAAGTGCATTTGAAATTTTGATGGTGTTTTCAGAAGATCTTTTAGTTCTTATTGTTTCCCACCACTTTCAATTATATTGTTTATTTATATTATATTTTCCTCATCAACCCTTTTGAGACCAAAGTTGTGGTACACTAATTAAAAACAAAGACACAGTTAAAATGATGTATAGTAACAAATCGTTAAGATTAATTCAATAGAACTATAAGATCATATTAAAACACCATCAAAATTTCAAAAGTGCATTTGAAATTTTGATGGTGTTTTAAGAAGATCTTTTAGTTCTTATTGTTTCCCACCACTTTCAGTTATATTGTTTATTTATATTATACTAGGGGGCTCTGCCCCCTACGAGCTACGCTCGTCAACCCCCGTTCAGACACCGCAGACTCTAACAGCACGCTAATTTGATCGCCTTTAAAAAGATTTCGGAAGATTGAATTATAATTTGAATCTGACAATTATAATCTGACGTAATTTTCACCAAACTTTTCTTTCTCTTTTTAATATTCACGTCAAAATACTTTTGTTAGAAATGAAATATTATGATCATCTTAAAATGTCAAGTAAATGTCTCGCGCAATTTTTAAATTAAAACTGTTTTGTAATATTATTTTTTGTTCATTTTACGTAATAAGTGTAATATGACGTAAATTCTTCTATTTAGGACTTCTAACGCATGTTACTGAATTTATTATTTTACAATATTCTTTCTCATTTAAAATTCACGTGTAACTATAGTTTTTATGACGTAATTTTCAATGAGTTCCTGCTTTTTATATTTTTTGTTTATAATAGTCACGTGTAAAATAAATTTTTAATTTGAAGCAAACATTACTGTTTCCGCTGTTTATACAGTTGGCAACCGTTTAAATTAATACAATTTTCTAAAATTTGTAAAAAATATCTCTCGAAATGCTGAAAATTTGAATTTAAAATACAAATAAAACCTCGAAAAATTATTCAAATTAAAAAACTAACTGCAATCTGCACACCGGGAAATTCTGACGCATAAAATGATCTAAAAATAATTAAATTCCTATGCACAGTTTTTGCTCCTATAAAACTTTTTTAATGGAACGATTTTGTCCAACTTTGGCATTAAATATCTCTTAAAATAATTCTTCGATTTGAAAACTGTCTGCATCAGCGTGTTTATCAAACATTTTTCTATAATACTACCGATTTTCATATTTTTGTATGCAACAGTTTTTTTAATATTAACAAAGAAAGACCTCCGGTCACAAAAAATTCAAAACCGGCGGCGGCGGCGGCGGTGACAGCGGGAGTTACTTTTTTTTAGAATAGAGAGATTTTCCTCATCAACCCTTTTGAGACCAAAGTTGTGGTACACTAATTAAAAACAAAGACACAGTTAAAATGATGTATAGTAACAAATCGTTCAGATTAATTCAATAGAACTATAAGATCATCTTAAAACACCATCAAAATTTCAAAAGTGCATTTGAGATTTTGGTGGTGTTTTAAGAAGATCTTTTAGTTCTTATTGTTTCCCACCACTTTCAATTATATTGTTTATTTATATTATATTTTCCTCATCAACCCTTTTGAGACCAAAGTTGTGGTACACTAATTAAAAACAAAGACACAGTTAAAATGATGTATAGTAACAAATCGTTAAGATTAATTCAATAGAACTATAAGATCATCTTAAAAGACCATCAAAATTTCAAAAGTGCATTTGAAATTTTGATGGTGTTTTAAGAAGATCTTTTAGTTCTTATTGTTTCCCACCACTTTCAATTATATTGTTTATTTATATTATATTAGGTAGATTTCGTAAGAAATACTACCTATTGCAGTCGTTACCATGGTGCGACTTTTGAAAAATTCCTTCATAACTTTTCATTATAGGACCCCAGGAACTCAAAACCACCCCCACCTAAAAAGTTTATATATATATATATATATATATATATATGTATGTATGTACTAAATTTTGTCCGCACAATAAAAGTCGCAATTATGCACGAATCATCTTCAAACTCGCCAACAACTTTGAGATGGCTAATATCTCGGCGGGGATTGAAAATGGGCGAAATCGGCCCAAGAGGGTGGAAATGGGGAGGGTTCAAAATTTTGAATACTGTCTTAACATGATTCTGATAAAAACCATCTCTTACACAACAATGGCAGGAAAAAAATAAAAGTTTTTCGTTATAGCAGTTGCCAACAATTAAAAAAAAACAAATAATAAAATTCTCACCACAACAATTACTTTTCTTTTGCAAAATTTTCACGTGTAAAATTAAATAGTTTGACAAATTGAAAACAAATTGAATATTACGTCATAAGTTTCCTAGAGCAAGATTTCAGCATGAAAACTCAAAATAAATAGTTTGACGAATTAAAAAAATATGTATATTGATTATATTGGAAATATAATGGACCTCAGCAGGTGAATATATAACGCCATGTAAGTTTGAAGAAACGTATTAAAACATGATAAAAACCCGACTATGGAAATATTAACATATTTTAACACTTTAAGTTTCTCTGAATTTTTTGTAGCCATTTTTTAAACCTATTCCATATATATGTGTGTGTGTATTCGTGTATATTACAATTTTCACAAAAAGTTTAGCTCCCTACAGCTCGCTCTTTGTGAAGAAACTGGGTTTTATCTCTAATCTTGATTTAAGTTTTGTTGGAGAATTTAGTACTTAACATCGAAATCTACCTCCGCCTGTAGGCCCGAGCCGGCAGGGATTTTTTTCCACATCAACCCTTTTGAGACCAAAGTTGTGGTACACTAATTAAAAACAAAGACACAGTTAAAATGATGTATGGTAACAAATCGTTAAGATTAATTCAATAGAACTATAAGATCATCTTAAAACAGCGTTGCCAGATTGGGGACTTTTTTAATTTAGGTTATTTGATTTTCAACACTTTTTTAAAAATAGTATAATTCTCCTTATTTTTCAGAATTTTTAATGTATTTTTAAATAGGCCGAATATTTCTATTTAAAAAAAGCGGTGACAATCTGGGGACAAAAAAGTCCCCAATCTGGTAACACTGTCTTAAATCACGATCAAAATTTCAAAAACGCATTAATATTTTGATGGTGCTTTAAGGTCTTTTAATCATTGTTTCCCACCACTTATATTGAATTAATTCATTAAATGTACATGTACAAAAACACTTTATGTATACTCACAGGCGGCTTGTGACTGTCATTCTTTGGTACACTAAATGCAAGCCTGCCAAATTTATTCTTTAGTACCATTATTTTTTAAAGAATGTTTTGTCTTATTTAATGGCAGAACGTTATGACAATGAATAAGGCAGACAATTCTTTTTAACCTTTTGCATTCCACTGACACCTATGCGGTTTCAATGGATTTGTGGTATAACGTACGATTATTTTTCTACTCTATTGTCACCACTATAAAAAAAAAAAAAAGATTTTGAAGTATATTTCATTTTCAGATGTTCTCGAGCACTGAACAGTGCTGAACAGTTATGTTACACTGTGTTAATAAATGAAGACTATGATACAATATGAACACTATGTTAATAATTTTGTTTTGAAAAAGTGATGTGAGGTAGAATTAAAAGACAGTCGCCTGTAGGAGCCCTGAACTTAGTATGACCCCGTATGGTAATGTGCCCTCTGGAACTATTTTTCTGATAAAACCTTCTTCCAGTGACCAGGAAAAAACGGAATTTGTTTTGTTTTCTTCAAAGAAATTGATCGCTCATAGAGGGAGTTCAACTGGGATGGTCTCTGAATGGAGGTAAAATTAGTATTGAGCCTATGGGAATAAATTTCGTTCCATGAAAAAAATATCGTTCAGGGAGGTGGTTGCTTAATGGAGGTGGTCGCACAGGGAAGTTTCACTGTACAGTAATATACTTGTTGAGATGGAATAGCGAGAAACCACCAAAACATTCCATTTTAGACAGATTTTTGTCTTAGCAAGTGAAATTGCGTTGTATTATTTTCATGGAAATTTACCTTGAAGTATTTCCATTCAAGGTAGAATTCCCCTTTCAGAGGATGAATTTATTTATTTTTATGTTGTGATTGCTTACAGGTTTACGCAAATTTCCGTTACAGAGAGGTTTCGTGCAAAATTCCTTTATGGGTCTAGGTAACGGTAACGAATTCTTGCAAAGACCTCATGTACGGTACATAGATTTGCTGCAGTATTGTGACCCTATATTTCATATGTAGTATTTTAAACGCCCAGCTTTATACTTTATGAAATTTTAAATCACTACAAGTGTACAGATAGATTTTATCTTTATTTTAAGGAATAGTTAAAATTAATGAAACAACCCTATTAAAATTAGAAAATACACCGAATATATGTGTACTAGTATTTACGATTATTTTTAATGTCCCTTTTCTAAAGAGTAACAACGAAAGTAACGAATTACGAATACTTTCTAAAGGGTAGTCTCATGTTTCTAGCATGGTTGTGTGCTCATGCTCATGAAGACTATTCCATTTTGTGCTGCAATTGCAGCCTTACCAACATTTAAGAGTGAGATATGCCAAGCTTGGTATCGTTCTTGTAGCAGAGTTGGGCAGATTTGTAATTCCAATTATCTGTAGCGTAATTACAATTTAATTGTATGTAATTTATTATAGTTTTACAGATTCAAGCATAGAAATTTCGTCAAATAAGGGGAGGGATGGTGGTTCTGGCTAAGGTGCTACAAGAATTTTTTACGGCATGTAATTGTAACTATAATTAATTACATAAAATTAAATTGTAATTACAATGCAAGTAATTGCAATTACAAATTTGCCCAACTCTGCCTCGTAGCTTACTGGTAAAGCATTGGGGCGCTATTTCAGAGATCCGGTTTCGATTCCCAGTTTGGACATTTTTAACTCTGTTTGTTTACGCTTAGTTCAATTTTCACGTATTTAATATTCATATTATTTGTTTTATTTCACAACCGACAAATGCCATTTTTTTAAATTCAGGCGAACACATATTTATTTAACATATATATTTTTTAAGGTATTCAAAATTTCTCGTACAAATGAGTTGTAAATTGTTAGCAAATATTCTTGGAATTAGATACAACACAATTGTGCCCAATTTATAAAACTAATTCTATTCAATTATTAATGAAGATTTTTATAAAAACAGAGCTCTTAATAAACACATTCTTAATATACATCACCTAATACACATTGTTGTCTGAAAAATGGATTATTACTTGTATTTGAATATTAAGTATTCTTTATTGATTTGATTTTGAAAATTTGATAAGGCTTAATATAAAGAATATGATTATCCTTTAATGAAATACCTCATAAATAATAAATGATAATAAGCATTATAATACATGATTAATTATACAGCTAATCCCTCAGCTACGCATAAAAGTATTTTAGTTTTAATAAATAATGAAATGAAAATGTCGTTAGCAAAGTGAAAATCGGGATCCAGAATTATATTAATCTCAGTTTATCGGTTTATCAATAGGCTATCATTTTCCCATAGTGCATGATAAATGACTTCTGAGTACACGATAAATTACGTTAGAGTGCATAGTTACAGTATCAGATATCTATTAGTAGATAATTGAATTTTTTAGGAATAAAACAGATCCGTAAAGCACTTCTAATTTAAAACCGCCTAAATAACTAGGGTTTTAATCAAATTTGTCATAAATGTAATTAAAAGTTAGATGCAAAAAACATTTTACTATGATATTAACACATATTCATGAAAAAGTAAGAAAAGTATTTTAAGTGAACTGCATAGTTGTTATAAAAATAAAATCTATATAGTATATTTAATTTAATGTCGCTTAAATAACTTTGTTTTTACCAAATCTGTCACACTTATATTCGAGAAATGGGTTGTAAAATAATTTGAACAAGATATTAATACATATTCTTGAAAAAGAAAGAGAAGTATCTTTAATGAACTTTGACAGTTATAAAAAAAATAAAATCTGTGTAGCATGTTTCACTTGTGGGAACCTTAGATAGACGCAGTAGCGTGGTAGATGTCTTCTAGAAGGCGTATGACAAAGTTTAATGAAGAAAGAAAGTTTTATTGACATCATTGAGCTACATATATAACAGGAGATCTGTCTTTTTATTTCCCGACATGATTTCCAGCGGTTAGCGCGGAAGGATGCAGTGACGATAATTTTAGTTCGCATCCATGTTATGAAATGCTGTTTATCGCATTCCCTTATATGATCAGAGAATAATTTATTAATTTGATAAGTATAGCTTAATTAGAGAAGCATAAACTAGGATAATAGTAAATGAGGACACTAATATCTAACATTAACAACGCAGATGACTTTTTACCTTTGCCGTGCATGCTTCATTTGCCTTGCAAATTTCTGACCGGCGACTCAGAACTCCTGTTATAGTATATATGCATATATTTCGTCAGTTTAAATATATATATATTGGCGATTAAATCGTACAAACAACAGCGAAAAAGATTGATGCAAGGAGTTAATGAGTGATAAATAACAATTTGCTGGATCAGTCAACCCTTTCCGGCACAGTGTGCCCGGGTCGGGATACCTAATTTTAATTCTAAACTTGCGACTGCAGCAAGAATATTTTAGTAAAATTTTGCTTTTACAATGAATAGTCAAAATAACATGTTTTTATTTTCTAAAAAAGTCGTTTTAAAATTCCGGTGTCAGTCAATCATTTCATCATTTTACAACAAAAATTGTCCGCGCCGGAAAAGGTTAATTAAGTCCCAATAAGTCGATAAAATTGTTCATAAAATAACAGCCTCTGATATAGTTCAGCTATGTACTAGAAAGTCTTTTCTGCCGTGTAAGGAACACTCTGAGCTTTGACAGCTAGTTTCAGTATTTGACCATCGGCCTTGTGCCCGAATGAACGAAGTCTCACCCTCGGAATAACCACCAAGAAAGTAACATAAACTGAGAGACTGTCGCTCTGTACCAGGTGAAGACCTGAACCTCTCTTCACAACAGTCCAAACATAATTAACTTATTTCTAATCAAGGATCTACTCTCATGATCCTCTGACTCTAGAAAACAATAGTGACTCACTGGCCACTAGAAACGTTTTGCGGTGATGTCACCGGCAACCATTCACCTAATAGGATGAACATATTTATGCCTTCTTTCTGGAAAGCGTACTTTCACTATCTCCCGGGTGTGAGAAGATTTCTTCTGCGTCCACACTACTTTCAGTTTACCGGTCCATAAAAGAAATATCAGACCGACTCTGTATTCTTCGCCATGTCGAAGAAGTGCCACTTTCGATGATGCATTTGGATTGATAACTTTCATTTGATCTCTCCGGAAAAAGATTAAACAAAGCCGAAATAGCAGCCTGTTTCATAAATACATGGGATTTCCTATACCCAGTAGTATCTGTATATATTTGAGGATTTCTCATGTAAATTAGTAGAATCAGTTCGCTTTTCTAGACACTTAATGTCGCTTAAATAACTTTGTTTTTACCAAAATTGTTACACTTATATTCGAGAATTCGGTTGTAAAATCATTTGAACAAGATATAAACACACATTCATGAAAAAAGAAAAGAATTTTAAATGAATTTTCACAGCGTTATAACACAACGTTTATCCGTTTTAAAAAATTATCCACCAGATATAGTGTACAGATAATGTTAAATACATTTCATTATACTTTTTAAAGGTTGAACTTGTTTTTCAAAGTATACATCATTGCTGGTACAATCAGTTCACGTTGGACAGATTGTTATCTTATTTATCAACGTAAGCGTTTCGTTTACTGTGAACGCATTAACCCATTGGAGACGAGCGACACGTATACGTGCCGCATGAAGAGCCCAGAATCCTTGTTTTTCCTCACCAGTAAAATTTTACTGCAAAATTTGCCTTGTTTAAACAGCAATCCTCGAATAAAAAAAAAAACACAAATTTCTGTTTTTTAAAAAACGGTGACAAAAGATTAAAAATTTCGTAAAAGGCTCCCGTCGCGAAGGGGTTAACATTGTTCTAAAATACAGACAGTTCTTTCGCTGGTATTTTTCAGCGACTGAAAACAGGAATTTTTATATTAGAAAAAATAGTCATATTTACTTGAAGTCAAGTACCATTCAAAAATTAAAAATGGCTGTCATTTCTTTCATTTAATAACTATTTAAAAAATTTAGTGCACCTTTTTAGAAGCATGTAACAACCTTTATGAAAATATAGTTGCGCACGATAACCAAAAACTTGGTTTCTCCTTATTTCACACGTGTCTTATTATTAAGATGGAGCTTGGCGCGATACAATGAAATGCAAAAATATCAACGCTAAAAGCAACGTAAAATTATTGGTGCTTTTCTAATGTGTCTTATTATTTTTGAAAAATTATGTTTTTAACGTTAACAGATTTTTTTTTTCAGATATAAGTGACAAATTCGGAAATTGATCATTATTTCGAAAGAATACGCAGTTATATAAACTGTAATATTAACCTCTTCTTAATAGGCGTTGCATGTCATACTTTCAGCTTTTCTGTGCCCGTACGGTCGGCGTCGCATGCTATGCAACGAAGAGAAAAAATACATTATTGAAAGAGAATTCGTTGCTACTTTCACGTCGCGTTGTATTTTGCGATTGTTTTGGGGATTTTATTTTTCTGAATGCTTTGCTAAAAGATGGCGCTTTTAAGTCCCACTATTTTTGTTTTGCATTTTCTGTAATGTCGGCTTTCGGTATACTAAAAAAATATTAAAGATATTTAAATATTTTTTTTAATTCTAAGTAAGCAATAAAAGGTTTCAAAGTATTTATGATTTTTTATTTTTTATTTTTCTAGCCTTAGGTACGGTATGCTATTTCTTTCTCCAAGCTTATTTTGCGTCCAAAAAATAACGTTACCTTGCAGAAGCTAGCCGTAAAACAAAGCATTACGATTAAAAACTCTTTAACAATTTTTTTAATTTCTAAGCATCGCACATTTTCAATTTTTATGCCGTCGTATTGGGAAAAAAAAGTGCTTTTAAAGGCATTTTGTTTGAAACTGTATCTCCATTTATTTTTGAAATATTAATTTTTTTGTAGCTTTTGGAGCCATTTGCTTAATATTGGCAACGGAAGTACTCCATTTCTATAGAAAGTACAGGAAAAATTATATATTTTTGTTGCCATTTTCTCGTAACAACGAAAGAAAATGTAATTAAAATACGTGCTATTTTGAAAAAAATATAAACGAATGATTTCTGTTAAAACAATGGAGCTATTATATACTATATTTAATTGTAAGTATCTATGAATCATTAGATAGCCGTTTTTTTTTTTTTTTTTTTTTTTTTTTTTTTTTTTTTTTTTCCCTTGAATGACGGAATCTTTTTGTTGCATTTGTGCATTATTTATAGTGATGTGCTATGCATGATTTACTGTAGATGTTTAAGAGTAGATCGTAAATGTGGAATTCTTAAGCGGATGCGAATGACGTCATTTTACATAAAATAAAACGTCTGCTTTATGTCTTAAAATTGAAATACGTTTTGTACTGCAGTAGAGACCCGCTTAACCGAGTTATTTTCTTCTGATGGACTTCCATTATTATGAAACAGCCGTTATAAATGAAGTGTTAGGTGAAGATGAAAGAGTAGCCGTAAAAAAATTACGGCCATTTTTTTCCCCCATCCTGATCAGAAAACCAGAGTTCTAACTTTTTACGGTTGCTATTTCATCTTCACCTAACACTTCATTTATAATGGCTGTTTCATAATAATAGAAGCCATCAGTCCATCAGAAGAAAGTGAAGTAATGGAAATGCCGGGGGCGACACTAAATTCTGTAAAAGCAGAATTGCTGTTCTCTAGTTATTATTATTATTTTTATTTATTTATTTTTATTTTTTTGGTGGGCAAAAAAGATTGTAAAGCTATGTCAAGAGTAAAGTTGTAAAACCATTTTTCAAAACTTCTTTTACGTTTTCTTAACACTAAGTAGAATTACCGGAAATTTGAGTCAAGTTTTATAAAAATATTTCACACCAGAATTTTGATTTAAAACTGTTTAACTGTATTATATAACGTTTTCCTTCGTTGCATCTTTTAACACTTCCCGGGGCAAGGTACTTCTGTTTTCAAAATACTGAAACGAGTGAATGACGCCAGATTTTACAAGCAAATTTATTTCAATATATGCGAAAGCTTTTGTTTACGTACTGTATTAAGGAAAATTTTTCGTTCGATTATTCTGGTGCCAATGTGGCATTCAGGGATTAAAATTAGGTGGTCCAAAAATGAACACCACCCTTGAAGGGATTAAACTTATTTCATAATCAAATTTCTGGTCTGAACCGAAACATATTCATATGGTAGCCGTCAAAATAACAGCTCAGGGTAGTTCTAGTGTTAATCATTATCTTTATACAGATATTTATTTTCAATACCTCAAAGTGATAGATTTTATAAATACGAGTTGGAACCCGTCGAAATTCGACGAATTAAAATGTTTAGAATGGAACTGTTAGATCGAATTTATAATAAACCTACAAAAATAATTACAATAAAAAATTCATCTCTTGCATTGGTTGTTGAACTCTTTAAACAAATAATGTTTTTAATCTACAATTACCAAAATATTATTTCAACAAATTTCAACTGCTAAATTATTGAAAAATTAAACTGTATTAGAATAAGTAATCAGGATGATTAATTATGTTGAAGTTCTCGATTGAGGCTCCTAAGTTTGTTTTTACGGGATGAAAAATCAGTAAAAAGGATTTCGCTTTGTCACATCATAAATCCCCCCCCCCCCCCACCATACAATCTAAACTGTACGATATTTTTACATTCTCAAAATTGACATACGCACCACTCAAATTCACAATTTAACAGTATTTTAACGTGCAATACATTATTAATGAATGTATTTCCAAACTTAAAGTCACGTTTGTCCGATACAACTTTTCATGTGAACATTCGCACGAAATTTAAGTTCTAATCTCAGTACCCACGAAAATTTACCATTCAGAAATTTGCCTTTAGTTGCCATAGTAATGGCCATTTAGTATTGGTCAAATATTTAGTTTTATCAGAGAAAATGATCGTTTTGTTTTAAATATGACATCGTTTTTACTCACTTAATCATTTTGATAGCGTCTGAAACTCAGTATCAGCGTAATGTAAAAATATTGAAATATCTTCGTCAAACTTTTCATTTATGAAGAAGAATGCGTGTTTGTTTTTTTAATGGCTGACGTCATATTCTGTTCAAAAATTAGAAAAATGTTACTTTTATTTGTAATGTGAAAATGGCATCAATAAGGATATAATCAATAAAAATATTAAACCATGGCTATTTTCCG
Source organism: Maratus speciosus (assembly GCA_963932465.1). Classification (NCBI taxonomy): domain Eukaryota; kingdom Metazoa; phylum Arthropoda; class Arachnida; order Araneae; family Salticidae; genus Maratus; species Maratus speciosus. Next base: position 22,667,983 of record OZ010790.1, on the reverse strand, counting down.
TTTACTTTTTATAGAAATGGAGTACTTCAGTTGCCACAATTACAAAATTGATACTAAAAACTATAAAAAAATTAATATCTCAAAAATAAATTGAGATAGAGCTTTGAAACAAATTGTATTTAAAAGTACATTTTTTTCCCTATACGATGGTGTAAAAATTGAAACTGTGCAATGTTTAGACGTTTAAAAATTTGCAAAAGCGAAAATTGCAAAACCGAAATTTCATTTCAAATTTCGAAGTGTTGCCATTCGCAGAATGACGTATGCGTTACGCACAGATATGTTTGTCCTTTATAATATAGATAGTATCAGGCCTTTAAATTTTAAAACTTGCGTGCATTGTAGGAAAATCTGCAGATCAATTTGTAGGATATTACATATACGACCGCCAGTTATTGAAGGAAAAAGTTGCTTACTGACAATAATCATTTTGTATTTTTGAATTTAGAATAGAACATACATTAATTTTCAGCAATAAAAAAAAAAAAAAATGCTTTTTTTGGATCCTAAATTCAAAAAATATCCCGGTCAAGAACGGGTTAAATCAGCGTGCAGGGCGAACTATTAAAGGAATTGCAGACTTCAATAAAGTCACTCTGTGCGGTGTTAAATGCAAAGATGGTGTGAGACGCTGATGCTTGTACACTAGTAATAAAATAGTATAAATTACGAAAAAGGTGCGTACCATTTTAAATTTTATCACAAATAGAATTTTTTTACAGGGTTTTTTTCTTTATTAATCTTAGAAAACTATTAAAAGTTTTATAATTAACAAGGTGATTATAATTAATATAACAAGGTGTAATATTTAGATGTTAATTAGAAATTTTCTAATTTGTAAATGTGGCTTCAGACTAATTGTAAATTTCATTGAGTATGTGCACATCACATAAGCGTGGATCACACAATGATTGCATAATATATGGACTTGGTTTTGGAGGCTATTTTGGAACACCTCACACTGTAAAAAAAGACAAATGTTTCTTAATTTACGAAAATGAACTATAATTGTGAACTAAAATACAAATAACCTATTCCGAGTACCCAAGATTCAGAAAAGCGTTCCTTTATCTTTAGAAACCTCATAAAAGAATTTAACCTTGAAATTTAAAGAAGAATTGATAAAAGTAAATTTTTATCAGCTGCCCGTAGTTTTCGAAAACGTTTCCGACTAGCTTTTCCAGTGCATTAATCAGTCCTCTCTACCCAGAAAACCGGCTTTTTGGATGCTATGAGGTCTCTACTTAATATTTTCCTGTTCAGAAAACATGTTTAATGGAAAAAACATATAAAATAAGGAGCATTAACATTAACATTGAAATTAACAAATTTCTGTTACAATCGCATGCACAATTTCAGACATGCAGCTGAAAATGTTTAGTTGAGGTCGAATAGAATAAGAAAAATAGATTTTCCGGGTAGAGAGAACTCATTAATGCACTGTAAAAGCTACTCGAAAACTTTTCCGAAAATTACGGGAAGCTAATGAAAATTTATTTTTATAAATTCTTCTCTAAATTTCAATTTTTTTTCTTTTGTGGTTTCTAAAGTTAAAGGAACGCTTTTCGGAATATCGAGTTACTCGGAAGCGGTTATCGAATATTTTTGCTTGTGATTACAGTAAATTTTCGTAGTTTAAGAAACATTTGTCTTTTTTATAGTGTATGCTATTTTCTAGTACGAGTTTTCGCGTTAATATCATTACTTATCACCATCTTTTTATAAGGTAAATATAAAATAATTCTATAGTTTCCAATTTTATATCTTTTCTTGTTTGGTCATGGAACTATTAAGAAAGAGGTACCGACAAATCCTTAAAATAGTGAAGCTTCAACTATAACCGCTTTCGCAGGGATTACTTACCGCCGGGGAAAACTTTCACCAGTAAATTTAAGTAGAAATTTTCTCTTTAGTCAAATGCCTTATTAATGGAAAATGTCAGTCAAAAATAATTGCAAAACTGGTATTCATTTTTACTGGTAGACGTTTACTTCAGCGGTAGTAGTTGCGCCATATTGAGACAACCAAGACAACCTCCTGCCATTGTCAGTGAAAAGATTATAATACCTCGCAAATTGACACCAGTAAAAAGAAACAGAAATCTTTTACCATATTTATGAGACAAATTTTCTATGAAAAAAGCGCTGTAATAAGACAAACATTTCTATAGAAGTTTACTGGCGGAAGTTTTCACTGACGGTAATCAAAAACTGTGAATCTGATTAAAAAAATACAGCAGCCAACTTGTGACAACCTCCTCAGTTACTTAACTTACAATTACTAGACAAAACACCTTATGTCTCCTCCTCTTTATTCATAACTCCATTTGGATAACTCCGGACGGGGTTAAACTACAGGAAGATGCTTAACTATTTTCTTACTTCACACCACTAAAATTTTAAAGTTTTTTTTTCATCTTGATTAATAGCTGAAAATTCTCTGACAAGGCGAAGAAAACTTCCTAGTGTCATGGGCATCTGGACGTCCCTCCCGCTACGCCATTATTTTGCAATAAATATGGTAAACAAAATTCATATATGATTGGCTAAAGATTTAGAAAATATGCGCAGATGGTAGATATCCTGTCACGGGGCTAACGTACTGGGCTCCCGCGGTGAAAAGTCACGTGACAGCGGCGGTCTTACCCAGAACGCACTTTGACGGGGGAATTCGATCAGATTCAGAGGAATTTGATTAGTTCGGTTTCGAATGCTGTGTGTTTATAATAACGTTTATAATAACTTATATTAATAATTTAATAATATAAAAACAAACGCAATTGTCATTGCGAATGCATATTTTTATATAAAAGTGACTGTGTTTCGTAATTCTTACGGATTAAATAATGACAAGCCATTGAATTGATCAATCGAATGTAAGTATTAACCATTTCCTTTTTAGAGTAATTAGCGTGCATTTTTATGATACGTATACATTGATAAGATTGTTTATGTTTTGTATTCTTTAAATATACGTAAATATCATTTATTTTAAATGAAATTGTCCTTTCGGCAACCATTTATTGTAAAAGCTGTTCACTTTATTATTATAAGAAGGATCAGAACAAATCAGATTTTTTTCAAAGTTCAGTTTATTTTTAACGATTCAGTATTCATAAAACTATCTATATCTGTGATAATAATGCGTATTAATATTATGTATTGAAATAATCATTCTTAAGAAATCTTTATTAAATGTTGACGTATTTACCCCGATTCTAGGATACAAAGAACTTTTTCCCCCCTTTTGATGACATTATACCTGATGGATATAAATTATTTTATTTAATATAATTAAAATAATGCCAGTGATTTCCAACTTTAAACAAGATTTTGCAATAATAATTCTGTTTGCTCAGAGTAAAAAAATACGGATTTTTAGATATTTTGTGTTCTTAGATTATTTTATTTTGGTAGGTTAACATTGAGCACATTTAAAATCCGTAAATACTTAATTTTGCACCAAAGCTTTCAAATTTTGTGTATTAAAAAAAAACTTATTTCATGACGATGTATAAATTTCGTGCAGAAATACTGATATTTAAGGTATAAAGGGCTAAAGATTTTATTTGCTAAATAAATCATTCTTAAGCAGTGTGTTTTAAATTTTAGTGCATATTTACAACTATTGATTTTAGAGTTTTATATAAAGAGCTCAGTTGTTATTATTATTATTTTTTTTTACATTTGAGAACTTCATGTCCTTTTAAAAATTATTTTAACATATTTCAAGATGTCAATGGTTTTGAACTTTTTAGGATTTTAGGACTTTTTAGGAACTTTTTTTGGATTTTTTAGTCATGATTCTGCTGCTTGTGAAAAATTTTGATTAAAAAATATCAATTTGTATATATTCTGTGTGCCAATATTGTTTTATTTTGGTTTTTTCTTAATATTCAGAAGTAAATACTGACACATCTTTAAAAATATTTATTTATATATGTACCTATAACTTTACAATATATATTAAATGAATATGTCGTGTATAATTTCCGTGGAAAAATAGTAATGTTTAAAGTGTAAAAAAAAAGTTTGTTTTCTCTCTCTTTTTTTCGACAATGATATTTTTTTTCCAATAACTTAACATTGTGCTTTTCCTTAACAATTTTTACGTGAGAAATAAATTATTCATAAGTAATCTGTTTTAAATTTTGATGCATTTAAAACGATTATTTTCAGGGCATAAAGAGCTGAGTTGATTTTTTTTTCACTTTTGACAACATTGTACATACAAATTATTTTATTTAATATACTTATAGTTATGCCAGTAATTTGAAAATTTTAGAAGATTATACAATCATGATTCCGTTGCTTGTAAAGCCACGAATTGCATCAAATTATAAAATGATTTGGATGTGTTCGTAATCTAAAGCCGAGACTATAATCTAATTTGATTAATTTTAACAGAATTATTCCAATTAATACAAAAATTAGTTTTGTTGAAAACTGTCGAGGAATTCTTAGCTTAGTGCAGGGAAGGGGCCGGCACCTGGAAAATCTAAACCCCTGCACAATGAAGCTATGAATGAGACACCAGGTGTCAGGTTGAAGAAACCGACAAAGGCCCTTTAAACATGTATTTTTTTTTTTTTAATACTATTTTTAAATGTTTAACAATTTTTTGCATTCTATAGTTTTTATGTTAAGGAGGTTCTCACATTTTGAATTTTCATAGCTCAATATAATGCACATCTATTTCAAAAATTCATGAAATCCTTTTTATCTGGAGGAAGTGGAACTTTCAGGCTGTAAAATAGGAAATGTGCATTTTTTAAATGTCTATTCTCCGATGATCGCCTTTCACTGACTATACTGTAAAAAAAGACAGGTGTTTCTTAAACTACGAAAATTTACTACAATCACGAACGAAAATATTCGATAACCGCCTCCACGTCACCCAATATTCCGAAAAGCGTTTCTTTATCTTTAGAAACCTTAGAAAACAATTTATTTTTAAAATTTAAAAAGAATTTATTAAAATAAATTTTTATTAGCTGGCCGTATCTTTCGAAAACGTTTTCGGGCAGCTTTTCCATTGCATTAATCAGTTATTTCTACCCGGAAAATCGGTTTTCGAGATGTTATCAGACCTCATCTAATTATTTTCCACTGCATAACTGAAATTGTACATGCAATTGTAAAAGAAAAATGGTTATTTTAATGTTAATGCTGTTAATTCTACATGTTTCACAGTTAAATATGTTTGATGAACATGAAAATATTTACTAGAGTCCTCATAGCATCCAAAAAACCTGTTTTCTGGGTTTAATGCACTGTAAAAGCTACTCTGAAACGTTTTCGAAAACTACGGGCAGCTATAAAAAAATATTTTTATAAATTCTTCTTTAAATTTCATCAAAAAATCATTAAATTTCATTAAAAATCTTTTGTGAGGTTTCTAAAGATAAAGGAACATTTTTCGGAATCTTGGGGAAGAGGTATGTTCGTTCGTGATTATAGTACATTTTCGTAAATTAAGAAACATCTGTCTTTTTTTTTGCGGTGTATCATATCTTAAAAATTGTCTTAAAATGCCAAACATGACAATATTTTCTTAAAGCTTCTTTGCATTTATATAAATTTCAGAAACACTGTTGCATTTCTTGGTGTATTTACATTAAAGTAGCAAATGTTATGCATCTCCGTTATAAAAATGTATTTATACATAAGGGGTCATAAAGTAATATTTTTAATTTATGAAGGTTTGCTCTATATCGCATTTATATACTGATTAATACTTTCAATGAATTTCTGATATTCCTCTTGAAATTTCCGTTTGGCGTTGTTAATGAACTCGATTATGAAAACTGCACTGCTTATTTTACACTTGATAGAAAGCTCAAACAAATGAATTTACTAAAAAATGTAGAATATTTGCTCTGTTTATTTTTTAAGAAAGGGAACAGAAAAGAAAAACTGAAACATAATTTAAACTATCTTTTTAGGATTTCTAAATTAATTTATGAACGTATAATTATAAATTAATATTTAACGTTTGATAGATAAATGGGCATATTTTGTAATATTATAGTCTTCATTTTGTATTTATAATTTATGTTCTAGTTTTTAGTCTTTAAAATGTTCTATCGTTGCAATTTCGCAGTGCTTTGGCATATTTTGGAAAACCTTTATTGGCGCATAATTGAATCCATTATTGTTTTAACTCCCATACAATTATACGAGTTTAGAGAATATTTTGCGATTTATCACCAGTGGCGAACTAGTTGAAAAATACCGTAAAATTGATTTATTAATTTAAAATTAAGTTGTAAAAATATTAAAATTCTTTATTGTCATCCGAATTATACTTTTGCACATAATTTGTATAATTCTAGCATAGTAGGAAATGGATTAAAAATGGATTGCAATTAAATTGCATTTTTTAACATACAAAAACCAGGTTGAGTTAAATGAAAGGCCGAAAAAATGCTCTTAATGTGAGGATATCTTTTATTTATTAATCGAAGAAAGACTCACAAAACATCGATTTATCCAAATGAGCGATTTAAGGAAGGTTTACTGTTTAAGGAGGGTTTAAAAATCAAAACATATATAAGATTTTCCCTAGATAGAAAAGAATTAGAACTAAAAGAAAACATACATTATGCAGTTTACTTTTTATTTAATGTAATGTTGTGAAATAAAAACAACGTTTTAATGTTTTCATTATACTGTAAAGTAATGAATTCTATCAAATAAAAGAGTGATTTTAATATGATAGTAAATCTAAAGCCTAGACGATAATTTATTTTGTCACACGCATCTGCTCAGTTCAGCTGAGACCGCGAGCGTCACGTGACTACTCGAAATCGGAGAAGCACGGTAGCCCGTCTTTTTCGTTAGCCCCGATCCTGTCATATATGACGTCACACTAAAAGCCCGCGTATGTGGATTATCACCCCGTCCACAAGATGGCGCAACTGTGTTAATTTACGCCCGATTCCAGTATTAAGTTTGTACGCTTACTTATATCGCTTTGTACTGGGACCTCTATTCTTTGCCTTATAAAAACTAAAATGTCCGATTTTTTTACATTTTCACATCACTTCTTAATAGGTGAATGTTTTTTGCGTTCAAAGCAAACTAATAAATAGAAACATCTAAGTTGACTCCCACAAAAAAATAAATGTTATTTTCATCTGAGTTTGCAAAATGCCTAAAAATGCCCAAAAAACTGTATGACCAAGGAAGTGAGAAATTTTCATAAGCATTTAACTTAATCCTTTTTTAATAAAAAATTTTGAGGATTTGTACATTGTTTACTTCTTGAAAGCTCTTAATTTTGTGATTGCGTTAATTTAGGTTAATGGCTATTAAATTGATTTCTTTAGGGGGTTTGTAGTTTTAAATCCATAATTTTGAACCTCAATTACTAAGCGCTTAAAGGATTAATTTCAGAAAAAAATATTTTTTCTGTCATTTATGATGTCATTTTCTTTGGAGAAAACCAGTGAATAAGAATTTGTATCATTATTTTAGCTTCCGAACTGAAGAGGTTAGGGTAAATAAAAATAATTTCAGAGTGTCGAACTTTATGTGTTTTCTTGTTTGGTATGTACATTTCAAATACAAGATTTCAAATATATTCTACTTTCAGGGATAAATGCATTTTGAATCAAAGTTTTAGATTACGGTTCATATATTAAAATGGTCTTATTTTAAATAAAACGTTTCAGTTTGCGCAAAATACATAAGGATACTTAGATTATGACGATCAATCATCCCTTTTATCAAAAACAAAAACCACTTCAAATAAATAAATTTGATTTTCTTTTCAATAGTAATGGATGACAGATATTTATTTAGAAGTATTATTTTTCATTTTTCAAATATTTGACTGCGCTGTTTATCTCAATTGTTATAAATGATAGTAATTTATTTTCAAATAACGTTATCATTTTTTTTAAATGCAAGAAAAGGCAGTTACCAAAATAAACCGCAAATCATTTTTTCGAATCTAAAGAAAAAGGATATTCGGATGCTAGTGTCTTTTTTTTTTTTTTTTTTTTTTTTCTGTAAAGTAAATTATAATATATTATTAGCAATTCCTATAGTTTTAAAGAAACTCACTGCGTAATTTCCTTTTTTAAACTATAGATTACAATTTTAAAAACGTTATATTTTTACCAATTTTTTTAATCCATTTTACAGTGTTTAATACATGGTTGGAGGTTCATTATTGGATTATATAAATAAATACTATATTTTCTTTTCAACCAGTTTTTTACTTTCTTCTATCTTCAATAGAAGAAAGTATTGCAATCGAAAATTTTTTCGACTTCCGGTTTTCGACGGATTTACATGTTTTAGGGGTCAGAGATCCCAAAAAACATGTTTATAGAAAATGTCTGTCTGTCCGTGTGTCTGTCGCCATTGTACCATCAAAAAGTGTATGAAGTTATGCATAGAATTGAACCAAATTTTTATGTTAAGTTCTTGGCTATGGCAAGCAGATCCTCCCTGAATTTGGAAAAAAGTCGCCGGTAGGGGGCGCTGATATAGCGATTTTTGTGCGATTTTGAATATTGTACCATCCAAAAGTATATGAAGTTATGCATAGAATTGAACCAAATTTTTATTTTAAGTTTTTGGATATGGCAGGTAGGTCCTCCGTGAATTTGGAAAAAAATTCGCCGGTAGGGGGCGCTGTAGCAGAGATTTTTGTGCGATTTTGAATATTGTACCATCAAAAAGTGTGTGAAGTTATGCATAGAATTGAACCAAATTTTTATTTTAAGTTTTTGGCTATGGCAGGTAGGTCTTCCCTGAATTTGGAAAAAATTTGTCACTAGGGGGCGCTGTAATAGCGATTTTGCATATTGTACCATCGAAAAGTGTATGAAGTTATGCATAGAATTGAACCAAATTTTTATTTTAAGTTCTTGGCTATGGCAAGCAGGTCCTTCCTTAATTTGGAAAAAATTTGCGGGTAGGGGGTGCTGTAATAGCGATTTTCGTGCCATTTTGAATATTATACCATCGAAAAGTGTATGAAGTTATGCAGAGAATTGAGCCAAATTTTTAGTGTTTCTTTTTGTTCATGGCATGAAGGTCCTCCCTGAATTTGGAAAAATTCCGCTGGAAAGGTGCGCTATAATTATGATGTCTGTACCATTTTCTTTATTGTACAATCGAAAATTGTATAAAATATGCATACAATTGAACCAAATTTTTTGTGCATGTTTTTGGCTTTGGCCAACAGGTCCTCCTTGAATTTGGAAATATCGCGCGGTAATGGGGCTCTGTGATGGCGATTTTTGTATACTTTTCTTGATTTTTCGTAGTTCTATTGTCCATCGGCGGTTCGTGCAAAGGCGGGAACTCACTTCCTGCTAAGCCGGCTATTCACAAACATCTGATAACAACAGAATAAGGAAAAACTATTAATTTTAACAAATATCATGATATTGATTAACTCGTTTTTAGTTCATTTAATTGACTGAAGCAGAAATTTAGGATGAAAATCAAAGTTGGTATAGTAATGAACTAATAATATTGAAGTATTAACATGTGTAACTAGTTTTTGAAATATTAAAATGTATAAGATAGAAGAAAGTTTTGAGATTGGCACATCCAACTAGTTTCAGTATATGTCTGTCTACAAAAAAACACATTTTATAATAATATGCTATGTACAATGACAACGAATGAAACTGTTATTTAAATGTATTTTTTTCTTGTTATGTAATGCACGTGTGTTTAATAAGACCTCCTACCTGCGCAAGGTTTTTTAGACTTTCCATTAATAAAATATTTGGGGCAAAATTTTTCTATTATGTTGCTTTTAGAAATAATGTATATTAAATTAAAAATATGTATTACAGAATGCAAAAATATAAATGAAAACTTAGATAATATTTAACACAAATTGAGTTATTATTATTAAAAAAAGTACGAGTTCTTCGTAAAGTAGTTTTAAAATTAAAACACTCAGGTAAAATATCAGGAAAAAAGAAATCATTTGGACTTATTATGAAAGTCTTGAAACTTTTAATATACAGTAGAAAAAATGTGAAAGATCTTACATTCATAAAAAGAAAGTACTTATAAAGTATTTATAAAAAGTAGTTATAATTCTAATGCAAAATTTTCAATGTCATAAATTTTATTTTTTCATAGACAAATCGTTCCTTTAAATGTTCATTATAGCAATGTTCTTACAGTTAATGAATGTCTAATGTATATTTTACAAAATTCATATAATTAATCAAAAAGACGAACTTTTTGAAATCTTATTTGGATATTTTTAAATAAAACTACTAGACCACAAAAAAATTGAGCTCCTTATATCTGTGGTATATGGGCAACAGTCGGTAATCCCCATAACAACATTAAGATATATAGCAGTTATTTTTGTAACCAATTAGCAAGAATACGTTTGCTGAAGCTAAACAGCGTACTCATCAACCTCCTTACCCAACCAATAGTCGAAAATTGGGTTTATAAAACTTCCAGAACGGAATTTGAAAACTAGTTATATCTAAAAATTTAATGTATAATAACATAGCTGCCAAATTTTCTGCTTTTTTATTTACGAAAAGTAATGTTCTCTTTCTTCGAAAAATTCTGCGATTAAGAAGATTACTTATACAAAAAGTTTCGTATCCGCAGTACCTCTCGCCTAGATATGCCACTGTGGTACAGTTGGCAGCTATGTAACAGTGTTCAGTGATAAATTCAGGAAAGAAGTTCATGATGTTCATTAAAACTTTGCCAAGGTCATAATGTACAGAATGTTTCAAAAATTACGCCATTTTTGCATAACTTTCAGTTTTAAATTTCAGAAGACAAGATAGATTTTTAATGCAGCAATTAATAACAGGCTTTTTTCAATGATACTCCGTGCAATGATATTCTTTCAATGAATAAAAATTAAGAAACTATGCATGAAAATCTATAAGAAAAGTAACGAGCTAAAATAGACCTTATAATACATAATAAAAATTATTTGTTAAAGTTAAAACATTAAACATTTTAAGGATAGAGACTTAAAAATGTAACTACATATAATACAAAAAATTAAGTAATATTTCTTTAGAAAAATTCAAAAAATAATTAAAGTAATCTTTTAAAAGTTAAAACCAGTATCATATCAGTTTCAATTATTTTAATTATCTAAAACTAAGAATTTATGCATTTACATTTAAACTATTAAACAGGATGTAAATATATAAAAAAGTGTACTAAAATTTCCAGCGTATAAGCCGGCATATTTCGAAAGCAGCGATTATCTTTACTCTTATCGATTTTAGTACTTTGTATTCTTAAATAAATAAATAAATAAATAAAATGCAAGATTTTTTTTTTCAATTTTGTTTCATTAAAAGTTAAACAAAACAGAAACTAGTCGGAAGTGCCAATCCCAAAACTTTCTTCTATTTCATACATGTTAATACTTCAAAATTCGCTATCACAATGCCAAAAGTAAATGGCAATTTATGCTCACCATGAGAATTCTAAGGATATAAAATTCCGTGCATTAGTTCTTGAAATATGACTATCGCTAAAATCGTATAAATCCTGCAAAATGCATAGGAAAGCTACCTGCTGGGTGATTTACAACGAAACGTAATCAGCACCAATTCATATCAAGGACTAACTGAATCTGAAGTTTGATGAAAATCCGTGCATTAGTTTTTTAGATTGAGCTATTGCGAAAATTGGGGAAAATCGAGCATAGCAGTGCAACCTATTGAGCGATTAACACAAACAATGAAACAGTAACAACAACAGAAAACTTGTCAACGTCTAACTGAATCTAAAGTTAGATGATAATTCGTGCATTAGATCTTGGGATAGAGCTACTTCGGAAATAATGAAAAATGCAAAATGACAGCTCTACCTGTTGGGCGATATACATCAAAAGCTAATCAGCGTCAACTCATATCAAGGACAAACTTAATCTGAAGTTTGAAAATTCGTGCATTAGTTCTAAAGATAGAGCTATTGCGGAAATCGTGGAAAATGCAGCTTAGCAGTGGTACCTGTTGGACGATTTACACTAAAAACCAATCAGTACTAATTTATATCATGGACTAACTGATTATAAATTTTTATTAAATTCCGTGGATTAGTTCTTGAGATAGAGCGCCCACATAATTTGTGTCACATACAGACAGAGAGACCGAGTTTGCAAAAACATGTTTTTCGGGATCTCTGACCCCTAAGACGTGTAATCAGTCAAAAACCGGATGTGGAAAATTTTCACTTATCCAATAATTTCTTCTTTTAAAGACAGAAGAAAGTAAAAAGAACCACTTCTCTAAAATCTCCCTTTAACCCTTTAAGAACCGATGAGATGTATCTCTTGTACTTGTAAACAAAGCTAGTCATGCCAGGTGAAAGTAAAACATATACTACAACCTCTCTCTGTTGATAAAAAACGATACTTTACTCTTTGTGCAAACCAGAACGATCGTTCACCTTCGGGTTTTTATTACATACGACTGTTACGTACGATTCAGATGCAAAAATTTAAATGAATGACCCGCACAATCATGTGGTCTGGGTCTTAAAGGGTTATAAGACTCATCAGTAAAATTTCGTCCACACCATAGAAAATTGCAGATACGTTTCCTAGAATAAACGTTTAGCAAAGATTATTGTAACTTATGAGTTTCCAAGATTCTGGAAAACTTTCTCTTATACTCAAAAACCTTTACTGATAAAAGCAATCAGAAAACCCCGAAATAAATACGGTTTCGGAGATAACTAAGCACTATTTTCCAAATTTACGGCTTGCTATAAATGCCGTTTTTTTTTATTTATTTTTTTCTATCGTTATTAATAGGATGTCCTCTAAATAGTTTTTAAAGGCAAAAAAATGGTTTCCAGGATAAGTACTAAGTATCAGGTTGCATTAAGTTTATGAAAACTTTTCTACTGTAATTATTATCATTACAAGCGATGAAAAGTTTTAAATCTGAAAAGAATAATGATAATGATAATGCATATTAAAAACCTTTTATTTAGAACATACATAAAATACTCGTCAATGTAGCAGGTTATGGTCTTTACAAAAAGTATTCACAAGTTCATCCCAGAAAATGTATAAAAATATTTGCTAAAAGTAAAAATAAAAACGCACGTGTATTCTGTTTTTCAAAATGACATTTTCAAAGATCGTCTCAATAATCTAAATATAAGGTGTTTCACTACCAGGCAGACAAACTTTCAGGAGGTGTAGAGGGACTCGGAATTACATAGCAATGCAGGGTCCGAAATGTAATCCTAGCAAGATAAATGGGTTGTAAGGGTCTGAATCATACTGATAGAAAATTGACATTTAACGACCATAAACTTAAAATTAGTCCTGACTTTCCTGATAATGAAGTTTCCCGAAGTTTTCTGCCTACGTTCCTTATTCTTACCATCTAAGGTTTTGGCGTTCGAGGGGCGTTTTGAAATGGAGCATCTTCGTTGCTACCGCAAAGGTCCCAAACACTCCCGGCGTATTTCAAAACATCCGAGATTCCAGGCTACGAATTTTTCATTCACACATTACGAAACATCGGACAGCTTCATTATCAGGAAAGTCATGACATATTTTAGGCTTAAGGTCTTACACTAGACCCGCCGGAAATTATACCCGAGTTTTATAAAAATATTTTACATCAGAATTTTTATTTAAAGCAATTTAACTTATTTCTCTGTGGTACATATTTAACACATTTTGGAAAGAAATTTCTGGTTCGAATCAAATATTTTTATTTGGTAACGGTCAAAATGACCGCTATGGTGGTTCTAGTGTTAAATGTTAATTTTATATCACTATGATTCAGACCCTAACAACCGTTAACAACTGTTAGGGTTGCATTTCCGACCCTGCATTGCTATGTGATTACGAGTCGTTTTTGTGCCCCCTACACCTCCTGCAAGTTTGTCCGTCTGGTAGTGAAACAACCTGTATATCTTCAGCTATCGAATGACTTTTATTACGCAGAAAAGAGGGATCTCTCAATCATTCGCTCCGTCAATATAGTACAAAGTCTAAAGTTCGGAATTGTCCAAAGTTCGGACTTTCCAGGAACACTTTTCAAGAAAGAAGTGAAAAAACAAAATTGTTGAAACAAAAAAAGGCATAGAACAAAGAAACCTTATTACTGAATCTTAATTCATGTCGATGTGCAGAATAAAAGAAACACTTCTTAACGATATACCTAAGTTAATAAAGCAGCCCACATTAACTAAAATGTTCAATAGTTAAGAAAGTTACCAACTGCTCTGCTCAACAAGCGCAAAACGTTTTGACACATTTACAAATTCATTTTTTAACAGAAAGATATAAAATTGGAAGGCCTGACTATGGAAGCGATTTGGAATCGAACTGTGTTTTCCATTTTTTTTAATAAATAAATTACCTATTGAGTTAATAACATATCAATTGTAATTGTATTCATAACAATTTTATTTCTTATATTTCTCTGACGAAGACTTTGTTTTTAAGTTGAAAGTACTAAGATATTAAAGTAATTTAACATCTTTTTAAATATTGTATCATCTTTTAAGTAGTTTTGCAGATAGTGTAAGTTTAAGTTTACGTATTGAGCTATTTGATCACGTGACAAAGGCGTGATTCACCATTCCTTCAATGGTGAATTATTTTCTTCTTTCGAGCGGGAATTGGGTTTGAAAGGCCCACTTTGACACTATTTTCTGAAAGATCTATTGCATTTGCAAAAAAAACGGATAACACAGTTCGATAATATAGTTTCTTTAAATAAATGCTTTTGTTTTACTTTTTATATCGTTATGATTTATTTAATGAAAATTATTGTTTAATTTAGTACTAATAGTTGTTATATTCAATTTTTAATATATGATCGCCATATTCTGTCTTTTTAATAGTGAATTTCCTTTTTCTTTTTGTTGGAAAAGCAGTATTTTTGATAACCCAAAGTTCGGACTTCGTAAAGTCCGAGGATTCCGGACTTAAGACTTTGTACTGTACAACTATGAAAAACAGTTAAATAACATAAATATAGATTCAGGAAAGAAATGAAGATTTAAATCATTACTTGCGTTCATTATCCATATCATTACTTGTGTTCATCATCCATAGCATTACTTGCGTTCAATATTTCAAGATTAATGTATAATTTGATTTTTTTTTTCATATAACTTTCATTTAATGAAATGTTTAGAATGAGAAATAATTTAGATATAAAGAAATGTTATTAAAGCACATTTCATTAAATCTCCTAATGAAATCTGGAAATGTAGTTAAGAGGTACATTTCCAATGACATGGCTTTAACAGTTCCAGTTGAAATATTTCCTCACAAACTCATATGTGTCTTAAAATCGTAGTACGTTGAATAAAAATAATGACATAATTATGTATACTGTCAGTTAAAATTTAGCGACATCTATCAGTAATAGACGCACATGTACCGAAATATATCATTATATTTTATTAGCTTAACCCCTTGAATACATCATCAAAAACAGCGAACGGATTACAGCTAATAACAGTAATGTCGCTTCTGGTGGATTTTTATTTAGAATTATTAGACGAATTTATATTCATTAAGTCAGTCAAAAATACGACAAAAACAATTTACGTTAACCATAACATTCGTGTACAAAGACTTTTGTTACTGAGGTATCACTATACTTTTCTTTGAGAATAAGATTACGACTTTCTATCACCTGCTGATAAAACAAATTCAGATATTTTTTTATTACATATTATATGCAATGCAACTACATTATTGAAGTTTTTTGTCATCTAATATAGTTTTTAAAATTACGAAATAACCATATTATTTATGTTATTTCAGACATAGATGTAAATATTTTTTAATTCAAGCCTGTACGTATTTATTGTCTTCTAACAACTTTTATGGCATACAAAAATTCGCTATCAAATGAGTTGTAAATTGTAAGAAAATATTCTTGCAATAAGATGCAGCAGCATTGTATATTATTTATAAAACGATTTCTTTTCAATTCTTAATGAAGATTTTTGTAAAAAGAGAGCTCTTACTATACTCAGAACTGGTTTTAGGTGTGTTCGTAATTATATAAATACGTAGTGCCTAAAGTCGTTGTCTGGTCCGTCCGTCCGTCTGTCTGCATATAACTGCGCAAAAACTACCCAAACGAATGGTTTCAAAATTAATATACAGAATCGTTGTAGAATTTTGTTGGCTCATTTCAAATTTTATGAAAACCGCATCAAAACTTAAAAATATATTAATAAAAGTTTTCTTCATTCTATTAAATCCAATCAAACGTAATTAATTCAATTATATCCCACGATAGGTAATGAATGCCATGGTGATTATGTCCTATTTAACATGGAGTCTCCTGTTACCTCCGCATTACTGAATTTAATATAGAATTTTGTCTTCATGCATTTTTGCATAGAAGTGCAAAAGCTATTACACCCAGATCTGAATGGTTATAAAACTAGTTATGGTACGAACGTACATCATTTGTCACGTTTGATGTATGATTTTCCACTTGTTATTATTGTCTGAAAACATGAATTTTTACCTGTCTTTGAATAGTAAATTATACAGAAAGCTTATATTCATTGAGTTTACTTTGACCATTTTGTAAGGTTTAATGGACACGATTTGGTTATATCTTTACGAAATACCTGATAAACTATAAATGGTAATAAACATTATAACGGATGAATTATTATGATGCTTATCTCTCTGGTACACATAGTTTCTTAGTTTTAACCCTCTCGCTGCGTAAGTAATTCTTCGCGATGAGCGTCTTTTACAGAATTTTTAATCTTTTATCACTTCTTTAAAGCAGAAATTTTTGACTAGCGTAATCGGGGAAAATGTTCTGATAAAATGAGAAAGTTTTCGCTAAAAGATAACTGGTGGAAATAACCAAATAGTATTAATTAGACGGAAAAACGCATGCCCGAGAATATCTCGGGTTGCGCAGCGAGAGGGTTAATAATGCAATGGATGTCTCGCTAGAGTAGGGAAAATAGGGAATCAGCATTAGTTAATCTCGGTTTATTGACACCATAGTGGCCATAGTGGTCATTTTGACCGGTACCAAATGAAAATATTTCGGTTTGAAACAAAAATTTCATTATACAATAAGATAAAAATGTACCTCGCAGAAACAAGTTAAACAGATTTAAATGAAAATTCTGGTGTAAAATATTTTTATAACACTTGAGTAAAATTCCCGGCTGTTCTACTGTTAATATCGTTTCCAAAAAAGTGACATGAGACTGAATAGTTGTAGTATCATGTATTTATCAACAGTTTACTGAAAACATTTAGAATTTAAAAAGAAAATTTTAGTATCTCTTTTAATTTAAAATCTTTTTTAGAGTTTTAGCAGAGTTTGCAATAGTACTTGTATTTCAAAATTGCATGTGAAAATAAATGGACGTTACTAACACGTATTCATGAAATAAGAAAAAGATTTTTGAAATGAAATTCCTTAGCTTATAAAAGGCAAATTTGGGAATCGAATTCCCGTATTTATTCGAAATATTGACATGTGTTTTTCTTTAAAATCTGTAAGTGTCAATTTTATGGAAAGGTACCGTACCAGTGTTGCCAGTGGGCTACTACTTTTAAATTCAGATTTCTTGATTAGCACCACTTTTTTGAAATTGTAAAATTTTTCTTATTTAATGACATATTAATTAAGGCTAAAACAAGGGGTATTTTACTATTTCAAAAAAGTGGTGCCAATCAATAAATCTGAATTTTAAAAAAAGTAGCCCACAGGCAATATTGCACCGCACTGTTGTTCGTGAAACTGCCTTCTGGGAACCTAATAACCGAGACATTTGGAAATACCAATAAAGAGTGGTGTTCCATCTTATATTCAGGGTTTTCAGTTTGGCCACCTTTTTTATTCAGAAATTTCGAATTCATTCTTGAAATTCCAAATAGCAATTTTCCCAAATAGCAAAATAATATTTCTTCTTTCGAACTTTTCGGGATGAAAGTGGAATTTCTACATAAAAAATAGATCAAACTGCCACACAGGTTGAAATTAACTGCAAACACATATTCACAAATTTATACCTGTAAATTATAATACATTTAAATTAAACTATCTGAATGTTTGTATAACTGACAAAAAAAAAAAAAAAAAAAAAAAAAAAAAAAAAATACTGATGAAAATATTTTTTAGCTATCTGAAAAAATTGAATTTTATGCAGCAATTTGTTTTTTATTACACAAAAAAGAGTCCTAAATATATACCTACCTACCTACACACATATATATATATATATATATATATATATATATATATATATATATATATTTAAATTTCATTGTTTTGTCTTTATATTTCGAATCATACAAGCAATTTACATATTTGGAATAATTTCAGGGTTCGTACCCATCAAGGGGTTCGTGGGATTTTAGGTGTTTCAGTACAAGAAATTTCCTAAAGTACAGGTTTTTATATCTGAAGATAAATTTTTTTTTTCATTACATAAGGCAAATATAACTTTTCAAAAATTCTGGTAAAAATGTCCTTAACAGTTCTTGAAGAATACAAATCCTGAATTGGTTGAAAAATTATATATTTTTACAGTAAAAGTCAGAGAAGAAAACGGCAAAAAGAAGAAAAATTGTAAACATAAAAAGACTTTAGCAGACGAAAACAGTAAAATAATTTGATAAATTTTATTAACTTTCATTTTCTAAAAGCCTATGAGTGTTAACAGAAAATTATTTATTAGCTTATTTGTTATTAGATATTTTTAAATTTTATTTATTTTAATATTAAAAGGGAAGAAAATCGCCGATTCCCTATTAAAAGAAAATGAATCACTAAAAACTTTATTTTTTGAATTATGATAATTTTAATTTTTAAACTTCTTTACTTAAGTATTTCTATTTTAGACAAATATAATTTAATATTCGTTATTTGCATAGCTGCGAACTTTTGTTCTTTTTTCTAACCACTAAAAGTTAACGGAAATTTAATTGTTTATTTTTGCAATTAAATAATCAAATTGTTTCTTTAATTCTTATTGGTATATATGTTACGGCTAAAGCAAGAACGAAGTGTAAACCTAGATTTAACCGGTTAAAGTGCGGATTACCCAGGCCTTTCGGGTAAAGCCCGAAGAGTTCTCAACTCTTCCATCTTTAACCGGTTAAAGCGAGGTCTAAACAATTTTGGTCCGTTAAAGCCCGAAGCGTTCCCAAAGCTTCCAGCTTTAACCGGCTAAAATCAGTGGTACTTTTCGGTTAGCCGGGTGCCAGTGTTATATATACATATTTATATACATGTATGTAAATATGCATATATATATACATGTACACATATTGTACATATACACACATATATATATGTATATATATATATATGCATATATACATTCATGCATATATATGTATATATAACACTGGCGCCCGGCTAACCGAAAAGTACCAAATCAGTTCTTACAGTAGCATGTATTTTGTGCTTGAGCTTTCAAGGAAGGAGATGTCTGTTAAGGTGTGTTAATAATTTTATGAATATTTTGTTGTAATGGTTGTCTATTAGCCGTTTATTGTATATTTCTCATGCAGGTATGCCTTACGAGTTTTGTGCATTTTTGAGATAGCTGTACAGCTAATTTGGTGAATTCAGTTATTTTTTTTTTTGATTTATAAACACATAGCGTTCATGCGTGCATTTACTAACTGCCGCTTTAAGAAGTTTTTTACGTTTTTCAGATTGCTGCAGAACTAAGTTACTGTATTCAGTGATATATATATATATATATTTTAATATTTACATTTTATTTTCGTTAAGACGGGGTTGCCCATAAAAAATAAGGCCCGCCTTCCGGTCCCAGGCTCTTTCAAGCCCATTTGCCCCTGCTCGGACCCACCCGCGAGACAAGCCCCGCGATGCGTCCCGAAGGTCGCCGCCAGGCAAACCCCAACAAGGCGCAACCTCACAAAAGCTCCGGCCAAATCGACGCACTGCCCAGCGCACGCCACGCCGATAATTTTTCTGATTACAAGGTTTTAATATGTTTCTACAAAGATGTTTTATAATAATTTCGGGCTTTAACCGACAAGAATGGTTAGACCTTGTTTTCACCGGTTAAAGATGGAAGCGTTGGGAACTCTTCGGGCTTTATCCACAAGGCCTGGGCACTTTAACCGGTTAATCCTAGGTTTACCCGTAACTCTTGCTTTAACCGTAACATATATACAAAATATGAAGGCTGGCAGTTATGTATTTGTCTGGATAAACTAAAATTATTCAGACAAATACGTAACTGCCAACCAATAACTGTAGAACGACCATTTACAATTGTTATCGCCCTTGGGTAAAAAAAAAAGTTAAATACACCAGAAAAAGTGTATAAACAGTGTTAAATACATTTGATAGTTTAAAAAGGAAGCTTATCGAGATTTAATTTGAGGTAGTTATCTCGCGACACAATCCGTTTACATGCGACGGATTGTTATATTGAATAAAAAGAAAAGGATCACTTTGTCGAATGCGTTAAGAGGTTTCTAAACGCAAAATCAATTTGGTTTCTTATGAGGATTAAAACTAGAAAACAGGAATTCTGCTTTTTCGGGATTTAGTGTCGCAGCCGATGAAAAAAATATATATATGTATATAAATATAGATAGTTCAGTTTTAAGACTCCAAACACGCGCTTTTGTTTTATATAAAATGACATCATCCTCATTCCCTGAAGAATTCCTCATTTACCATCCAGCCTTAAACAACATCTACAGTAAAATATGTATAGGACGTGACTATCGCTAAATAATACACAAATCCAAAAAAAGAGATTTCGTCATTCAACAAGCTGGAAAAAAAAATCGGCTATCTCATGATTCATATTCCTTCATTTGTTTGTAATATTAATATAGATACTTAAAATTAAACTTATTTTATAATAGCTCCATGTTTTATCCGAAATCAATCATTTATATTTTTTTCAAAATAGCACGTATTTTAATTACATTTTTTTTTTTTTCAGTTTTTATCACAAAATGGCAAGAAAAAGATATAATTGCTATTTTCAACTATTTTCCCTTTACTTTCTACAGAAATAGAGTACTTGAGTTGCCAACATTAACACGTTCACGCCGGCGCGGTGGGTCACACTCGACTGTCTCAGAGCTGCAAAGTCTCCGGCTTCATGGATACCGGTATTTTAATACAGGAAATGTTGATTGATTTAATTAGAACAATTGGGCGATTTGAAGGAACAATATTTTCTTTAAAATAATAGTGCTGTGCAAAAAGCTGGAGACTTGACAACTCGGAGGCAGTCATGTGTGACCCACCGCGCCGGCGTGAACGTGTTAAACAAATGATGCTAAAAACTACAAAAAAATTAATATCTCAAAAATGAATGGAGATGCAGTTTTCAAACAAATTGCATTTAAAAGTACTTTTTTTTTTCCAATACGACGGTATAAAAATTAAAAAAGTGCGATGTTTAGAAGTTTAACAAATTGCAATAGAGATTATTCCGTACAATGATACATTTGCTTTGTTTTATGGCTGGCTTATACAACGTAACGTTATTTTTTGGAGACGATGCATTAATAGGTGGGAGAAAGAAATAGCATACCGGGGGCAAACAAGTGTTTTTTGTTTGAAATGAAATTCTCCGATTACTCGCTGGTGTTACGTTGACGAAACAGTACAAATAAATGCCCATGCTTAAATTTACGAACATGCTCCCACTATTAGGTAGATTTCGTAAGAAATACTACCTATTGCAGTCGTTACCATGGAGCGACTTTTGAAAAATTCCTTCATAACTTTTCATTATAGGACCCCAGGAACCCAAAACCACCCACACCTAAAAAGTTTATATATATATATATATATATATATATATATATGTATGTATGTATGTACTAAATTTTGTCCGCACGATACAAGTCGCAATTATGCACGGATCGTCTTTCAAACGCGTCAACAACTTTGAGATGGCTAACATCGCGGCGGGGATTGAAAATGAGCAAAATCGGCCCAATGGAATGGTAATGGGGAGGGTTCAAAATTTTGAATACCGTCTTAACATGATTCTGATAAGACCAGTTCTTACACAACAATGACAGGAAAAAATAAATATTTTTCGTTATAGCAGTTGCCAAAAATTAAAAAAAAAAAAAAAGCAATAAAAGTCTCACCACAACAATTGCTTTTCTATTGCAAGTTCACGTGAAAAATTAAATTAAATAAATAGTTTGACGAATTGAAAACAAATTGAATATTACGTCATAACTTTTCTAGAGCAAGACTTCCGCATGAAAACTCAAAATAAAATAAATAATTTGACGAATTAAACATATATATATATATATATCGCGTCATATTGGAAATAAAATGGACCTCAGCAGGTGAATATGTAACGTCATGTGAGTTTGAAAAAACGTATTAAAACATGATAAAAACCCGACTATGGAAATATTAATTGTTTTAACACATTGAGCCCATTCTTAGTGAAGGAACTGGGTTTATCTCTTATCTTGATTTAAGTTTTGTTGGTGAATTTAGTACTTAACTTCGAAATCTACCTCCGCCTGTAGGCCCGAGCCGGTAGGGACTTTTTGAATTAAAAAATTTGCCTTATTTAATAACTTAAATTTGATCATTAAAGGGTCTCCAGGGCTCGCACCGTTCCTAAAATTTTCGTTCTTTGCTACCACTAAATAAAAACAATAATCCTCGTTGTATAGTTCTATTATAGATTTTAAAGGAATGTACCACGAAGAATTCTTATTTAAAATACTGGTAGCAAAGTGCGAAAATTTTAGGAACGGTGCGAGCCCTGGGTCTCAGAACTTTTAAAACTAAAAAAAAAAAATCTATTTTTACCATTTAATATCTTAAATGTATATGATTTAAAAACACAATTTTTACTGAGATGAAAGATATCAGTATGTTCTTTCCTTTCATTTTTTAAAAAAATTGCAAGATTTAGAATTAACATTTACAAGGGGTTCTCAACTTTTAGATATTCTACGAGCTAAAGATCGGTATAACAGCTTACGCGTAGGATTACGAAAAAAATTTCGCAGCTAGCATAAAACTTTTGCTGCTTACTTATACTTTAGATAATAATAATTACCCTGAACCTAAATAAATTTATATTGAAAGAATTTTTATATTTTTAATACAAAGTTGTATTTAGCTGATGCAAAATTTAGAAAATTTCAACACTATAATCACCGAAAAAAGTATATATATTTTTTAAGCAATAAAAAGGAAATTTTAGGTTTGGTTTATACAGACTATTATGATGCATATATTTTGAAAATTTCATGAAAAATTATTCATATGTGTTTGAGATATCGTGCGCGTTATGGCCAAAAACGTCATTGGGAGAAAAATGACTTCAAAGTTACTGAAACGCCGCTTCAGCTATTGAGCGGGTACAATTCTAAAAGCCATAATTTCTGTTCTAATGGGAATTTCAAGGAAACAATTATATCAAAATGTTCAGAAAAGATACAAGTTTAGTATCTGAAAATATTAAAATTTTGAAAATTTGTAAGCTTAGAGTCCTGAGACCCCATAAGTAAAGCGAAGATTTTCTTTCAAAATTTGTGATGGCAAACGTTTTTCTGCAAAAAAGTTGACGATCCTTATGTTATAGTTTCGGCGGTTGATGGATTATTGGAGTTGAATAAAATTGGAAATAATAGTTTACATCCAAAGATAATGATAATTTTAATAACGCTTTGACGCAGTTTTTAAGAAAATATATAACAAACGTTAGAAAAAACTTTGCTTTTTTAAAATCTATACTAATTGTTTTTAATAATTCGAAATTCAACAACAAATAGGAAATCTGAAAATCTTTAAGAGAAAAATATCCATTAAAAATGTCAAATGAAGCCTAATGTGTTTAATCGATTAATAAGTGTAAATAATAATCATAATAATAATAATAAATAGCCATAGATTGCAGATGAAGAATACAGCTGTATACATTAACTCTTTTCGGCACAAAAGCGTTAATACGGGTTAGGTTCCCTTAGAAAGACCCCCACGAAGGGCACACCCCCTGGGCCTATATCCCTAGTGCAGATAATTGGCCGTCATAAATACAAACAAACAAACAAACTATTCGGCACAAAACAATTCCATTCGTAAAATGATGAAATCATTGACTGGTATCAGAATTTACAAACGAAATTTAAAAAAATAAAAAATTTTTATTCTAAACTTCCGTTGTGAAAGCAAAATTTTGTAAAAAATATTCTTGGAGCCGTTTCTAAGTGTCGAACTAAATTTAGTTGGTCCCAACGTGGGATAACTGCGCTTAAAAGGTTTAAGGTTTTCGTCAACAATATAATTTTAAATATTTAGGTTAGAATATAGCACAATTAAAAATAATAAATCTAATATTATAAATACTTCAACATTATTTTACAGTAAAGATAAATCATACGTACAACAGACAGATCATTTTAGGAGTTTTCTTTTCTATAACAATGTCCTCCTCTTCACTTGAGTCGAATGTATTTTGAAATTTTACTGAATGAATTATTTCGATACTAATATGCGAATCACTCTTCATGTGCAGCGGAATTGAACATATGGAACAGGTGTTTCGCAGAGTCCCAGGAGCATAACTCCGCACCTCTAGTAGAGAAATGAAAGTAGAGAAATTCTTATCTTAGCCGAAGCCTGACAACATAACGTCAGGAACGAGGAAAAAGGGGAAACTCCCCAATTATAAAACAAAAAGGCCATTTAAAGGCGCCATATATTAAAATAAAAATATAAAGATATAATTAAAAATTAACAGATATAATAATAAAAGAAAAATAAAATAAAAAGAAGAAAAATAAAAAAGCTATTTAAAAGAAAAATTTACAATTAATAAAACGATAATAATGTCTAGGAAAGAAAAGGCCTATCAAAGAATAAGGGGAAATAAAAATTAACACGGGTCAGTGTTTTCCGGCAGATGAAGAGTGGCTCGTAGTCTTCTCCAGCGGGCTTGCTCATCATAGATTGAAATATCCTGCAAAGAAGGGTTTGGAATAGTATGAATATTGTTGAAAAATTTGATAGCTTGATTTCTGATAGTACTTCTGATAGGAGGAATTTTAAGGTCATTGTGGATTACCGTATTTCTACGGTACCACGGGGAGTGAACAATACCACGTAGGGTTTTATTTTGAACCACTTGGATCTTTTGCAGATTGGTCTTAGTTAAAGAGCCCCAGATCTGAGCGCAGTAGAGAAGTATGGGACAAAGTACTGTCTTATATAACAGTAATATATTGCCCATCATACTCATCTCATTACTGTACAGGAGATGGGCAAGATCATTTTTGGCTTTGTAAAAACTTTTGGACGCTATATTCGATGTGCTTGCGCCAAGTGAGCGTGCTGTCCAGGTATACACCCAGGTACTTAACCTCCCGTCCGAAGCTGATCAAGGAGCCATCAAGGTAGAGTGGAGGAGGGATAGAACGATTACGAGTGAAGATAATGGCCTGTGATTTATTGGAGTTAATTTTAATACGCCATTTGGTGAAGAATGATTCAAGTTTACGTATGTGTTGTTGTAGATACTCGTGCATGAAAAGACAGTTTTTGTCACGAGCCATCACACTTGTGTCGTCCGCATAAATAGCCAACAACGTATGTGGAGTAGTAGGAATGTCAGAGATATAAGATTTGTAAAGCCAGGGGCCCAATTTGGAGCCTTGTGGCAGGCCCGCATGTATCAGGCGAGGTGTTGAAATGAAGTTGGCATAGCGAACGCAGAATGTTTTGCCACGAAGATACTTGTCAGTAAAGCGCACATGCGCAGTCGGGACTTTTAATTTACGTAATTTGTAAATGAGGCCAGAGAGCCAAACAGTATCAAACGCCTTCGCCACATCAATGAAGAGTGATCCAACATACTCAGAACCGTCAAACCCATCATGAATGAATTAAACCACCCTAAGCAGCTAGTGTGCAGTGGAATGTTGGCCCTAAAGCCAAGTTGTTCAGGTATGTCAGGTAGAAATTGTTGAAGACGAGTGAGAAGGATGTGCTCAGTCAGCGAAATTATCAATTTGGAAATTGATTTTTAATGGAACTTATTTTGCGGAACAATTCCGGTTCAAAAGTTCCTCTAGAATTTATACAAAATTAATAAATATCTGTTATCTTATTTAATAGATATTCAATCATAAACATATTCAGTTATTAGTTATGATATTAATTATGATATTAGTTACTGTCATATTTATATTGAAAAGCCTCTAGAATTATTATGATTAATTATTATGATTATATGTCTTCTAGAATAATCAGTTGCATACATCCATACCAAAGGAGTCCAACGCGGCGTCGGCGGGGGCCTTGGATTTTTTTTTTAGCTACACTGTATTAGTCCCCGTGCACCGTAACGCATTTTTGCAAACGGTATTTCAAAGAGAGGGGGATGCTGTATTCCAAGAGGGGCGATAGTAGACCCAAAAAGGATCATTGTTCTAACTTTTGTCGACCCCCACATGTGACATATTGTGGGATAGGCCTCTGACCACTTATTCATTTTATACACTCCCGAGCCCCTCCCCCCAAATTTGCTCCCCATGGGCATGAATGATATCCGTAAAATTTAGAAAACTGTCCCCCAGAGAGTAAATTTGGGGAGGGGAGGGTCTCGGGATGTGCACAGCATGAATAAGTGGTCACAGGCCTTTTCAACAATACGTCACATGTGGGGGGGGGGTCGGTAACAGTTAGAAAAATGCCCCACTTTGTGTCTACTATCGCGCCTTCTGGAATTCATCCTCCCCCCCCCTCTCTTTCAAATACCGTTTGCAGAAATGTGTTACTGTGTACACTGGCTATATAGAAAAGGACTCATAAAATGTAGCAATTTCATAAATTTCACTGAAATATTTATATGTGAGGCCAAAAACTTAAAAGATTAAAATCCATTTTAAAATAATATTTTCATACATTATAAAAAAAAAAATTATTAAAACAATTAAGGATTTCTGACTCCAATCTTCTAATATTCTGACTCCTACAAATTTTTTTATGTAGCGCTTCCCTTCCCCTTCGCTCGTTCTGAAAAAATATTAATCTAAATTTATTACAATCTATATTATATCTTCAAAATTATTTTTACACAGAACTTCTTAATCGTAGAGACCTTATGGCTACCACTATGAGATGTATGTGTATACATCTCATGTGTGTAAGACTCTTACTACCCAGGATTTGAATTTGATTACCACAGAAGCAAATGTCCGCCAGTATTTCTGAATAGTATTTTTTTCCTCTATTTATGACAGAAAATTTGCATTTGAATAAGGCATCGATTACTACACAAAAATGCTGTTGGAAATTAGCCCCTGCGGTAATCAGCCTCTGCCACTACAACAGGAGATAATATTGTCGCATATGATTCAATTCATGTGAATAATGACGCCCTTCATTGTTTGCGACTAGGTAAGGGGCGCCTCTATTTACTGAAAGGTTGAATAGGCCTGATCTATAACTGTTAACAGGGGTCGTACGTTTCAGAGAATTTTTCAGGTCAAAATATCTGCATTTTTGTTTTATAGAATGATGAATCTAGATTAAAAGCGCCAAATCTCGCCTTATTTAAGGAGAGATCTTTTTAATCAGAAAATAGCGGTACCGAAGAATTTCAGGTTCGGGAAATTTTAGGACCAGTACGATCCCTGTATTAAATGCTGTCAAGCATTTGTATCGATGTAGGTATATATAAAAAGCAAATTTTGAAAAGTATAAAAGGCATCTTTTGTTAGTTGTTTGTTTGTTTGTTTTCTTTTGTCAGAAAAATATTTTTTTAAATATTTATTGTTTTGAAAATTTATTATTCACATTCTGTCATTTTTGACGGGTGTTATATATACTAGTATGATATACAGTAGAACCTCGATTATCCGAAGTAATTGGGACCGATCCTCTTTCGGAAAATCGAAATTTTCGGATAATCGGAAATGCTACAATTTTCAGATTAATTAGAAATGTATGCAATATTTCTTAGTATAGTGACAAGTACTTAATAAAAATAAAGCAATAGCGAAATAGAAACAAGAATAAATTACGTGAATTTTAATTTTGAAATTAAGTGCCTTTTACATTTATCATGAGGGTTCGAAAAAATGTTTTGTTTGTCGCAGTTTCGATTGCCTTTGCTTTGAAGCTCTATCACGAAGTTTTAAAATATTATTAGTTCACCAGTATCACAGTCTTTCTGCTACTCCAGCCATGCCAAACCTTTCGCAAAACATACAAAAGCTTCAGAATTGCTAATTTGTTCGCTTTCTTCGTTCCACTGCGCAGCTTATGGTAGCTCAAGTTAAATTCAAAGGAACTCTAAATAAGGGAGTCGAAAATATTTATATGTACTCGTAGTTCGAAAAGGACCGCTTGCACACAAAAAATATCAAAGTTGAAAAAAAAACAAAAAAAAAACAGCTTTCAAAATGGATTTTGCACACAAGGAATGTGATAGTAAAAAATAAATAAATAAATAAATAAATAAAAACTTTAAAAATGGATTTCGGATAAAAGAGGTTCTACTGTAATACATGTGAATAATGGCGCACTTCATTTTTTGTGACTAGGTAAGGGGCGCCCCACTTTACTGAAAGGTTGGAAAGCTTCTATCTTCCAAGAAGAAGGTATTGCACACAGCTACTCCGGCTTTTTGGATACAAATATTTTAATACAGAAAATGTTGTTTTATTTAATTGATACATTCGGCCGATTTAAAAGAACAAGGTTTTATCCAAGACAAATACAGTGTGAGAAAACGGCGGCGATTTACAACTAATGAATTGTGTTCATGAAAATTTTTGAATTCCGGATTGCGGCGGATTGACACGTTTTAGGGTCATAGATCCCGAAAAACATGTTTTACAAAATGTCTGTCTGTGAGTCTGTCTGTCGGTCTACTTGTATGTGAGACAAATTTTGTGGGCGCTCTATCTGAAGAACTAATGAAGATAATGTAATATAACTTTAGATTAAGCTATTCCGAAATATAAATTGGTGCTGATTACATTTTGGTGTAAATCGCCCAACAGGTGGCACTGCTATACTACATTTTTCACGATTTTCCCCAATAGCTATATATCGAGAACTAATGCATGGATTTTCATAAAACTTTAGATTCTGTTAGTAATTTATAGAATTTGATGCTGGTTACTTATTGATGTAAATCGTACAACAGGTGACGTTGCTATGCTGCATAATTCATGATTATCGCAATAGATACATCTCAAGAACTAATGCACGAATTTTCATCAAACTTCAGATTCCGTTAGTTATTGATATAAATTAGTGCTGTTTACTTTTTGGTGTAAATCCATTAACAGGTGTCGCTACTATGCTGAGTTTTTAAAAATTTCCGCAATAGCTGTATCTCAAAAACTAAAGCACGGATTTTCATCAAACTTCAGATTCAGTTAGAAATTGACTTAAGTTGCTGATCATTACTTTTTGCTGTAAGTCGGCCAACAGCTGGAGCTGCAATGCAGAATTTTTTACTATTTCCAGAATTGCCCTATCTCAAAAACTAATGCACGGATTTTCATCAAACTTGACATTCAGATAGAAATTGGCATAAGTATTTGCTGATTAGATTTTGATGTAAATCACCAAACTGGCGGCACTGATAGGCTGCATTTTTAAGGAAGTATTCACATGTATCAGATAGAAGAAAGTATTGGGATTGCCACATTCGACTTGTTTTTTTTAACCATTTGGAAAAATGGTTATTGTCCTCGGTCAGGGTAGGAAATCAAAAACATATCTGAAGCGTTTTATTAGTTGAATCCCGCATTTTATTCGTTTTCTGATTGGTCTATACAGTAATCTGTATTTTCCCTTTACTTTCAACAGAGATGGATCCATCTGTTGCCACTATGACAAAAAAGTAATAAAAACTACAAAAAAAATTAGGTACTTTTCGGTTAGCCGGGCGCCAGTGTTATATATACGCATATATATGTATATGTATACATATATATACACACATATAGATACATATATATATATAGGTATACACATATATATGTGTATAAATATGTTCGTATATACATATATATATACATATATGTGTGTATATATAGCACTGGCGCCCGGCTAACGGAAAAGTACCAAAAATTAATAACTCAGAAACAAATTGAGATACAGCTTTCAAATTGAGATACAGATTTTAATTAAAAATGCATTTTTTTTCACTATACGACGAAATAAAAAGTAATATTGTGGGATGTTTAGAAGTTTAAAAATGAAATTTCATTTAAAATTGGTCCAGGAATATTAATGTTTAATCCACGGCGTACGTAATGTATGACCAGTTCCGTAGAAGTTTAAAAATTTACTATACCGAAAATTGTAAAACTGAAATTTCTTTTAAAATTTGTTCATGATGGGTCCAGGAATGCCAATGTTTAATCCATGGCGTACGTAATGTATGATCAACTCCGTGCGATTTTTTTTGTCTTAAATTTTAGTCTTTGAAAAAATAATTTTCCAAATGGTCTTTTAATTTGTTAAATTGCTTTTTTTTTTTTTTTTTTTTTTTTTTTTTTTATTAACTATACATAATCTTTTTTTTTTTCCGATGTTGTTTTCGCGCTTTAGCGATATGATTCTAATTTTTAAACCAAATATATGGTATTATGTCTCTTATCAAAACATTTTTTTAAGTAGAAACTTACAATTTAAATACTTATCTTCATATTAGAGATTTGTGGTCGCAAAACACATGAATCTTTAATAGCTCTTTCAATTATAGTGAGGCTCCCTGTTATAATGATTGTCGTATAATCGTCTTCGCACTGGATAGCCGCCTTATGAGCACAAAGAGCGCAGACAGCCGTCTCGGTGTTTTACGTTATAAGGATTTATTAACATGAAGAACGCGAAGACCATGTCTACGCTGTCGAAGTCAGTAATATTCCCAACACTAGGTTACTCCATGACTGACTAGCTGGGGAAACCAGGAAAGTATATGATATTATATATATATATATATATATATATATATATATATATATATATATATATACGTACAAAATCCTATAAAATATATTGAAGCTATACAGGCTAATTCCATGAAAAATTCTCATGTCTGTCACACAGCTGAAAATCGCTATGCTTGTTGGCCACCGTTATTTTCGAAAAGTTTGCTTCGCTTTATTAAATTGATCAGGTATCTCCAATAAAATAAGTCACATTTTTCCGTGTAAAATACTGGTAGCCAACAAGCATAGCGATTTTCAGCTGTGTGACAGACATGACAAGTTTTTATGGAATTGACCTACATTAATTAATCAATACATTAATATAATCACTATACAGCAATATATAATTTTATATACTTCTAAGTTAAGAAGAAAAATTACGTTAACAATGATTAGTTAGCCATTCCCAAATTAAAGTACTTTTATATTATTATTGTAATTATTTATACCATTTTAATGATGATAACAAATACTATTAATACCATCCCAAATAATGTCAGAATAAAATTTAAACATTCTGTTCCATTTTGCAATAACTAAGCTATAAAAGAATAATAACTAAAGTTTTGATTTGTAGGCAATTTTCGAAGTAATCGAGAACGTAATATCCCGATTCCGCTCTCTATATAACTGATATTCAAGTTTAACTTTATTATTGTAACATTTTATTTTTAATTTTCTGTATGTTAACTATTTTTATTGCATAACCTAAATTTAAGTAAAATGTAGCATCTAATTAATTTCAAATTACAATTTAAATTTAGAAAAAAAGATCGACAATGGCTCAAATTGCACTTTTTAAAAGCTCCTATTTCAAAGCTAAATGCATTTTTTTTTTAAATCAAAGCTTTACATTGCTGTTCATTTTTAACGTTATTATTTAGAATAAGTAAGTTTCAATTTTACGCACATCACATAAAGATATTTAAATTTTGGTGATGAACTATAAATAACAGAACAAAAACCGCTTTAAAATAAATGAGTATAATTTTCATTTCAATAGCATCGGATGACGAAATTTATTTTCAAATACTCTATTACATCTTTTCATATATATGATCACGCTTATTAATCTTAATACAGTGGTGGTCAAAATTATAAGGACAAGGCAAAAATAGCCAAATCTTGGCTACATTTGGCCGGAAACTTATGCAAATTGAATGGCTGGAAACCAATGAAAAACGAAGATTATTTTTATAAGTTTTTATGAAAACATGTGAAAAATTCATATTCATAAAATGTATTATGGATTTATACAGCCATCTGATATGGACAAAATTATAAGAACAACTGTATTTGTGTGTTCTAAAAAGTAAATTTTTCATGTTTTTTGCTCTGCAAACGGAACTTCCGGACGATATAAATGCGTAGTAAGCGTTTGGGATCGTCATATTCTGTTTTTCAGTCATGCCGCTTAGGTACAAAGCTTTCGGAGTTTGAGAAAGGTAAAGTGGATGCATTTAAAAGTTCAGGACTTTCTGTACGCCGAATTGCGACAAATCTTAATAGATCAAGAACGGTTATTTACGATTATCTTAAAAATCCCGGTAAATATGGACGGCAAAGACATACAGGTAGGCCATCTTCTGCTTCTGTACTTGAGAAAAGAATGATAATAAGGCGAGCTTGCTCCAAAAAACAAATGTCAACAGAAATAAAACGTGAATTGAACTTAGAATGCAGTGCTCGAATTGTTCGACGTGTTCTACATAAAGAAAAAAAAAGATTCGCTATGGTAAACATATGTTACGACCGCCTCTTACAAAAGTTCATAAAAGACTGAGGATGGAGTTTGCCAAAGAATGCATTACTATTGAAACAAAGTGGGATGACGTTGTCTTTTCCTATGAGAAACGTTTAATTTGGATGAACCAGATAGTTTTCGCTACTTCAGGTATGATATCCGTAGAGAAAAAGAAATTTTAACAAAGCGTGCATTTGGAGGTTGCTCAGTTACAGTCTGGTGAGGTTTCACAACTGGTGGAACTACTCCAATAGTTTTTGTGCAGGGTAGAATGAATTCTGAGAGTTATGTTGATGTATTGGGCGATAATCTTTTACCGGAAGCATCGTTAATAACGAGTGGAGACTATTTTTTCCGTCAGGACAATGCCTCAGTACATGTTTCCCAAACTTCAAAATCGTGGTTTGATGCTAATTTCGTGAAACTACTTGATTGTCCGGCCAGAAGCCTTGAGCTGAATCCAATGGAAAATCTGTGGAGTATTTTGGCACACGAAGTATACAAAAATGGTATAGAAGATGAAAACAAGCAAGAGCTCATGTCCTCCATCGAAAAAGCCTGGTCAAAAATTTCCAAGAACGTTCTTAAGGAACTGTCAAACACCATGACGTCAAGGACTGATAAAAGAGATTGAGAAGAAATGAGAGATTATTAATTATTAGTGTGTTTCAGGTAAAAACATTCATTGTCCTTATAATTTTGTCCGATTTTTACAATGACATATTTTGTTAATTATGGCAAAACATTCATATTTTGCATTTTCCGATGCTTTGCATTCTACAATGATTTCTAGCATAAAAAAGCATTTTACGTATAAATTTCACTTTATTTAGTTCAGAAATAAAAAATTTTTGTGCAATTTTCAATTGTTCTTATAATTCTGACCACCACTGTAGTTATAAATGACACCCATTTATTTTCAAATAGCATTATCTTTTTTTAATGAAACTAAAAATATTCATAAAGAAGCACCGGAAAAAATATTTTATATATGAGGAACAGGGAATTACAGGCAGGAGAAAATTATTAATTTTATAAAGTAAATTGCAGTATTTTATAAGCAATGTTTATTGTTGAATGGATTAAATACGCGATTACTTATTTTACTTGAAGATTACAATAAAATGAAAGCTATATTTAGACGGAATACACTTTTTAAATCGCTGCGAAATTGTTTGATCTCTTGAAAATCGGTGGTTCATTTTTGGACCACTTGATTTTTTTCCCTACATGCCACATTGGTACCGGAATTTTCGAATGAAAATTTTCCATTTATTAAGCATGTGAATTAAGCATTGTGCCATATTTTTGTGACTTTTTAGTTTTATTATTTGTCGCTGTTTCCGGGTCTGTTTCGGCGGCTGGGTTTGAGTTAGATGATGGAGGACGTTTTTCTGCCAGGGATTCAGGGCCTTTGCCATTATTTGGTTGGCTCCCTGGTAGAGTGATCAAGCATGTGAATAAAAAGCTTTTTCTTATTTTCAAGTTAATTTATTTGTAAATTCTGGTTTCGCTCAATCATTTAGACCTTTTATGAATAGAAGTACTTTGCCCTGAAAGGTGTAAAACATAGCACAAAGTTATTGAAACTATTAGATTATTAAGAATTATTAGCCGTCGAAGCCCAGATCTAAGACAGGATTGCCAGTTTGGCCTTGTTTTAATTCAGAAAATCCAGAAATAAAAATTATTATTTAACAAAACAACAGGTACTGAACAGGTAATCAGCATTGAGGGGTTTCCTAGCTGATGACAGGTGAACACCCAGACTAGGAAATTGAAATGTCTTATGTTTTAATGAGCCATTGGAAAAAAGTTAAACTGTAGCAAAGCTACTAGAAGAGTAATAGAAGTTAACAAGAGAAAATAAGAAATTTAAGAAAGAAAGGAATAAAATTGAATTTTAAAGTATAAACTTAAGATGAAAGAAAGTTAACGATAAATCTTAAAAAATACAAGAATCTTAAAATAAGTAAAGTCAAACTGTAGTTGTATAACTACTATAAGGAATTTAGAAAGTTAAAGTTAGTACTGTTCAGAGAAACACTCACCAAGCATGGGCAAGAAAAGCTTGGGTGGCAAAGACCACAACATCCAACCAAAAAAGGGACTAATCAGGGCCATACATTTTATTTTTTAAGTTTTACAATTTTTATGGTCTCTATAGTATATAGACAGGATTTTTTTTTATGATAAGAAAAATAAATAAAAAGGTAAGAAAAATATAGAAGAGGCAAAATATAGCGTGGTGAACTCAGATGTTACTGAGTGTCCATAATTATGGAAAACCTGGGCCGTTTCCGATGGTGGGGTTCAAAAGCAAAGCGATATAAGTAAGCGTCCTATCTTAAATGGGAGAAGTAACCGCAAGATTAAAAGCGAGGTCACATAAATCAAGGTCATGCGCCACGTAGCGGATGGAGTGTGAACTACAGGTAGATACCGACCTGTTTTCTTGCTGACACCACTAAAATTCTAAAGTTTTTTCACCTTGATTAATAACTGAAATCGCGAAGAAAACTTCGTGGTGTCAAGTGCGTCTGAACGCCCCTCACGGTACGCCATTATTGTGCAACAAATGTGGCAAACAAAGTTCATTTCCATGAGTGATTGAAGATTTAGAAAATACGCGCCACACTAAAAGCCCGCGTATGTGAATTATCACTCCGTCCACAAGGTGGCGCGACTGTGTTAATTTACGCCTGATAACAGCATTAAGTTTGTTCGCTTACTTATAACGCTTTGTTCAAAAGCGTCATAATCTGGTAGCTCCGCTACGATTTCATTAGGGAGGTCGAAAATTTTTTCATAAAATTTTTAACAAAACAACAGGACGTCTTTAATTAAATAAAAGAAACAATTTTCTTTGAATTTTCTGGTAAGAATTTTCAATTTAAAAAAAAAGACCAAACTGTCATTTAACACTTTCTTGATATCCTTTGGAAAGATTTTTATTTAAGGATATAAAAACCATGGCCCTTTTTTTAACTCAGAAAATCTGAGCTCATACCAGAAATTAAAAAATTAAAATTATTACTTTAAAAAAAAAAATAACAAGTTTCTCTAATTAAATAAAGCAAACAATTTTATTTGAATTTTCTGGTAAGATTTCTGAATAATAATAAAAAAAAACTGTTTCTCGAGGAGCCTGAGACCTATTCCCCACATCCCCGACCATAATAGATTCAAAGCAATAAATTAGAATTCGATCTATAGCAGTTTCCAGGAAAACACTAAAGCGTTATTTAGGATACCACTGTTTTCGTGGAGAAACAATTGGCTTATTTAGCTTATACAACAAGATTTTTAATTCTGTTGCTCAAATGTTGAAATTATTAAACGTCACCAGAAACTATGTACAAATTTAAAAACAAAATGCTTTTCTTCATGAGGGTTATGAAAGAAAAATATTTTGTCAAAAAATCTAATACAATTCTGGCATATACGAATTAAAAGCAAGTGGGTAGTACAATAAGAATTAAATAGAGAAATTTTGTGTTAAATCAAGCAAATAGTATTCTACCGCTATCCAAAATATTTTTTTTTATTTTTTTCTGACAACTATGCATTTAGGCGTAAGGCACTAGGTTCGTTTGGAAAAGGTATCGTTTAAAAATTTAAAAAAAAAAAAAAAAAAAAAAAAAAAAAAAAAAAAATGCAGGCGTAGTCTAACAGCGTGCATGTACTCGAAAGCGGTTGGAATTGTAACCCTAGGTTCGTTTGAAGAAATCGATCAGCGTAGCATTTAAAGTAACACAGAGTGGTTCTGATAACAATTTTCTTGGATTTTACCTTGGTTTACCTAACTTTTCAAATGTTTTAACCCCTTGGGGACGAGCGGCACGTATACGTGCAGCATGAAGCGCTCAGAATCCTTGTTTTTTCTCACCAGTAAAATTTTACTGCAAAATTTGCCTAATTTAATCAGCGCATTTTTTCGATTCAAGAATACACAAATTTCTTTTTTTAAAAAACGGTGATAAAAGATTAAAAATTTCGTAAAAGGCTCCCGTCCCGAAGGGGTTAACTCGATTCATGCATAACTTCTAAATTTAACTGGTAGAGAGAAAAAAAAAAATAGATGTCTGCATGGTTCGTACGCCTCCTTGAATTTTACAGACCAGAAAATGTTTTGGCACCAGTATTATCTTATAGAAAATCTCTTGTTAAAAGAAGGCGAAATTTTGTGTGTTTAACTTAATTTTTTTTTTGTGCAAAAAGATACTGGTAGTTTTCCTGGAGAAATAACGGTATCCGTACGAACCATGGTCTCGTAATAGATGGACTTTTAACCTTTTGATTACGGACCAGCACAAGCCATTATTTTTATATTCACTTGTACCACAATTAATAAAAAAAAAAAAAATTCTGTTAGATTTATCTTGAATGTATCCTAGTATAAAAGTATGGCAGAGATTATTTTTTAGAAAGTGGTGTGATTAGAAAAAAGGAAATAGTCGTTGGGACGACATATGTCCCAACTCCGTAATCAAAGGATTAAATGATATCCCATACAACTTACAAAATAATCTTCTTACATTTTTGAATTAGGTAAAAACTAAGGATGTGTATATCAATAAATTCAACACATGTAAATGAACTAGAATATATTTCTAAAACATTTATTAAATAATTATTTTTTCCGATGAGTGTTCATCTAAAAAGACGAAACATTTTATAAATCTTTCGAAAAAAAGAAACATTTAACAAAAGTTAAGTTGAAATTGGAAAAACACTATAGTCACTATATTATATCACTTTCGATGTATTAAATTGAATCAAACTATGAAAAAATTAGAATAAAAATAGTAATAATAGTGAAGACAAATGCCAAATAATCGTGAAAATATTATAATTTTTAAAGTGTGTTTTTAATTACAGCATATAAATACAACTTTAAATTAATTATTTAAAATGCTTTGTAAAATGATTTTACATTTGATTCTAACAAAATGCCTTCAAAATAAAAATGGAATCATATTTAAAGAATGCGGATTTTTACTTTTCGCTGCATATTTTTCTGATATTAGAGTATTTTTAAGAAGATTTAGATACATTTTATACTAATTGTCCCACATTCAGTTATCCCTAACAACGTGTAAAATAGCAAATTTATCTAAGAATTTTCAATTACAGATCTATAGCACGAAGGCAGGTAAATAGATAAATATATGTGTTTTTTTAACATTTTTTTATGTTCTTATGAAACAACCACGCGTCAAACATAGACCATAAAGAACTTGCCAACAACTTCGGAATCGTGTAACAAAACGTCATCATTTTATGAGGTATGATGCAAAAGTAAACAATTTTGAAAACGCATAACATATACTTTTACTTTTTGCTTACATATTTACAGGTATTAAAACAAGTTTATCACACATCATGTATATGTCATTTTTTAAAGTACTTAGCTGTCTTCCGGACAGGAGAAGTCAGTCTGTAAAAACAGTCATATGAGTTCGTAAAAATATTTTCATGCTTCACTCCATGCAACTATGAACAATAAGGAAATGACATATCCTCAAAATGGTGAAGCTTCAACTGTAACCGGTTTAGCAGTGGCTCATTACCACGCGGACAAACTTTCACTAGAAAATTCAAATAGAAATTTTCTCCTTATTTAAACGCCTTGTTAATGCAGAATTTCAGTCATAAATATGGCACCGCCCCCTGAATATTAGGCCTGAGCGCTGACACAAAAATGGCGGGTACCGAAGGCGGATTTTTTTAAACGTATGTACGGTCCCTTAAATTTTGACACCAGTATTATATAACAGATTTCTTTCATTTCTGTAATCTCAGAAAAAATAAAGCTGAAAAAACTTTTAAAAAATTATTGGTTTGAATATTTAAGGGACCGTACACACGCTGAAAAAAATCCGCCTTCGGCAGCCGCCATTTTTGTGTCAGCGCTCAGGCCTAGTATTCAGGGGGCGGTGAATATGGCCAAAATGAGATATTCATTTTTACTCGTGGAAGTTTACTTCAGCAGTAGTCAGGCCCTGCATTTACACCATTTTGTGACCACCTAAATAACCTCCTGTCAGTGTCAATGAAATATATTATAATACCCGAGCCAACTTCCACCAGTAAAAACGAATGGAATTTTTCAGCATATTCGTGAGAGAAATTTTTCATGAATAAGTCGCTAAAATAAGACGAAATTTTCTATTCAAAATTTACTGGTGGAAGTTTTCTTTGGTGGTCATCCGAAACAGTTGATCAGATGTAAAAAATCAGTCGCCATCTTGTGATAATCTCTTCAGTTACTCCACTCTCAAGTTGTAGATTCCATGCTACATGTCTCCTCCTCTTAATTCAAAACTCAATTCTCCACTCTGGGACATCTTCGGTTTACGTTCTTTTACTGCAAGACCTCTGTATTTGGTTCAAGTTACCCTGTCTTTTCAAATTTAAAAGGCGCGGCATCTGTTGTCGATTGTGAACTTGAACCAAATCCAGAGGCCATGAAAAAAAGTCAGTAAACTGAAGATGCCCCAGAGTGAAGGGTGAAAATATTTTTACGAACACATATGACTGTTTACAAAGACTGACTTCTCCTGTCCGGAAGAAAGTTAAGTGCTTTTATAAAAACGGCATCTACATGATTTTTATGTGTACGTAAAATTTGTTTTAATGTCTCTAAATAGGTTAATATAAAGTAAAACAATGTTATTAAATATGACATTATTATAACTTACTTAAAAATGAATAAGACACTTCAAAATCCAATTGCAGACCATCTATAGACGCATCCGAATTCTTTTCAGCAGCTCTGTATATGATCTTTAGGTTTCTATACATGTAATACATAGCATGCAAAAATTTCGTTCGTTTACGAAACGCTCAAAACAGTTGGAAATTCCTCCAATAAGCGGAAATGTATTCGAATTATTTTGTACGTCGTCGTATATCGTCTATGGAACTTATACGCACCGAGTTGTATATAAAAAAATAGTTAAATTTAAAAACGCCTGCCACAATTGAAAATGCATTGCTTTCAGTCATTGTTCATTAGACATTACTGTGCTCAATACGTTTGTGCGTCTCTATAAATGAACGATAAATGCTATGCAAACCATATTCCACAGTAAGCTTCTTGTAGTCTACCTCGGAGATATATATCAGTTTCAGTTAATTTTAAATTGGCTAACACTAGTAAAATACATTGCAAGTGATTTTCGTCATATAATGTAATGTAACGAAATTCTTTTTAAGGTCTTTGTAAACGAACTATAAATGCTACTTACTTCATTTTCAGTTCCTACCAT
The DNA here is from genome assembly GCA_963932465.1 of Maratus speciosus. NCBI lineage: Eukaryota > Metazoa > Arthropoda > Arachnida > Araneae > Salticidae > Maratus > Maratus speciosus. The sequence continues at coordinate 22,628,011 of OZ010790.1, read as the reverse complement.
GCCACAGTAATCTTCAATAAGATACATCAATTACATATCAAACTGAGTGTATTTACACGAGCGGAAAAACTGACACTCGCGTGGTCAGACAAACCGAATTCATAAGCATTTTTCAACTATGTTGGAATGTGTCTCTTCTCTCTATTCTAAAAAAAAAAGTAACTACCGCTGTCACCGCCGCCGGTTTGACCGGAGATCTTTCTTCGCTAATATTAAGAAAAATAATGCATACAAAAATATGACAATCGGTGGTTTTATACAGAAATGTTTGATAAACACGCTGATGCAGACAGTTTTCAAATCGAAGAATTATTTTAAGAGATATTTAATGCTAAAGTTGGAGAAAATCGCTCCACTAAAAAAGTTTTATAGCAGCAAAAACTATACACGGCAGTGTAATCATTTTTAGATCATTTTATGCGTTAGAATTTGCCGGAGTGCAGATTGTATTATTTTTTTTTTTTTTTTTCACTCATTTTTTGAGGTTTTATTTCTATTTTAATCTCAAATTTTCAGCATTTCTAGAGATATTTTTGACAGATTTTAGAAAGCAAAAACGCCTAATTAATTTAAACTGTTGCCAACTGTATAAAAAGCGGAAACAATAATGTTTGCTTCAAAAAAAAATATTTATACGTGTAAATAAATTAAAAATTTATTTACACGTGACTATTATAAACAGAAAAAAAACATTTGGAATTAGAAATAAATAATTATGTACAAAAAGCAGGAACTTATTAAAAATTACTTCATAAAAACTGTAATTGCACGTGAATTTTAAGAGAGAAAGGATTTTGTAAAATAATAAATTTATTAACATGAGTTAGAAGTCTTAAATAGGAGAAATTACGTCATATTTACGTTACATTACAGTTATTAAATAAAATGAACACAAAATAATATTGCAAAACGGTTTAAATTTAGAAATTGCGCTGGACATTTATTTGATATTTTGAGAGGGTACTTTTCAACTATTTTTGTTAGGAAAGCGCAAATAATATTTCATTTCTAACACAAGTATTTTCACTTGAATATTAAAAAGAGAAAGAATAGTTTGGTCAAAATTACGTCAGATTAAAAACGATTAATTTAAAATGTCTTATTTAAGAGAACTTTCTTTTCGCTTTGTTAAAAAATACCGGGAGGACAAAGATTCTGTGTACTTAATTCGGTACTTTTCGGTTAGCCGTGCGCCAGTGTTATGTATACATGTATATGTCTATATACATGTATATATACATATGTATACATATATATATGTGGATATATATGTATATATGTGTATACATACAATATATGTATACATATATGTATATATACATATATATGTATGTATACATAACACTGGCGCCCGGCTAACCGAAAAGTACCCTTAATTCCTTTTATATTAGCTTATTTTGAAATGTTTAACTTATTTTACTTAATCAAAGACAAAAACAGCGATTGACATATGTATTTTTGGTACTACTTAGTTATCCCGTCGACCAAAAATCTATCATTCGCCAAACTATAAGATTAAATGCCAATAATGGTTGATCGTAAATGTCACATTCACTTGACTTTAAGCAAGTTACACGTGTCTACGTCATCAAGTTATTTTTATTTCAACGTTTTACTTCTATTTTTATTAATGTTGCACTAATTTATTTGTTCTTTCGTTATTTAAAATAAAAATGATGTCAATTTGTATAATTTGGAGAGTGCTTTGGCGATTTATATAATTTGGCGAAATTGATCGACGGGTTAATCAGGTAGTACCGCAGCGGATTTGGCCTTAAAATTCCCCAGTCAAAGAGAAATGAATAGAAATCCGTTTATAGGGAGATCGCCACTGTTTTTTAAATTATATTTCAATCTTCCGAAATCTTTTTAAAGCCGATCAAATTAGCGTACTTTTAGAGTCTGCGATGTCTGAACGGGGGTTGACGAGCGTAGCTCGTAGGGAGCAGAAAGTAAAGTAAAGAGAGTACCCCTAGTAAAGAGAAAGAAATGTAGCAGACACTGTACAAACATTTATGTCTGCAAAAATTAAAATAAACATTTTTTATTTATGAAAACCAAGGTATTAAATTGATATTTATTAGACATGCTTAACAACTATTGAAAGAAAAAATAACTTATGTTAGCTTTTAATTGAAGTAGAAAAAAAATATTAGTTTATCATTAATTCTCCCATTGTTTTCTTTTCATACGTATCTTAGACATGCACTTAATCAATATAATTAAAAGATAGTTAAACAATAAATATTTATTAATTGGAAAAACATGCTAATCATTTAAACACATTAAATAAAGCTTTAAAAAATTAACAAAGAGGACAGTAATTGCATAAATGGAAATTCCGGATAGCAGAAAAAGAGAAAGAAATAATACAAACCTTTATAATTAAGTCATTTAACTCTTAATATATGTGTTATTTTAACTTATTAGCTCGATAACGATATTTTGAAAAGAATAAAGACTAGTTTTGTTCAATAAAACGCATTATGACAAAAATACTGCATATTTTATGTGAAAACATAAAGGAAAATAAAGTAAAACTGCCTTATTTAATACATTTATTTATTTTTTGGAGAGGTTGAGAATGCTAAATGCTGTTTTACTTTTTACTATATACATAAGAAAAAAGAACTGGAATCGTGACATTTTTTTACATCCGTTATTTCATGGGTTTACATTTTTTGGGATGGCGATTCGATTATATTTGCGGATGGCAGAAAAAGAGAAAGAAATAATACGAACTTTTATAATTAAGTCATTTAACTCTTAATATATGTGTTATTTTAACTTATTAGCTCGATAACGATATTTTGAAAAGAATAAAGACTAGTTTTGTTCAATAAAACGCATTATGACAAAAATACTGCATATTTTATGTGAAAACATAAAGGAAAATAAAGTAAAACTGCCTTATTTAATACATTTATTTATTTTTTGGAGAGGTTGAGAATGCTAAATGCTGTTTTACTTTTTACTATATACATAAGAAAAAAGAACTGGAATCGTGACATTTTTTTACATCCGTTATTTCATGGGTTTACATTTTTTGGGATGGCGATTCGATTATAGTTGGAAAATATCTGTCTGTCTGTTGTTATGCTATGTGTGTTATATGTTCTATGTCTGCTTTATTTCCAGTAAAAAGGCACGTAATGCAACAAAAGTTCGGAATCCTTGAAATAATTTGGTGCTGATTAGGTTTGTGTCAACAGGTGGCACAGTCATGCTACATTTTTTTACGATTTCGAAGATAGATATATTCTCACGAAAAATTGTACTGAATTTCAGTAAACTGCATATTATTTTAGACCTTAACCCTACACTGCACGAGTTTTTCTATCGGAAGATTATTTTTCATTATCATATTTACCGTTAGAAACCAGAAATTTTACAGAGAATTCTTTAATTTACTGCATTAAAATTTTCTGCGATTATATTAGACAAGTATTTTTGAAAAATTATACTGGTAGCAAAGAACCGATTTTATTCATTAAAAGTAAAATTTCAATTGATTCAAATACTGTAAAAGCACTTATTTTCGCGATTTGTAATTTTCGCGAAAATGAAGATATCGGTAATATCGCGAATTTTATATGAACAGAACAGAAAGCTGAAAAATCCCGAAACTACCTAAATTGAACCCCTTTTGCATAAGGCATTTTAAAAAACTTCCCTTTGTCTGGAAATTTCGTCCCCCTCCCTCCCCCCATCACTCTAAAAACAACACGCGGCACTTATCAACTTTGACCTTGGCTCAACTCGCACATTCCACCACAAACAAGTTTGTTTTTTTAATATCTTTTTTTAAACGCTCTTTATCAAACTAGGGATTTCTGAATTCCCTTTTTGCACCGAAAGTCTAACCACCCCACCCTTTCCGCTTTTCTCGGATTCAGACCGTCCATGCCTGTGAGTGGCAAATTAAAAATTCAGGAGAGAGAACGTGTTATCAGTGTCGTAAAAAAAAAAAATGTATAAATACCTGTACAAGTTGACGTACAACGGCGAGAAAATTCCTATAGGAGCTCCACCGCCGGTAGGACTTTCGGATATAAGAAACGCTAGGTCCTTTTTTGAATCAAAAGTAATAATATTCTCTTATACCGAAGTTTCTATTGCTTTGAAAGAAAAACGTTGGCAGTGTTAAGTATACAACGAAGTGATGAGGCCCAAAATTGGCCGATATGCTACCATAAACGGAAATTCTTCAGCAGTGAAACATTTCACCTCTGAACGGGGAAGAGCAGTTAGTGAATCAACAGTTCGCAGCATAAAGAAACAGTACATTCAAGCATCGAAACAAGCTAAAGCCGATGTAAGACCTTTATCGCACGGTAATCGCGGTCGCCCCGTAAAACTTAGTGATTTCGACACAAGTGTTCAAACATACATACGTAAATTGCGGATTGCTGGTGGAATAGTGAACCGCACTATTGTTATTGCAGCTGCAAAAGAAATTGTGAAATCACATGATCCATCTCTACTAAACTCTTTCGATTTGAGCCCGAGTTGGGCTAGAAGCCTGCTGGTAAGAATAAACTTTGTGCGTAGAAAGGGAACCAAAGCTGCACGAAAACTGCTCCCAGACTTCCCAGCTATTCGCACGAATTCGGTACCCGTGTTCGTACAGTGATCGACAAAAACGTTGTTTCCCCTGTGATGTTCGTTAACTTCGATCAACCAAATGAATGTGCCTACATTTGAATACACATCGGAAAAACCTGGTTCAAAACAAGTGTTCATAATCGGCATGGAAGATAAAAGAGAGATGACTCCTTCGTTAGCATGTTCTCTTTCTAGACACCTACTTCCACCAAATTGTAGTACGCTGGAAAAACAACAAATTTTCATCCAAAGTTTACATTTCTCGCGGACTGCGATGTGTGGCACACCGATCGGCACTGGAGCAATACTGACAAAATGATTCGTTACATCGAGAATATTATTGTACCTTATTACGACAAGCAGATAGAGCTTCTTGGGCTAGTTCCAGAACAACCTGGTGTAGCATTGTTTGACGTTTTTAAGGCACACTAAGATCCTCTTTTTCTGGTTGAACTAGAGAAGAGGAATATTATTCCAGTTTTTGTGCCTGCACAGGAGAGCCTTTGGACTTAAGCCTTTGGAGTTAAGCCTTTGGACTTAACTGTAAACGGCGAGTTCAAGCGATTGATCAAGAATGAGTTTATTGGGTGGTATTCTAATAAGCTTAAATTTCTAGAGGAATAATAAACAGTGGACCTGGGAGTATCCCGACTAAAACCGATTCACGCTTCTTGGCTTGTGCGTACATTTAACGGTGTTGAAGCCAAGCATGAGATAATTTTGAATGGCTTCAAAGAAGCTGGTATAAATATTGTAAGTGAATGAGCTTTCGCTGTATTAGTTGTATTATTGTTTTACTCAAGAAATAGTTGTATAGTATTCAAGAAATAGTTGTAAGTATTCAAGAAATTTTTCTACTTATTTCTTATTTAAGCAATTACAATCATTAAATTTTGAATAAGTGAAACTTTTTTCATTTTGTATTATTATTTGAGGCGAAAAAGAAAATATTTCGCGTGGCTTAAATTTTCGCGATTACGACTTGCACGCCAAAATCACGAAAATAAGTGCTTTTACAGTATATTGAATCACTGAGTGTGCGCAATGTACGGTTAACGTAATAACATGTTAACTCATTTTTATCTTTAGTTACCACTTCTATTTTGTGCTTGTTAAAGGATGCCAAATGGAGCCGACAATCAATTGATGCAATTTAACGAGCGTGGTTCGCAGCGTTATTAAGTCCATTTTTAGGGTTTCGTTCATCTCACAAACCCTTATATTCTGGCTTCTCTGTTTGTCCGTCACAGTGTTTCCAGATTGGGGACTTTTTTAATTCAGATTATTTGACTGTCACCACTTTTTTAAAATAGTATAATTCGCTTATTTGTCAAAATTTTTAATGTATTTTTAAATAGGGCGAATATTTCTATTTAAAAAAATGCGGTGACAATCAACAATCTGGGGACAAAGAAGTCTCCAATCTGGCAACACTGGCCGTCACACGCTCGTAATCGGAAATTACTTAACACCTTCGAGACATTGGGTGCATGTATGCATCTTCAAAAGGTGCTTACAGCACTTGCTTTAGGTACCAGTTAAAAAGAAATGTAAAATTTACCTTTTTTAATTAAGACGTTCCCGTGATTATTAAACTAAAGTTAATTATTTAAGAAAAAGTGGTGTAAACTGAATAAAATTCGTGTAAAAGATGCTGGTCCCTAACGGCTGAAGTTACAGACGTGATTTTTTTTTTTTTTTTTTTCTGCATATGGAATATCACTTGTCACCAAAATCATAAAATTTTGAAAAATTCTTCTGTTATTTTAATTAAATGAATTCTTTCTTTTTCCATTTCAAAACACAATGTTAAATTCAGCAAATACCGCAGGGGACAGATTCCACCCCAGTAAGGCGTACTTCTGCTGGACAGTATGGTTGCACAGCACAGATTGTATGTTCGAATCTGTCAGGTGGAACTTTAAAAATTTTATTTTTATTATTACAATTTATTCTCAGATGGATTTAATTAAAAGAAAATTCCTTTCTATAGCAATTTTAACGGCATATTTTATTTTATTTTATTATATTTTATTTCTTTTTTTACGCAGCGGTATTTTTTTTAAATCTCTTTCTTTATTTCAGACAGGAAAAAAATCTGAAATTTTGATTTTAAAAAAATCCGGAAAATGGTTCGTTTACAATAAAAAGAAATTGCACATTTCGTAACAATTAATTTTTAACATGTCACATTGTATAATCAAATCCATATTTAATATTAAAAAATATTTATTTTTAATAATTAATTCGATACAGAGGAATAACTATTGGATTCCCTTGGAATATTTTTTGTTTGCTGCTGCCATCTACAGGCAATTTTTTAAAATAATAAACTTTTGGAGATAATTTTTTCCAAGTTATTGAGGAATTATTAAGTATTATAGAGAAGTTGAAAGGTACTTTTATCTGTTTTATTTCCAGTTTTAATATGTGATAACATTATTTTTTAGCGTCTTCTATTGAGTTTTTGAAAAAAATTTGAAATTAATCAATTTAAAAATATTCGGATTTTTTATTTTTATTTAAATAATTTTACTTGAATATTTTTTAATTTGATTAACGCTTTAATTCTCGCTCCCGTCATATTCCTGGGCTGTGTCTTTTATTCAAATTTTGATTCCCACCAGTTTTATAAAATAGTGAAATTGGCTATACTTAAGTATAGTTTTTCCTGTCATTATATAAGGTGAATATTTCTTTTTCATAAAAGTGGTGCCAATAAGCAATTTGAATTTTTCAACCGTAATTTAATTCGAGCGTTAAGGGGTTAAAGTATATATTTTTAATTATTTTAAAATTAAATGAAATGGCGCTGTCATTTATATAAAAATTTAATAATTATAAATTAACAATTTTGATTTATTATGATTTAAGGATGAAGTTTTTTAAGAGACATATTAAAAGAAATCCTCTGTGCGATGTGCGATTGCACTTACTTACTTCTTGTTTAAAACTCTCATATCTTTTAAACAGTTTATCGTGAAATTATCTCCTTTCTTTTACTTTTTGGCTGTGAAACCGACTACAGAATATTAGACATTTTCTTTTTGCGATGAACGTTATTGTTAAATCTCTTTTTCTATTGCGCAGAAATACATAAACTTTTATATTTCTGTTTCATTATTAAAAATGTATTTATTTAATTTTAAATTTTAATATGAAGCCGGAGGCGTTGTTGTTCTGTTCTTCTTTTAGTTCATTGATCAATGTAATTCTGTGATATTTTTAAAGAAATGAACTATGTTTTATAATCATCATCGTTCATGCTATTAAAATTATTATTTTAGAATAGCATAGAAGAAATTTTTTTGATACAGTGCGTGTTTTTGTTTATTGCACCATATTATTTTACTTTAAAACTAATTTCATAAACGCTAAATATTTTATATCGCTTAATAAATCATTTTCATGCTTACTTACATCTTTTCATATTTATGTGTTATCTTACCCATAACTTATAATAATTTTCGGACAAATTATATACTTACATAAATATGCATATTACATACAATTGGTAACATTCATCCATATGCAAGTCTACACCCATCAACTTTCATACCATACAATAGATAAAACAAGCTTTTTTTTTTTAAATCTGTCATCTTCGTGTGAGGTTGTGTTATAAACCAACCCACAGCAAACAACGCATATGTTATTTTTATTCGTGTGTTACACAAAATATTCGATAAACAGTTCAATAATGCTTATGGAATGCAGTAAGTGGTAGGGTAATAATTTTTTTTCGAATATGCAATTCGAAAATCCGCCTTTGCTAATGTTTTTTTCTGTTCTGCCCAAGAAAAGATTTTTTCAAGGAATTTATGATATTGGATCTAAACAAAACTAAACTTTTCTGGAATAATCGAGTATTTCGAAAATGCTTTTCTTCTTCAGACCTAAGGTAGAGACTTCTATGCTCTTCCTCATTAAAACATAATTTTTTTTATTTTATTATTTATTTATTTATTTATTTATTTGCATTTTTAGTTTATTTCTGAATAGCTGAATGTATATTTTTCCAGTATAGAGTCCTTGGCGTATTTTTTAAACCTTGTCGTAGTGTGGGCTTCAGAAACTGAAAACAGCTATGAAAACAAACTTAAAGAACTTTTAATCTGAATATGAATTTTTTTAATCTGAATATCAATTTATTTAATCTGTAAACATTTTATTTATATCTATATTATTGTTGTTTTTTTTATATAAAATTTCACACATTGTCTGTACATAAAAGTATATAAATGGCTTTTTCTTATTAAACAAATTGTATAAATGTTGAAAAACTTGCTTATGTATATGAAACAATGAATAGGTTGCAAGAAAATACGTTGCTAAATTTCATTCTCTCACCAAAGCCATTTTCTCTACCTCGCCAAAGACCCTATATTGGAAAAGTACCGCTGAATATTTTTAGCTTTGGGACAAAACCAGTAGATGGCAGCACTGATGCTTAATTCCTCATAAAATAAATGTTATTTTCATCTGAATTTGCAAAATGCCTTTAAGACAGTGTGGCCAAGAAAAAAAAAATATAAATTGTCATAATTATTTAACTTAAGCACTTAACAATAATAAAAATTGAGGATTCACTTCATATAACAGTCACTTGTTTGAAGCCCATATATCTATTATTGCTTGAATTTAGGTTTTTGATAATTAAATAGATATTTTAAGGGGGACTAGTAATTCTCCATAAAGATTTGTAACAGATTTGTGTATCAGCCCCCTAAAGTTTTAATTTCAGAAAAAGTGCTCATTCTGAAATTTATTGTGCCATTTTGATTGTACAAAAGCACTGAATGTGCATTTGTAGTGCTATTTTAATTTCTTATCGGAAGAGGTTATAATTGGTTGTTCTATTAACCACTTCAGGTGTGGTGGGATATATAATAAACCATCTAATTTTAATCAAGATTTTCACCAGGAACTTTTAAGTAAATTTTTCTTTTATAACTTTGGTTGCAAAATATCTTTTCCTTATTTTGAAATAAAATTTTCCAAAACTCCGGTGTCAACTCAACATTACAGAAACACAATTACAGGCCAATTACTGGACAACACACAATTACAACATTACAGAATGGTTAAAAAGTGTACACCAGGGATGAGAATCCACCGTCCCAAATGGTTGATTTCCACCACTAAATTTTAATAATATTCCTTTCTTTATTAAATCTCCGAAATTCTGTCATTAATTAAGGCGAGAAATATCATTAAAATTTAGTGGTAGCAAGTAGTTATTTGGGACGGAGAATTCTCATCCCTGGTGTACACTGAGTTGATGCAAATTCAACAATAAAATATTAACAAAAGTTAGTTTTTGTACCACTCATAAATTTTTGCTTGTTACTTTTTAGCTCAATTTTATATTTGCTTATTAGATTCGAATGTGTCATATGCATATCTGACATACTGTGAACTTGATAAAATAAAAGAAAATTGTATGCATAATGCATATTCCGTTATATGTATATGTTTGCCTAATATATGAGGCCTTTTTAAAAATAGGCTTACCCTTTCTGTATTGCGTAATGCATTTTGCTGATTATAAGCTTACAACATAATTAAAGACTACGTTATCATTTCCTAAATGGGAATTATATAGATACTATCGGAAATTGAACATCTACGCAGTCATAACATTAGTTACTCTAATTTCCCGAGAAATGTAAATCGGAGAAGCTGAAGACTGTTTACTAATACTGGCAGAACGTAAATCTTCATATGTTTAATCAATTTAAATCAATAATATAGATTTAAGATGTTAAAAATGCATAATTACAAAACTTTAATAATATAACATAGCATTCATATAATGTAATGTTTGAAATACATTATTTAATTCAATACATATACTTTAAATTTCAATTTAATATATAATTTATAGGAAGTCTTGTATTGTTTAATCAAAATACTTTTGTAAATATACATTCATAAAACACAAATCTGAAAATAACTTATTAATAAACGTTATTTATGTTCTTTTAACTCGATTAGTAAGAATTAGGAAATAAAGAAATGTTTTTATTTTGAGGGTTTTATAAATCTAAATAATTAAACTGTTTGAATATTTAAACGTGAAAATTTTCCTCTTATAGAAATATTTTCCTCCTCTTAGGAATATTGTAATAGATAAATTCCATATAGTTAGTCATTCAGAAAGTCGTGTGGGTTTGGGAAAATCAATTCGTACAAGAAAATTCTATCATTTAACTATTATACATTGATTCCGATATCTAATGGCTAATAATTACCGGTCAGAATTTTCCGGTAAGAATTGATTTTCCCAAACGGACACGACTTTCCGAACAACACAATATTTATTAATATCTGATACAATATCATATGCTGACTTTAGAAATAATTCAACATCTTTATTCTATAAGGAATAAATAATTTTCCAGTAGTATATTCCTCAAAGGACAATTCCATCTTAACATTTTCCAAGAACGTTGAAAAGCATTTATGACTCTGTCTGTCTCTCTATCTGTGCTTTCTCTAATTCGCCAAAATATACTCGGATTGCCATGTAATTGATACATGCTATTGAGTGTGCTATGGCATGTTAATTATTGAAAGTACTGTGGTGAAGTGAATTCAAGTCAAGGCAACTCCAGACTTCCGTAGCGCCTACAGTGAGTAACAACTCGCTACTGCTCTCCAACTAACTTTTCAGCCTCAAAAATTTAATGCAGCATTGCCTCATAACGGTGATTTGCATAAGATAGTAGGAATGAAGTACAATGAGCTGACTTCCCATTCGTTTAGGGCCTAAACCCCTTCCTCTGGCAGTCAGCTCATGTGGAGTATTGAAGCGACTATGTCTGGTCGTTCTGGCATAATTAACCCTTTGTATCACCTTGTTCTAGATCTGCAGCGTACCCAAAAATTCAATGTTATTTCTACAGTGAGATTAACCCTTTCAGGGGCAAGCGATTGTGTTTTTGTAATGTTGATTTCACAACGAAAATGTCGAAAATTGTTTTCTCAAAATAAGGAAAAGAAATTTTTCAACTTTTTTCATCAAATATGAGAACATAAAATTTAATTAAATTTTTCTGGTGCAAATAACGATTAAAATTAGGTTGGGTGTAATATATCCCACCGCCCTTCAAGGGATTAAAAGGACAGTTTTATTAACTGTTGTTATTCTGTATCACTATTATAAAGACAATTATTTCATAGAATCTGCAACAGATACTGATACTCAGTTTATTTTCCATACCAATGTTTGACCATATCCGCGATTTTTTCTTTATAAAAACTCGAAATAGAGGAATTTTTAAAGATTGGAGATGTCTAGGAATAGACTGTATACAAAGCTAAGTTCAAATTCTTTACTTCAAGACAACTGTTTAGCTATGAAATTTACGATGCGTATTTAAAAAATATAAATTTTTGTTTGTTGCACGGATATGCAACAGAGTGTAATTTATATCCATTACTTGAATTATATTTATTTCTGCTTGCCAAAATTTTTTAAAAGGGGAAACACTAGTCTGTTTTTATGTCATTCCTTATATAATATAATTTCTATAATTAAATTTCGTTGGATTTAATTTAATTTTATTATAAATATAAAATAACCATATTGGTAATAAATTAAAAAAAAAATAAAATACTAATAAAGGAGGGTATTCGAAGCTTATAAACAATAAGAAGAACCCATATACCTAACAGCAAGTTACCTAATGATAAATACATGAATAAATAAGAACTTGGTTCATCTCCTGAATACTGTGCAACGATTCATTGAATGGATTTTCAACAACATCATGCAATGACCATACTTTGTCGGTGAAGAACTTAAATCAACAGTTCGAAGGTGTATCATCAGATCTACAAATGCATACATCGATACTGACTGACCTTTTGTTGTATCTGACAGGCACGTGGGCAGATTTGGTAAGCAGTATTATGAGAAGACAAAATAAATTACTGAGAAGCAAAAGATTGCCTTCGCGTATTCATTGAGAGAAATAAAAAACTATAAAGACGCTGAATTCTGCTGATTTTCTCCTTGAATGTGCTGAAATCCAGTGTAAAATTAATAATAAGTCTAAAGCTAGCAGAAAAATAAACAGTGGTGCAGAAAAAAGATTGGAGAGAAAAATAATAGAGGGACTGCAGATCATATTTCACCAAAACAAGTTCATCCAGACGAAATTGGGCACTGACCAAATTGGTCCAAAAAAAGTGAACGCGTTGCAAATAACAGAATTGAATAGAGGGACTACTGATCATATTTCACCAAAAACAAGGGCATCCAGACGAAATTGGGCACTGACCAAATTGGTCCAAAAAAAGTGAATGCGTTGCAAATAACCACCATGTAAAGGATTTACACAGATTGTTTCTGCGAAATATGGTCTGGGACTTTGTTACAATAAAATTAACAATAATTTTGAAAATTTTCATCTAAATTAAAATCTTAAATATTTTGAATTTTTTCGCCATTTTGCAAGACGTTGCAGAAATGCAACAAGCACATTTTTCAAGATAAATTTTCATTTTTATATTGAGAATTTTTTTAATTATTCTTTACGGTCTTAAAATGACGTACCATTTAACCAGCGACGGATATCGGGAATCAGTGCTTTTACCCCCAACTTATCTAGGGGCAAACGTTGAAGTGGTTAACATCTGAGTAAGTATTTTTCAAATAGGAGTTTTTTAATTACAAAGGGTTAAGGTTAATTAGGAAAGAAATTAAGACTCATGACTAAAACAAAGGTCCCTCTCAGGTCAATATATTGTTACAAAATATCTATGTGTATATTAAGCTATCGTACGTGGCACAGAAATCGCGATTATTTGTTAATTGCTTAATGGCAACGCCCGAATGAAACGTATCTCATTGGTTATTGAACAGCATTTAATTCATCTCCATACCCATGAGGGGGGGTTATCACAGGGGGGGGGAGCCCTGTTCTGATGTCAAATGCCGCCAAGTTTGCCGCCAACATGGCGATATATCGCCAAATTTGGCGACCGAAATTAGTCGCCAACTTGGCGATAGCTCTAATATTGCGCCAAATTCCCATAGACTTCCATTGTTAACCTATAGAGTTTACTTGCTTACTGAAAATCAATAAATTGTGATATTTTAATGAACCAAAAACTAATATTAGCTTAATGGATTATATTAATTATATTTAAGGGAGTCCAAGTAAATTAAATTATAAATAAAAGTAACACGATACAATGCTTAGCATGTTTTCCCAAACATAAATTTTAAGGGAGTTCAAACTTATCGCCAAGGGTGGCTAGTTTTACAAATTTTACTAACAATTACAAAATAAAAATATAAAAGGGAGTATGATACAAAAATTTTCCTAACAAAATTATAAAAGGGTAAAAAATATATATATACATAATTTACAAAATTTTCCTTAGAAATTTGTTAGAATTTAGAAGGCGACCTAGTACCTGTCTTCAGCCTAAGTATTCCAGGGTGAACTCGGATCGTTTAGCCTTGAAAAAGGCAATTTACTGCACCAATCTGGTCTACACAACTGTGAACAGATATTCCGAAAAAATTTAGTAACAATTTACAGAAAATTGAAAGTTAAGTGTGTAGCGTATATGGTTCGTATATAGGGGCACTCATACAAATTTCGTTACATTATGATGTATGGGGAAAAATCTTTTGCAGCCAGCTTATTCCAGTAATGTTACACTATTTCAAACATATAGAAGCTGATATACAGCAATAGGATACACTACAAGACGCCTACTCTAGAATATAGTGTCCAAAGCATTTTTCGTTAATTTACAGGGACAATCAAAAGAATTCAGTTACAGTACGTCTATGAGCGATATTTGCTTCAAGAGTTTTTTCAGTTGTGATATGTGTTTTTAAATTAATTTTAAAATAATTAATAGATTTAAAGCCTTTAAATTTTCACTAAAGTAAAATTTATTTTCAATTTTTTATTTTATTCAAGTTAAAAAAAAATCTTTGTAGAATTTCTTGTTCCGCTGATACAATAATTAAAATTTAAACTTAAAATTACACTATGCGCAAATTACTTAAAAGATGAAAAAATATTGCAGGAGCCTATAAAGGTGTTAAATTTCTTTAATATCATTAGTACTTATAACTATATACATAGCCTTCGTCAGAGAATACAAAAACACAACCGTCTTATTTTCAAATTTCACGTATTTGGTGTCGAAAGGAGTGAAAGTGAAAGTCAATTTTTAGATTCGGAAAACATTGGAAAAATAAAAATATGGATATAGGAGGAAGTGGAATATTACGTGTTTTATGGTTCTTTAAGCAAACTAAGCCATTTTATTTGCTAATAATTAAAATGATACAAAAATCATTACTACAGCGATACTACAGCGCATCATTCTGGCAGAATATGCCAAAATTCAACTGTGAAATGCTTTCAGCTATAGAATTAAAACAATAACATTGAACCAAATTTGGTTCAAATCTACGCATGACTTCATATATTTTTGTAAGATACAAAAAGGACACACACAGTAATACACATAATAGATAAGTAATGAATAAAAATTAAATTACATCGCACCCGTAATTATAGTTTCCTAGTTAAAAGACAATTCTTTTTACAGCTTTAATGAAAGTGATACCATGGAACTCAAACCTTAATGCACAAAATGCCGAATGCCTTATCATTTTTGTGTACCAGCTACATAGTTAAATATTAGTATAAGCCAAATTGGTGCTATAGTAGCTTCAACCATAAGATGGTGAAATATTGTTCCAACTCTTAGAGTTACTTTTCAGCAGGAGCTCCAAACGTTGTAACGAGGGTTCACCATCTTGTGGTTGCAGCTACTGAAGCACTAAATGTTGGTTTGAACCAACTCAGAAATTTTCACAGTATTATCGGATATGCTAATCTAAAAACTTTTCTGTCTCATGCATGTTAATATTTCAAAAGTTGGTACACAAGTTAATACTTCATTGCCATTACTTCAATATCACATCAATTTTGATTGCCATCTTAAATTTCTGCATCATCCTATTAATCGGAGTCAAATTGGTCACCAAAACGACATAATTTTGATGATAAAAATATTTAATAAATCAATATTTTCTTTATTCTGTTGCGCCTCAGCTACTTGCGAATAGCCAGGTTAAATGGATCTGAAGTGCTCACCACTGCACGAGCAGTTGACGTGCAACAGAACTACAAAAAACGAAAGAAATCGCTATCACAGTGCCCCCTTCTAGCGGAATAACTCCATTCTGAACTGGGACCGGTAGTTCATAGTCAAAAACCTATCCAAATAGAACCCATTATCCGGAATTCCGAAATCCGAAAAAAACATTTATTCAAAAATTTTCTAAATTTGTAAATTTTTACTAAAATTTTAGATTATCTGAAATCATCGAAAATCTTACTGATTCCTAATTTTTTTCAGTCCATTGTATCTCAATGTGCAACCATTAAAATATGATACTTAAGTGGCGGGGGAAAACGTCCCCACCCCCTCCAAAATTAGAAAAAAAATCATTTTTCTCTCAAATTTTAGTTTAAAATTGATTTACACTAGCTGTTACCCGTGACTGCGTTCACGTAACATTTAAAGAAGAAGAAATTCATCAATTAAGCAAAAAAATTCTATAGTTTAAAAAAACCATATATAATTAACCTTTTATCACATTTTATAGTTGAAACGCTTCTGATGGCCCCAATTTGCTTATTTTTGTTTATATATATAGGATCATTTAATATTCTTTCCGAGCATGAAATTTCATACGCCTTTTCTAAGATTAAATGAGGAATAAATCTACATCTCTGTTATTCTATTTTATTATTTATATTTATTTTATTTTATATTTATTCCTATCAAGGATATTGATTTAATTTATATTTTTGAGACTAAGAATATTATTATAAGAAATATATTAGTAAATATTTTTAAAGGAAAGTGGTTATTAATTGGTCCCTTCAGACGTGACTTTGATAAGATTAGAACAATCGAAAATCAACATACAACATTATGTTTATTTCCAAAAAATCACATCTTGGGAGAAAAAAAACATAAATGGTATTAAAAAAATAATAATTAAACGTGGTGAAGCATCAAAGTTCAAAAATAAATAATAAGAGTACCAGAAATATATTTAACTTTCAAATATTTATTACATTTTAATTTCACGGTACCACACTTTTATCAGCTGTAGATCTACCGATAATATCAAAATGTTTATCACTCTTCGAAGACTCTTGAGCCAAAATACTTATTATTTAAGCAATAGAGTTGCTTATTGCTTTCGCGGATTAAATCAATTTAGGGAAAAGCACACAAATTATGAATAAACATTTTCATGTCTATTGCTGTTCTGTAATTTTGGCTTATGAAAGCTTCGAATTTTGCAGGAATATACTCCAATCAGGGCCAAAGATTGTGTTTCAGAGAGATTTTTAACGCTTGTGAAAGCTTCGAAATTTGCAGGAATATACTCCAATGGGGGACAGAGATTATGTTTCAGAGAGATTTTTAGCGCTTATGAAAGCTTCGAAATTTTCAGGAATATACTCCAATGGGGGACAGAGATTGTGTTTCAGAGAGATTTTTAGATATAGATTTCGATATTTTAAAATCGAAAGAAAATTTCCCTTCTTCCTTCGCGCTTTTCGATAATCACGGTGCCTTTAAAAATTAGAGGGATCTGAGTTGAAAGGCGAATTCATTGCTTAATTAATGGTTTTGGCTCTTGTTTACACGTAAATGATACCACATATAAAGCCTAATCTCAAATTAAAATTACTTCACTGTAAAAAAAAAAAAAACAGACTAGATTCTACTGGCAATCTAGACGCCAGTACTATTTCCGTTTTCTTTTTTTCGGAAAAATTTCCCCATAAATTATAAAAAAAATTCCGTTTTCAATCAGAAAAACGGATTTTTTTCTGTAATTTATGGAGAAAATTTCCGTAAAAATATGGAAATAGTACTGGCGTCTAGATTGTCAGTAGAATCTCCGTTTTTAAGTCTGTTTATTTTAACAGTGTTGCTATACTTTATTAAGTCGACTTTCATGTGCGATTTACTAAATTTTATTGAAACTTGTGTTCTTGGAAATTGTACGGTAAAAGGGTGTTAAACTTATGTATTTGTGATCATTAAATTCTTTGCAAATCACGCCATTGAAATGCTAATATTTTCTGAAAGAAAAGCAACTAATGATTTAAAATATGACGACGCTCTCACTAGGTTAGTTTTTCCTACGGAATGATACTTGTCGAAATAAAATACATATATATATATTCTTTCACTACATGAATAATTTAAAACTATGCATATTAATTTATTTAAAACATGAAATCGATTAATGAAATCCAACATTATTGTACATTTAGAAAAACATTGAAGCATTATTTTTATTAAATTTACTAAATTTCAAGTAAGAAAATGTACTTAAAATGTAAGCTAAAATTTCATTTTGAAGTAATGAGACTTTTGATGCAAAATTTTATTTCTGAAAAGTATATTCTTATTTTAAGATTTCGTTTTAACTTTCGAAACTGGTGTAATGAAAACGACATCGCTTTGACGAAATTAAAATGAATATATGTTAATGTTTTCGTATTAAAATGGATGCTTTCCATGAAAAAATATTACATAATTTTTACCCGATAAAAGCTTTTATTAAAAACGCCTTTGTGACATGTTTTAACTGCCATCTTTTAAAAATGACTTTTTTTAAAATTTAATTCGTATGAATAGTGGGCAATAACTTAAATGTATCCACTTAAATGTACAGAAGTTATATTTACGTCCTAGGTTAAAAATGACAATATATTCGCAGGCGATTTTCGCTTATGTGGAATAAATTCATTCATGAAGCTTCGATGTGTGTACATATGTTTTCAGTTTTCGAAAATTTACTTTAATCCTTTTTTGTACCCTTTATACTAATTGAAATTCGATTCTTTTAAATTTTAATGGGGAAATAGCGTCAAAAAATATATTAATCCGTTTTAATTCCCCTTTCATCCACCAAAAATATCTTCTCCTGATAATCATAACGTGAATTTTGACAGAAAACACTTATTTGTATGTAACTTATATTCAAACTTTTAATCAGTATGGGCAGTATTTCTCTGACGTCACAATTGGTAAAATGGCGGTTTTCATAACCTCAAACTGAAAGCGAGAATAGAGTCCATTAGTAAAAAATATTTATGTTATTCGTTTTAAAACAACATTATTATTTATCTATTTTCATTAGTTACGACGCTGTAGTTACTTATATTCATACCCCTTGTATTTTTAACGAATACTTGGAAATACCTGTTTTATTTCAAATATGACGTCATATATTTCCAAGCGAATAATTTTATTAATAATATGATTCTTTTTCTTCTAATTATGACTCCATTTTGGTCAGAAAACCCCTTATTAATGTAACCGATATTCATCCTTCATGTATAATAAAAAATACCACATTTTCGTTTCAAATATGACATCATATTTATTTTCTTTTGAATTATTTTTATTTTAATTTTTAATTAATTGTAGAGGAGAAATTATTACTCCAGATTTAGATTTTCTTGGCAACAAGAAAGAAAGATGGTTAAATTTATCGGAAAAATGTCAATTGATTCTGTATGAAAAATAATGAAATTTTGAATTATTAAGAAAATTATTTGAATAAATTAAATAAAATATAACCTATGTTCATTTCCGTTTTATAATACACCTATATGCAAAGATACAAAAACATTAATTCATCCGTTTAGACATTGACTCCATTCAAATTTTCTGACACACTTTGACATTTATAAAATTATAAGGATTATGATTCGTTAGAAAAAAAAATGTCAGATATTTCACCAGGGGTGTATGTTTCGAATTTTCTGAAAATTTATGCATTTGGTTCCGAAAATTTTAAAATCCGTGTTCAGTCCGAAAGTTCGGACATAATAAATATCTCGAATTTCGACATATTGTCGCCGAAAAAAATCATTTACGTCAATGATTCGCAGGAAAAATTGCCAATTTCGTCAAAGGGTTGCTGAAACAACATAAATTTCGTCAAAGGATCGGCAAAACTTCGCAAATTTCGACAAAGAATTGCGAAAAACCACTAATGTCGTCAAAGAATGGCAGATAAAACGAGAATTTCGTCAATAGATCGTGAAGAAAACGCAAATTTCTTCCAAGGATAAAAGAAAGCGCAAATTTCGTCAAAGGATCATAGAAGAAAACGCAAATTTTGTCAAATAATCGAGGAAAAAATGCGAATTTCTTCAAGGGATCGCGAAAAATGCTAATTTCGTCGAAGGAAAGCAAAAAAAAAAAAAAAAAAAAAAAAAAAAAACCCACAAATTTCGTCAAAGGATAGCAAAAAAAAAAAAAAAAACCGCGAATTTCGCCAAATGATCGCGAAAAAAATTAAATTTCTCCAAAAGACTGCAAATTTCGTCAAGGGATTCCGAAAAGAATTAAATTTCGTCAAGTAATCACGAAAAAATGAAATTTCGTCAAAGGACCGTAGAAAAAAAATGTAAATTTGTCAAAAACGCGAATTTCGCCAAAAGATCGCGAAAAAATTCTAATTTTGCCAAAGAATCTCATAAAAAAGCGAATTTCGTCAAAAAATCGCGAAAAAAACGCGAACATTGGGATGACCCGAAATCCGGAAAATGACAAAATGCGGAAAGCTTCCTGTCCCGAGAATTCAGGATAATAGGTCCTGGACTGAGTTTGGTTCCATTCTATGCATAACTACTTACACTTTCCGCTGATAGAATAATGAAAATGGCAGATAAATCGGTACTACAGCGGCCCCTTCGAGCAGAGTATCTCCAAATTCAACTGGGACATGCTGGCTCTAACCGAAAACATATGTATCAAATTTGGTTCTGTTCTATGCATAAATTCATACTCTTTTCAATGGTACAAAGAGGGCACACACAAAAGCACGGGGACACACGGATGAATTGATGGACATTTTATAAAAATATGTTTTCTTGGGAACTCTGATCCATAAAACGTGTAAAACCGTCGAATACCGGAAGTCGAAAAAATGTCGATTACAATATTTTCTTCCGTTATAGATAGCAGAAAGTAAAGTTGAATTGGTTATTTTCTTTAAATATGTAATTAAGTGTAAAATATAAAACATTCCTTTTAACTTATTTTCTATCCCATATTGAATTTTAATAGAATAAACATTCCACAATTTTTCCTACATAATAATTCACATATAAACTGTATAATAAACATTGTGAAATAAAATATATTAAAAATTAAATCACTCTCCAAAGCAGAATCAATGAAAACCGAAGTTTGCAATTTAATTAATCCATGCTTTATCGATAGATTAATCATCATTTTGTCCTGTGCTGTATAATAAATGATCAGATACAAAAGTTTATGGTTATTGAATCTCAGTCATTAATTTACCGCAGATATAATAGGACTATATCTCTGCTGCGGTATAAGATAATTTAAATGAAAAAAAAGATTATTATTGAGTTTATTTTTCATTTCGCATTTACTTGTCGATGATCAAATGTTGTTTGGTCCTTTTGAAAAATGTAATGTGCAGATTAAAATAGCTAGAAAATAAATCATCTATTTATGACTAAAAATAATAAATTATGGTAAATGCATATCAGGTTTGCACTTTGAATAAACTGTATAACTAATTAGAAAATAATTATGAATGACACTAGAGAAATATAAGAAATTTAAGCGAAAATTCTGAAAATTTCATCGTATTAACCTCACGTGCATGAATGGATATTAATTAAATGGAAGCAAAACATATTTTTCATTTCATATACATTTTAAATGAATTTTTATAAATAAATGAAGTTGAAATTTTCATAATCATATATACAGTGCAAAATACAAAACAACCCTAAAATTAGGTTAACAAGTACTAATAAATTATCATTAAAACATATTAAATATTGTTATTGATAATTTAACCTCTAAAATCTTTATCGCAAACTATTCCGCAAACACTTTTCTACATAGACGAAAATATAATGGAATACAGTAGAGCCTCTTTTAACCGAAACTATTTTAACCAAAACTCCCGATTAACCGAAATCATTTTTTTTAGTTTTTTTTTTTTTCTACAATCACATTCCTTGTGCGCAAATCCATTTAGAAAGCATTTCTTGTGTTCAAGCGTTCCTTTCCGAACTACGAATACATATAAATATTTCCGATCCCCTTTCATAGAGTTCCTTTGAATTTAACTTGAGCTCCCGTAAGCTGCGGAGTGAAACGAAGAAAACGAACAAATTAGCAATTCTGAAGCTTTTGAATGTTTTGCAAAAGGGATGGGATGGCTGTAGAAGCAGAAAGACTGTGATACTGGTGAACTAACAATATTAAAACTCCGAGATAAAGTTTCAAAGCAAAGGCAATCCAAACTGAGACAAACAAAACATTTTTTCAAACATTTGTGATATATGTAATAAGTATTTAATTTCAAAATTAAAATTCAGGTAATTTATTGTTGTTTCTATTTTGCTGTTGCTTTATTTTTATTAAGCACTTGTTACCATAATAAGAAATACTGCATATATTTCTCCTTAATCTTAAAATTGAAACATTGTCGAAGGCATTGAAGGACATTTCGAAAATTTTATTATCTTCAACGTCGTTTTACTTCTTTTAATTTTAAAGATACCACCAATGCGTATCTCGCGTACCTCGTATGCGATACAGTTTGTTTATCGATATGTTTATGATTCCCCTATTACGATAACTGTTACCGAGATTTACGTTTGAACCGCTACAAAATGTGATTTTTTGTTTTATTTTTTAACAATTTATTTTTTATTTCCGAAAAAAAAAATTATTAACAAAAATTAATACTTTTATGTAAAGCAACAAACAAAGCCAGTTTATGTCTTTTTATATTTTTTTATCAGATATGCAGTTAAATATTTTAATTAAAAGAGAAATAAACAATAAATCTTTACTAATAAGATAAACGAGAAGAAAATATTAAAGTAATTTGAGAAAAAGAAAATATTTGTTAACATATAAAAAAAAATCGTAATTGACTGTTTAACTTAAAAGAAAATGAATCAAAGAACCTTTATAAAATTTAAAATAAGCCATTTATGTTTTTTCTTTCAATTAGATAAAATAATTAGATGAACCGATTTTGAGATGGGAAAAGGAAACAAAGCATTTGTTCATATGAATGATAACTGGCTTTTTATTTAAGAGAAAAAATAATCAATTCTTTTGTATAAATAGCGGTAATAATTGTCACACATTTTTCTGTTTTGATAATTTTCGACGCAATAAAAAAAGTGATAAATTAATTTGTTTCGACCGAATTTTGGATTTCTTAAAAATTTTCACACAACCTCTGAATCAAAAATACGGGGGTAGATATAGGCTTTTTCCTATATTAGGCAGTATTATAGTATTATTAGCTCTTTCATGAGAGACGAAAGTTTTAACATCGTAACTTAAAGTTACTTGGATTCAGAAAAGGGTTGGACCCAAATAAAAAATATTAAAAATCAGAATTGGGTATAGTAATACTAGTTAATAGGTGGGCCGAAAAAATTCTAATTTTGGATTATGAAACTCTAATAGTGTGGAAAAGTTGCATTATCTAATCAGTAGTAAGTGTTCAAAATTTCGTTTCCATTGATCTTTTGCCTATTTAAGACGGTCAAATTTTCTAAAAACTCGCCAAAACGGCCATTTTTTACTAAAATATGATTCTAGTTATAGTTAGTAGGGCGTGCTGAAAAAATAGAATTTTGGATTATGGAATACTAATAGAGATGGAAAGTTGCATTATACCATCAATAGTAACTTTTCAAAATTTCATTTTCATTGATTAAAATCTTTTGCCTCCTCAAGAAGGTCAAATTTTTGAAAAAAAGCCTAAAACGGCCATTTTTTACTAAAATTAATAAAATTTAAAAAACGACAATTGTTTTCTAAAAATTACCGAATGGTCTACTATTCCATCGTAGTTTATTGTAAAAAAAAATTATCACATCGGTTAACAAGATTTGCTTCCACAAGAAGGCCAAAAAAAAAAAAAAATAATAATAATCAACAAGAAAGAAAAAAATCATGCATTCAGCATATATTATGAAACACTTTCCAACACATTCAGAATAGTGTAACAAAACTGCACTGTTTAAAAAATTATAATATTAAGTCTAATTCAGCCATATGGAAACGCATAACACATTTCAAAACTCAATTTCAGCTGTTCTCATTTACAATCAGAAGATTATCTGAATTGTTCCAGCAGCTCTGTATATGATTTATAGATTTGTATCTATTAACTACATGCATGCCAAAATTTTGTTCACTTAAGAAATACATATACTTCAATTGAAAATTCCCCTTCAGCAAGTTCCTCTAATAACGAGAATGGTACCGGAATACTTTTGTGCAGCCCTGTATGTGAAGTATAGAATTGATATATAACGTGTAACGTGCAGAAGATTATCTAAATTTAAAAGCGCATACCCAATTTGAAACTGCTCACTCCAGCAATTATTACTCAAAGACAGTACTGTAACCGATTTATCTGTGTGTCCCTGTAAATGAATAAAAAATGCTATGAATGCCATGTTCTAACGTGATCGTAGTGAAATTTAGTGATTTATATCAGTTTAAATACATTTGAAACAGCGTAATGTTATTAAATACTCTGCAAACGATTTTTCACCATGTACCATAATGTATTGGAATTCTTTTGGGTAGCCCTGTAAATGAAATATTAATCCCCCATACTTCATATGCAATACCAAACATGGTTAGGTGACCCTAAATATGGATTATCAATTGCATGAAAATCCCAGTATATTTACGGGAGTTAGAGCGTGGACTGACGGCCATACGGCCAGACAAACCGAATGCATAAACACTTTTCAACTTTGTTGGAAAGTGTTAAAAACGAAAATGCTTTTTGTGTGTTATTTATTATTAAATAATTTATTCGCAGTGTTACATTTTATTGGACAAACATTTAAAAATAGGGCTTTAAAATGAACTGCGGGCAACACCCGTTTACTTTTCACAATGCAACTATTGCATAATTCGCGGAAATACTGCACTTTGCGGTTTACAATGCATGACACAACTGTTGCATTAATCGCTGCAATATTCTTCCTTCGTAAAACTCAATCAGTGCAATCGAGTTTTGATTAAAGAGCAGGAGACATACAGGGTGCAATATGTTATCTATCGCCGACCTTTAATTTCTCAACCGTTGGTAGTAGACGTACAGTTCCAATTACAAAAACGTTTCAAATGAGCTAAATATTCATGTTGTGGCATTATATAAAGTAAAAAATCAATTTTATAATAATTACGAAAACTCACTTTTTATACGGTCCCTCAGTTCCTATAGTTATATTTAGTAAAAGTTTACTCATATCATAACGGATATAACACAAAAAGTTGGACATCTGTACTACAAAAATTGACCCAGTTATTAAATTTCAAAGTTTGAGATTTTTGCACATGATTTTGTCTTTCATTAAGGGATCAGTTAAAAGATGAATTAAAGTAATTCGAGATCAAAATCAGAGTGCAATGTTCTTTTTACGGCGAGAACACCTTTAGCCGGTATCATCAAATCGGGGAATCACGAAATAGGGTATTTCATCTAAAAATTTGAGCTAACTTTTATGGGTCGAACAACAATTAAAAATACCGACGATACCGACTAAAAGTGGTTCGCTGTAAAAAGGACATTGCACCCTGATTTTGATCTCGAATTACTTTAATTTATCTTTTAACTGATCCCTCAATGAAAGACAAAATCATGTGCAAAAATCTCAAACTTTGAAATTTAATAACTGTGTCAATTTTTGTAGTACAGATGTCAAACTTTTTGGGATATATGTGTTATGATATGTGCAAACTTTTACTAAATATAACTATAGGGACTGGGGGACCGTACAAAAAAGTTAGATTTCGTAATTTTTAACAAATTTATTTTTTACGATAAATAATGCCGCAGCATGAATATTTATCTCATTTGAAACGTTTTTGTAATTGGATTTATATGTCTACGACCAACGTTTGAGAAATTAAAGGTCGGCGATAGATAACATATTGCACCCTGTATAGTGTAGAGTTTATCAGTGGCGAGTGAAGTAACTGAGGAGGTTGTCTGAATGTGGCGGCTGAATTTTAACATCGGATCAATGGTTTCTCATTACCGCCGAAGCAAACTTCCGCCAGTAAATTTTGAATAGAAATTTTCGCCATACTTTAGCGGCATAATCATGCAAAATTTCTCTCACAAATATGGTAAATAATTCTATTCTTTTTTTACTGATTGAAGTTGGCTCGGGTATTATAATCTCTTTCATTGACACTGACAGGAGATTATCTAGGTTGTCACAATACAGCTGAAACACAGGTCCCAACTACCGCCAAAGTAAACTTCCACCAGTAAAAATAAATATCTCTTTTTGGTCAAATGTTTCATGTTTAACAAATAACAATTTATTACACTTTTAAATATTTTGTCAAGTCTACATTAAAATAAGTGTTATTTTTCTCACCCCGCGGCAGATTAATTAATTTGAACACAAATCTGAAATGAATATTTTAACACAATTTAAGCTATCAAGCTATTTTTTTTTAAACTGTAAATAATATGGCACCACTGCCACCAACAAAATAAGTAAATGAATAGATAAATAAATTCTTTATTATAACATACTTTTTTTCTTCTTAAATCAGGTTTTACTAAGTTGCAAAGGATTTCGGTTTTCGTAATTTGCACAGTTGAGAATCAATCAACGTATAAAATACATAGGATTTCTATACAATACAATAATTTCTATACAAGTTTAATGATTGGGAACGCAAATCACAAAAGAAACAAACTTGAAATAGTGTAATGAGAGCTTGAAAACAACGAGCGGTCTTAGAATACACTGAAGTACTTGTTCATGTCCGATCACGAAAACCAAACAGCACCGAGCGCGGTTAGTACTTGGGAGGTTGACCAAATGGAAACAGCTGCAAGTTCAAATATTTTTATAGACATTTCTATTATAGACACTTTTGTAGCTGTTGGTGAAACTAGCTCATAGAAAAACGGGCCAATTTTCTATAAGTTTTTTTTTATAGAATTCTATAAGAAATGTTTGTAAGGGAAAGTGCAGGGCCAGCAAAGAAATAGCAGCAGGATAGGTGCTAGCACTGCAGCAAAAGTGCCGGATTGAAGTAATGTGATGGCATACCAAAGCTGGCCTGCTGTTGGCCATCACTGATGGGCCAGCTGCATTCCGCACGGACACTTTTTTGCTGGTTTAAGTAATGGCACCATTGCACTTTACCGCTGATGGCAGTGCTGGCTGCCATCTTTTCCCCAGCTGATGGCCCACTATTTGTTTCTTTGCTGGGATTCGCCTTATTTAATATCAGCAAATTCTGCATTTAGATAAGACGAAGATAACTTTTTAAAAATACTGGTATGCAGTCTGTTATTTCTCTCGAATTTGGGGTCGGCTTATACACGAGTATATACGGTATACGCATCGCATATTTCAAACAAATGATTGAATTTCAGCACACACCCTCTTAGATGTCTACAACCAAAATTCCCAACACAAAGAGTATAAAAGCGACACTTGTAGCGTTGTAAATACCCAAGCCTAATAAGGATCTATTTATTTGAATGTGCAACAGAATACGAAGCTAGATTGAATTCCCTGCATTAGTTTTTGAGATCCTGCTATCGCAAAAATCATGAAAAATGCAGCATAGCAGCGACACCTGTTCCGAGAAACAACTTATGTCAATACGTCTAATAGTCCAAGCAATAGAGACCGTATAGGGACTCTACCTAGCAAAATTAATGGTAGTACTAGAAATCGGCTTTTTAGATGTTTTTTGGGTCGCTGAATCCGAATTTGTAACTTCCCACCAAAATTTCCCCCGGCAACCCCCCCAAAAAAAGGTTTTTATTAAAAAATTCCATTTTTTTATTGTTTTAGGGGAAAAGTAGCTAGAAATTCAGAAAGTAGACAAAATTTGCAACAAATATGACATTATGACTTAGGATGACGGGGAAGGGGGGTCTGCCTCGGAACATGCGCCGCAGTGCTGTGTGGACCAAGTTGCGCAATTCCACTTAACCACTCACACGTTTACATTAGCCCTCCCATCTTCCATCCAAACTTTCTCTATAAGGTTTACTTTAAGTTTTTTGGGTCGCTGAATCCGAATTTTTAACTTACACCCAAAATTCCCCCCCCCCGAACCCCACCCCCTCAAATAGTTGTTTTTAACTTAAATTTCTTATTGTTTTAGGGGAAAAGCATTACAAAATTCAGAAACTAGACAAAATTTGCAACAAATAGGATATATGGCATTATGACGTAGGATAAACGGGGTGGGAGGGGGCTGCCTCGGAACATTCCCCTCGCGATTTTCTCAAAAACCAAATTTTTTCAAAAAATCAATTTTTTGGGGGGTTGCCGGGTGAAATTTTGGTGGGAAGTTACAAATTTGGATTCAGCGACCCAAAAAACATCTAGAAAGCCAGTACTACCATTCCAGTACTACGCGCTGATCATGGAAAACGCAGCAGAGCAGCGCCACCTGTTGGGCGATTTACACAAAAACATAATCAGCATCTACTCATATTAAGGTATACCTAAATCTGAAGTTTAGTGAAAATTAGTGCAATTGTTCTTGAGATATAGCTATGGCAGAAATCGTAAAAACGCAGCATAGCAGCGCCACCTGCTGGAAGACTTTTACCGAAAACTAATAAGCACCTGTTTATATCAAGGTCTAACTAAATCTAAAGTTTTGTGAAATTCCGTGCATTAGTTCTTGAGATACAGCGCCCACAAATTTACAGACATACAGACAGACATACAGACATACAGACATACAGACAACAAAAACAGACATACAGACAGAGTGACAGACAGACATTTTCTAAAAACCATCAAATCGTATTCAGGACATTTTAAAACGTATAAATCCATCGACAACCGGAAGTGGAAAATTTTCACAAATCCAATACTATCTTCTTGTAAAGATAGAATAAAGTAAACATGGAAAATGTATACTAAAAATAACACTGAATAGAAGAAAACAGTAGAAGCTATTTAGATTTTCAATTTTAAATATTTACATTATACTGAACGCCATTCGTTAGTTTTATATCCAAAAACATTTTTGGTATTAACAAATCAAACGACATAAGTTCCTGCACGTTATACTAATATTAATGGTTGCATATAATGGAAATTTATCTCGTAAAAAAACACGAATTCTACCGATTATATTTTACCCTGTGTCAAGAAATATCGTGTAAATGTGTCGCAGTTGAAGGAAATGTATCTGGTATAAAAACAAAAATCCTTCTGCTGATTATATTTTATTCTGTATCAAGAAATAGCGTGTAAATGTAGAAGAAAAGGATTAAGTTGAAAAAAAAAATGTAACTTCAATTTATGCAAAATTGGCATTTCTTAACACCAAGATAATATATCTGAGTATTCGAATATAAAGAAAAGCATTTATGTGTAACTGTATATCAGTTTAGAAGAACTCACTACGTCAGCAAATTTACTAGATAACATTCATTCAACTTTTGCAAAATAACAGGTTCCCGTACTTATAACGCGCTGTGTTTCGACGATACTAAGCCATTAATGAATTTAAATATTCTTTAAGGAGTCTCAGCAGCTTTTAATTTTTTTCTTCTACTTATGTCTTTTTTTTTTTTTTAACCTTGTTTGCATATCATAAAATAAAACTGGAAAAACAATTGATTTTCTCGACAAACAATATGATAATATGGGTAAATTTAGAAATTTTGAAAATTTTGAAAAAAAAATAAAAACATTTAAAGATTTTTATTTTTTAATATTGTTACACGTGATTTGATTTTCATCCTCACAAGAGAATTCTCAATAACGTTAGGAGACTAATGTTTTTTTTTTTTTTTTTTAAATAAATCTATTAGTTTTAAAGAGAAAAAATGAAAGGTCATTATCTATGTTAAAATTAAATAAAAAATACATAATTTTTAATTAATTTTTCAACTACTTTTCAGCAGTGAAATTACGCTTGAAATAGGGCCCGTGTTCGATTCCCGGCTTGGACATTTTTCACTAAGTTGGTTTATGACTTGTTAGCAATGTGATTATTCACGTCTTTAATATTCAATTATTTCAAGCGTAATTTCACTGCTGAAAAGAAGTTGAAAAATTAATTACAAATTGTATATTCACCGATGCTGGGTTCTTTTGCGTCTCGTGTTTCGCCACTGGACTGTGTGCTCATGAAGACTTTTCCATCTAGTGCTGCGGTTGTAGACTTACCGACTTATATAAGTGAGAGATGACAAGCTGGGCATCGTCCTTGTGGCTTAGTGGTAGAGCACTGGCGATCTATTCCAGGGGCCCGGGTTCGATTCCCGGCTTGGACATTTTTCACTAAGTTGGTTTATGACTTGTTAGCAGTGTGATTATTCACGTCTTTAATATTTAAAAAATACATATTTCATAATATTTTGTATTCATTGTATTACACAACTCATCCCTAATCTGATTAAATATGCTTTTTTGCTTATGTTTAATACATTCGGAACGAGCGTCATGTATACGTGACGCATAAGGTGCTCACAATCCTTGATTATTCCCACCAGTTAAATACATTCGATACGAGCGTGCATTAAGCATTTTAAAAGTAGTAAAAAAAAAAAAAAAAAAAAAAAAAAAAACTCAGAAAATTTAATTTAAAGACTTCAGTTCCTTTACACGGAAATAAATCAGGTAAATTTGCTTTTTCACATAATTTGTAATCTTTGGATCGTTTACGTAGTTTCAGCAGACTAGACTATGTTTGCATGATCGCACACTTGTTGTAATTTCCAAAGGCATTTGGCACCACTATTAATGAAAATAAAATTCTTATTTAATTTCTAAAAAACAGAATTCGCAACCACCGCATTTATTCATAGCATTTGAAACACTCTTATGCAGTTATATAAGGCGATAAAAAAAATGCTAAAGATTTGTAATAAATGTATAGAAACCCTAGGATGCCAATATATATTTCAAGCAAAAGAAGGGGAAAGTGATATTTTGGTCATTTTTTCCAATGTGGCCGTTACAGAGTCCACTTCATTTAATGTCCCACTTAAGAATCAATTTAATGTTCCACTTTTAAAATTGTAAATAAGGTTAGAAAACCGAAGATTCAGGGTGCGTCAGGTGTTTGAGAAGAAATCCACGACTGCTGCCAAGCAGGAATATGCTCGAGAGCATAATTTTTATTTTAACGGTTTGTATAGGTGACGACATCAACACTGGATGACATCATTCATTAACCAATGCCACTCTCTACAGGCTGTCAAAACTGACTTCAGTTAATGATCAGCTGACTGTTGCGAACACAACGGCTGCCTTGAGAGGCACAACATTGTTGTGTGGATGACTATTGGAGCCCCTATCAACAGCGCCGCATACGTAATAGGCCATTCGGTTAATATTTGGGTAGTTGGGGGGCCAACAAGTTGAGGTTGAAATTGTCATATATGTTTTGACCATCCATTTTTGGTTTGTATGGGCTGTATAGGATAGTGCATTGTAAAAAAACAAACGGCCTTCTACGTGTTAGAGAAAGAATTTAGTGCTTTAATACCTCGGTATAAGCAACGGCGTTGACTCTGGCACCTTGAAGAATTCAATGTGGAGGCATCAGATTGTCCTCGCTTCTCAGGACCCCCCAGAATCGTCAGTGAGGTAAGACATTTGCTGCACATGTCTGTCAGAACCTCTTCGGCGATTTTATTCCATCACCTTAGTTTATGTGGTTCCATTTCTTTACCTGGGAAAAGTTTTTCTCATTTAAATGGAACATCAGCATTCCTGACTCCTCTTGATGTTTCAACTTGTTAGTTAGGTGCTTGTATCTAATCAGGCGGTTATCCCTGTTTCTCTCGGGAAGAATTGTACTCACATCACAACGTATGACCTCTAACGAATGTCCTCATGAATCACACATCAGATTGCGGCCTCATCAACCTGCATCTTTCTCGCGAGTGCCCTCATCGACTTCGTAGGATTTTTATTAACCTGACTGACGAATTCCAGGGTCTCGATGATTTCATGTTGCTGACAATGTCGTTTGCCACATGAAACCGGGCAGCCTTCAGTTCTCTCATTACATTAAAGATGAATGACCGGGCGAGCTTCAAGAATGTGGCATTCTCTAAATCGAATTATTCTTGAGCCGGTGAACCAATGACACCACGCATCCTCATAAATTTAGTTAGTTTAGGTTCTGAAATGTATACATGTAACAGAAAAATATTTGTAACTATAATATACAGCGTGATATTTCACCTATAACATGCGTTCTCAAATACCTGATGCACCTTAACAATTTTACAGTTAAAAATACCTACAGATATCAAAATCCGTATATCGAAATTTAGAACTTATTTTTACTTTCATCATTTGAAAGCTTTAGTTGTACAAAATACTCTATTTCTTTCTTTATAAATATCATTAACAATAAACAACAATATATGTATTACACTATATTTTCCCTTTCGGGAAATATATCATAATGTGCTATTGTAAAAATTATTCGCTGTACAGTACAACGGTATTTTATTTTCCTTCTAAGAATTTCAAATGAATGAATTTTTTTCTAAAAATATAGAATTTAATGAACAAGATAAAAAGAATTGGAAAAAAATTCTTTCTGAAAATGAGAAATAAAAGAGAAATGAAATGAATTCTTTAATGAAAATCAATGTATATGTACTTCCTAACAAATGGAGGATTTATAATGAAAAGTTGTATTATATTTGCATAGATTTTGCGTTTTGTAAGATTCAGGCAAGTATTTTTTAAATATTTTCAAATAACTGTCTTCAGATTAAATAACAAATATATATTTTTAAAAAAATGTCCTTAAGGTTAATAAAATGAAAAATAGAGAAACTGTTTTGAGAATTAGTAGGCTTCTAACATTTTATTTACTTATTTAGTTAGTTATTTTGATTAATTAAGGAATTTGAAAATTTTTAGTAAATTTATTTGTTTTTTATGTTTAATAAATTCTTGTCCCAAAATACTTTTGAAGTAATTTCTTTTTCAAATAACATATTGAAAAATAAGTCCACTATTAATTTAATGTTCCACTTTTAAAATTGTAACTAAGACTAGAAAACGAAAGATATAATTTGAGAGTTAAAAAAACCTACAGATTTCAAAGCCCGTGTATCGAAATTTACGATGTATTTTTACATTCATCATTTGAAAGCTGTAGTTGTACAAAATACTCTATTTCTTACTTTATAAGTATCAGTAACGATAAACAACAATAAATGTATTACATTATATTTTCCCTTTTGGAGAATATATCTTAATGTGCTATTATAAAAATTATTCGTTGTACAGTACAATGGTGTTTTATTTTCATTCTATGAATTTCAAATGAATGAGTTTTCTTTTCTAGAAATATGTAATTTATGAACTTGAAAAAAGGAACTGGAAGAAAAATTCTTTCTGAAAATGAGAAATAAAAGAGAAATGAAATGAATTCTTTAATGAAAATCAATATATATGTTCTTCTTAACAAATGGAGGATTTATAATGAAAAGTTGTGTTATATTTGCATAGATTTGGGGTTTTGTAAGATTCAGGCAAGTATTTTTAACATATTTTCAAATAACTGTCTTCAGATTAAATAACAAATATACATTATTTTAGAAAGATCTTAAAATTAATAAAATGAAAAATGGAGAAACTGTTTTGAAAATTAGAAGGCTTCTAACATTTTATTTATTTATATATTTATTTTGATTAATTAATGAATTTTTAAATTTTCAGTAAAATGATTTATTTTTTATATTTATTAAATTCTTGTCCCAAAATATTTTTGAAATAATTTCTTGTTCAAATAACATAATGAAAAAATAAGCCCACAGTCAATTTAAAGTTCCACTTTTAAAACTCTAAGATTAGAAAACCGAAGCTATAGTTTTACAGTTAAAAAAACCTACAGATTTCAAAATTCGTGTATCTAAATTTAGAATTTATTCTTACTTTCATAATTTGAAAGATGTAGTTGTTTAAAATGCTCTATTTCTTTCTTCATAAATATCAGTAACAATAAACAACAATATATGTATTACACATATTTTCCCTTTCGGGGGCTATATCATAATGTGCTATTGAAAAAAATTATTCGATATACATACTACAGCGTACTATGTACAGTCGTGAAAAAAAAAAAAAAAAAAAAAAAAAGTAAACACCCCCTACTAACTCCTCAACAAATTATCATAGACAAAAGTTACTGGTACCGAACGATTGGAAATAAAGTCTACTTTTAAATTATGTATATAAAATTTGATTAGGGGGCCATCTACATATTAAAACGAACCCAAACTTAATTTTTTTTTCAATGGCAATACCCAATTTTAACAAGATATTTAAAATCTTTGGTTCAAACTATGCCTAGACACCAAATTTCAAGCCATTTGAAAGATAAGTTTTTGAATTATAAACTATCAAAATTTAATGCTTCTAATGTTAAATTACATTTTCATATTTTTATTAATATCTCCTGAATTTATATTCCTAATGTACTAATTTTTTGTGTAGTAATAATACTCAAATACCCAAACATAAATACGTTGAATTTGCAATTTTTATAATTTTATGATATGAATTATGAATTATGAAATTAATATTGGAAAAAATTACGAATTGCAACCTACAATTTTTTTGATGGATTTAGGTTTATTAAGTCCTGCTTTATGGAAATCCAAAATTTTATAATTTTCTTCCAAGAAGTTTTCAAATTATGCTTAAAAAACGGCGAAATGATGGGTTATGGGACCGTCTATGATAGAAGTGACGATATTTTGACATTCCTTATGCTATCCAGTAATCTAGCAATCTTTAATGACTTCTTGAGTGGCACTTAAGATGCCTCGATCAGGAAGGGGGCTCTCTCGATCAACAATCCAGTACCGAACTTCAATTTGGACCCAGCCCTACACTCGTTTTAAAATAATTAATTTCTCGGAAACTTATCGTACGAATTGCATAAAAATTTGTTTTTAGTCTAATTGAAGGGTGTAGAGTTCATTTATGCTGACAGAATTGTGTACTGCTATTGAAAAAAAGCAAAGTTATGGTTTGTTTTAATATGTAGATGGCCCCCGAAGAAAATTTTATATACATCATTTAAAAGTAGACTTTATTACCAATCGTGTGGTTCCAGTAACTTTCTTCTACGATAATTTTTTGCAGAGTTAGTAAGGCGTGTTTACTTTGTTTCTTTTCCACGACTGTACATACTACAGCGTTATACATATTATACGTACAGCGGTGTTTTTATTTTCATTCTACGAATTTCAAATGAATGAGTTTTCTTTCCTAGAAATATGCATTTTTATGAACGTGAAAAAAGGAACTGGAAGAAAAATTCTTTCTGAAATTGAGAAATAAAAGAGAAATGAAATGAATTCTTTAATGAAAATCAATATATATGTACTTCCTAACAAATGGAGGATTTATAATGAAAAGTTGTATTATATTTGCATAGATTTTGTGTTTTTTAAGATTCAGGCAAATATTTTTAACATATTTTCAAATAACTGTCTTCACATTAAATAACAAATATACATTTTTTTTAGAAAAGATTTTAAAATTAATAAAATTGATTTGAAAATTAGAGACTGATTTGAAAATTAGAAGCCTTCAAAACTTTATTTATTTATTTATTTTTATTAATTAATGAATTTTTTAATTTTCAGTAAATTAATTTATTTTTCGCATTACTAAGATTAGACGATTGAAGACATAATTTTACAGTTAAAAAACACTACACTTTCAAAATTCGTATGTCTAAATTTAGAACTTATTCTTACCTTCATTTTTTGAAAGCTGTAGTTGTACAAAATACCGTACCTCTTTCCCTATAGCTATAAGTAACGATGAACAACAATATATGTAACAATAATACATTATATTTTCCATTTTCCGGAACATATCAAAATGTGCTATTATAAAGATCTTTTTTGTACAACGGTGTTTTTGAAACGAAAAAATAACAACGTTAAATCACCAAAAATTTTAAATTTTAAGCATACCGGATTCGGTAGCAGATAGCACACCTTCCTCAGTGCTGAAATATGTATTCCAATTCTGTATTTGATCTGTAGGTTGATATGTATACTATATAATGGGGAAATTTAGTTTAGCAAGAAAACGCATAACAGGTTGAAATTTCTCTTTCAAAAATTTATACTAATAGATGGAAACATACTTGAATACTTTTGTACAGCCCTGTAGTTTACCTAGTACCTTTATTACACGCTACTGTTGAGCTAAAATTTAATTCAAACTAAAACACTCTTAAAACTACTGAAATTACATTTCCAGAAATTATCATCCATAGACGGTGTGTATATAATTGTTTGCGTGACCCTGTATATCATTTTACCTATATTCTACAGACATTTCTTAGTAAACTAAATGCAGTTCAGCGTAAAAATGCATAACTCATTTAAAATACACCTTTCAGCAATTTGCGCTCAAACCCAGTAACCCTTACGAATTCTTTTGTATAGTCCTGTATATTAACTATAGCCTTTATAAACACCATATAGTATGCATAAATATAGTGAAACATACAAGCACATATCATAATTGAAAATGCATTTCCAGCAATCGCCGCTGATGCAATGTAGTATCTGAAATCTTTTGCATGTCCCTGTAAATGCTATGCACTTCGTATTATACATCAAATAACTTACACTAAACCTCAGCGACGTATATCAATTTCATTATATATGAAATAGTTTAACATAATTAAAATACGACGCAAACAATCCTCTCCCCCTATATCATTATGTAACGGAATTCTTTTGTGTGGCTCTGTAAATGAATA
The DNA here is from genome assembly GCA_963932465.1 of Maratus speciosus. NCBI lineage: Eukaryota > Metazoa > Arthropoda > Arachnida > Araneae > Salticidae > Maratus > Maratus speciosus. The sequence goes on along the minus strand of OZ010790.1, from coordinate 22,591,501 downwards.
ATAGCTATTCTTTGCACCGCATATTCTACAGAATGCATATTTTAGTGCACTTCATAAATGCATATAAATTTTGTTTTGTTTGGATGAGTGTAACATCATTAAAAATCATTTGAATCACATCCCATAGGCCGTAATGTAACGGAATACTTTTGACTGTCTCTGTAGATGAACTAAAAATGCTACGAAGTTCATTTGATATAGGGACCGTGCTGTGGTAAACTTCAATAACATCCTAAAATTTCAGGTGAACCCGAGTATATTTATGAGAGTTAGAGCGCGTACAGATGGACAGACAAACCGAAGCCATAAACACGTTTCAACTTCGTTGGACAGTGTTAAAAGCCATTGGCGATCTCCTTGTAAACTAGTTCCCATTTATTTGTCTTTTACTGAAGGATTTTAAGGTGAAATCAGCTGCTGTAAATTGCTGTTGTCATATGCGATTAAATAAGATTAGTTAAACATCTGAAAATTAGCTAATATAAAATTAACTTAATCAACAGAGTCTTTGCTTCCCAGTATTATTTTAATAACGCAATAAGAAAATGATTTTAACACACGTTTTAAATCTGACGTAATTTTCACTAAACTTTTCTTTTTCTAATATTCATCTGAAAATATTTTTATTGTTAGAAGGGAGATATAATTATTTGCGCTGTCTCAGAATTGGTAACAATAGTTAAAAAGATCATTTCGAAATGTGAAATAAATCTTTTGTTTGACAATATTATTTGTCTATTTGAAATAGGACTTAATTTCACCCGCAATTAATGCTTTTAACACATATTAAATAATTAATTATCGTATAGCTTTTTTTTTCTTTTTAAATATTGACGTATACAAAACAAACTTCTGACGTAATTTTCAATATTTTCCTGCTTTTAACTCGTAATCATTTAATTCCAATTTCATAGGGGTTTTTTTCTGTTTATAATAATCATATGTAAATAAATTTTTAATTTAAAGGAAATATTATATTTTGAGAAGTTTTTAAAATTGGAAACAATTTAAATTAGCAAGCTGCTCTATGATATGTAAAAAATATTTGTTTAAGGTACCACGCCCCTAATCGCTTGAGAGCGTATGTCGGCTGCGGGATCAACTACCACCGACTCCGTTGCACACTCTTTGTGGAGCACCCGGATGTACACTGTTTTCCAAAAATTATGGCAAAACAACAAAAGTAGCGATTACTAAAAATGTTACAAGTAGATTTTAATAAAACTGAGGCACAATGTACAACACATAGTAAAGTATAAAATATCATTAAAAGAAATTACCAGACGATTGCGGTGCTTCAGAAATTAATACAATTATAAAATAAACAAAATAAATGTGTCTGGGGTAGGAAAAGTACCTTTAATATGGAGTATGATTACCCACAAAAGCAATACAGTACACAACGTGATGTGGTTTACTCTCAATTATGCGATCGACAAGTTCGTTGGGAAGTGCGAAACATTGCTCTTGTAAAACAGTTGTAAGCTGGCAAGGTTCTGAGGAGGGGTATTGAGAGCAGCGACACATCTTCCAAAAGCATCCCAAAGATGTTCGATGGGATTCAAGTTCAGTGATCGTGCTGGCCATTCCATGCGCTGAATTGTTTGGTGCCGAAGATAATCTACGATGTGAGCAGTATGCGGTCTAGCGTTATCGTCCTGTAACAGGAAATCATTACCTATTGCACCGGCATGAGGGTGCACATAAGCATCCAGAATGTTATCTCTATAGATGTGAGCATTCACAGTTTCACGTGAAAAAACATGGAGGCATGTACGTCCGCCCAAAGAGATACCATCCCAAACACAGACACTGTCTCCTCCATACGAATCTCTTTTACGAATGTTTGATGGATGATAGCGTGTTCCCTCTTCTCCCCAAATCAAACAATGACCACTATCGCTTTGGAGGCTAAACTGAAATTCATTTGTGAAGAGAACACGCCTCCATTGATCAGCCGTCCAGTGAACATGTTGACGTGCCCAACGTAAACGTTCCCTCCGGTGACATGAGGTGAGCGGCACACAAATGTCGGGTCGCATCGTGTAAAGACCACCTTCATGAAGTTTTTTACGCACAGTAGACGTTGATACCAACCTTCCAGTGGCTGCAAAAAGGGAGGCGAGAGGGGGTTGCTGTTCTATTCCTTTGTACACATAACCACAAATATCGGTCATCGGTGCTTGTCGTAGCTCTTGCCCGTCTTTGGATAAACCTTCTGGAGGCCGAACCAGTGGTTTAAATTGTTTCCAAATGCTATGAACAACAGAAGAACTCAGATTTAGCTATCTGGCCACCTCTGTCTGTCTTTGGCCTGCATCCAATCTTCCAATAGCTCTATATCGCAGTTATGTGGACAAATGATGCATCGAGGTCATACCGATGAATTGGCTATCTCCGTTTTCTTATCTCATAATCACAGCGACACCAGCAGCCGTACTCTCTAACATGCATTTTTATGCTCCGCACAGATCACGCAATCCGATTGCAGCGCCACTAATTTGCATTTTCTAATTTTAATCTGCATGTTTTAGTTAACAACATATCCAAATTTCACACGGATAGGTTAATTTTTGAACGAGTTATCGAACTTTTTGTGATTTTTTCTTAATTTTTGGAAACCAGTGTATTTCTCTGGTATTGTAAATATCCGTGTGCTGTCTCGTCCTTGTTTATTGACGATGATTTATAAGCGAGCTTTGATGTCAAGCACACAAGTCAGATGTAAGTGTTCAATATGTAAAATATCTTTACATTAAATGTCATTAAATATCTTTGATTTAAAAAATGTCGGCTTCAGCGTGTGTATCAGACATTTTTCCGTAACACCATGAATTTTCATATTTTTGTATGCAGTATTTTTCTTAATATTAACGAAAAAAGACCTCAGGTCACAAAACATTCATTGACAGAGGCGGTGAGAGCATTAGTTACTTTTTTTTAGAATAGAGATATTCTTCGCCTGCCTTTTCTGAGATTAAGTAAGGCGAAGATTACTCTTTAGACAATGCTGTTATACAAATTCAAGGGAACGTGCAAACGCTCAAACAAATCCTCCCACATCAGCCGCCATTTTTGTGCCACCGCGTATTGCTGTATACAGATAAAAAGGCGTGAGGTTGCTGGAATAATTATTTTACCGGTGCCCACTCTCAACAGTGTCCAATGACTAATTAAACGATTAGTCATAGGCATATAGTTCCATTTACAAAAATGTTTTGAATGAAATAAAAAATGATTTTAAAAATCGTTTTGGTCAATAAAAACATTCTTATAAAGTTACAAATTTTAAATTTTTATTCGATTCTCCTCCTCCCTCCTCCTTTACGTGATAAGTAAAAATTTCCTATTACACATACAAGTAAGACAAAAAAAGTTCCATTCATCTAAAACTGGCAGAGGTATGAAACTTTGAATTGCATGACTTACAGTACAGGGTGTTTATAAAGTCCCGGACCCATTTTGATGTTTAATGACTCATAAAATAATAAAGATAGATTAAAATTAATAACATCAATGGTTAGATAGACTCAAAAAGTTTCATGACTCTTGTCAATGAACTTCCACGTGTGCCCCCTTCGTCACACGGAGAATATCAAGTCGATATTCAATTTCACGCGAGGTAGCCGCAAGCATGTCGGCATCCACAGAGGCTATTGCGGTTGTAATTCTGGCTTTTGAGTCATCAATGTTCGACACTCTCCTCCTGTAAACATTGTCCTTTACAAATCCCCAAAGGAAAAAGTCCAGCGGCGTTATATCAGGTGATGACTTAAAAGCCAGAATTACAACCGCAATAGCCTCTGTGGATGCCGACATGCTTGCCGCTACCTGGTGTGAAATTGAATATCGACTTGATATTCTCCGTGCGACGAAGGGGGCACACGTGGAAGTTCATTGACAAGGGTCATGAAACTTTTTGAGTCTATCTAACCATTTATGTTATTAATTTTAATCTATCTTTATTATTTTATGAGTTATTAAACATCAAAATGGGTCCTGGACTTTATAAACACCCTGTATTTTAAGAATCTTAAAACATTTGAGATGGGCCACGTTTCGGGGATCGTACACAAAATACTTAAAAGTATTGGTGTTATTTATGACGGCCGATTATCTGCACGGGGGATATAGGTCGGAGGGGAGTGCCCTCCGTGGTAGGGGAGGGGGTCTTTCTAAGATAGTTTAACCCGCATTTACGCAAGGTTAGAAGAAAACCACGGAAAACTTAACTTCGTACGGTTAGGCCGACGGGCACGAACCCAGCACTCCCGTCTACCAGCTTTGAGAGCAGAACCTCTCGGCCACCGATGGGGCGTTTATCGTATTGGAAGGATTTCTTTCTTCTATACATTTCTGCATTGCAGCCGAAGTGAGTTCCTTATTGCAAGTTTTAAGATAACTTTTATTTTTATTAATTAAACTTTAGATTATATAATTTAATAGCATCTTAATATATTTATCAATTTGTAAAGAATTGCGACTTTTGCTTTTCATCATTTCCCTTAACAAACATTCCGTTATTTTTTAACTTATATTTCTATTACAAATTCTACATTTTTCTTTCATATGTTAGAGCGAAAATACATTTCAAATTTATATTGTAATGTTAATTTTACTCTCAACTATTTTTACTTTAAGGCTGACGATTAATTATATTTCTTTTAAATTTGTGAACAACCCCTATTTTGAAGCAAAAGTGCTTCAACCTTCAACTTTAAACAGCTATTACTCGGTCAGTTTTAATCGTAGAAAAATCGGATTTTTTTTTTATCTTACTTCTAAGTGTAATAGAACATTTTTAATAAATATAACTTATATTACAGGGAGACCAAATATAAATTTAAATTTCGTAATTTTTTATGAATTATTTTGATTGACCCAAATCGCGCTTTTAAAGTACTTCTTTACCTCATTTAAGACATTTTTGTAATTGGAATTATATGTCTATGACTAATGGTTTAGGAATTAGCCATTGGACACCGTTGAGAGTCGACACCCTGTATATTACTGAATTTTAATCAAGATATAATACCAGATTCTTTTAATTAAAATTTCAATTTTTATAATTTTTTGTGTGTGGGGGCTTTATTTTTAAAGAAAATTTTAATAAAATTCTACTGCAAATTCAACATTAAAGATATACAATTCCTTGCCACTAAAAGCGTTAAAATTGTGTTGCGCAAAATATTTTATTTATTTCTTCAGGAATAGCAAAGGTCTGTAAATTTGTATTTCTTTATTTTTAAAGAAAACTTTAATACAATTCAAGTGCAAATTCAACATTAAAAATATACAATTCCTTTCTACTAAAAGCGTTAAAACTGTATTGTGCAAAATAATTTATTTATTTCTTCAGGAATATCAACATCAATAAGCAACATAAATGTATTACATTATCTCTCTATTATTTTTGGAATTTATCATACTGTAATAAATCGTCTTTTATTTTCCTTCTACGAATTTCAAATAAATGAGTTTCTTTTTCAGAAATCTGTAATCGAATGAATTTGAACAAAGAAATTGGAAAAAGAAAAATTCTCCTCTTTCAGAAAATTTGGAAATAATTAAGAAAGGTAATGAATCTTTAAATGAAAATCGATATGTAAAGAGCTATACAAATAGAAGATTTATTATGAAAAAAATATTTTATATTTATACGGAAATACACATAATTTTGTAAGAAGCATAAACATATAGAAATTTAAATTAAGTACTTATAAAAATTTCATATTTTGTTAGAATGGTATAGTTCTTTCACAGATTCATTTCCGTTAACATTTTAATAGTAAACATTATTACGTTTTGGGATTTTCATTCGAATTTTAATGCATTTTTAAGATATTTTAATGTATTTTAAATAAATTTATATCATATATAAGCACCTAGAATCAATTTTAGTACATTTTATGTGTGCTCTCATGTATACAGCAGTGTTGTTAGACCACTTCTTTTTAACCCTTTTCAACAAAGTTGAAAAGTGTTTATGACTTCGATTTCTCTGACCGTCTGTGCTTCTCTCCGCGCTCTAACTCTCGTAAATATACTCGAATTGCTCTGCAATTTTTGGATGTTATTGAAGTTTACCCTAGTACGATCCTTTTTTTCAAATGAAGTTTGTAGCATGTTTAGTTTATTTACAGGGGTAGTAAAAAATATTCCGTTACATTACTGTCGATGGGAAAAAAAACGTTTCAAATGATTTTTAAAGATGTTACGCCCTTTCAAACATAATAAAATTGATATGCATTTACGAAGTGCACTAAAATACGCATTCTGTAGAATATGCGGTGCAAAGAATAGTTATTATTCATTTACAGTGTCACACAAAGGCTCACATAATGGTATAAGTCGGAATTCTTTGTGGCGTATTTTAATTATGATAAACTATTTTATATATGATGAAATTGATATACGTCGCTGAGGTTTACTAAAATTTATTACATGTATAATACGAAGTGCATAGTATTTACAGGGACACGCAAAAGACTTCAGATAGTATGTTCTATCCTAAGTAATGTATATTAGCGATGATGGCAGTAAATACATTTTTAATTATGATATGCGCTTTTAAGTTTCACTATATTTATGCATACTATATGGTATGTATAAATGCTATAGTTGATATACAGGGCTACACAAAAGAATTCACAAAGCTTACTGAGTATGAACGTGAATTTCTTAAAGGCGGGTTTTAAATGAGTTATGCACTTTTAGGCTGAACATCGTTTAGTTTACTAAGAAATGTTTCTAGAATATAGATAAAGTGATATACAGTGCCACACAAAGAATTGGATTCATGGCCGTCTATGAATGATAATTTTCGGCAATGCAATTTCAGAAGTTTTAAGAGTGTTTTAGTTTGAATTAAATTTTAGCTAAATAGTGGAGTTTAATAAAGGTATTAGGTAAACTACAGGGCTGAACAAAGTATTCAAGTATGTTTACATCTATTAGTATAAATTTCTGAAAGAGAAATTTCTCCTTGTTATGTATTTTCTTGCTGTAAACTAAATTTTCGCATTATGTAATACGTATATATCAACCTACAGATCAAATGCAGGACTGTGAAAAAAAATTAGAATACATATTTGACTATGGACGGAAACTGCTGAAATCAGTTTTTAAATGTTTTATCTGTTTTCTAAAATGTTTACTTATCTTATTTACCTTATTTCTGTTATTAACGAAGTTATGTTTAAGATTTCAGGAAGTGTTGGTAAGTGTTTCATAATCTATTCTTAAAGCATGAGTTTTTTTTTTCTTGATTTTTAATATTCAGATTGCTTGGTCGATATCAATTTTTTGTCATAGCAGTATTCGACTTATTTAACGATTGTTTAAATAAAGAGAAATATATTATTTTTTAAAAAGTGCAGTCTGAATTTTTAAAAACAGATAGTGGACAATTGAGACTGGTGTATGTACATGTAATATGTACATAACATGTGACAGTGTAAGTTACATGTCTAAAACATGCAACTTCAAAAAAATATATTAAATCAATTTTAAGGTATTTGTTTTAATTTATTATACTGATATTTAATTATTGCACACCATGTGGCGTATACTAGTGTAAGTGGTTTAGCGTAATAGATTGTTCGTGTAGTAACCCTTTATCCAAATTCACTTTAAATAACATTATTGGAAATATTCCCAATTTGACGCAAAATAATCGATCATGAATTAAATATTTTGACGTACATGTGTGAAACAAAGTAAAATAAGAAAATCATTCATCAAGCATAGATTATGAAACACTTCCTCAATCTTCAAGTATTCTTTAACGAAATCTGAAAACCAGATTTTAGTAATTACCGTCCTTAAACAGAAAAGTAGGCGAATTTTTTTGTGCATCTCTGTATTTAATCTATAGATTTCTACCTTCATGAATACAAACATCGATAAACAACATACATGTACTACAATATTTATTTTATTTTGTGGAATTTATCGTACTGTAATATTAAGCTCTTATTGTATAAAATCGTCTTTTATTTTCCTTTATGAAATGCAAATAAATGAGCTTATTTTTCAGAAACCTGCAACAGAATAAATTCGAACAAAGAACTTGGTAAAAGAATTTTCTCCTCTTTTAGAAAATTTGGAAATAACTTAGAAAGGTAATGAATCTTTAGCTGAAAATCGATATGTATACAGCTAAACGAATAGAAAATTTATTCTGAAAAAAAAATTATATTCACACAAATATGCACATAATTTGTAAGAAGCATAAACATAAATAAGTTTAAATTAACTGCTTATGATAATCTCATTTTTCGTTAGAATGATACACTATATGGCGAAAAGTGACCGGCCACTTGCGATTTTTGACGTTTTCTTAAATATCTAGAAAAATACATGAGAAATTATCCTGAAACTCCAGGTGTGTAAGCAGAATAGTATCCGTTGATAAGTGCCAGTATAGCACACACAATATTGTACGTACTACTGTATTTTGATACAGTCGCTCATCTTTTTGCTTCCTTTTGGAATATCGGATTTTGAGCTTATTCTATAAACGATAATTTTCAGACTTTTCAAACCATGTTTTTGAAATTTTCACAAAAGTTGCTCTATACATTTAGCTAACACATTATGCAAATAATATTTTGTTTACATTCGGGCATGCGCAGTGAATCATTATTTAGTAAAACTGCTCATCTTTCATACAATTTTTATTATTTTTTCATTCTGATTGCAGGGTATTACGTACAATGTTATTTGTCCTATTTTCTGAAAATAACTTTTCTTTATATTAAGAACTCTACAAATTATAAGCAAAAAAATTGGCAAAATTTGGTACTCTTTTTTATAAAAACTTTAATTTTTCTACGAATATACATGCTATTCTCATAAAAACGAACACAATTTATTACAATAAGGCACTTAATCATAATCTACAGTTTGAACGCTTTTGCTACAATAGTTTTTACAGGGTTGTCCAAAAATTATTCATTCTTTTTCAATTTGTTGACGGCGCCCTATGGGGTTTCAGGGAAAAAATCTTCCCGTATATATATGACCTGTACTATTCTGTTTACACACCTGGAGTTTTAGGTTAATTCCTCATGTATTATTCTAGATATTTAAGAAAACGTGAAAAATCGCAAGTGGCCGGTCACTTTTAGCCATATAGTGTATAATACTACTTTCACAGATTCATTCGTTCACATTTTAACAGTAAACAGCAATGTTGTTAAACCGCTTCTTTTTTGAATATTCAAATAACTTGATCGATACCAATTTCTTGTAACAGGGATATTAGCTTTATTTAACGGCAGACAAGTGAAGCGAAATAATTTTTTTTTTTTTTTAAACTTTTCTCTATCTTTACAAGAATAAAGTATTGGATACATCGAAAAATTCGACGTCCGGTTTTCGTCGGATTTATAGGTTTTAGAATGTCCTGAACACCATTTGACTGTTCTTAGAAAACGTCTGACTCTCACTCTGCCTGTATGTGACACAGATTTTGTGGGCGGTTTATCTCAAGAACTAATTCACGGAATTTAACGAAACATTATATTCTATTATACATTGATATAAATTTGTGCTGATTAGTTTTTTCGTGCAAATTGCTCAAAAGGTGGTAATGCAATGCTACAATTTTCAAGATTTTCCAATAGCTCTATCTCAAGAACTAACACACATATTTTCATCAAACTTCAGATTCAGGTATATCTTGATATAAATTGGTGCTGATTAAGTTTTGGTGTAAATCGTCTAATAAGTGGTGCTACAATGATTTTTCACGATTTATACAAGTTCATTTTAAATAACATTGCTGCCCATATCGCAAATTTCGGCGCAAAATAGTCGATCATAAATAAAATATTCTGACGTGCATGAGAAAAAAAAAATAGAAAGAAAACGACGTACAATACGACGATTATTTTAAACATATAAAGTTGTGTGTGTAACTTTGCACATGGCTGATATTCAGCGATATTGGCCAAATTTAAGGAAGTTACAACCTAAAAAATAAACTAGTCGGATGTGGCAATCCTAAAACTTTCTTCTATCTCATACATGTTAATGCTTCCTGATAAATGCAGCCGATTAGATGATTTACACCAAAATCTAATCAGCAACAACTTACGTGAACTTCTAATTGAATTTGAAGTGTGACGAAAATCTGTGTATTAGTTTTTGAGATAGAACTGTTGCTGAAATCGTGAAAAGTTATGCATAACAGTGGCATCTGTTAGGCAATTTACACCAAAAACCTATCAGGATCAATTTATATCAGGGACAAACTGAATCTAAAGTTTGACGAAAATTCATGCATTAGTTCTTGAGATACAGCTATTGCGAAATCGGGAAAAATGCAGCATAGTAGCGCCACCTGTTGGGCGATTTACACCAAAACCTAAACAGCACTATTTTATATCAGGGACTAACACAATCTGAATTTTGATGAAAATTCGTTTATTAGTTCCTGAGCTAGAGCTATTGCGATAATCACAACTAACGCAGCATAACAGCGCCACCTATAGGGCGATTTACATCAAACAGTTATCAGTACTAAACTATATCAAGTACTGACATAATCTGAAGTTTAATGAAAATTAGCGCATTAGTTTCTGAGATTGAGCTATTGCAATATTTATGAATAGTGCAGCATAACAGCGCCACCTATCAGACTATTTACACCAAAAAGTTAGCAACACGAAACTATATCAAGGATTTACTGAATCTGAAGTTTTCTAAAAATCCGTGCTTTAGTTCTTGAGATATAGCTATTGTGGAAATCAGTAATAATGCCGCATAGCAGTGCCACCTGGAGGGCGATTTACACCAAAAAGTAATCATTACTAATATATATCATGGACTAACTGAATCTCAGGTTTTATTGAATTCCGTTCATTAGTTCTTGAGATAGAGCGCCGACAAAATTTGTGTCACACACACACACAGACAGACAGACTCATAGACAGACATTTTGTAAAAAGATGTTTTTCGTGATCTCTGACCTCTAAAACGTATAAATCCGTTGAAAATCGGAATTGAAAAATTTTTATGAATCCAATAAAATAAAAAATAAAGTAAAAATAGAAGAAAGTGAAAAAATAGGCAAGAAAACTATGAAGCAGACAAATTTACCTTTTCTGTATCTTCATGATATGTAAAACAGGACCATCATCAAAACAACCTGTTTTTAGCAAAAAAAAAAAAAAAAAAAAAAAAACGTTTGGAGTGCCTTCACTTTACTTTCCATACACCAGTGTACGTAAAATATGCACCGTTATGTATATGTACATTAAATAGGGACCGGTCCCCTAAACATGCTCAGGCTCGACTTTTACACTAGTCTTCGGGATCGGTAATCAATGGACACAAGGTGAAAATTTTATTTATTTACTAATTGAAAATTGGAAAAAAAAACTTACTATTTGAAAAACAAGAATGTATTCTAAGTTTTTAAGAAATGTATTTAGCAATCTTTTAAAAAACCGTTTGAAAGATAATTAAATTGTTATCAATGAGATAGAAGGAGAAATAGTCCATCTTATTCTGAAACATTTACACTATGAGTATTTAGTAACACAAATAAAACTTGGAATATTATTTGTCTATCTACGTTTACTGGTTTAATTTATTTGCAAAATTGGAAAACTGAACTCATGTCTTACTGATGTATGTGAACACTCATATAAAAAAACTCCGAAAAGTATGGTTATTATTCATAAATAGGGGTCACCAAGAGTTGCAGATATAATATGAATGTATAGTTGGTAGCCAAATGACTTAAGAAGGACGTCAAAAAAGTTCCTTTCAAATCCGACCATAATTAAGAAAGTTATGGTTTGGGGGGGGGGGGGATACAAACTTAAATAATAAACTAAAATAATTGAGTAACGTGGTTCTAAATCAAGGATGGAGTTCGGATTGGTAAAAAACCAATAAATTTTGATAATGGACCATAAATTGTGATCAATAAGTGTTACACATAATATTAAAGTTTAGTTCGTAATTAAATGACTTGGGAAGACGTCAAAAAAAAGGCCCAATTCATAATCGGACCATAATTAAGATACATATGATTTTGGGGGGGGGGGGGAACCCAAACTTAACAGTACAACTTAACTAACACAAACCCTGAGTAAAGTGCCTCTAAACCAGTGATGGAATGTTTGAATTGGAAAAAAGCCGGAAATTTTTATTATTGTTCATAAATAGTGGTCACCAAGAGTTTGGAAGAACATCAGAAAAGGTAGTTAAGAAAGTTATGATTCGAGGGTTAGGGCAGAGGGGACGAACTTAAAAAATACAGCTTAATAAACAAGTAACCCAAATAACTAGGCTTCTAAACTAAAAACATAACAATTTAACATGGAAAGAAAAAGTCTCTTGTACCAAATTTGACAGCAGCTCTGCCACTGAAATAGTAAAATCAAAAGAATAAACATGTAGTGCTATGAAATTAGCGCCAGATGTATCGATCTATCCCCGTTATCACGATTCCCAATCAAATTTCTTGCCAGTTGATCGCTAAGTTTTGGAATTACTGCGTTTAAGCGTATCGTTGGTACCATGTCAAACTATCCAATATGGAATCAGTTGTTACCAGTGGCCACTTTTTTAAAATTCATAATTCTTGATTGGCACCACTTTTTTTAACAGAGCGCCCAAAAAATGTATGTCACATACAGACAGACAGACAGATAGAGCAACAGACTCACAGACATTTTGTAAAGACGTGTTTCTGGTATCTCTAACCCCTAAAACTTGTAAATCCCTCAAAAACCGGAAATCGAAAATTTTTACGAATCCCACATTTTCTTCTTGTAAAGGTAGAAGAAAGTTAAAATCGTAACCATGAATCGGACGATATCCCGATTTATTCAAGCATGTATTATAATATTTTATTACTTGTTTACTCTTCCAAGCGTAAACATCCATAATTTCTTTTTATGCAATCTTTAGCAAGTAAAATTTAATTTCTTTTTATTCCATAATTATGAATCATATCTCCATTCCAATTTACCCTCTTAATGAGGATAAAGTTAATCTTTTTTCTTACTTCCTTTTATTTTCTTTCATTTACAATACAATGTCTTTCAATAATTCATTCTTCATTTTTCAAAAACGCAATTAAAATTTTACGAGATACTTTACATTTCTCTTTCTTGCACCACGTCTCATTCATTCTTTCTTTATGGTATAACTAACTTTTTAACTTTCATAAAAGTCTAAGTTGTTTTACTCCATTAATTTCTGCATATCGCAGTATTTAATTGCCACTTTTAAATAAATTTAAAGCAAAATAGATTGTGCGTTAAACTCAAGTTAATAGTTTCCTAAAATTTACAGAGAGATAAAATGTGAAGAATTGTTGCTAAAGTATTTAAAATTATATAGGATATGTTTTATGAATTTATATTTTTTGATATTATATTATCAGTAATTTTAATGAAAAGCTTAACATGCTTGACATTAATACTTGAATTAATCTAACATTTTCTAGAGATTGATGCATTTATACTATTTCTAATGATACTATTTTCTTTTTTTAAATTCAGAAAGTTTGTGCGGTTTTCATCAGACATACAAAACGACTCACAAAAGTCTTAAACACTTATTTTATTCTTCGAAATAACCACTAGTGACTTCAATTACGTGCCCCCAACGAGACACAAGCTTATAAATATCCTTTTTGAAAAAAAATGTTTTATTTAGAGTCCAAACGTTGTTTTATAGTCTTTGTGACATCGTCTCGGTTTGGGAAATGCTGTTCCCGCTGGTGATTTTCCAAGGCCAAACACGTGTAATACTCCTGTGGGGCGACATCCGGGGAATAAGGTGCATGAAACAAAACTTCCCATCCCGGTGTTTTGATATCGTCCCTGGTCGCTTTAGCCGTATGAGGTCTGGCGTTATCGTAGAAGAGAACTCCTCTCCTGTTGACCATCGCTGATTGCTTTTGGAGCAAAGCAGCAGAAACGCTTTGCAATTGCGAGGAGTAGACCTCGGCTGTGATGGTTTTCACGCTTTCAAAGAATTCCTCCAATAAACAACAGCCTTATTTTTTTATGAATGTCCGATTTAGCAGCCAGTGAGACAACCAGAAGTCGACCAATGATGCTTTCTCATCCAATTTTCATACAGTACCCATTTTTCGTCATTCATTACCTGATCCAGAAAAGAGGCTTTGTCGTTGCGCGACAGCGGTGACAAACAGAATCCTTGGATCTTGTTTTCCTCGGAAAGAACATGAATAACCCACGACATCCCAAGTCTATTCACAAGCGATCGGATGGCTTCGTCAGCTACTCCAAACATATGCGAAAGATTCTGGCAGGATTGATTAGGATTCTGCTTGATTTCAACTTCCAGCTGGACTTTGTCAGGATGGATGGACTACCAACACGGGGCTTGTCTTCTATGCTCTCGTCTCCGGAAAAAAAATCGGATGAACCACGTTTGAGCGGTCCTTTCACTCACTGAAATCTCTCTAAACGGGGAATATATTCTTCTAGGGACCTCAGGAGCTCTGTTTCCTAATTTGAAGCCTCACAATTTCCTTTGTCAACGATATGTTTTTAAAAGATTATACTTCATACAAAACTGAGGGCGAAACGTGCAATGCGTTGGACAACTCTCTACTGAATGAGATTTAAAGGCAATGTACAGAAATGACGCCATCAGAATCAGTTTGAGCACACCTACGCGACAAAAATAGCTGCTCTCAGAAACCGCACGAACTTTCTTGGCTACCTGATATACGAGCCGTTAATTCCCAAATTGGCTCATCCGATCTCAGCAATCTGATTCTTCGTTAATATTAATATTTTGGATTACTTTACTGTGATTTCGATCGAATTTAACAAAATAAATCAATTTAAGTCATTATAATTGGATTCTGTTTTACATTACACTACTTCATAAAAAAATAAACATAATTTTCTACTATATAAATATCAGTTTTAGCCAATCAGATTGCTGGGCTCGGTTGAGCCAATTTGGGAATTAACGGCTCGTACCTGATATTATAGAGAAATGTTTGATAAACACGCTGAAGCAAGCAGTTTTTAAATCGACGAATTATTGTAAAATATTTAAAGAAGAAGTTGGTCAAAATCGTTCCATTAAAAAAGTTTTATAGGAGCAAAAATTATACATAGGAATTTAACCATTTTTTTCAAAGAATACACATTAGAAACTCGCGGTGTACAGACTGCATTTATTCTTTTAATTTGACTCATTTTTTTGTGTTTTATTTCAATTTTAAATTCAAACTTTTAGCATATCCAGAGATTTTTTTTTACATATTTTAGAAAAGGTTATTATTTTAAATTGTTGTCAACTGTAAAAAACAATGCAAGGAATAATACTTCCTTTAAATTAAAAAAAAAATATTTACACGTGACCATTATAAACAGAAAAACCACTTTCAACTTAGAATTAAATAATTGTGTGTTAAAAGCATGGAAACATTAGAAATTACGTAATAAAAATTGTTTTAACACGTGAATATTAAAAATGGAAGAAAACTATAAAATTATTTAATATGTGTTAATTATTAAAATTTGATATTTAGAATTATTTATAATGTTTTAAAAGCATTAAATGGGGAATTCACGCCCTATTTCAAATAGCCAAATAATAACATTGCGAAACAGTTAATTGTAACAGTTAAATAAATTAAAAATTATATTTACACTTACACTAGAGATTTATTTCACATTTCGAGATGATCTTTTTAACTATTGATGTCAAGTTTAAGACAGCGCAAATAATATTTCCCTTCTAACAATAAAAATATTTTCAGGTGAATATTACAAAGAGAAAAAGTCCTTCCGGCCAGTTCCGGGAGGAAGAGGTAGCTTTCAAATACCTTATTTTAAAAAAGCCAACTTATATTATTCAAACACACGAAGCTCAATTTAGTGGAAACCGAATATAGGAGATTCAATACTAATTTTTATCAATACTAAATCATTATGAATGAGAATTTCGCGAAATTAGTCAGCTTTATCCAAGCTGCTTTTATTTAAAGTAACTTATATTTGGCTGAGATGTTGATGTATACTATCCACATGCTTTCTCACATGGAAATAGGCGAATGCGTGTGTTATCGCGTGACAAATACAAGATCGTTTCAAAATGTTAGCCATGCTAGAAATTCAAAGTGCTATAATTCAACCATTTTTACTTTCTTCTATCTTCAATAGAAGAAAGTATTGTAATCGAAATTTTTTTCGACTTCCGGTTTCCGACGGATTTACACGTTTTAGGGGTCAGAGATCCCAAAAAACATGTTTATAGAAAATGTCTGTCTGTCTGTGTGTCCGTCTGTCCGTCTGTCCGTCTGTCTGTCGCAATTGTACCCTCAAAAAGTGTATGAAGTTATGCATAGAATTGAACCAAATTTTTATGTTAAGTTTTTGGCTATGGCAAGCAGGTCCTCCCTGAATTTGGAAAAAATTCGCCGGTAGGGGGCGCTATAATATCAATATTTGTGCGATTTTGAATATTGTACCATCCAAAAGTGTATGAAGTTATGCATCGAATTGAACCAAATTTTTATATTAAGTTTTAGGGTATGGCAAGTAGGTCCTCCCTGCACTTGGGAAAAATTCGCCGGTAGGGGGCGCTGTAACAGCGATTTTTGTGCGATTTTAAATATTGTACCATCCAAAAGTGTATGAAGTTATGCATAGAATTGAACCAAATTTTTATATTAAGTTTTCGGATATGGGAAGTAGGTCCTCCCTGAATTTGGAAAAAAATCGCCTGTAGGGGGCGCTGTAACAGCGATTTTTGTGCGATTTTGAATATTGTACCATCCAAAAGTGTATGAAGTTATGCATCGAATTGAACCAAATTTTTATTTTAAGTTTTCGGATATGACAAGTAGGTTCTTCCGGCATTTGGAAAAAATTCGCCGGTAGGGGGCGCTGTAACAGCGATTTGTGTGCGATTTTGAATATTGTACCACCCAAAAGTGCATGAAGTTATGCATAGAATTGAACCAAATTTTTATTTTAAGTTTTCGGATATGGCAAGCAGACCCTCCCTGAATTTGGGAAAAACTCGCCGGTGGGGGCGCTGTAATAGTGATTATTGTGCGATTTTGAATATTGTACCATCCAAAAGTGTTTGAAGTTATGCATAGAATTGAACCAAATTTTTACTTTAAGTTCTTGGCTATGGCAAGCAGGTCCTTCCTTAATTTGGAAAAAAATCGCCGGTAGTGGGCGCTGTAATAGCGATTTTTGTGTCATTTTGACTATTGTATCATCGAAAAGTGTATGAAGTTATGCATAGAATTGAGCCAAATTTTTTGTGTTTGTTCTTGGTCATGGCACGAAGGTCCTCCCTGAATTTGGAAAAATTCCGCCTGAAGAGGGCACTATAATTGCGATGTCTGTACCATTTTCATTATTGTACCATCGAAAAGTGTATGGAGTTATGTATATAATTGAACCAAATTTTTTGTGTATGTTTCTGGCTATGGCAAGCAAGTCATCCCTGAACTTAAAAAAATTCCGCCAGAAGGGGGCGCTATAATTGCGATCTCTGTGCATTTTCATTATTGTACAATCGAAAAGTGTATGAAGTTATGCATACAATTGAACCTAATTTTTTGTGCATGTTTTTGACTTTGGACAACAGGTTCTCCTTGAATTTGGAAATATTGCACAGTAAAGGGGTTCTGTGATAGCAATTTTTGTATACTTTTCTTGATCTTTTGTAGTTCTGTTGTCCATTGGCGGCTCGTGCAAAGGCGGGAACTCGCTTCCTGCTAAGCCGGCTATTCGCAAACATCTGATAACAACAGAATAAGCAAAAACTATTAATTTTAGCAAATATCATGATATAGATTAACTCGTTTTTAGTTCGTTTAATTGACTGAAGCAGAAATTTAGGATGAAAATCAAAGTTGATATAGTATTGAACTAATAATATTGAAATATTATCATGTGTAACTAGTTTTTGAAATATTAAGATGTATTAGATAGAAGAAAGTTTTGGGATTGGCACATCCAACTAGTTTAAGATATAAACAAAAGAACAAATTTTCAGAAACAAAATCTGCAATGGAATCTATGTATCAAGGCCAAACACATAAAAAATCTTTTTCATTTTCCAATTTTTTAATACCTCATTTTAAATTTTAAATTTAATTTTTTTTTAATGGCAACACTTTTGAAACAAGATGGCGAATAAAGCTGGCCAACGAACTCGGTCGAGACATTGGTATGTACTATGTACAGACCAAGTAACATCCAAATCGGTTCATAAATACGCTTGTTATCGCGTGACAAAAATCAGGTCGTTTTAAAATGACAGCCACAATAGAAATTCAAAACGCTATAACTCAGCCATTTTTTTAGATATAGACGAAACAAAAACTGTTCCGGGATCTTTGTATTAAGGTCAAACACATACAAAAAAAATCTTTTTCATTTTCTAATATTTCGGTACCTCATTTTAAATTTTATTTTTTTAAAATTTTTTTAAATGGCCGCCATTTTGAAACAAGATGGCGGATGAAGCTGGCCAACGAACTCGGTTGAGATATTTGTATGTACTATGTACACACCAAAGTACATCCAAATCGGTTCATAAATACGCCTGTTATCACGTGACAAATTTCAGGACGCTTCAAAATGTCAGCCACGCTAGAAATTCAAAATGCTATAACTCAGCCATTTTTTGAGATATAGACGAAACAAAAACTGCTCCCGAATCTTTGTATCAAGGTCAAATACATTGAAAAAAATATTTTTTCAATTTTCAATTTTTTGGTTCCACATTTCAAATTTAAATTTTTCTTAAAAATTTAAATGGCTGCCATTTTTAAACAAGATGGCGGATGAAGCTGGCCAACGAACTCGGTCGAGACATTGGTATGTACTATGTACAAACGAAGTTACATCCAAATCGGTTCATAAATACACCTGTTATCGCGTGACAAAATTCAGGACGTTTCTCAATGTCAGCCACGCTAGAAATTCAAAATGCTATAACTCAGCCATTTTTTAAGATATAGACGAAACAAAAACTGCTCCGGAATCTTTGTATAATGGTCAAATACATAAGAAAAAAATATTTTTTCCATTTACAATTCTTTGGTACCACATTTCAAATTTAAAATTTTTAAGAAAATTTTAAATGGCCGCCATTTTGAAACAAAATGGCGGATGAAGCTGGCCAACGAACTCGGTCGAGACATTGGTATGTACTATGTACATACCGAATTACATACAAATCGGTTCATAAATTCGAGAGTTACTGTATGACAAATTTCAGATATATATATATATATATATATATGGATATATATATATATATATATATATGTATATATATATATATATATATTTATATATATATATATATATATATATATATATATATATATATATATATATATTTATATCAACTTTTGAACGGAGGGTGGTTTCGGGGTCTGGGGGTCATGATCGATGAAAATATACCAAAATTTTTTGAAATCGCTTTCCTCCGAACGGCTGCAGCCCCACCAGTGGCCGAGAGGTTCTGCTCTCGAAGCTGGTAGACGGGAGGTGCTGCGTTCGATCCCAATCGCGCCCGTCGGCCTAATCGTTCGGAGTTTTCGTGGTTTTCTTTGAACCTTGGTTCTCCAAGCGTTAATACGGGTTAGGTTCCCTTAGAAAGACCTCCACGGAAGGCACTCCAACCCCCTTAGGGCCTATATCCCGCGTGCTGATAATTGGCCGACATAAATACAACCAACCAACCAACCGAACGGCTGGAATAGGTTGCTTTTTGTAATGAAGCTACCTAAAAAAAAATTACGTCATATTTAAAACGTCACATTTAAAGTCTCTGTTGAAATAACTCATTTTATATTAACAGATTTGCAAACGTTTAACTTGTCTTATTAAATCAAACACGAAAACAGTAATTAACTCCAGCTAATTCGGCCTTAAAATCCCCCAATAAAAGGGAAATGAATCCAATCCCATTTAGAAGGAAATCTAAAACGGTTTTTTGAATATAATTCAATCTTTCGTAATTTTTTTTCAAGCCGATCGAATTAATTGATTTTTAGATTCTGGACGGGGGGTTACCGAGCGTACCTCATAGGGGGCAAAGACCCCTAGTAAACATATAAAATCATACAAGCATGAAAGTATACGCTACCGAAGACAGACCAATTCGAGGTTCGTTTGGAAAGATTTTCACTTAAAAATATAAATTCATTCAACACAGATTTTAAGTATACTTAAGGTTGTTAACAAGGACCCGGATTGCATCTACACTGCAAACAAAACTGTTGATTTTACAGTATAATACTGGCACCGGGGCGCCAGTTTAAAACCGTAAAATAAGCAGTAATATACCATCATATAAATAAATTAAAACGTATGTTACTGCTTAATGGTATATTACTTGCTAGTTTTACTGTTTATTACTGCTAATTTAACAGTTATAAACTGGCACCCCAGCAACCAAGATTATACTGTAAAATCAGCAACTGTTTTTGCAGTGCAACAGTGTGGCAAAACCTCCATTTTCAGGAAAAATATTTCAAACTCATCCCATCTTTCCGGTAACCCATTAGGAAATCTCTCTTCTTTTCATTCAGAAAGATAGATGCGATATAGTGAATTCCTATCTAAAAGAAACTGGATGATAAGGGATTTTCTATAATTTATAAATCAACTCACTGTATCGGCGATATCTTTCTGAGTTTTCACGATATTTGACTGGGCTTGTAACAAGTTGCCCTAAATAGCTGACTATATGAAGTTATAAAATAAAAATTGTGGAATTTTTTCCGCATGCGCAGTTAACAATTATTTCATACAGATATCTCATCAAATATTCAATATCGCAGGTAACATAACTCCAGTAAACACTCAATGTTGCCAGTGGGTTACTTTTTTAAAATTCAGATTTCATGATAGGCACCAGTTTTTTGAAATAGTGAAATTCGCCTTATTTAATGACATCATATTAATTAAGGCGAAAAGAAGGGGAATTTGACCATTTCCGGAAGTAGTGCCAATCAAGAAATCTGAATTTAAAAAAAGTAGCCTGCTGGCAACTTTGTAAACATTGGATATGTATTTGCACATGAATAATTAAAGTTGTCCTTCTCCCAAACATGGTGAAAAGGTGTCCAGGCAAGGATTCGAAATAGGGACCTATGGATGAGGCCGCCAATCTGGATCCGCGAAATTCACACAGAAACCTAATGACTATAACATCTGATCTGATATGGGAATCAGCTACGCAGAATAAATCACAAATAATGGAGACACCAAGAAACGTTGGGCACGTAATTATATTAATAAATCGCTTTGTAATCTACCCTATTAAAATCCGTGCGCGTATCATGACCTCGGTCATGATGGTCACAAGACCTCGAGGGTCACATGACCTCGGAAACCAAAAGGCGCAGGGCTACGAACTTTTGCACGGGTTGCTGGTAGGGGGCCCATGAAAGATTCGGGGGAAAAATTCGAAAATTTTTATTTGGTGTTTTTGACGAAATTTTGCCTTTTTTATGTTCAACCCGTAATCGCGCGAGTTTTAACCAATTTTAAACGTTTACTGCAATGTGAGATATACATATTACGTACGCACGATGCAATACTAAGAAACTGTAGAGAGTATTACGATAATTCTTTTACCTCGCATGCAAATAATTAGAGATTATTTAATTGCGCTTAATTATTGCCTTTAAAAAAAAGATAAAGAAAAAACATTTTATCACAAACATCAACAAAACTTTTTATTCTATTTATTCCCTTATTCCAAAGATATCGTTTTATCGTCTGCTGCCATAGTAACATGATAAATTAAATTTCATTAAAAAAAAATTTCACAGTAGTAGGTTGTACTGATTTTTAACACTTTCCAAGAAAGTTGAAAAGTGTTTAATCTTTCGGTTTGTCTGTCCGTCTGTCCACGCTCTAACACCCGTAAATATACTCGGATTTTCATGCAATTGATGAAAGTTATTTAGGGTCACCAAAACTTGTTTGGTATTGTATATGAAGTATGTAGGATTAATAGTTCCATTACAGGGGCAGTCAAAAGAATTCCATTACATTATAATATATGGGGAAAAATCATTTGCAGAGTATTTAATGAGATTATGCTATTTCAAATGTATTAAAACAGATACAAATCACCGAATTTCACTACGATCACGCTAGAACAGGCCACTCATAGCATTTTTTATTCATTTATATGGACACACAAAAGAAATCGGTTACAGTACTGTCTTTGAGTAATTATTGCTGGAGCGTGCGTTTTAAAATTCGGTATTCGATTTTCAATTTAACTCATTTTTTGCATGTTACTCGTTATATATAAATTCTATAAACTCATATACAGGGCTGCACAAAAATATTCCCGTACCATTCTCCTTATTGGAGGAAGTTGCTGAAGGGGAATTTTTCAGTGAGGTATATGCATTTCTTAAGTGAACTAAATTTTCGCATGCATGTAGTTAATAGATACAAATCTATATATCCTATACAGGGCTGCTCAAAGAATTTGGATAATTTTCCGATTGTAGATGGGTACAGTTGCAATTGGGTATTCAAATGCGTTATGCGTTTCCATAGGGTTTAAATAGACATAACGTTTTAACTTATTAAGCGGTACAGTTCTGTTACATTATTCTGAATATGCTGGAAAGTGTTTCATTATCTATTCTTGACGCATGATATTTCTTTCTTGTTATTTTTAAATTTGGTTTTTGAATTCAATTCATGAATTCCCGTAAGTAAAACGGGTTAAACAGCTAGTATAACTATATTACCTGCGATTTATTTACCCGTTTATATTACCTGCGATTTATTTACCCGTTTATATTACCTGCGATTTATGAATATAATTGCGGGCCCAACGTTCCTTGGAGTTTCCATTATTTGTGATGTGTTATGCGTAGCTGATTCACATATGTGCTCAGATGTCATAGTCATTAGGTTTCAGGGTGAACTACATGTTTGCCAGGTTCGTCCGGGATAGTTCAGTTGGTAGAGCATTGGCGGTTTCCGCCAAAGGTCCTGGTTCGAATCCTGACCTGGACTCTTTTTCGCCTAGCTTGGGAAAATTATAACTTTAACATATTCAATATATCCATGACTTAATTGCAGTTCACTATTTCTACCGTTCCTTTCCAAATTTTCGAAAACTGGTGTTAATTTCGGTTGAAAACTCTGTATGCTTTAAACAAAAAATGTAGCGTCAACATCTTTACGCATATGTATGCTATGCTTACAGAAATGTCACACAGCACTTTCCAGAACAGTTGAAAAGTTTTTTTATGAATTCCGCTTATCGTTCTGCCATCTGTCTGTCCGCGCTCAAGCTCTCACAATCATACTCGGATATGCTACAACTTTTTATATATTATGTACATTTATTGTAGAATGTTCACTATTGAAAATGAAGGATGCAACTCTCGAGGAGTTCGCATCAGATGGTGGTTCTCGGGTTCGCTGAAAAGATGATTAAAAAAAACTCCAACATATCGATGAAAGTACAATCACTTATTTATTTATGTTCAAAAACAAAGGAAGACATCTCATAAAAATGGAACTTCGGATATGAAGCAATACAGAAGGACACATTAAGTATCTCGATGTGTATAAACAAATTCGTTTCATCACTGCTACGCATCGTCACAGAAAAGAAAAGGAAAACAACAGCGGTCCTTTAACGGACCTTCCAGACAGGCGGTCAGGGGCGAACTCTTGTCATAATGCGTACTGAACTCATATGACTTGGCATATTGTATTTTCGCCAACTAATCAAGTTTTTGACGCCTATATTACAAAGACAAAGCATTGGCGACAGGA
Organism: Maratus speciosus; assembly: GCA_963932465.1. NCBI lineage: Eukaryota > Metazoa > Arthropoda > Arachnida > Araneae > Salticidae > Maratus > Maratus speciosus. Next base: position 22,567,685 of record OZ010790.1, on the reverse strand, counting down.
TTAGCAGACAAATTACGTAGCAGCCCCGCCTTTCGGTGCACCCACAGGATGTGAAGGAACCCTACATGTTTCAAGAATAAGTGCGACGAAAAGTCTCACATTTGTTTATATTAAAAAACAGATTGCAGTTAAATGTGATTGAGTAATCTTTAACAAATGTATGTGAAATGTAGAAAGCATAATGATGATAAATGAAAATATAATTTAAAACTGCAATTCCAATAAATACATTATTTTCTTTATTTCCCTTTTTTTACCCGTCAAGTTCTAATAGGAAATGAGAGTGGTTTATTTATAGTGCAGATAAAAAATACGTTAAAGAAAATGACCCGTTAAAGGGGAAGTGCAGCTGTATGAATTATAACTGCGCACGATTGCTGTTAACTAAAAACCGTTAGGAAGGGAAATAAATAAATAAATAATCGAGAATGAGAATTTTGAATAAGTGAAACAAAATATCCGAAACCATAAATCTTTATATGTGTTGAGAAAAGTTCCTTGTGAAAGGAAAAAAAAACTAAATGAATGTAGAAGTATGAATTGTTTAAGGAAAAAGAATTACTATAATGAATTTACTTGTTTAAAGTATATTTTGAGAAGCGGGAGGTGAAATTGATATGCTGCAGATAAATCTGCCACAGCAACATTTATAGTTCCTTTACATGGCCATACAAATAATTCCCTCACCTTGCGGTCTATGGGGAAAATCGTCCGCGATGCATTTAAATGATGTTACGATATTTAAAACCTAATCATATTGATATACTTCATTGAGATGGACTTCAACCGGCTTTTTCAGGAGTATAGAATAAGTATCATTTATAGATCGTTTATAGAGACGCAAAAATGGATTCTAGTACATTCTGATCTATGGGAAAAATTGGTACTATTTGATTATCCCGTCGACCAATTTCGCCAAATTATACAAATCGCCAAACTATTTGCCAAATTATACAAATTTCCATAATTTTTATTTTAAGTAATGAAAGAACAAATAAATTAGTAAAATATTGATAAAAATACCAATAAAACTTCGAATTGAAAATCACCTGATGACGTAACAACCACGTGCAACGTGTTGAATGTCAAGTGGTGACATGTACGATCATCCGTTCTTTCCATTTAATTTTATAGTTTGGCAATAGTTTTTTGGTAGGTGACATAATCAGGTAGTACCGAAAATTCTTTTGCGGTGCATCTTAAAAATGCTACGCCACTTCAAACATAACGATATTGCTGAAATGTCCTGAATGTTTTTTATAGATTATAGAATGAATAGCATTTATCGTTCATTTATTGAGATACACAAAATAATTTGACTAAAGAACTGACTAAGATCCCTTATTGGTGGAAATGCGTTTTCTTCTGTAGTATGCATTTTTAAAATTATATAATTTTGAGTGTATTAGGTGATGTGCATAAATTGTATAGATTGCATACACAACTACACGAAAGACATTGCACACAATACAGGTTGAAAACAGCTATTGCTGAAAATGGGTTTTCATTATGTGTTTTTTTAAAGTTGCTTATTTAGATATCTTATTTAATTCTAGGAAAAGATGAAGCTGCTTAATAATATCTTGTTAGTGTTGGAAAGTGTTTAATAATCTATGCTTGATGAATGATTTTTCGTTCTTTTTTTAATGATGCTAAAATTTGTATGATTTTATTGGTACCCATAGCATACATTTCTGTCATTAAAAAAATCAAACGTCGCTATTGCATTGAAAATAAACAACAAATTTGCAGAAAATTTGGAAAGAAAATTTTAAGACTTAAATTCACTTTTCTGAGATCTTATAAGTGATTAGTAAAATTATTCAAGATGAATATTACAAGTCGTACAAAAGTTCTGATATGACGCTTTTATCGATAAAATTGTCAATAATGTCAAATATACCACATTTCTTTAGATTTAAATTAAAATAACTGTCACCATTAAAACTCGGTTAAATCTGCTACATTTCAAATATTTTGACGCATGTTCATAACTCTTATTCATTAAAAGTTAGAAGTAACTTTGTGAGAAAAATAAATATCTGGAAAGAATACCATTTTATAAGCGCGAATAATAAGATGGTAAAAGTAATTCATGTGTTGAGAAATGGGTGGAGATATGTTGTAGAAAACACAGCGTATCTTATATGTACAGTCTTGGAAAAAAAAAAAAGTAAACGTCCCCTTTTAACTCCTCAACAAATTATCGTAGAAGAAAGTTACTGGTACCGAGCGATGGGAAATAAAGTCTACTTTTAAATGATGTACATAAAATTTGCTTAGGAGGCCATCTACATATCAAAACGAATCTAAATTTCACTTTTTTCAATGGCAATATCCAATTTTAACGATATATTTTAAGTCTTTGGTTCGTTCAAACTATGTCTAGACACCAAATTTCAAGTCATTTGAATGATATGTTTTTGAATTATAAACATTCAAAATTTAGTGCTTCTAATCTTAAATTACATTTTCATATTTTCATTAATATCTCCTGAAATTATACTCCTAATGTGCTAATTTTTTGTGTAGCAATAATACTAAGATACCCAAACATAAATACGCTGAATTTGCAGCTTTCATAATTTTATTATATGAATTATGAATTATGAAATTAATATTCGAAAAAATTATGAATTGCAACCTACAATTTTTTTGATGGATTTAGATTCATTAAGTCCTGCTTTATGAAAATTCAAAATTTTACATTTTTTTCCAAGTAGTTTTCAAATTATGCTAAACGGTAAAATAATGGTTTAAGGGGCGTCTATGATAGAAGTAACTAGATATTTTGAAATTTCTTATACTGTCCTGTAATCTAGAAGTCTTCAATGACTGCTTGAGTGGCGCTTAATATACCTTGAAGAAGATGGGGCTCTCCCGGTTAACAATCGAGTAACGAACTTCAATTTGGATACAGCCCTTCAAATACGCTCGTTTAAAAAAAAATTAATTTCTCAGAAACTTATCGTACGAATTGCATAAAAATTTGTTTTTAGGCTAATTGAAGGATGTAGAATATATTTATGCTGTCAGAATTGTGTACTGTTATTGAAAAAAAACAAAGTTATGGTTCGCTTTAATATGTATATGCCCCCCTAAGCAAATTTTACACATACCATTTAAAAGTAGACTTTATTACCAATCGTCTGGTACCAGTAACTTTCTTCTACGATAATTTTTTGCTGAGTTAGTAAGGGGTGCTAACTTTTTTTTTCACGACTGTACGCTGTAGTACCTTATATACAAGGTGTACTCGAACTCATGCCCAAACTTTAAGGGAAAGAAAGTACACATAAAGGAGAAATTTTGGTATAACAATGTGGAGTCGGAAATAAGAAGCTTTGGCTAAAAACAAGAAATGCGGAGAAATGAAAACAAGCGTAAGTGCTCAAATGTGCCACCATCAACATCGATAGATACCTGGTAGCGTCTAGCAATTGATTGGCATATACTTTCGAAGGTTCCAGATGTCTCAACTATGAGACACCAGTTGACTGTGATGAGGATTTCATTGTAAGATTTTCCTTCGTTGCTGCAAATGTTCGTGAAGTATTTTCAATCTGCGAAAAGTTACGCCAATAGGATAATTTGCTAGACGCTGCCAGTGACACATTTGAGCACTTACTGTAATTGTTATGTCAATAAAACGCTCGTTTTTATTTCATCCGCATTTCTTGCTTTTCGCCAAAATTTTTCGTTTTCGACGCCACATTGCTATGGCAAAATTGTTTCTTTATGTATTTTACCTTCCCTTGCAGTTTGGCCAATGAATTCGGGAACACCCTGCATATAGTTGAAAAACTAATTTTATAATTTAAAGGACTTAGTGATATATGAAAAAAAAACTAAAACATAAAACTAAAAATTTTGAGATCAATTTTTTTTTTTTTTTACCTGTTATAATTTAATGACATTTTAATGTCATTTAATACTAACAAAACCTGCGAAAATGTTCGCTTAATAGCTGTAATATGTCAAGTGGTATTTGTATGTACAATTTTTATTAAAATAAATTACACAATTGGAAATAATTTTAAAAATTACAAATTAAGGCTAAATTTTATTACTACACTGCATGAGGTAAAAATGAGACTTAATTGTAATAAGAAGAACTACAAGTAATTCCTAAAACAAATGATAATTTAGAATGTATTTTGAAGCTTTTATGCACATTTCATACTCTTTTACTTGACTGCCAAGAAGGGTTATGTGTTTCACGCGTATCTGGGTATGTGGATTTGTTTAACCCTCGAAACATCCTAACGGCTGGATGGAATTTAATGAATGATGTCTCTATCGTTTCGTCTTAACCGTCCGATAGTTATAGGCTAGATTTTGCTTTTATAAATTCAAAATGGCAGCTGTAAAATACAAAAGGGCGTTAGAGACGAAAAAATATTACGTACCCTATTGATTGGCATATCATTGGATAGGTCTTTCAAAATGAAGATGATGTTTCATTGACTATTTTACAGTCAGAAGTTCCGTTTAAATATTACACAACCTGCGAGTTGTAATGGCTCTCTAGCTTTACTGCAATTCTAATCTTCATAGACATCTATAGGACGCATCAAAACAGTGTTTATAGAGAGGAACTAACAATTAAACATAACTTTAAAGTCATCAGTACAAATAAATAAACAAAATAGTTAAGTAATATAAAAAATAGTTTCACATTGATGAGAAAAAAATAATTAGTTCGCTTTTTACGCAGTCGGGCTTTTTGATTTTTTAAATTAAATTAATGAATTTATTTTCAGTTTTTTTTTTGAAGTTTTAAACTTTTTAGAATTCGTTCTTAGTACGTATTTACATGTTAAAGTAAAACCATCACATCAAATTCCAAGCTTCTAGTCTAATGTCTACCACCCCGTATGGTGGTAGTTGCATCAACATAAAATATAGTCTATGTTGGAACAGGGAATGTCACCATCCATTTGCCAAAGTTAATTTTGCAATCGGTTTGGTATTTCTTGAGATTACATAGAAAACGTAATTTAGAAAGTTTTTAAAAGGCCGTTAGCTCATTTTACACCTTTATATTTAGAATCTTTTAGAAACTGTTCTTAGATAGCATTTTCATCTTATAAGTATCTAACACACCAAATTTAAAATTTCTATCTTTAACAATTCAATAGAAATCTTAATTTAGAACATTTTTAGAATGCTCTGAATAGGGGAATCGCTTATTTCCTACTTTTAAATTTCGATTTTTTAAAACTGATCTTAGAGAGCAATTACATCTTATAATTTACTACCATGCCAAATTTTAATTTTAAATCATTAAAAATTCCACAAATATCCAAATTTAGATATTTGTTATGTGTTTCGCTCATTTCATTTTTTCAAATTTTGAATTTTTTAGAAACAGCTCTTAGGAAACATGTACTTCTTATAAAAAATGATCATGCTAAATTTTATTTCTCTAACCCTTCCAATGTCACAAAAATTGCAATTTTAAAAAGTTTTTTGCACCTGCACCATCACCCGTTTTGGTAGTGGAAACCACATTTAACATAGCCTATGTTGGAGCAGGTAAAGTGACTGTCACGGTCAATATGCTACCATTACTTTTGAAATCAGTTTAGTATTTCCTGCGATTCCACAGAACTCTTAATTTTGAAAGTCTTTAGAACGCTTTAACCCATTTCACCGTCTTAAATTTCGAAATCTTTAGTAAACTGCTCTTAAATTTATATCTTATAAGTAATTCTTCTCATTAATATCTTATCCACGCCAAATTTAAAGTTTCTATCTTTAACAATTGAATTACCATTGAATTGAACTCCAGTCCACACCTTCTGATTGCAGCTGTTTACAACCCCCTGTTAGAAATCAACGTCTGCTAGAAAAAGATCTTTCTAACCTCACTCGCCCTTTTTCAAATTTTATTATTGCGGGTGATTTTAATGCTCACAGGCGCGTAGCTACCGTGGAGCAGTTGGAGCACACTGCTCCAGGCGCCCGAATCCTAAGGGCGGAAAATTAGAAAGAGCAAAATAAAAACTTGTAAAAATATTTGCATATTTTTTTCACTATTAATCAGATATTATAGATAAATCTTGTTACAATAGGCATATTCCTATGTTATTTTATTTTGTTTTAACCTCACTATTATGTTTTTACTACTGTGTCTTTGTGTGTTACTTTCTACTGTGTTTAACCGCAACTATTTCGATTTAAAACATGTTTTTATACACAGTTAAAAGAAATTACTTCTATTCGCGAAGTTTTAATTGTAATTCATACCCTATTGTAGCCCCGAGTAACTTCTCCAACACCGTTTCAGCATGCCCGATTTTTTTTTTTCTGAAACTTTTCCGTAGACGAGAGTTGAAGATTTTCAAATTTTAAACTAATCAAAACTTATTTATAGAGCTATCATTGTTCACTTTATTGGCAACCACCATTTCCAAACAAACTTCCTGGCACATTTATCTTGAAAATGTTTTAGAAATTTATCATGGTGATTACTGTACGGAAATAATGTAATCCAAAGAAATCACTGCTGAGAAACCTATATTTATGATGTAACAGATTCACCTATTTAGTTAATTTAAGATTTAGAAAAAAAAGTTTGGCAAATTGAAGAAAATCATTGACCATTTTACAAACAAAAAAAAAACAACAACAAGAAAACGAAAATTTTGAAGTTGTTTTGTTTTGGGGAAACTAAACATGGGCATCAATACAGATTACAAAACAATAATAAGAACCGGACTTACGCATATTGCATATCGGTCCACGGTAACAAAATTTAGATGGGGGAATAGGGGAGGGGGGGGGGGGTAAGTGGCAAATTAAGTTTTGTGCGTATTGTTTTTGAGATTTTGAAAATATGGCAAAGCTCAAATGCAGAATTGATAAGTTTTTTCCTTCAAAAAGAGAGAAAAATTTAGTGTTCCTTCGGACCTGATTATCGGCTATACAATTATTCACCACTTTTTTCGAAAAGTATTTTTCAACATTAAACCTTATTTAATTGCTGAATTTTCTGATTAAATAAGACAAAGCATATTTTTCGGAAATACTAATGTGAATTTGCTTAGGCCGTAATCAGGCTCTGCTCCCTCTTCCCGCCACAATTCGATATGAATCTGGAATTACTCCACTCGACTTTCCGAACAGTTTATAGAAATACTGTGAGTTCAAAAATCTATAAAAATGAATAAAAACTTAGATCCTAATTTTATACAAAGGTGAAACATTTTCACTGGTGATAAAGACCTCGAGTTTTAAAGAAAACGTGCACTTTCATTTATAAAGTTTAAACATTTTTAAATGACATAATTTCCCTTTCAAATGGGCTGAAATAAAAAAATAATAATAAAATAATAATAATAATAATAATAATAATAAAATCTAGAGAACAGGAATTCTGCTTTTTCAGAATTTAGTGTCGCCCCCGGCATTTCCATTACTTCATTTTCTTCTGATGGACTGATGGCTTCTATTACTATGAAACAGCCATTATAAGTGAAGTGTTAGGTAAAGATGAAACAGCAGCCGTAAAAAGTTAGAACTCTGATTTTCTGGTCAGAATGGGGAAAAAATGGCCATATTTTTTTTTACCGCTGCTCTTTCATCTTCACCTAACACTTCATTTATAATGGCTGTTTCATAATAATAGAAGCCACCAGTCCATCAGAAGAAAATAACTCGGTTAAGCGGGACTCTACTGCAGTACAAAACGTATTTCAATTTTAAGACTTAAAGCACACGTTTTATTTTAATTAAAATGACGTCATTCGCATCCGCTTAAGAATTCCACATTTACGATCTACTATTAAACATCTAAAGTAAAGCATGCATAGCACATTACTATCGCGAAATAATGCACAAATGCAGCAAAAAGATTCCGTCATTCAAGAAAATCGAAAAAAAAAAAAAAAAAAAAAACCGGCCATCTACTGATTCATAGATACTTACAATTAAATATAATATATAATAGCTCCATTGTTTTAACATAAATGATTCGTTTATATTTTTTTCAAAATAGCACGCATTTTAATTACATTTTCTTTCGGTTGTTATGAGAAAATGGCAACAAAAATATATAATTACTATTTTAAAACTATTTTTCCTTTACTTTCTACAGAAATGGAGTACTTCCGCTGCCAATATCAAGCAAATAGCTCCAAAAACTACAAAAAAAAATTGATATTTAAAAAATAAGTGGAAATACAGTTTTCAAACAAAATGCATTTAAAAGAACATTTTTTTTTTCCAATACGACGGTATAAAAATTGAAAATGTGCGATGCTTAGAAATTTAAAAAATTGCTAAAGAGTATTTAATCGTAATGCTTTGTTTTACCGCTAGCTTCCGTAAGGTAACGTTATTTTTTGGACACAAAATAAGCTGGGATAAAGAAATAGCATACCGTACCGGAGGATAATAAGGAAAAATAGGACTTTACTAAATTAAGTCATATTCTGGTGGGCTCAGACTGGCCCGTCGGGCAACTGACCTGTGGGTTGGTGTGCCCTAAACCAGATAAAGTTGAGACCAGCCCCAGGTGAAGCTAATAGTTACAAAATTTGCTGCAAGCATTAGAATTGAAAAGTCTTAAATTATTTAATAATTTAAAAAAAAATAAAAAAACTTTTTTGAAGTATTTTTTTATTAAGGATTTTTGTTTCTCTTTCCAAAGTAGGAGAATTGCAATTTTTTTTTTCTTGAAAATTTCTTTGTTTCAGAGGACCATTTAAATCTTAAAAAATATAATGTATATATTCTCTAATTCTGTTCGTTACCAATGGCGGCACGATCTTCTCCTAGAATTTTCAGCCAATTTGAAGATTCTTTTGCGCCCTTTCGATTATACCCTGTTGCTAGGGTTTAGAGAGCATTCTGCATAAGACGAAAATATGTGTTGCACAGAGCTTTAGACAGTTTACTGTATAAAAATCTGTTTGCACGTTTCTTAATATTTCTAGCAGCATTAAGACGTTTTATCCTCCAGCTGCAAAAATAGTTTAAAATAGATTTAATTAATCATAACATTCTAATTTAGCACTAAAATTATGAATATTTAGAATCCTACACTAGTAATTCTCAAGCTAATGTTAAACCAATGTCAGCGTTCTTTAAAATTTTCTCATTTACATTTATTTTTTTTCTCCGTAGCATATATGACGTCGATGTCTAAACAGTTATTTTACACTGTTTTGATTTTCTTTTTTTCTGTAAAGACGCTTTCAAGTTCGGATCCAGTTCCGAAATTGAAAGCATTTGCAGAAAGAAAAACTGGAATGTTAATGGATATTGTTGGTTTCTACTAGCAAAGTGGTAAAATAATCAGTTTCTAAAATGTTGTGCTCTCCAAAAATGCATGGTCTGCGTATTTCACAGTAACTGAGTCCGACCCGGCGTGCAGTAGCGGCTCTTCAGAGTTTCAGAATCACTTCCCTATCAGAAACTTGGTGTATAAATTTTGATCTGTTTTAATAGTAGGATTTTCTACGATTAAACAAGGAGAATTTTTTTTCTGAAATTACTGGTAGCAAATGCAGTAAAGTGATTGTGAATCCCTTTTCGAGCAGACACTGTCTGCATGGTGAAATGTTGTTGGTATGGATATAAGCTCAACGTGAGTAATAAAAATAATTTGATTGAGATATAAGGGAAAACGTTCATCATTTATCGTTGCAGAATGATTGATAAAAAGTTTAGATACCAAACCATGCGCCACTCGAAACTTCGAAAATTAATGACAAATTTATAACGTTTCTGCCGACATCATCAAAAACACACCAAATCGTGCTCTGAGAATCTTAAAACGTGAGTAAATTCTAATATACACGCATACCTATTGAATATTTGAAAAAATTGTGAGAACTGATTCAGAGTATTTGAAAATGTAAAATATACCGTTATTTTCATTTATTTTTATTGTGATTATGCTTTCCTATTTCCTTCCTAGCATTGTATGATTATGGAATGTAAAAACTGGAATCTTGAGTAATATATAAGGGTGTCAATCAGGCCGATCGCCACTGCGCCAAAATGTTTTACAAGACCAGAAAACTAAAGATTGAAATGGTCAAATTGCAAGAGATTTTTTTTTGTTGTTGTTTCGGCAACACTCTCAATGATGTTATTGTACGATTAGGCCTTTTCCGTCTAACTCATTATTTGTGTTTTGATATCCTTAGTGTTATATAACAAATCTATTACTACCATTATTGGAATTTGGCTAGTTTTTCTTTAGCGATTAGCGAAACTGCTCAGATTAGTCAAAAGCCACTGAGAACCTCGGTGTCAACATTTATCGTTGTTCATTGGCTAATTTTCTAAACCATTAGCTGTAGAATTATAGTTCCAATAGTAAAAAAGTTTCAAAGTTATTCATCCTCTTAAAAGTAATTTATGTCAAAATAGTTATTTTTTAAAAGTTACGAGGTTTACATTTTTATTCCGTTCCTTGGTTCTATATGTTAAATTTAGAAAATTCTACTCCGTACTTTAACAGGTAAAATAATACATTCTTTTTTGTATGACCAAAACTTATCGAGTTATGTTACGTTGAATTTTGGATTTTCTGGCACTAAAACCAGAAAAACGTATTTCATCCATATGTAAAAAGTAAAAAAAAAACTTGACAAGTGTCTTTTTTATTAGCATTCTACAATGCTTCGAAACCCTTGAAAAGAAAAACATATATGAAGAGCGGCAGATTGTACTGGCCCATTGGCGCATTTCAAACAAAAATCCGCTCTATTCGCAAAACATATCTCGGTACTTACAGAATAATTTATTTCGTTATTCATTATTTATTTTTAATTATTTCTATTTAACACGTTGTTGAAATACTTTGACTTTCAAATAAAAATAAAACTTTAAATCGAATTAAGAATAGTATATTAAATTTAAATTTCAAAACAAAAAATGCGAAAAAGTTTTTCGAGTGAGAATAGGGCGCACAAACTTCACTTGCTCCAGGGCGCTGAATATGTAGCTACGCCACTGAATGCTCATCACTCCTCCTGGGGCTCCCATCGCTCCAACAACCCTGGTTATAGAATTCGCAGGTGGACAGATCAAAATCATGCAGAAATTATTGCATCTACTGAATACACCCGCCATGACTCCCACTCTATCATTGATTTTGCTATCACCCGCAATTTTCCTTTCCCGAACACTATTCAAGCAGTGAACGATCTGACTTCTGATCATTTACCGGTTGTGCTCAAATTCGACGTGGGGACTTTCCATCTGGACGTTCCACAGGCCGTTTCGGTCAAATGGGAAGATTTTGCTCATATTCTCACGAATACTGAGCCGCCCCCACTGAGATACACTCTGCCGACGACGTAACGGCTTGAATTCATGCATTTGGGAAAACCCTCCATAATGCTTTTAAAGAAGTCGCCAAACCTCGACAGAGAGTGGTCGTTCGTTTTCGACTACCTGAGCACATCAGGAACTTGAAAAGAGTCAGAAATCGTTTAAGACGGGACTGGCAGACGTCTAGGGACCCCCTGCTTAAACCCCAAATTAATCGATTAAATCACGATATTAGTGCTGCAATCAAGGAGTTCAGTATTTCTCGCTGGAACACATATGTTGAGTCTCTATCGACTTCTGACAACACAATTTGGTCGGCGATGGCCCGCATTCGTAGGACACAAACCCACATTCCGGCCCTAAACGGCCCTAATAATACGATGGTCTATAAAAACTCTGACAAGGCTGAGCTCATTGCTGATATTCTTAGAAATCAGTTTACACTTAATCGAGATGTCGTCAATCCCAGGATGACGGGCATAGTCAATGACAAAGTTGAAGAGTTTCTTAACACAAACCATAATAATACTCTTACTCCTGCAACCCCTTCTGAGGTTGTAGCATACATTGGGAATCTGAAAAATAATACATCGCCTGGCCTCGACTGCATTTCAACTAACATGTTAAAGTATCTCCCCATAAATTTTATATTTTTTCTTACTATATTAATTAATACTTAATCTACGCATGTTTCCCGACTGCTGGAAGCGAGCGCTGGTAGCACCAATCCCAAAACCTGGGCAGGACCGCCACGCTCCTTCTAGCTTTCGACCTATTTCTTTACTTTCCTGCATTTCTAAAGTCTATGAATACATACTTTCAAACCGTCTGAAAGAGTTCGTTACTGCCAATTCGATCATTATTCCGGAGCAGTTCGGGTTTCGGCCCAAACTGTCTACGCAGCACCAGCTTTGAAGGGTAACTGAACTCATTCACGAGGGTTTCCTCGGTAGACAAAAAACTGGTGTAGTATTCATAGACATTGCAAAAGCATTCTATAGAGTTTGGCATGAAGCTCTAATCTATAAAATAATTCTTCTTAAAGTTCCCCTTCAACTAATTCTCATTATTTATAAATATTTAAAAAATAGATCCTTTTCTGTCAGAGTTCATCATTCTATCTCCTCTTCTCGCAATATCGAGGCTGGCGTACCCCAAGGAGGACCGATCAGCACCTGGATCTTCAACTTATATATCAACGACATTCCCAAGATTCCCAACACCCTCTTAGCATTATATGCGGAGGACACAGCCATCCTCTACAGAAACATCTCACTAAACAACTAAAATCTTATCTCCAGGCCCTTTCTATCTGGCTCAGGAAATGGCGTATTAAAGTAAATGCTGCTAAAAGTGCTGCCATGATTTTCTCTAAAAAATCTATCACCCCAGACATTAATCTTTCTCTTAATAATGAAGATATACCCTGGGTTAACGATTATAAATATCTAGGAATTTACCTGGATTCTAAATTACTCTGGACAAGGCAGATTCACGATGTACGTTCTAAAACTACAGCTGCTAAGTCCTCCCTCAAATCTTTATTAGATAGACATAGCTGTCTGTCACTCTCCAACAAGTTATTGCTTTACAAATCCTTTATCAGATCCACCATGACCTACGGGTCAGTTGTTTCGGGATCTGTTTGCGAAGCTAAGATGCAAAAACTTCAAATTCTGCAAAATACTATTTTAAGGCAGGCTGTAAATGCAACCTCGTTTGTCCGGAACGATGTCATTCACAAGGATCTCAATATTCGACCTATTTCGCAAGTTATTAAAAAACTCACAAAATTTCCACAGAGATCGTATTCTTATACCCAACGAAGCGTTGCGGTCAATAAAAACTTACAGTATTAACAATTCTGTTGGTAAAAAAAGACCGCTTGTTATCCTTAGTCGAGATGACGGTTTTGCCCACCTTCCAAAAGAAGGAGGCAAGAACCACCTTAAACGCATCGTTGCGGTTTTTCTAAATTCTAACATGTTTCTAAATTTTCCATTTATTTTTAAACTCTTTTCTCTTACTTTCCAATTTATTCCCTCGACATCGTTGCTGCCTAAGCATTTTGCACCGATATCCATCCACTTTCTATCCAAATTATCTTAATTTATCTTATTTTCATGTTTTCTCATCACTCCTGCTCCGATGAGGAGCAAATTGCCCACCCTTCCTCATTTTCGGAACGAAGGACTTTGATTCGTTGCAACTCGCTTCCTCATAGGCTGCTGAAGATTGCCGTCAAATCCTGAGGATTTGTCCCATTCCGACCCTCTCGTCACCTGTTTCTGACGTAGTAATGCACAGAACTTGCTGATTGGCGGAGCTCATTTATAGTTTTCTCAGACATCCAGTTCTCTGGTGTCTCATTCCTTTTTCTTTACTGATCTTTTTAGGCAGTTTTGATTCGATGCTACTCGCTTCCTCTTTGGCTGACGAAATTAGCCGTCAAATCCTTGCCTTTTTCTTTTCAAAATTCGTTATTTTTTGTGCCAACTTCTATTTTTATTAACTTTTTCGATTCCTATCATTTTTATTTTGATGTAACTAATTTATATAAAAAAAAATTGTATGGCTCTGGGGCCTTTTTTATCTTTCCCCACGATCCCTGACTACGTCTACCATCCCAATGCTCCAGAATTCGGAAGGAATTTACTGTGCTAAATATCGAAGCATTCTGTCATATTCGATCCACCAAATTCGAATGAGATAAACATAAGCATGACGACTTATGTAGGAACTCAAGAAAAACTGCATTGGTGTATTGGTGTATATCTTATAAGTAACTACCAGGCCCGATTTCAAACTTCTAATCCCTTCAGTATCTCAAAAATCGCAATTTAGAAGGTTTTATGCTCCTGCAACTCCAAAGTGGTAGTGGCACCAGCATAAAATGTAGCCTATGTTGAAGAAGAGACTGTCACTATCAATTTGCAGCGATTAGTTTTGAAATAGGTTTCTTATTTTCTGAGATTTCATAGAAATCATAACTTAGAAAAATTTTACAGCGCTTTTCTCTCGTTTCACTCTTTTAAGTCTGGAATTTTTCAGAAACTGTTTTCAGGGAACATCTATGACTTATAAATATCTACTATGTCAAATTTCAAGTGATCAAATGTTGGAGCAGGGACTGTCACCATTAATTAGCAATAATTAATTTTCAAATCGGTTTGGTATTTCTTGAGATTCCATAGAGAACGTAATTTAGAACGTTTTTAGAAACGCTTTTCGTGCATCTTCATCCCTTTTATAGTTCAAATTTTATTTCGAATGTTCTTAGAGAGCATTTACAACTTTTAAGTAATTACCATGCCAAATTTCAAGTTGCTATCCCTTTAGTAGGGATGCACAACCTGTGGCCCGCGTACCAAAAGTGGCCCGCAATAGGTTACCGTGTGGCTCGCGAATTTCGTCAGTTTATAATTGAAAAAAAATTGAAATTTTTGTCCATGAGAAAATCATTAATTTCGTCAATTTGCCACAGGAAAAATTTGAAATTTCGTCAGCCATTTAAGAATCGCGAATTTTGTAAATCAGACGCGAAGAAATCGCAAATTTTGTTGGTAGGGCATGGAAAAGTATAGCGAAATTTGTCGATAAGGCGCGAAAAAAATCGCAAATTATTTCGTTGATCGGGAACGGAAAATCGTCTATTTTGTTGATAATGCCCGGAAAAATTGAAAACTTTTCCTGATCGGTTGAAAAAAATCGTGAGTTTCGTCAGTCACGAGAAACAAAAACCACGAATTTCGTCAATGTGCGGCGGAGAAAAATTGCAAATTTCGTCAATCAGTTAAGAATCTGGAATCGTGTTGATTAGTAGAGGAATAATGTTAAATTTCGTTGATCGGCTGCGGAAAAATCGCGTGTTCGTCTGTTTATCGGGAAAAATAATTGCGAATTTCGTCAGTTTTCCGCGGGAAAGGATTACAAATTTTGTCAGGGCCAGTTAGGATTCGCGAATTTCGCAGATCGGTATCGGAAAAATCACAAATTTCGTAGATCAGGCTCGGGAAATTCGCAAATTCTCGATCGGGCACGGAAACATCGCGAATTTTGTCCATCAGGCTCATTTGCCGAGACATCGCAAATTTCGTTGATCAAGTACGGAAAAATCTCGAACTTTGTCGACGATGCGCGGAAAAACTGAAAATTTCGTTGATCGGCAGTAGAAAAATCATTAGTTTCGTCAATTTATCGCGAGAAAAAAACACAAATTTAATCAATTTGCCGCCGGAAGAATTGCAAATTTCGTTAGTCAGTTAAGAATATCGTATTTCTTTGATCGGGCGCGGAAAAATCACGAATTTCGTCAATCAGAAGCTGAAAAATCGAAAATTCGTCAATCGGCATTGGAAAAATCGCGTGTTTTGTCGATTGGGCCCCGAAAAATCAAGAATTTCGTTGATCGGGCGCGTAAAAATTGCAAATTTCATCGATCGAGCATGGAAAAATCACGTATTTTGTCGATGATGTGCGGAAAAATTAAAAACTCCGCAGAGGAAAAATTGTGAGTTTTTTCAGTTTGTCGGGAGAAAAAAAACCCCGCGAATTTCGTCAGTTTGCAGGGGGAAAAATTGCAAATTTTGACAGAGCCAGTTAAGAATTGGAATTTCGTTGATCGGGCGCGGCAAAATCGCGAATTTTATTGATCAGGCACGAAAATATTAAAAAATTCGTTGTTTGGCTTCTTTCCTCTTCGTTCATAAAGTTCACATTTTTTTCTGCCTATATTTGTTTTTTAGCACTTATAATAAAACAATATTTACTCCCCCGAATAAAGTCAAGGAATATTATCACTCCTTGAAAACAGTCCTTGCTATACCTGTTTTACATATACAAACGTAAACTGTTGATCATAGAAACTCGACAGATTTGCTCGACAGAGTTTCTCGCCAAGCAAAAGAAACAACAGTGCAATGAACCGTAAATGAAAGGAATTTCCGCCAATTAATGCCAAACGATTTTGTAAAATTTTTTTAGTACTCTGTCTAGTTTATATTTTCCGGACTGACCAAAACGGGATTTTAACACCTCTATAGCTCGAGAACTATTTATGATAGAAACAAAATTCTTGTTCCTATGGAATGGGGCGTGCCACGTGACTCAGAAAACGAAAGTAAAGTTGAATCCGGCGAATAGGTTTTTAGTAAATGCGATTTTAAAAGTGCTGTTTTTTGCACTTTTTAAATTCTTGTTCCGACCAAATCTGTTGACAGGGCTACAGAAATGTGTAATTATCGGATTTTTACGCGCTTTACGGCATTTGAACTGTTTTTATGAGTAGTTCAAACCTTTGAAAGTTTCGTGTAAAAATATTAATTCGTTTTTGATTTATACCAGTTTAAAGTAATTTACTCCTATATTTCAGCATGGCGTACGTAATAATATCACTACTTATATTTCCATGTGAACTCAGCGTGGCGTACGTAATATGTAAGGTCATTGTGCCTAAATGAGACCCGATTCCCCATAGTTTTGTCGCATTTAGGGTATACAGTGAAACCTCTCTGTGCGACCACCTCCCTGAAAGACCATTTTTTCATGGAACGAAATTTATTCCCATAGGCTCAATACTAATTTTACCTCCATTCAGAGACCATCCCAGTAGAACTCCCTCCATGTGCGACCCATTTCTTTGAAGAAAATAAAACAAATTCCGCTTTTTCCGGGTCGCTTGAAGAAGGTTTTATTAGAGAAATAATTCCGGAGAGCGCATTATTCATCAAACTTCTAAACTAAGTTTAGAATTTTTTTTTAATTACAATATCATTTAAGTGTTTAAACACCTTTGTGCCTTTTTAGGCAATGAATTTAACTCTGATGACAAATTAAGAATGACGGTCAATAAACTCCCCTGCCCTATTCTGTCAGGAAACTCTCAAAGAAATAGATAAAATAATGAAATTGTCATTATTTGTTCCCGTCCAAAAAAAAAAAAACCATTTATTTACGGAACTTTGAAAGGACTTGGTAATAAAAGTTATAAAAGATAAAACGGTAAAATCAAAGCAAATGTATTCATTTTTTAAACTCTGCAGTAGTTAATTTATCTAATCAACATTTGTTCTTATACTTAAATTTGCATATTTTTCCCTGCTACTGTGAAAAATAAATTTTAGTAACATTAGTTGTTACCTTTTTTCAACATTTAAAATCTATATTTAAGCATGACCTCCATTAAGAGAACGTGGTCTCTTTAGGGAGGTTTTACTGTATTTGGAATTTTATTATATAAACATACATTTTATTAAGCAGCAAATTACTGAATACTGTAGCTATAGTTCAAAACTAACTTGTTTTGTATAAATTTAATAATTTTCTGTAGTCACCACAATATACGATTGTCGGTCGCATTTAGGTAATTTTTGTCGCATTTACGGCAGTTAAAACTTGAATGTGATGTCCATAGTCCTAAATGTCATAATGCATTTTACACATGAGAATTCATCTGAAAAAGTTCATTTAACCCTTAACTGCTGTTGCAGAAAATTGCCACATAACAATTCAGAAAGGTTTGCGAAACCATTCGATTGAAAGATGAATAAAAGTCGCAATTAATCATAAAATACTGTTTTTGCTGTTTGTAGAGTAATATTTCTAATAAAATCTTGCTTTTTCAAACATTTCAAACAATTATACTTGGACTGCAAATGAAGCAAAATTTTACTGTATTGATAGTTAAACTGGAAATTAGAAGTTAAACTGTAAAAAATAAAAAAAAAGCAGCACTAACAGCAGATGAGGGTTAACTGCAATTATTTTCTGGAATTACTTAACCGTTAACTGCTGTGACAGGAATTGTCGCATAACTACTGCGTGTGTTCTCCGAGACCGTTTAAGTAATAGATGAATGAAAGGCTCTATTTAACTCACAAGTACTGTTTCCAGGACTATTATAATTAAACTTCAAACATTCAGAATGTCTAGCAATAGTTCTAGAGCTCAGAATGAAAGAAAATTTCACCGGTATTCATAGCTTAACTGGAAATTACAAGTTTAACTGTGAAAATTGAAAAATATAGTGGTCTGCGAGATCGCTAACAACAGTTAAGAGTTAGTAAAGAGTTGAAATACATAAAATTGAAAGATAAATAACTTATTATTGAACTACTAAATAAATTTTATTTAATACTAATTTAAATAAAAAACATTAACTGAGATGCATAATCTTAAATAAATTATAATTAAACATATCACATTTCAATATTTATACTTTGCAACAGATCCATCAAGTTTGAATTGTTTATCGCGGGCGGCGCAGCACCGTTCTGTTTGCCAATTTTACACTGCTATATCAGCCAAGAAATGATGTAAGATGTATGACTTACCATTACGGACCAGCTACTTGGTTTTTAACAATAAGTCCGAGTGAATGGAACTGGAATGATCTTGCTACTTTTATTATAGAAATGAATCCTTTAGTGAAAATATACATAAAAAAGTACAAGTGAGTTATTTGCATTTGATCCGGTTTCCGCATCGCGATTCATTGACAACAAATTTCAATCAATCATAGATTTTATACTATCACCAGATGCTCCATAATGGTTTTGAATTAAAATGTTATCCGTTTGAAGAGAAATAATTTCCATTTTACTAAACGGATTGTTTTAAACTTCATATAATTATCAAAGGATAAAACAAATAAAAAGATTTTATAATATTTTATTTGACCTCTAATGTTCTCTTCAATTGTAAAATGGAAATCTTTTTTTTAAAGTTTCAAATATTGGACTTCACAAAGGGAACAAGCAAAAAATATTGCTTGTTAGTTCGCACATTTGATCATCTCTAAAAAATAAATGATTTCTTCTAAGATTTGTAAGGATCAATAAAATGGTTTTGAATTATTTTTAAAAAGTCCATCATTATGTCTTACTAGATATATTACACTTTTGAAAAGTTTATAGCATCACTATTTGATTATTTTTTTACTTCTATAATCTTTTGTTTATCGTTTCTTTTTCTGAATTAAAATGGAATATGTATAATGCAAATGAAATACCTTACAAAAAGAAGTGATATCTAATCAAAAACAACTCGTTGTAAATGATCCCGCCAAGCCACAAACCTAAAACGTCAGTCATAGAAAGAAGTGATATCACATAAAAAGGAGCGATATAGAAGTGCCTACTACGAGTGCCGTGTAAAAATCTATCACTACTCATAATGTTTCCAAAGGACTCGGAGTGAGGTACAGTATGTGAAAACTGCTTGGCGACCTGCAGGCGTATATTTAACATATGCAGTACCTACATCAATTTCGAAAAATTGTGAAAGTCGAAAAAATTAATTTTAAATTCTCATTATATAAGTCTTATAAATATTTGTAGGAGGAAGATCTGTAATAAATCAGAAAAATTTGTAAGGCAAGCAGAAAATAGTATGTAATTGTGATTATCATCGGTTTTTACAATTATACTTTTCAATATTTTAAACATAATGTTTAATTACATAAATACGCTTAATAATACACTGTTTCAAAATTAAAGGGAAAACTGGTAAAATGAATCCTGTTTATGACAGAATTATTTCTTAAACGTAAAATGTCATGTTTCCGACATAAGGAATATTATATAATACTATTGTAACAAAGCCTTACTAGAACAAATTTTTCCCCTGTCATGTGCAATTCCGTTAACGCAGGCTTTACTGCAATATATCTTAGTTTAGTTAACGTCTATTATTAGGTGCATTGTTAGTAATATTCATATGATCATTATTTTTTATTATTATTTCAGAAACTCAAAATGTTTATTAAATTTTTACTTAGAAAATCCTCCGCGTAAAAGTGGTCTTTCTTGTTCAAATGATGGTAAATAAAATCAACAAATCGATCCTATGATGTTAAATAAGAATGGGCATGTAAACACCAAAAGCTTCAACTTTTCACAGTTTAATGGGATCAGTAATTAAAAAAGGAAGAACAAACATTATAAAAGCCTGCAGGTCGCCAAGCAGTTTTCACATACTGTACCTCACTCCGAGTCCTTTGGAAACATTATGAGTAGTGATAGATTTTTACACGGCACTCGTAGTAGGCACTTCTATATCGCTTCTTTTTATGTGATATCACTTCTTTTTATGAATGACGTTTTAGGTTTGTGGCTTGGCGGGATCATTTACAACGAGTTGTTTTTGATTAGATATATCTTTGCCACCTGAATTCGATATGTTGACTGGGTAAGGGAACCTAGAGGTGCAGAACTACCCCCACCTCTGAAACCATGTTTTTAATCTGATTACAGGTCACAGATCACCTCCCCGAAATAGAATTCTCTCCGTATTACTGAAGTGGCCCTCGACAACTGAGTCATTTTTGTAAGTGGCCCTTCTCTAAAAAAGGTTATGCACCCCTACTTTAGAGTAAAAAAAAAATCACAATTTAGAACTTTTTTGCTTCTGAAATCCCCAAGTGGTAGTAGCACCGACGTAAAATACAACCTATGTCAGAACAGGGACTGTCACCATCTATTTGAAACCATTTCTTTTTAGATCGGTTTGGTATTTCTTGAAATTCCATAGAAAACGCACTTTAGAACGTTTTTAGACTGCTTTTCGCGCATTTTCACGCATTTTAAATTTTGAATTGTTTAGGAACTGTTCTTTGTGATCATGTACATCTTATAACTACCATGCCAAATTTCAAGATTCTAGGCCCTTCAGTATCACTAAATCAGAATATTTTTGGCTCCTCCCCTTTCGGATGTTGGCACAGACATAAAATATAGTTCATGTTGGGACAGAGTTTTTCACCATCTTTTAATCACCATTACTTTTAAAATCTATTCGTTAGTTCCAGAGATTACCCCTTACAAATAAACAAACAAACACACAAACTTTACTTCTTTATAATATTAGTATGTATATATATTAAACAAAAACATAATTTGCAGAACAAATTAAAAAAGAAAACAATTTATTTTCTACATTGTTTAAGCCCGAGAAGGGACAGATATAAGATGTTTCCTTCAGTTAGTTCTACGTTTAATGTTACATTTTTGTAACAAATAAGTTAAACCAATTGAAAATTAAAAAGTAAAAATAAAATTCAAACAATATGATACTTTAAACACCCTAAAAACTTGGATTCCGTTCAAATGAAAGCGAAATAAATGTTAGACTTTTTTAGAGGTTTGTATTTTAGACGTCTCTTATGATACATAAAAAGTGGGGAAGGATTGTATTTTGTGCCAATATATTAAGAAAAAGAAACAACGTATAAGGGCACAAATAAAATGTGTTTAAAAGCATACAGCTGTTTCAAAACCTCTAAGGTTTCCTCATCAGTGCTTAAAATAAAAGTTAAATTAAAACTAAAACATTGTGTAAAAAGGGGGGGGGGGAGGTGGACAGAGAGTCAAAAAAGCGTACCTTTCAGCTCTACTGCCAACGGTGAAATGCGGCATACGGCTGACAAACAGCTACGGAGTTGATCTCACGCGCATATTCAGGGAGACCAATCAAAATCATTCAATTGCTCTGGAAGAGTCCAAACTTAGAAGGAGAAAAAGGAGGGAAGGGAGTGGAGAGAATTATAGAAAATTAAACCAAATCTTTGAAAAATTGGGCGTACTGGATAAATCGTTAACTAAACTGTTTGAATTTTTCCATCTGTGATAAGCTTCCCAGAAGTCCAGATCATAGATTGAAGTACATTTCTGTATTATGGAGGCTTCGGAAAATTTAAAATTATGGTTGTTGGACTAGCAGTGGTTGGCAATAGCGGAACGTTTAATATCACAATTTTTAACGCAAGTTTTATGCTCCCCCAAACGGATCTTAAAGGCACGCTTCGTTTGACCAATGTACATTTTGTTGCATTCGCAAGATATCCTGTAAATACCCCAATTTGAAAAACTATCAATAGGATGTTTCAGATTTGTGAATTGAATTTTATTAAAAGGAGTATAAACTACTTTAAAGTCAAATTTTGACAAGATTTTAGAAATTTGATGGCCTTTTTTCGGAAAATATGGGAGTATAATGAAATTTTCATTACCGACAGTATTAGCCCTGGGTTTTGTACGTGTACTTAGTTTGTTATGAATGGAATCGACGATTTCAGCTGTAAAACCTCGATCAATGGCAATGGATTTAATGTAGTCTAATTCTGTTTTTAGTAAACTGTCGGAAGTACAAATATTTAAAGCCCTGTAAACATAACTGTTAAAGGCAGCCAACTTTTGATTAGGTGGATGGGATGAAAGGCGATGTGGGGTTAAGAATACTGCGAATGGTTTACGGTAAACAGTAGTGTGAAACAAATTATTTTCACGGAAAACCATAACATCAAAAAAGGGCAAACGACTGTTATTTTCGAGTTCGAAAGTGAACTGAATATGTTCATCTATAGAATTCATAATATCGAGAATATTAGTAAGATTAAGATCATCAGAGTTCAATAATGCAAAGCAGTCATCGACATAGCGGATGTAAAATGGAAAGGATAATATCTTGAAAAGGTTTGATTCGTAATAGTCCATGTAAATATCACTGAGGATGGGGCTGAGGGTGGAGCCCATGGACAAACCATCAGTCATGCAATAAAAATTACCATTATAAAATCGGCTATCGAGCGCACTCCTCTCATTTAAAACAACGTTAAATTATCCCTCATTCCTCCAGAGTCACACTGCGCAAGATTTTATGCGCTCCCAAAGGTCCATAAACAAGGCATTCCTTTCAGACCAATAGTTTCGAACATTGGTACTTCTTCCTATAAATTACCGAAATATCTGACCTCTATTTTCTCCCCCCTGCTCTCTAACAATATCTACACTTGCAGGAACTCTTATGAGTTTGTTAATAAACTTCGTAGCTTCAGTGGTACTCAAAACAATAGTATGGTTTCATTCGACGTTAAATCACTATTTACTAACGTACCGGTTCAAGGTGCTTTAAATTGACTTAAATTACGCCTACAAGAATTTCATTATTCATATTACGAAATTGATGAGCTTATACATCTTACTAGCATTTTTTTATCGCAAAACACATTCATTTTTAATGGTAATTTTTATTGCATGACTGATGGTTTGTCCATGGGCTCCCCCTTCAGCCCCATCCTCAGTGATATTTACATGCACTATTACGAATCAAACCTTTTCAAGATATTATCCTTTCCATTTTATATCCGCTATGTCGATGACTTCTTCGCATTATTGAACTCTGATGATCTTATTCCTACTAATATTATCGATATTATGAATTCTATAGATGATTATATTCAGTTCACTTTTGAACTCGAAAATAACAGTCGTTTGCCCTTTCTTGATGTTATGGTTTTCCGCGAAAATAATTTGTTTCACACTACTGTTTACCGTAAACCATTCGCAGTATCCTTACCCCCACATCGCCTTTCATCCCAAACACCTAATCAAAAGTTGGCTGCTGCTTTTAACAGTTATGTTTACAGGGCTTTAAATATTTGTTCTTCCGACAGTTTACTAAAAACAGAATTAGACTACATTAAATCCATTGCCATTGACCGAGGTTTTACAGCTGAAATCGTCGATTCCATTCATAACAAACTAAGTAAACGTACAAAATCCAGGGCTAATACTGTCGGTAATGAAAATTTAATTATACTCCCATATTTTCCGAAAATAAGCCATCAAATTTCTAAAATCTTGTCAAAATTTGACTTTAAAGTAGTTTATACTCCTTTTAATAAAATTCAATTCACAAATCTGAAACATCCTATTGATAGTTTTTCAAATTGGGGTATTTACAGGATATCTTGCGAATGCAACAAAATGTACATTGGTCAAACGAAGCGTGCCTTTAAGATCCGTTTGGGGGAGCATAAAACTTGCGTTAAAAATTGTGATATTAAACGTTCCGCTATTGCCAACCACTGCTAGTCCAACAACCATAATTTTAAATTTTCCGAAGCCTCCATAATACAGAAATGTACTTCAATCTATGATCTGGACTTCTGGGAAGCTTATCACAGATGGAAAAATTCAAACAGTTTAGTTAACGATTTATCCAGTACGCCCAATTTTTCAAAGATTTGGTTTAATTTTCTATAATTCTCTCCACTCCTTTCCCCCCTTTTTCTCCTTCTAATTTGGACTCTTCCAGAGCAATTGGATGATTTTGATTGGTCTCCCTGAATATGCGCGTGAGATCAACTCCGTAGCTGTTTGTCAGTCGTATGTCGCATTTCACCGTTGGCAGTAGAGCTGAAAGGTACGCTTTTCTGACTCTCTGTCCACCTCCCCCCCCCTTTTTACACAATGTTTTAGTTTTAATTTAACTTTTATTTTAAGCACTGATGAGGAAACCTTAGAGGTTTTGAAACAGCTGTATGCTTTTAAACACATTTTATTTGTGCCCTTATACGTTGTTTCTTTTTCTTAAGTCTCTTATAATTTTTTGTACAATCATCATAAACATAATACAAAATCTGCAATACAAATATTTACAGTTAATAAATGGAAAAAGTCTAACATTTATTTCGCTTTCATTTGAACGGAATCCAAGTTTTTAGGGTGTTTAAAGTATCATATTGTTTGAATTTTATTTTTACTTTTTAATTTTCAATTGGTTTAACTTATTTGTTACAAAAATGTAACATTAAACGTAGAGCTAACTGAAGGAAACACCTTAATATCTGTCCCTTCTCGGGCTTAAACAATGTAGGAAATAAATTGTTTTCTTTTTTAATTTGTTCTGCAAATTATGCTTTTGTTTAATATGTCAAGTTTTTTAATAACTACTGCATTCAGATAAACTGTCAGATAAAATCATTTCAAAATTAACGGAATGTACCATCATTAAGGTTTGATTATCGCATCACAGTTTGTGGTGTAATTTACCAATGATTAATCCAAATTGGTTCATTAAAGCAATAATACAGGTTGTCGTTGTTTGGACAAAAACATCCAATCTGAGCATAAAAAATCAAAATTTACTTCGATTTAGTTATATCTTTAATTCTAATATTTAACAACAGTATAGCTGTTATACACTGTAAAAAACTCTGTAGTTCTACAGATGTAAAGTTACATGCTTACTAAACTTTCATCTGTAACTGTACGAAAAAGCTGCAAATCTACAAAGCTAGTTTTTTTTTAAGCTACAGAAATCTGTAACTTTACAAATGAATCTGCTACCATTACAGTAATCTTACTAAAGTTTTATCTGTAACCCTGGTTGCAGTTACATGAAAAGTTCTAGGCATCCTACTTTCCCCCAAAAAATCTTAGTAACCTTACAGATTTTTTGATTTTCGGCGCAAAAGTGTGTCTGTTACATGAATTTTTCTTGTTGCCGTTACATAAAAAGTTCTAGAAATCCCAGTTTTCTAAAAAAATTTTAATAACTTTACAGATTTTTTTTTTTTTTTACAGTGTACAGTAAGACATAAAGAAAAAACGTCAGTTTTACTTAAAAATGTCTTACCCTTTTTCCTCGCATGGAACGATGTAAACGTAAAGGCAAACTGTTACCTAAGTTAAACTTCGGGTATTTATTTTGCGGCAACACCAGCCGTTTCTGTGCCAGAAAAAAAAATGACAAAAGACCTTGAGGGAAAATTTTAGATAAAAAATGTCATAGACATAACGTTAAAAGTCCTCATCATTTTAAAATTTACAAATAATGGACCCCATCAGTGGTGACGTCAAAGGCAATTTAATTCCGTGTACCAACCATAAATTGGATCCAAATAAACCACAGAGATTAGAGACACATAAAGGGAAACGTGATGGTTCGGCATTAAGCTAAAAATGTAACCTTGAAATCAATTAAAATCTGCCACAATTCGGCCCGAACAATTGCGGTTAGCTGTGAAAACCTCTCCGCTTCCAAATGATTCAACCCCTTTTCACGAGCTCGTATTGTTTGGGCCGAATGATTTGAGCGATATCTGGCTTTATATTGCAAGCCGTTTTAAAACGCATAGTGCATCTCTTATACACTCTGAACTTTCTGGGATTGTTTGGATCCAATTTGCGGTTCTTACGCGGAGTCGAGTTGCCTGTGACGTCACATTGATGGGGTCCGAGGCTAACGAAAAAGACAGGCTACCGCGGTGCATCTCATGTGTCTTTTTTTACGGACCGCTAGAGTGACGTGATGCTCTTTACGCGCGGCTTCATTGGTGCATTCGAGCATCACGCGACTCCAGCGGTCTGTAAAAAAAAGATACGTGGAATGCACCGCGGTAGCCTGTCTTTCTCGTTAGCCTCGGATGGGGTCCATTATTTTTTATTTCTTGTAGATACAAAAAGAAATTGCCCATAAACAATACATATATTACGCAGCAAAATGTCTGTGTGTAGCACTGACGTCATATTGACGACGTAACCAGCAAAATAAATTTCACTTATTTGAAAATTTATTAACTTCTAAACGTCGGAAAATTTCAATTTTTACGCCGTCTTAAAACAATAGAAACAGTTCAGAATTGGTTTCCAGCTAATATTCTTTAACGAAATTAGAACTTCATCTATAAATAAATAAAAGAAAACATAAATAAATCGCAAAATTAAGACCATTTTAATCGAACTACGCGCTCATCTGTATGTAACTTATAGTCACGCTTAAAAATCAGTATTGGTAAAATTTATTTAATTTTTTTTACGTCATATTCACCTACTTTCTGTATTTTCCTATATTAATGTTTCTTGCATTACTTTTACTTCCACTATGACGCCATATTCATCGCATTTTTAATTCTTAAAAAAAAAAAAAAAAATATTTTAATTCCACATTTCACGTGGAAATATTTCAGCTGAAAATTAATTACTGGAGACAAAAAATTATCACTGCTTTTGAATTTTTTGTAACAATAAGAATAATGTTAAATTTTATGGGAAAATGTTCATTGATTCTCAATGAAAATAGCGAAATTTGTAATTATTAAGGAACATATTTGAATAACTTAAATAAAACATAGCATGTGCTATTTTCTGGGTTATAATCCATCCATATGCAAAGGCATTTTATCATCCGTTTTCTGCCTCATATCACTTCAAATGTTTTTACACTTTAAATTTATAAAATTGAATTAAAATTTTCTGTGCCGTGTTTTGCTTAAAATGACGTTTAAATTAGGTTTCTATCTTAATTAGAACAGGAAATATTAATTTTTTCCTTTTGGTTTGTTTTTAAAATCTGCCTTTCAAGCTATTAGTTGTCAAAAAAACGAGTTCTTGTGAAATTGCGTTTTTCTTCATGATAGGTTTTTTCACCATTTCTCATATTTAAATTCTTATAACTCGAGAACCGTTAAAGATACAGGGTTGAAACTCAGAACATATCTTTTTCAATTATTTTACTTTACTTCTGAGCCAACATATTTGAAAAAAATATTTACTTTTGAAAATATGATTTTTAGAAAAAAAGTTGCACCACTTTTTTGTAATTTTTTCGTTAAATATTTTTAATTTTTTTAAAAATTAATATTTTTTAAAATGCTGGCTCTAAATTAAAAAATATATATTTCTGTTTGTTTAAATGAAAAACAATTTAAATTCTACAAATAATATTTCGAGTTATAACGATTTTAATTTATACCACTTTTTTCATAAATTTTAAATTTATATATATTAAATATATATAGAAAACTATATGTAACAGAAACGACACATTCACCTTAATACTTTAAGTTAAAACATGAATACATTAAAATGATTCTCAGTTTTTATTACTAAAATAGGTGCTAAAAATACAATTAACAGGTTTTAAAACATTAAAACCAATAATCAGATGGTAAAAAACTTCCCGAGCGCTTTCGACCAAGCCCTGGTCATCATCAATGGGGTGAAAAATGTGAAGAAGACCTTCAGAATGCATACCGGTGTAAATAACGCAGGGCGATTCCAAAATCTGTAAAAAGAGGGGTGGGAGGGGGGGACGGATGAGTCCATACAGCTACATTGATCATTCCAATCCAAAGATTCCATTGACTCCAAGTAGACCAAACCAAATGCTCGGTATATGACAGGACAATGTATCATTACAAGTGTTTCTACCTCTGGTTAAAATTTCTATAGACTCTCTCAAAATACATGTGTTAAATTGATTTGTCCTGTCATATACCGAGCATTTGGTTTGGTCTACTTGGAGTCAATGGAATCTTTGGATTGGAATGATCAATGTAGCTGTATGGACTCATCCGTCACCCCCCCCCCTCCCACCCCTCTTTTTACAGATTTTGGAATCGCCCTGCGTTATTTATACCGGTAGGCATTCTGAAGGTCTTCTTCTCATTTTTCACCCCATTGATGATGACCAGGGCTTGGTCGAAAGCGCTCGGGAAGTTTTTACCATCTGATTATTGGTTTTAATGTTTTAAAACCTGTTAATTGTATTTTTAGCACCTATTTTAGTAATAAAAACTGAGAATCATTTTAATGTATTCATGTTTTAACTTAAAGTATTAAGGTGAATGTGTCGTTTCTCTTACATATAGTTTTCTATATATATTTAATTAGTTCATCGATTCTGGTTTTGTGATGGAACACAGTATCTTAATGAAGAAGTTTAAGACTGAAAGAATGAAACTGGACAGAGAAATTATCAATGTAAGATTTTTACAGTTGTGTAAAGTAAATAATATCATTCCAACATTTTTGAGGAATCAGAATAAATTAATCAATGATGAAATTCTAAATATTAGGCATAAATTAGACAGTATAGCTTTAAAGGCATACATTAGATCCAAGTTTAAATTAATTGATTTTTTAACAAGGACTGTTATGGACTTATACTATGAGTTGGCACAAGCTTTAGATAATGTGGTTATTGATGATTTTTTACGTTTATTAAATATTTACCGGGATATTCAAAGGAAATATAAAGAAAGACTAATTTATGGAAAGTTCAATAGACTAAAAAACAAGAAATCTTACGAGGGACTGCAACGTAAACCAGTGGCATATGTTAATCTTACCAATAATAACATAGATAGTAAACTACATAATTTCTTAACGATGGGACCAAAGCAGATGTTTCAAAAGAAAGTAGATATTAAAAAAGTAGTCACGGACTGTGAAAGGATTGTTAATATATTACCTGCTAATAGGAAAGATGAATTTAGAAGCTTATTGTTCAATAATGTACAGAAATACATGAAAAATACCTAACAGAACAATCAATAAAAATCTAAATATAATAAAGCAGATCCAAAATAATGTGGAACTCGTGATTATACAAACAGATAAATCAAATAAACTAGCTATTCTACCTACTACTGATTATATTGAAAAAAAATGGAACAATGTATTGCTGAAATGAACTGTTTAAAACTAAAAAAGGATCCAAACTCAGTAGTTGACAGAAAGGCAAAGGATTTAATTAAACATGGAACTTGGCCTAGTGATATGAAATTAAAACTTACGATCAATAAAACCGCAGTCACACCCAGATTAATTGGACGTTTAATAGATCACAAACCCGACCTCCCCCTCAGACCTATCGTTTCCAAATGCTCCGCTCCAACTTATCCAATAGAAAAGTATTTATACCTCTACTCAAATCAATGTTACCCCCTACTGAACATGCAATCAATTCCACTTCAGATTTAATTAAAAGGATCGCAGATATCAAGATTGGGGATAATACAATTCTTGCAAGTTTTGACATTAAATCTTTATATCCATCGATAAATGTACATGAAATTAGGAATATCATTGAAAACCATATCAATAGCAATTCATTACAGGACGACAATATTAAAACCACACTCATATCAGCTTTGAATTTAATTATCAATAACAACAACTTTGTTTTCAACGGAAATTATAATAAACAAACGGATGGGGCCCCTATGGGATCTCCCATCTCCGGTTTATTAGCTGAACTGAAACTAAGGCCATTAGAGAAACAGATTTTATCCACCGCCGAGTTAAAACCTGAATTATGGGTTCGTTATGTCGACGACATTCTTATAGTGTGGAATCATGGCATTTCGAACCTGGAAATTTTCTTAAAGCATGCTAATAGTATTGACTACAGAATACAGTTTACCTTAGAAAAAGAAAAAAAGGAATCTTTGCCTTTCCTAGATGTTGAACTCATCAAGAATAAATTAACAGACAACATAGATAGCAGGGTTTATAGGAAACCATGTAGATCCAACAATACAATATCTTATAATAGTACAGTTCCAGCTAACTATAAAAAAGCAGCCTACAGATTTTACGTAAAGAGAGCATTCGAAGTATGTACTGATGCCTATATACAGGAGGAATTAACTAAGATCAAAACAATCGCAGCTGAAAACGATTACCCGAGAAAATTTATCAATAAAGTAATTAATGAGTTTAGAAGCAGGAATTGTATAAAAAAGAGTACGCATTTTTCAAAATTTTGTAGTGTTGATTACGTTCCTCAACTTTATGAGAGAATTAGGTATGCATTAAAAATATATGATATAGCAATAATAGCTAAACCTCCAGCTAAACTGCAAAATCTAGTTCACAGAAAAGTTGATCGAGTTAATTCATATGACAAAGCAGGAATTTATATGATCCCATTCAAATATAAAAATAATAATAGAACTATTACATACATTGGAATGACAACCAGAAGGCTACAGGAAAGGTTGAAAGAACATATGGCTGATATAGGAAAGGTGAAACCATCTACAGCTTTAGCTCGGTTAAATTTAGAAGCTGATATTGACATCCTTTTTAGTAAAGCAAGGATCATCACGCATACAAATCAATTTAATACATGTATTTTGAGAGAGTCTATAGAAATTTTAACCAGAGGTAGAAACACTTGTAATGATACATTGTCCTGTCATATACCGAGCATTTGGTTTGGTCTACTTGGAGTCAATGAAATCTTTGGATTGGAATGATCAATGTAGCTGTATGAACTCATCCGTCTCCCCCCTCCCACCCCTCTTTTTACAGATTTTGGAATCGCCCTGCGTTATTTATACCGGTAGGCATTCTGAAGGTCTTCTTCTCATTTTTCACCCCATTGATGATGACCAGGGCTTGGTCGAAAGCGCTCGGGAAGTTTTTACCATCTGATTATTGGTTTTAATGTTTTAAAACCTGTTAATTGTATTTTTAGCACCTATTTTAGTAATAAAAACTGAGAATCATTTTAATGTATTCATGTTTTAACTTTATATATATTTTTAAAAAGCTATGAGAAGTTTTATCATTTTATTTTGTTTACAAATGATATGGTTAACCATCACAAAAAAATTCAAAATTTTAACTCAATAAATAAAAAAATTTTTGAAAATGTGTCCGGACCCCCTTAAATTAACATTGAGAAGTGACACTGGAAATAAATAAGTATATATATAATATACAAGTATAAGCCGCGCAATACTTAAATATATATATGTATATATATATATATATTAATAAAATAATGTAAAATATATATCATTATAAAGATAATGAAAAAAAATCTAAAGCTAAAAGAGTTAAAAAATCTATATGCTAATAAAATTACGGTATTTAAAGGAAAATATGAAGCATTTATAATTGACTAGCAGCCTTCGCCCGCTACGCTGGTCGGTTTCTTCAAACAAAATATATCGGTGTATTTGATCTTGTGTTTTATAGCAATATATACATTTATCTCCAATAATCTTCCGCATTGCTGAAAACAATATGAACGCTATTACGGTTTTATATCTTCTAAAGGCTCAGACAAAATTTGGACTGTTAAGAAGCTAATCTTTTAGTTGATTATTTACAATTTAATATGAAAAAGAAAGGAGGAACAGTATGTAGCATATTGAAATCATGCCTGAAAATTTTAAAATGCAAATCTCATCAAAATTCGTTCCGTAGAACTTTCTAATAAGACTAATTTTTCATAATCGGTTTCACCAGATTGTAGAACATTCACCTATAATTCTATAGCAAAGCAATGTAGAACAATATGTGTTAGATTCTAACACCTTTCCTGAAAAATTATATAACAACCAGTGCTAATTCCATCGAACTTAACTCAGTAGAACCTTTAAAAAGTCTATTTTTTCCAAATAGGGTTCACTGATTAAAGATCTTTCGCACATAAATTTATAACTAAGCAACGCAGAATGATACGTGTTATATGCGAAACTCTTTTTTGAAAATGTATCTAACTAACAATGCAAGTCTTCTCAAAATCCATTAAAAAAAAACTCAAGTTATAAGTGGTCGGATCGAAACTGCACTTTGTATATTATATGTGGAGTAGATAGTTAAATATATTTTTCATAATCGCGTTAACGTGATTGTAGAACAACTATACATACCCTCCATAGCTATAACATATATACTCTCTAGTATATACCCTCTGCCTGTAGATATTATCCTACTTTTTTTACAATTACACCACTGAGAACTTTCCTCATAGCTCCATAACGAAAAATGTAGAATGATATGGTAAATATTGAAACAATCCCTGAAATATTACATAATTGTGTAACTCCAATTAAAATACGTTCAGTATAACTTTAAATAAAAGGTAATCTTTCTCAATCGGGTTTAGCTAGTTTTGGAACTTTCTCTTTTAATGTGATTTTCTGTAATCTGATTTGTTGTCAAGTTTGTGCTTCAGAAAAAACAATAACCAAGAAGAAAACTTCGCTACAGAGAAGTACCATCCATGCAAGAAGTACCAATCATGCAAGAAGTAGCAACCATCCACAAAAAATTATCTAACTAACAGTGCTAAGTCCCATCAAAATACATCCACCAAAACTCAAATTATAAACGGGTGGAAGGAAAGACAAATTTGCATTTTATATAAATTTGCATTTTATATAAATTTGCATTTTATATAATGAAATGTTATATACTAAAACCATTCCTGAAAAGTTATATAACAGTGCCACTTGGATCAAAATCTGTTCAATAGAATTTTTTTAAAAGGCCTTTAATAATCAGGTTCACTTAATTTTTTAACTTTTTCCTTTATCTCTATAACTAAGCAACATAAAACACTGTGTATACACAAAACTCGTTCCAAAATTATCGCTTAACTAATAGTAGCATATCCTATCAAAATTTTATAAACAATCGGAATGAAATGCAAATTTCCGTTTTAAATAGGTAGTAGATGATGATGATACAATTTTCTGTAATAGAATTCATCGTGAAGTTTTCGATTCATACGTAAACGATGCTTTCAACATTGTAACTAATACACCGATTGGCGAGGTCTCCTATTACGGAAGATCCAGGAATCCCATGAACAACTAACTACCCAAAGAAAGGTGAATATATGGCTTTTGTGATACTTTTATGTTAGCCGGGCGCAAGTAATAAGTCAACAAATGTTGTTTCCATACCTTATTCTTATTTTATTATTTTTCATTCAAATATAACCGTTTCACTCATTTCATTTTAAATACATGCCTTACTCTAATTTCATTGAAAAACTGAAAAGTAAAACAATAATAGGGAATAATGCCATAACTTAAAACAAAGAATTGTTTTTAATTTACATACGCGAAATGTAACAACTGCTCACAGCAATTTTTAAAATACATTAAAGTACCTACCAAAGGCTGACATAAAAGTACCCATTTTTTCTTCTTAAACGATAAATCACGATGCTTTATTTCAATTCTAATTTCTTCCATTGAAAAAAGTGGTATTTGCGTATTATGTAGACCGTGAGATAGACCACCGAAAATGGTTGACAATTGCCAATCTTGCTTATCGTTTGCCAATTATGTTCAAAATAGAAATTTAACATTCTTAAATACATAACCTTGTTAAAAATGGCAAATTGTTTAAAGTAAATAAATAAATAAAATATATCACATAAAACTACATACTATAAACTATAATTAAAGAGAAACTATAATAATAAAATGAATTTAAAACTGCAGTAAATAAATTGTCAAATGGACAAAAAATAAGGGTTGCTGTAATTAGTGTAATTGTCTTGTATCTGACATGGCCCGGATGTAAGTACCAAAAAAATTTTTAAGTCGTACAAACATTGTTTTCATTTCTTAATATTTCCGTTTTATAATGTTAATTTCTTAGTGGGATCGCTTTCTTGTATTTTAAATAAAATCAATATATTTTTTTTTTCTTTTTTTTCAATGTGTTTGTATTTATTTATTTATTTCAAACTCATATAGCAGTTTTAATTTTTTAACCAAAAGAATTCACAAAAAGATTTAATTTGAATTTCTTCCGTTGCTACAGTAACGGATATACAATATGAATGAATTATCACTTGTAATGTCAGATATTTCGAGGTTTTGGCGCCAAAGACATCGTCAAATTAGAAAAATATGAAATATCTCACAAACTATTGGACTTAAAAGAATTTGGTTGGTACCATTCGATTCAGAATACAAAAATACACTAAAATATGTTATCAGTTGAAAAATAACTATAAAATCAGATTTTTAAGGAATTTTTTTAAAGTTTGTTCTATTTTTTACCACCTTTAGGGGTGGAATTTTAGAAAATCATTTCTTAGCGGCACTCTATATCATAAGAAGTATTTTTACCCCAAATTTCAAGATTTTAGGTTCAGCAGTTTGGGCTGCGCGTTGATTAATACAAAATCCGGACTTTCTTTTATATATATAGATTTACGGGGACATTAAAAAGAAATTCTGCTACATTGTATTCTAAGAAAAAAATCGTTTGTTGTGTATTTTAATGATATAATGCTATTTCAAACATATTGAAGTTTATATAGCTCACGGAGGTGAACTAAAAGATGCTTACTATAGAATAGTGTGTGCATAGTATTTATCGTTCATTTAGAGGGAAATGCAAAATAATTCGGTTACAGTACAGTGGATGGCAAATAATTGCTGGAATAGCGTTTTCAATTGTTATCAAATTTGCCCAATTTTTTGCACATTATTTGGTGTGAATAAATTCTGTAGATCATATACAAGGATACAGAAAAGAATTCGAGTACATTTCCGCGTATTGATGGAAATTGCTTACAGAGAATTTTCAACTGCGTTATGTGATTCCTAACTGAGCCAAATTTCTGGCATACTATGTAGCATATAACAAAAATTTACAGAACGCATACACAGTTACAGAGAGAATTCGGGTTTTTTTCCGATTGTCGATGGTGAAATTGAAATTGTGTTTTTGTATCTGTTATGAGTTTTCCAAATTGTTTAGTTACAGACCATTTTTTGCCTTATGAACGCAGAAGTATTCTAAATGTGTTGGAAAGTGTTTCGTAACCTATGCTTTACACAAGATATTTCTTTCTTGTTATAATTTTAGTTGAGATTTAGAAAAATGTGGGGATAAAAGCATCATTACCACAATTTTCTTACTTTTTGTTTAAATCTTCTTTTTTTAAATCTTCTTTTATCTAATAATTTACATTTTATTCTGAAGCTGAAAGTTAAATGTATCTAATTCAAAATGATACGAGGATTATATATTTTTATGCATGTTACATTATATATATTCAGATAGTCACTGTTAAATACTTCTGAATTAATACATTTCTCGAACTAATCAAATACAAATGAGCAGAGAATATGTACTGGACAGATATTTTACTCAGAAGTGACGTGTATAGAGGCAACATTCGTTTGGAAAATCATCAATTAGATGAACGAAAACGTGCTTTCCTCTGTGTAGTTTCCGCTACATACGTTTAATTTTGTTTGACGACCATTATTGCACTTGCTCCTATTCCCAGTATTTACTGAGGAAAATTTAGTCATAAAAACGTGACATTGTTAGCTGACTTCTTCAATTAGCTTGGAAAGACTGAGAATATTTTTTTGTCTTTTATAGTACACTAGCTAAAGAACCTGGCGTTGCCCGGAATTTTAAGAATATTTGTTTTGAAAAATCATTTTCAAAATTAAACATACAGTATAAAACAAACTATAAAAAAAGCAGTTAAAATATGCCAATATTTGCATAATCAAGTTTTTATCATGTTTCAACGCATTTTTTCAAACTCATATGATGTTATATAGTCACCTGCTGACGCCTATTAGTATATTTCAAATATGACGTAATATTCAAACCTTTTTAAATTCGCCTAACTATTTATTTCATTTTCCTTTTTCACGTGGAAATCTTGCAATAGAAAAGTTATAACGTAATATTCACCTTTTTTTAAAATGTCGTCAAACTATTTATTTCATTTTCATTTATCACGTGAAAATCTTGTGACAGAAAAGTTATGGCGTAATATTCATCTTTTATTAAATTCGGCTATTTATTTAATTTCTATTTTTCACGTGGAAATCTTGCAATAGAAAAGTTATAACGTAATATTCACCTTTTTTTAAAATGTCGTCAAACTATTTATTTCATTTTCATTTATCACGTGAAAATCTTGTGACAGAAAAGTTATGGCGTAATATTCATCTTTTATTAAATTCGGCTATTTATTTAATTTCTATTTTTCACGTGGAAATCTTGCAATAGAAAAGTAATTGTTGTGGTAAGAATTTTATTATGGATTTTAATTGTTGGCAACCGCTATAACGAAAAATGCTTAAATTTGATAGGAAATTGCTGTTAAATGGGTATTTTTTTAAAATTAAAAATTAACTATAAATTATTTCGATTCAGGATTACTTTAGTTGTCTCGGCCATGTTTCAATACACATGTACGTAATATTTCATAATTCTGGCTTCCAAACTGTGTATTTGTATAGAATTACAGACAGACAGACAAATTTTCATTTTTATAAATTATATGAAATGAATTTTATATAGATGGACTTTGAGTAAATCAGTTTAAAAGTTTAAAGGTTAAAATATACTTAGATTAAAGTAAAAGAAATAATTTTTAAAGTTCGCAGTTATTTCGAAAGTTTTGTGCAGGTTTGTTTTTATTTTCTTTTTTACACTTTCCAACATAGTTGAAAAGTGTTTATAAATTGGGTTAGTCTGTCTGTCTGTTTCTGTGTCTCTCCCAGCTCTAGCTTTCGTAAATATACTCGGATTGCCATGTAATTGAAAACGTTATTGAGGTATACCCTGGCATGTTGGTTATTGAAAATGAAGTGTGTAGCATTGATACTTCATGTACAGGGGCACTCAAAAGTATTCCGTTACATTATGGTCTATGAAAAAAAAAATCATTTGCAGTGCATTTTAATGGTGTTAAACTATTTTAAATATAGGGAAATTGATACGCATTATTGAGGTGCACTAGCTGATGATTGCCATAGAATATATTTTCTGAAGCATTTACAGTATGTATACAGAATTTATTCCGTTGTATTGTACACGGTGGTATATGTCAAAAATGTAAAGCTTTATTTTCGCTGTGTTGGTATAAACTTCAATTGTGCTACTCCAGCCTTGAATATGATTTCATCCAGTTGGGATAAATACTTGTTCTCTTCATTATGACATAAATACTGTATATAGGAGTTTCCGTGTTAAAACACATTTTCATCATGTAAAATGCTATAGTTATAGATCGGATGAATGAAACTAGCGCTCAGTTCGCAGCCATGTGAAACAAAAAAGAGTGAATTATGTCAGTCAGGTATCGTCCGGATAGCTTAACAGGTAAACATTGGCACGGCACGCCAAGTATCCAGGATCAATTCCAAGTCTGGGCATTTTTCACTCTGTTGGAATAAACTTCGACTGTGCTGTTCCAGCCTTGAATATGAATATAAATATATCTTTTTAACATTTTCCAACATAGATGAAAAGTGTTTATGTCTTCGGCTTGTCTGTCTGCAGTCTATCTGCCGTGCTCTAACTCGCGTAAATAAATTCGAATTAACATGTAATTCATATACGTTATTGAGGTTTGCCATGGCATGTACTGTACAGAAAATGAAGTGTTTAGCATTCATAATTCATTTACAGGGACATTCAAAAGTTTTATACTACATTATGGTCTATGGAGAAAAATCATTTGCTGTATATTTTAATAGTGTTTAAACATAATGAAATTATATACATTATTCGAATGCACTCAAAAATGATTATTATAGAATATGCTACCGGTAGCACATGCAGTACTTGTAGAGGAGAACTCAAAAATATTTCGTTCTATTATGGTACACGAAGAAAACTTGTTTCCGGCTTTTTACTTTCTTCTATCTTTACAAGAAGAAAGTATTGGATTCAAGAAAATTTTCGAATTCCGGCTTTCGACGGATTTACACGTTTCAGGGGTCAGAGATTCAAAAAAACATGTTTTTACAAAATGTCTGTCTGTGAGTCTGTCTGTCTGTGTGTATGTAACACACATTTTGTGGGCGCTCTATCTCAAGAACTAGTGCACGGAATTTAATAAAAAATTATATTCAGTTAGTCCCTAATACAAATTGATGCTGATTAGTTTTTGGTGTAAATCGCTCCACAAGTGACGCTGCTATGCTGCATTTTTTTTACGATTTTCGCAATAGCTCTATCTCAAGAACTAATGCACGGATTTTGATCAAACTTCAGATTTAGTTAGTCCTTGATATTAATTGATGCTGATTACGTTTTGGTGTAAATCTCCCAACAGGTGGCACTGTTATGGTGAATTTTGCAGGTTTTACACGATTTCCCTAATAGCTCTATCTTAAGAACTAATGCACGGATTTTCATCAAACTTCAGATTCAGTTAGTCCTTGATATGAATTGCTACTGATTATGTGTTGGTGTAAATCGTCCAACAGGTGGCGCTTCTGTGCTGCCTTTTTCATGATTGCTTCACTAGTTCTATCAATAGAACTAATGGAAGAATTTTCATCTAACTTCAGATTTAGTTATATGTTGACACAAGTTATTGTTAATTAGGTTTTGGGGTTAATCACACAATAGGTGGCGCTGCTATGCAGGAATTTTCACGTTTTTCGCAATAGCTCTGTCTCAAAAACTAATGCACGGATTTTTTCCAAACTTCAGATTCAGTCAGACGTTGACATAATATGTTGCTGATTAGGATTTGGTATAAATCACCCAATAGGTGGCGCTGCTAGGCAGCATTTTGCTGGATTTGGACGATTTCAGCAATAGTCATATCTGAAGAACTAATGCACGGAATTTCATACCTTTAGAATCCTCATGAGATGCATAGATTGCCATTTAATTTTGGCAGTGTGATAGCGAATTTTGAAGTATTAAAAGGTATGAGATAGAAGAAAGTTTTGGGATTGGTACATCCGACTAGTTTTAATGATGTTACTCTGTTATAAACACAATGAAATTGATATCAATTGCTGAGGTGCACTAAAACATACTTTTTTGTTGAATATAGGTACAGTCGACGCTCGTTTTTACGAACTCGTAGGGAACACCCAAATAGTTCGTAAAATAGAAAGTTCGTAAAATAGAAAAACACCAAATATGATATGAATACGTACATTATTTATGTCTATTTTTATCAAACTGCCCCCTCTTCATGGATGAAGCAGTATTTCAAGATTATTTATTATTTAATAAAGTTATACATGTATTTTTAAATATACAAAAAATAAATGCAAATTTATGCACAAAAAATAATTTTAGTACACAGAAACATACGTTACCATGCTTTGAAAATATTACATATGAAAACACAGACTGTATTAGTACTTAGTAGATGAAAATACATAGATGAAAACATAGATAAAAAATTAGGAACGGAAATAATCACCTTTTTTTAAAAAATCACATTTTG
The DNA here is from genome assembly GCA_963932465.1 of Maratus speciosus. Lineage (NCBI taxonomy): Eukaryota > Metazoa > Arthropoda > Arachnida > Araneae > Salticidae > Maratus > Maratus speciosus. The sequence goes on along the minus strand of OZ010790.1, from coordinate 22,527,833 downwards.
AAAAATATATGTTTCCATTTTATCTATGGAAACCTTTACTACCTTTACCTTTCACAGTTATTGTTCCCTTCAAAAAAGTGCCTTAGTCCTGACAACCACTACTTGAAATTGTTGCTATGCCGCCTCCCTACGAAAGAGATTGGGGAAAAACAACACATTCTCGGAATGTACCTGATGTCTCATTGTACCTGTATAGAGTTTAAATGACGTTGGCACTGCATTCCCATATTAAAAAAAAAAAATAAATAAATAAAAAAAATAAAAAAAAATAAAAAATTCAGAAGTACGAAAACTGAGTTCGCAAAAAAGAGATTTTCATAATCTGTAGTTCGTAAATGGGAGCGAAAAATTACATTGATTCTATGGGAGCGTATTCGGGACCATTCTATAGTTCGTAAAATCGCAAGTGTTCGTGAAAAAGAGGTTCGTAAAAACGAGAGTCTACTGTATTATTCATTTAGAGGGTCACACAAAAAAGTTTTGTTAATGTAGGGACCTTCGGGGAAAAAAAAAACTTTTCGTATTTATGTATGTTGCATTTTTTTTTAAATGTGGTGAAATTGATATACGCTGAGGTTTATTACAGGAGGCTTCCAGTAGAATATGATGTGCATCGCATTTATCGTTCATTTACCGGGACACATAAAAGATTTCTGATACAAGACTGTATCCGGAGTATTGTATTTTAGAGAAAATTTCTGAAAGTTCGTTTTCAGTTATGATATACCTTTTTAAGTTTAACTGAATTTTGTCAAGCTACATGTTGTGCATCTATTTTAGAAACCATATATAAGGCTGCAGAAAGGATTTCGTAAGAAATACTGAGAATGTGTGTGAATTGCTTAAAGGCGTTTTTTAATTTGAGATATACATTTTCAAGCTCAATTTAATTTAGTATTTTAAGAAATGTTTGTAGAAAATAAATAAATTCCTATACAGGGCAATGCAAAGAAATGAAAACATGACAGCCTATGGATAGTAATTTTTGAAAGTATGATTTTAACAGTTTTAAGCGTGTCTTTTCCTGAATTAAATTTAAACTTAATGTGCTACGTGCATAAAAATCTATATGTAATATACAGGACTGTACAAAAGAATTCAAGTACATTTCCGTCTATTCGTAGAAATTGCTGAAAGTGAATTTTTAACTGTGTTATGAGTTTTCTTAATATACTAAATTTTAGCATAATATGTAGAATATATTCAAATCTATAGATCCTATACAGAGCTGCACGAAAGAATTAAAGTACTTTTCTGGCTATCGACGGTAATGACATCTAAATTTCAAATGTACTATGTGTTTTCTAAATGTTTTCTTGAGTATCTTATTTACATTATTAGGCGGCGAAGTTTTGTGAAAGTATTTCGGAAGTGTTGGAAAGTGTTTCATAATCTATGCTTGACGCATGTTTTTTCTTTCTTGTCTAATTTACGAAAGTTGAGTCCACACTATTCTGTCTGACAAAATATTAAGTGTCAGTTGGTTCAGATGATCGAGACTGTTTAGCTTTTTTAAATACAGATTTTATCAAAATGTAGAATTGGTTTTCTCTACTACAATAAGATTTCTGAGATTAGAGAAGCATAGCAACTGCATTTGCTTCCCAGCTGTTGTCTTTATATAGTGCAATTACAATAGTGTTTTATAAAGTGTGTTCTTTTAAAAGTAAATTCAAAATCAATTTAAATTTTCGGTTTGAAAGTTTAGTTATTAGTGAGCTGCCTTATTTTTTTTTTTTTTTTTTTGGCATCGTAGGTAAAATTTAAGTGAGGTGCATTATCGCCCCTGATACCAGCCCTAGCCATGTATTTAATGAGCAATGTTTAGTGACTATTTGTGTGCTTCGATTGAATAAATTATATTATGTATTAGCAAGCCTGTACTTTGTGTCAGTATTTTTAGCCAGATCTAAATCTTATTTCAATATTTTAGTGCTTATCTCAGATTTAAGAGCTTAGTATAAATTGTGGATCAACAAGCGTTTTCAAGGATAAAGCATGTTTTGATGAAGGAAAGTTATATATGCCAAGTGGCATGAATTTGTAATTTCTGAAATAAGTGGAGTTTTCATAACTTCTTATACTTCAATTTGTACAATAACGTATGAGATGTGTTATTGCAAATAAAATATCAGTATAATTCACTATCATATCAACTCTTTAGAATTTTCAAGGAATGTGGCCCCACTTTTTCAAATTATGAAATATGTCCTCATTTCATTTATTTATTTATTTATTTTGAATTAGAAACTCTTTTTTTTGTGATGAAATAAGGTGAAAAATCCTATTCTTGAACTTTATACAACCTGTTATTCAAAATCAATATTAGTATGTATGTATGTATATATAATATACTGAATATTGAAGAACAATGAACAGTCCATTATGAATCAGTAAACATCTCTAAGTACAATGCAAACAATCTTTTACTAATCAAATTATTGCAATAAACTAATGATTACTATCTTTTAATTCCAACAGGTTATTATTTAGATTAAAATGTTTCCTGGAAAAATATTTTGCATTTAAAAACAATAAAAATTTAAATCAATAGGTTTCTTTAATTTTACGATAGTTACAATTTTTCTGATATCATTAACTGTAAAAATTCTTTCACGGGATTATGATTTTTTTTTTTTTTTTACTCTGTTACTCTTTGCATTTATCAAAGATTTTTTTCGTTGAAATATAACTGTCTTGTAAATAATGAAAAAAAAAAAAAACAAACAAAAAAACTTCTTTAACTACCAAACATATAGATACAGATTGAATGTGGTTCTTAAGCTTTGAATATAGTATCAAAGACTGACTTTATAAGTATCACAACCTTTTTGTTGTAATCCTGAAATAAGATATTTTTTATGCGAAAGAAATTTGTACACAATGCATTACTTCGAAGAAAAGAGAAAAGAATCTCGTTAAATATGCAAGAATGTCTTCACATTTATTCGTCATTGAAACTCAAGCTACTAATCCTTAAGTGAACAGACATCCATTCTTCCAATCGATGATATTTTCTAAATTTTCTGAAGGCTGTTCAACAAAAGCTTTTGAATGAAAAAAAAAATATCTATTCATTTAACAACCATTTAGAGAACAGCTTTTGCAGACCTAAATACCAAAACATAGAATGTTATACTTGCAATTATTAACAATAAATTAACTAACATTTGCTGGGGTGGAAATGTCCATGTGAGAAGAAGAAAAATATCTACTTATAATAAAATCTGAGTGCAGGAAGCTGTCGGAACCATGCCGGTGCGAACCACTCTGGTCTGCGAATCGACCGTAGCTAAACGTCATGTTAGGCTTGAATGAAAAACATATCTTAACATATGACAGCTAAATGATAATTTTTTTCTACTTGAAATCACGTCTGTTAACCCGTGACCGCCGAGCAAAAGAGCAAAATTGTAATGTTGTTTTCTCTGTAATGTTTTTAAAATGGTAAAAAAAGATGTTTTTCCCAATGTGATATAAAAATTGTTATTACCTGTAGGCATATAAGCCTTGAGAGTATTAATCATAACTTAAGTTTTCAAAACTGGATTTTATTTGTAGAATTATATTAATTTAAATAATGCTTCTATTTCAGAGAAACTTACAGCTTAGTGAACTTATATATCAGTTTGCGGCAGTGAGAAGGTTAAACATATTTTCACATAAAATATGTGTATCATGTAACATGTGTGTGTCATGTAAACATGTGTGTTTATAATGTATTAAGCTCTAAATTAAAAGTAAGCTATTATAAACATAGAAATCAGATCTAAACAAACGATACTGTTGCCATTCAGATTCAAATTCCAGCAAATCTACAAACAAAGGAATGACTCTTTGAACGCTTCATTAAAAAAAATACAGGTTAACGCCGATGCTGGTCTTAAAACATTTGAAAAGTTTATTAAAACCTTTTAATACTTTAACTTTGTTTAAAACCTTCAAAAACCATCCGATTATGTTCTAAATTTAAAGGCCAAACCAACAACAAACACAACAACAAGTTCTAAATTAGAAATAACGGGTAACTATCGCCATCTGGTGGGGAAAGATATAGCTTTCGCTCTAAGAAGGTCCAAGCAAGCACATTGAATTTCATGTATTTTTAATTTATTCAGAATGATTATTCTTTTGCACAATTTCAGATTTCCTGTAACATTTGTTTTCTGTCTTATATGACAAAGTAAAAATTATCCGAATTTGAATATCTAAAACTTTCGAATGCATTTACAATAGAGAATTATTTTAATGTCACTTTAGAATTATTTAAAGGTAAATTAAAGGGACAATTTTTTCTGTACCGAAGGCTGCGAGCAGCGCCTCTGTAGGCCGTTTTAATTCCCAATGAATTAGGAGCTTATGTTTCTTGCTATAATTCTTTTGGCATCAACTTTCTGTTTTAATCGTACTTTTTTTACAATGCATTTTATCAGATTTGTAGACATTGCAAATAAAATGAATATTTCTTATCGGTACAACATATTTTAATTATCTTGCAGATAAAATTTTGAATTTTAACATAGTTTGTAGCGTAAAAATAAGGGTCAAGCTAAACAACAAATTTTTAATGTAGAGGGAACCTAAACAAGCATTTTCGTCATAGAATGAATGTGTAGCTGGAAGTGGCGCGTTTAAGTGCTGGTGACTAAATTGTAGTTTACATAATTTCTTTGCTTTAATCATAAAAAATCAAAGGATAATACTTTTTGATTAACAAAATACATGAGGCATCTTATTATTATTTTTTTTTAAGTCAGAAAAATATTTTTTTAACTATTCTTTTGAAATATTAAATTATAAACAGAAGTTCTCTTATACGTCCATTAAAAATATTTCAAAAATATGTATTCTAAAAACACACTCAAAATATATATTAAACATTTAATTGCTCAAAAGAACGTCAAATGTTAATAAAATACATTAAAAAATCTTAATAATTTGACATGTTTCGATTGAATTTACTCAATCATCATCAGAAAAACAAATAAACACTAGGATAGAAAATGATAATAAATTATTACAAATGAAATTTAAAAATAAATAAATAAAAATCACGCGCGTAATATTTTAACATGTTTCACGTTGCCCTATTTTATTTTCAAATTATCTAACAATTCAATCCAAATATTTGGGATTTGAAATGACAAGGAATCATTGCAGACCATTGAGTTTCTGACGTAAATTTCAATAGATTCTCTAATAAAAAGTTGCAAGTAAAAATATGACCTACAAATTAATCTACTTTCATTAAACAAAATATTTATGTTTTCTATTTTATTTAGCCTAGATAATGCGGTTTTACCTCTATTAAATTTTATGTCTGCAATGTGTTCTTTACATCTCACTTTGAATTTTCTCTGAGCCATGCCAATATAATAATTTCTATAACCACCTTCTTTAAGAAAAGGAATGATATAAACACCGGAAAGGTCAAATTTATCAATATGGTCAATTCTAGTATTATCTAAATCATTTAACTGTTGAATAAAAACTAACAATTTATCAACTTCCCCCTGCCAAACAATAAAAATATCATCTACATCTTGGCAGGGGGAAGTTGATAAATTGTTAGTTTTTATTCAACAGTTAAATGATTTGGATAATAAATACGAAGTTTGCTTTTTAATAGATTCACTAAATTCAATAAACAAGCCAATAATTCTGTCAATAGAATAAGTAAACCAGTAAATAAAAAACAATCTGATACCATTAAACGTTTACAATCATATAATGATATGGCTATTATTCTGATTGATAAATCTAATCGCCTTGCTGTCCTTAATAGAGAAGACTATATTAGTAAAATGCAGGATTGTACTGATAAGATGGAATGTATAACAGTAAAACATAATCCACTAAATAAAATATGTGCGAAAACGAAAGTAATAAAAGAGAAAGGTAAATGGCCAGATTTTATGAAAGTTAACCTCAAGTTAAATAAAGTTGCAGTTATTCCAAGATTAGTTGGCAGATTGAAGGACCATAAACAAGATTATCCTCTTCGTCCAATTGTCACTAAATGTCAAGGCCCAACATATTACTTAGAGCGTGCATTCGTTCCATTACTGAAACAGTTATTGCCTCCCTCCACTTTCACGGTTGATTCCAGTATTGACTTCATCGGAAGATTAGAGAAAATCGACATTACAGATGATTGCATTTTAGCAAGCTCAGACATTGTGTCATTATATCCATCCATAGATACTTCGGAAGTAGCTCAAACCATCGAACAGTTCATTGACAATAGAGAAGATTTTGACATACCAATGAAAAACACTTTAAAAAGTGGCCTAAACCTAATAATTAATAGTAATTATTTTATTTTTAACAATATAATTTATCAACAATCAGACGGTGCCCCAATGAGATCTCCAATTTCAGGCCTCCTAGCAGAATTCAAATTATGCCCCCTTGAATCAAAAATTTTCAGTACTTTTAAATTATTACATTTAGTATGGCTACGTTATGTAGATGATATTTTTATTGTTTGGCAGGGGGAAGTTGATAAATTGTTAGTTTTTATTCAACAGTTAAATGATTTAGATAATAAGATTAAATTTACTTTTGAACTTGAAAGCGATAAGAAATTACCTTTTTTAGATGTTGAATTAAAAAGAGAAAATAATAAACTAATTCGTTCAATATATCGTAAGCCAATAACAAACTTAAATGTTATACCTTTTGATGCTTGCATTCCATATTCTTATAAATTATCTACCTTTAGATTCCTTATTAACAGAGCTTTTAGAATTTGTTCCCCTGAAAATTTAAATGATGAATTAGATAAAATTAAAACAATAGCTATTAACAACGGATATCAAGTTAAAATAGTTAATATTAATTAAAAAGTTTATTAACAAAATGACGATGCAGTTTTTGAGAATAAAACCGATAGAGAAAATAACATGAAAAGGTTGGTTATAAATTATTATCCAAATTTCTTCGAATCCGCTAAAACTCAACTAAAAAAGTTTGATTTAAATTTAATTATATTAATTATTATGTATTAATTAATATATATTAAATTTAATTAATAATTACCTCCTCCAAAATTAAAATAAATTTTAAACACTAGAATTGACCCTATTGATAAATTTGACCTTTCCGGTGTTTATATCATTCCTTTTCTTAAAGAAAGTGGTTATAGAAATTATTATATTGGCATGACTCAGAGAAAATTCAAAGTGAAATGTAAAGAACACATTGCAGACATAAAATTTAATAGAGGTAAAACAGCATTATCTAGGCTAAATAAAATAGAAAACATAAATATTTTGTTTAATGAAAGTAGATTAATTTATAGGTCAGATTTTTATTTGCAACTTTTTATTAGAGAATCTATTGAAATTTACGTCAGAAACTCAATGGTCTGCAATGATTCCTTGTCATTTCAAATCCCAAATATTTGGATTGAATTGTTGGATAATTTGAAAATAAAATAGGGCAACGTGAAACATGTTAAAATATTACGCGCGTGATTTTTATTTATTTATTTTTAAATTTCATTTGTAATAGTTTATTGTCATTTTCCATCTTAGTGTTTATTTGTTTTTCTGGTGATGATTGAGTAAATTCAATCGAAACATGTCAAATTATTAAGATCTTTTAATGTATTTTATTAACATTTGACGTCCTTTTTAGCAATTAAATGTTTAATATATATTTTGAGTGTGTTTTAAGAATATATATTTTTGAAATATTGTTTTGAAGATTTATCATTCACATTCCGTCATTTTTGACGGGGATTGTATACTAATTGATAATAAAACATTAAAGGGGTCAGGGGCTCGAAATTGTATTTTTTTTTATTTATAGAGATTTTGTTATGAAATTTTTTTCTGAAATGTGTTTTAATATAATAAGTACTAGGAAACGATGTTTCATCGGTTAATTTTATCAAAATTACATAATTTACTTAATTTAATCTTTCATAATTTTATATAATCTACTAGGAGGCTCTGCCCCCTGCAAACTACGTTCGTCAACCCCCGTTCAGACACAGCAGAATCTAAAAGCATGCTAATCTGATCGGTTTCAAAAAGATTAGAGAAGATTGAATTATAATGAAAAAACCTGTAGCGATCTCCCTGTAAACGGTTTATATTCAATTCCCCTTGATTTCAAAAATTTAACCCATTAAACGCCAACGCTCCCGTTGCGGGAACAACAATTTGTTATTTTCCCCTCAACATATTTTTGAATTATTTAAAAAATACATTTTGTGCCGAAAAGTTAATAGTATGGCGTGTAGTATACATATTTTTTTAGAATGATATATATATATTTACTATTTTTTGCAGACTTTTAAAAAAAGAGAATTTTTGGTTTTTAGACTTCCTCAAGTAAAATTAGTAAAAAGAAAAAAGTAAATTCTTTAGTTTTTACAAGTGCAGTGAATATTTAAAGCCAACCGATCATCTAATAATAAATTCCTAATACGAAGTAAATATATTCATTTAAAGCAATGTTAGAAAGGTTTCTTTCGTATGTTCTTACAACGGGAGCGTTGGCGGCTTGTGGTTACAGTCCCGTCCCTTTGTCTGCAAGCGTGCTTCCAGAAAGAGGGGAACATTTTATATTGATTTTTCATGAAAAGCAGTGTATGTCAGTTCGCTTGAATGTGGATTCGTAATATTATACGGAAAAACAGAACCATTATGAACAAAAAAACCCTTAAAATTTACCTTTATGATGGTCATCCGCAGAAAAAAAATATCTTTAAATTACAATTAAAATGCAAGATGCAAAAATAAAAGATTGCGTTTTGCATGGAAGTAAGTTATTACTAAAACATTAAAAAAGAATTTTGATAATTTCTTGTAACAGTAAATTTGACCATAAATTAAGATATAATACAGTAGTAGTTGGCAGCTACTTTTGAAACTTAAATCCATAGGTAGATTCATATACAATATAAAAAAAAGAAAAAGAAGGATTACGAAAATTCTAAATTGTTTCATGTTATATTAATTGTACTAACGGTGATACTGTTGTAGATCGATTTTTAAATATATGCAGGCATCTTATCAAAGAGATAATATATATATATATTTAAATAATTTGAAAATCGATGTTTGGTAATAGTAACGTGAAAAGCATTTATTATATTGAAATAAGAGATGTCTCAATTTTCATTTGTAAAACAACTACTTTATTTGAAACAGGTAATAAAGAAAATTCAAAACATCATTTAGGAATATATAGAGTTATATATATCAGTTACGTGTCGATGAAAAAAACTATATTCTAATATAAGTATATGCCAGAAATCTAGGTGTAAAACAAATTTATACATATTTGCGTGTAGTGTTTATTACAACATAATGTTATATCTGCACTGTAAAAAAAAATTTGTATGGTTACTAAGAATTTTGTAGGAAACTGGGATTCCTAGAACTTTTTATGTAATCACAACATAAGATAATCATGTAAAATTACAGAAGTGTCTTCAGTAACTGTTACTAAATATTGCTTAGTAAACGTACTAGTGATTTTTTAGGGAGTTTCCCCAAAACACTCTTGTAAATTTACCAAATATTGTTTAGTGAAGTTACTAATGCTTGTTTAGGGAGTTTACTAAATAAGTTTTAGTAAATTTATCAGTGAATATGTTGTAAACGTACTATCTATTTTTAGGATGTTTTCTAAAATTTTTTTCGTAAATTTACTAAATATTGTTCTGTAAATTTACTAACGGTTTTTCAAGAGTTTCTCTAATTAGTTTTTGTAAATTTACTAAATATTTCTTAGTAAACTTACTAGCGATTTTTTAGGGAGTTTACTAAAGAATTTGTGGTAATTTTTCGAAAGATACTTTAGTAAACGTACTAAGGATTGTTTAGAGAGTTTTCCAAAGAATTCCTTGTAAGTTTACTAAATATTTTTCAGTAAACTTACTAACGATTTTTTAGGGAGTTTACTAAAGAATTTTTCGTAAATTTATTTAGGATTATTTAGTCAAGGTACTAACGTTTTTTTAGCTAGTTTCCTAAATAATACTTTGTGAATTTTCTAATGATTTTTTAGTACACTTACAAAGGAATTTTTAGTACATTGACTAAGAATTTTTTTTGTAAATTTGCGAAGGATTTCATAGTACATTTACTATGAATTTTTTTAGTATTGCACCCAAAATTTTACATATACATTAGCAAAAAATTGTTGGTAACTTTATTAAAGTACCGTCAGAAAAATTACCAATGATTTTTTAGTATTGTGTCTAAAACAGTTTTTGTATTCTCGCCAGAAAGTTTTTTGTAACCGTGCAAGAGATATTGCAGTAAAATCAAAATCCTTCGATCAAAATAAGTAATATGGCCTGGCGTGTTTTTCAGTAATACCACAGCAATTGCCAGAAATATTTGTATGTTATGCATTAAAAAACTGACTGAAGCTTCACTGTAGATATTCAAATAGGTACAAAATCATTTCCATATTAAATGAGCATTATAACAACAGCAGTAAATAAGCAGATAAGCAGAAGCAGATCTTATGGTTTTTAGTTAAATTAAAAAAGCGAATAGAAACAATAATGAAAGTAAAGTATCATTACTGAGTTTATAAAATATGCCTAAATTTTTAAAAAATGTTATCGATACACTGTTAAAAATAAAGTGTGATGTTTCACCAAGAAAATGGTGAAAAGTCGCTGAAATTTAGCTGCAAACAAGATATTGGCGATAAGTTTTACCAGTTTATTGGTGCTTTCTCAAATACCATTATATTAGTGAAATGTTAAACAATGATTCAGGCTTTTTATAAATCCAATTTTCTGGTGAAAGGTTGAACCATAAATCAAGATTTTTTTTAAATCCAATTTTCTGATAAATATTTAACTATAAATCAGGTTTTTTTTTAAATCCAATTTTCTGGTAACAGTTTGAACCATAATTTAGTTTTTTTTAATCAAATTTTCTGGTAAAAGGTAGGACCACGAATCAGGATTGTTTTTAAATCCAATTTTCTGGTGAAAGGTTAAATCATAATTCAAGGTTTTCTCTATTCCAATTTTTTGCTAAAAGTTTGAATCACGATTCAGGATTTTCTCTCATCTTTATGGGGAATGGTTACACCGGATTGTAGCTCTCTTTTTTCCCCCTCACTTTGGTTTTCAATTTATCATTTTATGGTGTAATAAAATACAAAATTTCAGATTATGCGAGATTATCTTGCAGTAGGAAAGCTTTTTTTTATTTTCATTAAACCGAAAATTATTTAAGTTTTAATTATTGATTCTATTGTCTTTGAAATATATTTAAAAAACAAATGTAAACCATTTTGATCTAATTTAACAAAATAATTACATTTTTTCCCCACAAATATTACCATTCTGTCCTTTTACATTTTGGAATATTTCTTCGCACTCAGTTACACTTATAGTCCATTTAGTGTTTGCTTATTCACAAAGAAAAATAATAATAATAATTTTCTTTAGATTTAAATACATACCCTGTTTTTATTATTGTTTTAATTAAAAAGGCAGCTATAAGTAGCAGAATCCATTTAACCTCTAATATCAGCTAATACAAAAGTATTACTTTAAACTTTAAAGCTTTTTTTTAAATACACAATGTATTTCTACAACATATTAAATACTTACTTTGAAGGGTTAATTTAATAACAGCAGTGTCGCCACCAAGCGACTAATTATTCTTACATATAAGTATTTTTTCAGTATTCCTAAATGATAATCTATGACGACGATTTATTTATTTTTTAACTATACTCGTAAAAAAGAAAAATATTCATCATCAGCAGCCTTGCAATAGCTGAAAAAGAAATGGTTACAGACACTATTAAATAGCAACACATTTAAGTTGGTTTGCGGTATGCCGCTCCATTTATTGAAAATACAAATTATATAATCATTAAATTATATGTATAGTATGTCAGACTAATATTTACTGTAATATAATATCATTTTACATACAGTTTTAAGAGGGTGCTGCACCCCCTCTCTGACCATTCAGGTCATCAAATAAAAAGAATTCTTGAAGATTAGTATGTTCTAAATCAGGATTTCAAGTCTGGTAAAATGGAATAGATCCAAGCATCAGGTTAAATTCTCCACCTATTTTAAATGAAAGAGTAAATATTTTAAGACATAAAATATTTCTTGTGCAAACATAACAATAATCAAATTTCACACAGGGGAATTAATAAAAAAATTAAACAGTATATCAATTCAAATCTCTTTTACAAGGAAATCTTCAGCATTTAAAAAATCAATCAGTGTTCGAAATCATTGGTGGTCCGCTGGCCCAAGAACACCAAAAATTCATTTGAACCACTAATTTGAAAATTTAATGGTCAGCAGGAACAGTAACCCCCCCCCCTCTCTAAAATGTCATAGGTAAACTTAAATTTTCCCGTCTCGGAGAAAACGGCAACCTAACACAAATCACACAATTTTATTTATTTTAAAAAATAAATAAAACTGCATTAAACCTTAGTCAATTGAAATATTGGAATTAAAATATCTAAATAATTTTATAGTTTTTCTTTATGTGCTGTTTATTTAATTTTTAGTTATAATTTTATATTTTATTAGGCTAAAAATTTTGGATAACTGCAAAGAAAGTTTGTAAGAAAAAGCTGCAAAATTCTCCATTTGTTAGGTAAAAGAAAAATATTGTGAAATTCTTAAATGTAAAAAAATATTGCAAAAAGCGTCAGTTGGTTGAGGGAAAAAATTCGTCAATCAATCGTGATTAACAAAAACTAATGCTTGCCATTTGGCTGCAATAGGGTGTTAACGATTTTAATCAACGATTAAATCAGGATTTTAATCAACTGATTTTTTTTTAAAGAAAATTTATGATTTTCATCAATGATTTTTTATGGTCTATTTCAATGGCCTGTAGGGAAAAATCATTTGTAGTATATTGGAATGATATTACACTATTTCAAACATATGGAAATTGATACACATCACTGAAATGTACAAAAAGATTCTTACTATAGAACATGATGAGCATAGCATTAATTTAATCGTTTATTTATGGGGGGGGGGGGGGGGAACAAAAGGATTCGCTTATAGTACTGTATAAATAAGCAATAATTGCTGGAAGTTCATTATCTGTTGTGGTAAGAGTTTTTTTTAACTAATTTAGTTACTTCGTATGTATAAAATCTGTAAATCATATACAGGGCTGCAAAAAATATGTATACATTTCCGTTTATTGACGAAATATGTTGAAGGGGAATTTTCAGCTGTGAAAATGCGTTTCTTAAATGAACTAATGTTAAGCATACTATTTGGTATATATTCAAATGTATAGATCATATATAGCGTTGCACAAAGGAATTCGGATATTTTTTCGATGACTGATAATAATTGCTGAACTTTAATTTTCAAATGTGTTACGTGTTTTGTAATTTGCTTACTTAGCCATCATATTTAACTTTATTAAACGTTTTCTTTTTTTTTTTTTTTTCATAATTCTGAATGTGTTGGAAAATTATAATCTGTCGTTGAAGCTTGATTATTTTACGTTCTTGTTTAAAAAAATTTTTATTTTGTATGTGTGTATATATATACATATGGGCGAGTTGTAAAAAACAGGGTAGGTGGGTTAAACCGGGTAGCGCAGATCCCTCCTTCAGTTGTACTTCTGTCTATCAGCCAACACGAGAAATAACTTGTCGGTAACCATTATGGCATTTATAGCTGATTGAAACGTTACTGTGTGCGGTTTTTTTTAGTGTGAAGGAATTAGTTTCAATTACTCTTAAAAAATTGTTTTATTTGATTCTAGATTTTACGCGTATAACCACGTTTTTTCAGCATATTAAATATTCCAGAGTACTATATCTAATTATTTCCTTTCCTGATAATATTTTAAAATTTTTACTGATCTTTTGCTTATAGCATTAAGAGTAGTGACGCTATGTTTAAACTCTGTTATGTTGAAGTAATACCGGGTACTTAAGAGTGGGTCAGAACTGGGTATACCCGATTTTGTCCGACACTCATAGAATGTATTTTTAGTAACGTTAATAAATTAGCATGGAATTTTAAATTGCATTCTTAATGCTGTTAATTTATAATATAATTCTAAATCTATCTAGTTATAATGAAAAAACTTTAATTTTGATTTTGTTTTATATTAAAAAGTGGGTCTAATTTTTAACTTACATTTATGAAATTAAATAATTTGCAATTATTAATGAACAAAATAATGGTACTAATTAAGGCATAATTTTATATTATGCTTATTACATTTTAATAAATAACTTTCTAATCTGAGGTGTAATAACTTGCGTTATGGGTCCACTTAAAATGCAAATATATTTCGTGACTTGTTTCTCTAAAAAAAATAATCTGCCCAAATTGACAAATAATCCAAAAAATCCCAATCCTATATAACTAGGCTATATAATCTATAGCAGAATTTTTTTTTATCAAATATTAAACAAGCAAAAAAAACCCCTCTTGATGAATGAAACTTTCCCCAGACTCATTTGCTGTATATAATAGGAGTGGATGGATTACGAAAGAGGTCTTCATTTTATTTGGCTAAAAAATGTATAGATTTTTTCCAATCCTTGTCCTGAAAAGTCCGTTCTTTAAATCCTTAATAGGTGTTCAATTCATATAAAAGAATCCAGTTAATCTAGTAAGAGAAAGCAATGTATTTATATATGCTTCTTTCCTTACGCAACGCATCGATTTCAACCCCTTGATGTGTCTTTCAAGCATCTCTAAGCTCATACTAAGAACAAGAGGTGAAAAAGTGGTTATTTTCCAAACTCTGCGCGATCTATAACAATTTACCAAGTTGGAAAATTATTTAAAACTGCATTTTCGAGAGCAGCAATTGTAAGTACTGCAATCAGAAGGTTCGAGAAAACAGGGATTTTCCCCTACAACAATGTTTTTCCAGACCATCTTTTTGCTCCTTCGGAAGTGACAGAGAAACCCATGAAAGTCATCACAGGATAATGGAGCTCAACCTTCCGAACATAAACGAGTTGACAACATCCAGCAGCTTTCACGTCGAGCTGCTTCCAGATGCAGCAGCTAACATCACAATCACAAGCGTCATCACTCATTCAAAATGTTACATCAACAGAATACATTATTAAAATTATCCATTCGACATCTTCAGACTATGTAGCCCAGCAATCTGTATTTCCAATTTCGCCTAAAATGTTATTATCCCCTTCTAAGGAAGGCTTTAGAATTGAGTAAAGAAAGGGAAAAACTTATTTTGATTTCTTCTCCCTATAAATTACAGATCGAAGCAGATATTAAGGAGAAATACGCCAAACAAACTGCAAGACGAAAAAAGAAGTTTCTTTAAAAGAAAAAAAGAAACCAAAAAAGATTGCGGACACATCTTCAAAAGAAGAGGATAATGAAACCTGTATGTTTTGCTATGAACTTTACTTAAATTCTAAATCCAAATACGATATTTAAAATTCAACGATTAGGCACACGAAGAATGTAGTAATGCAGAAGAATACGATGACAAATTCATCTGTGATTTTTGAAGCTAAAAGAACTCGAAAACGTACAGTGTAAAGTAAGCAAGCCTATACAACGTAGAAAATTTGCCAACGGATTATTTTTTTACACATGGAAGAACACATGTGCAATTTCGTTTTGTTAAAAATAATTAAAATGTATTTTTTACTATATTAAGCAAGATCTTTTTGACCAAAATGAGTTTCCAGTAGTTTTAAATGAATACCCAATTTTACCCAACCAGCGAGGTAAAACCAGATTTTTGCATACGTTTGAAAAAAGCTATTTTTTAATATAAATAATTATATATATATTTTTTTTGTTTGAAAAGAACGTTTTATTATAGCCAAGGATTCATTTTACATTAAAAACAGTGTTCAAAGTTTGTTTTCCCATTTCACAGCATTTGAGACTAACAACTTTTATGGTACCCGATTTTGCCCCACCTTCCCTACATATATTTAAAGGATGCTGTAGAAGAAAATAGCATGAAACATTTATTAGCTCCTTCCTACATCTGTTTCTACCAAAATTTTTGGTAACATGCCATTTATCTTTTAAAATAAGCAATTTTTCTATTCGCATACACTTTACGGTAGTTATCGCGATATATCACCAATATTAACACGTTGATATATTCCGATATTCTCCCCACCTAGCAGTTAAAGTTCTGAAAAAAAGATCAAAAAAGTTTTCCGAAAGCTTGTAGCAATTTATTCCAGGATGATATTTTAGAAGTATCGGCAAATATGTATATATATATGCTCTAAAAGTTAAAATCTTCTAACTGATGATGCAATTGATTTTTAAAAACATGAGTTTTAACTCTTTCAAATACATTGGTGAGCGTAGGTCACTTCGTGCCTCACAAAGACTATATTTTTTCTACCATAAAACTAACTAAACGTCCGTATTTTAACACAATCTTTTTAGAGCAAATCAACAGGCGAGATTTAGATTTACCTACGAAAATTTCTTAACATTCGGACAAATATAAATATTTTTTACTAAATAAAATGTGCAAAAACTTCGACAAAATAAGCAAAAACCTGAGTTACATCGTGGTAAAAATCTTACCAGCCTTTTTCCTCACAAAATATTAATATTTTTTCACTCGGGATACGAAAGCATTATGTTTTTACCATCTAAAAATTTCAAAGAGTCTAGATGATAACAACAAACTTTAAGAATTTAAAATACTGGAAGAACCTTGTCCCTACCCCACATCCCTTTCCAGGCATATTTCAAAATTACATATAAGACTCCAAAAATCAAATTATGCAGAATATTAATACCAAATAATAATAACAATACCAAAAAGCATATACTTTCAATTCTCTTTGAAATACTGCAATACATTTAAAAAAATAGAAAATTAATCTTTTAAAAAAATTCATTGTCCGAAGTCACTTTTCTGTTTTTCTGCGCATTTTACTGTACGACTCACATTACGTATATATTATTTAAAAATACACACTTAATGTTATACAGTAGCTTTGAAATGATCGAGTATTGATTTGGCTCAGATGTAAATGGATTTAAGGGTGAAAAAAATTAGTTTGAAAAGAAAAAAAAAACACCAAGATTTTGATATGAAAATAAAATCTATATCTATCAATATTATAAAAAAATATATATATCTGCGCGTAACGCTGATGTCATTTTGCAAATGGCAGCACTTTGAAATCTGGAATGAAATTTAGGTTTTGCAATTTCCGTGTTCAGCTTGTCGTCAGTTTAAAATTCCGAGTAAAATGAGAACTCCATTTAATATTTTTGTTGAACATTGTCACAATTCTATTTCAAAGACCCGTGATCGGGGGATGTAACTCACAATTATGTGGGTGGGAAACTGGACATTGTTTTAATCCCTTCCGTTTAGGTCTAAAATGAAAGTACCAAGTTTTATCCCACGTACTAGATGAACATTAGAAAATATGTACATATTTATAGTCGAAAAACTTTTTTAAATTATCTTAACAATATCTCAGAACAATTAATGCTTCCAAAAACATTGTCAATACAAATGTTGTAGAATTTGAAATTCTGAATAAAATGAGTACCCTTAATATTTTTGCTGAACATTAAGGTCGCAATTCTATTTCTAAATTTTGCCTTAACCGCTAATCAGGAGAGAGACAGAGTTATCAATCCACCCTGCCTCCGTTTATTACATACATGTATTTTCTTTAAGTTGTTGAGGCCCTTGAGATGTTTCTGTAAATATGTTAATGCTTTATTTTGTATATTTTGAGGATTATAATTTAGTAGTTATCGAGAAAGAGGTACAAAATTGACAGCCGTTTTACATGCCATTTCTCAACTGATATCGTCAGCCTTAAATCTTAGTTTAAAAAAAACGTAAAGCTAACTTTAAGCTAACTAATAATACTTTTTTTCAATATTCCGAAGGTTTTAAAATTTTATGAATTTAACTTAAGATGCTCGTATACTAGTCGAATATAATTTTTATTAAAACCATCTTAGTCCTTTTCGTAAAATATCGAAGTTTAAAATTGTGCTATTGGTTGACCTATTCCTCTAGCGACAAGAATCCTGCACACTCATTTGTTCCCTCGCTCCTCCCCACTATTTTCGACCTCCTTAAATGTGATGCATACGCACTGTTATTCACTATATATGTCAAATTAAATACGACACATAATTCAAATACAATATCAGAGATCATAAACAATATTTCCCATCATTTACAAATCATTTTTGAAATATGCTAAAAATCATGAAATAGTGCACTTTTTAAGTTATCTATTTGTTCGTAGCGGCAAAGCCGCACCTAGTAGGGCGGGAAAACTTAGTAAGTACGTTTATTTCTGACCTATGTTGAAGGGATTAAAACAATTTCCAGCTTTCCCGTATTTAATTCCGAATTCGGCCTTTTTTTTTTTTCATTTCCTACCACTGGGCTATATTCCGTAATCAAGAGTTTAAGCCATAACTCTGAAAATATCCAAAATAAAGCCTAAAATAATTACAAAATCCTCAATAAATTAAAATATATATATAAATTAGAAACAGGGTGAACTGATAACCTCGTCTGTTCTGGCTTCAATCACTTGATTAACGAATTAGGCAAAACTTTGCATTATAATTGTAAAAATTCAACAAAAATATTAAGTACACATTTCAATCAGAATTTTAACCTCTACAACATCTGTATTGACAATGTTGTTGATAGAGTTAGTTTTTTTTAGATATTGTTATGGTAATTAATAAAAATGTGTTTTTTGACTATAAATCTGTACATATCTTCAACCACTCACCTAGTAAGAGGGGGAAAACTTAGTACATTCATTCTAGACTTTAAGTAAAATGATTAAAACAATTTCCAGTTTTCCCCTAATTAATTCCAAATGCGGCCCTTTTTTCCTCCCCTAAAACTGGTCTATAAAGAGTTTTAAAGACTTTAAAATTCTATGTGCTCTAAGTTTTTTTTATTTTTTTTTTTTTGGGGGGGGGGATGCCAATTTCGAGTGGGAAGAAAAATCTTGATTATTTATTGTGACAATAAAATGGCACAGAACAGTTTTTTTTTTTTTTTTTTTTTTTTTTTTTTTTTTTTTTTTAAATTTAAGCAGTTTTAAAGAGTTTTGAAACTTTTAAGTATTATTACTGTGAGATGTGAAGAAAACGGGGAAACGAAATTTTGAAGGTGAAATTCAGATAAAATTTTAATGAATGAATAGTTAATGAAATTTAGGACTGATTATTTTTTCACTTAAAGTAACAAATACAGTAGAGCAATTTTTTTTTAACCTTTAACTGATGTCAAAGAAATTGTCACATAACTAGTGTGAAGCGGTCTGTGAGACCGCTCCAACGAAAGATGAATAAAATCCGCGATAAATTCATAGGATGTTGTTTTTGTACTAAACTTTTTGCACAGGAGTGTTATAATTAAAATTCACCTATTCAAAAGTCTGTGGTGTTAGTACTAAAGTGAAACAAAATTTCAGTAGTGTTTGTAATAAACTGAAATTTGCAAGTTAAACTATGAAAATTGAAAAAAAAGCACTGGTCTGTGAGACCGGTAACATCAGTTAAAGAATGAAAAAAAAGTTTTAAACAGTTTAAACTTTGGTATTGTGGAGAAGGGAGTAAAAAGGGGAGGTGAAATTTCAGAAGAAAGGTTAGCAATGGCGGTTTTATCTTTATTTTTTAAATCAGAAATGAAAAGAAATGCAGAAGAGTTCCACCCCCCGATTAAGAAATAATATGACAGTAAAGCACTTTAAAGGGCTTTTAAAAAAATTTGTATGAAAATAAGCACTTTCAAGTACAAAAAAAAAAAAAACCTTTTGAAAAATGAAAGTACTTTTAAGGACCGTACGAATCCTGATATATTGAAAATTTTCCGACTACAGAGTAGTCCTGCACGGGTCAAGTTGCAGCAGACACAAAACCGAATATTATACTTAAGTCAACCCGCAACTCGACCTGAACCCTCCAAAAATATTTCCTCGATCCGCAACCTGACCAGAATCAGCCAAAATAATTTCCGGCAACCTGCAACTCAACCCAGGCCTATTTCAACACAAAAACGAAATAAAAGGAAAGAAAATCCGGTTTTATTGATATTATGATATGAAATGTAATCTACAATTACATCTCTAATAACAATTTATGTTTTATGTAGGAAAATGGACAAATGTATATGCTTTAATATTCAAACATATGTGGGTATCATGCCCACAAGTATTTGAAGTGAGGACAGCTTGTTAAAAAGCGCCATCGATATTCACCATCATGGTTGATCTCAATGGCGCTTGCTGACAAGTTGTCCACAACATGGCTCACAATCACATGACACACCTAAGTGATATAGGATAGGTGGGGGCTAAAGTTACGCACTTATCATTAATTTTGATTTTTAACGAGCACATTGATCTAAACTTATGTGACGACTGATTAAAATGTTGTATTAAAACCTTAGGCACGTTCCACTATCAAACGACCACTATCAAACGACATTCTGTCAAATTATAATTCCGTGAGAAATTGTAATTAAAAAAAAAATTGCTCTGCGTATCTTTGCCCTATTCGTTGGGCTAAAAGTACGCAGTGATGAGGCAAAATATTCGCAGTGCGCATTTTTTCCCCCCCATTACGGCCGGATTTTGCCCCTATTTTCACTAAAATGAATGAGTAATGTAAAAGCATTTGTAAATTTTGATAATATTTAAACTGAAAATTCTAAACTAGACCATGAAAAAAACAGCGGTCTGCGAGATCGCAAATAGCAGTTAACCTCCAACTGTTGTGACAAAAATCGTTTCATAAATACTGTAAGCGGTCTCCGAGACCGCTTAATCGTTGATTGAATGAAATGGTTGACTGACTCATAAGAGGCGGTTTCTGCGCTAAACTTTATGCAAAGGGCTATTATAGTAAAATTTCCCGCATTCAGAAGTCTTCAGCTATACTTCTAATTTAACAAACGAATCAAAATTAAACTAACATAACTATTTAAATTGAAAATTACAAGTTAAACTGTGAAAACTGAATATTGCAGCAATCGGCGAGACCGTTAACAGGAGTTAAGGATTAAGGTTTAAAACAAAAGCGATTCATGAAACAATATTGATTTTTAAAAGTAGGTAGGTAGATACCTACGTTCTATATTAAAAAAAAAAAAAAAACTTAACTAGAAAAAGGAAAATGTAGTTTACTAACTTATATTAGTTAAGCAGCTATTATATTTTATATAATATAAATTTAGAAATTGTGAAAAGCTTTGAATCTAGCTAAAATGATAGGGCAAAGTCCCATATCTTAAACATGTTCGTATCTTTGTCCCAAGAAGGATGCGTACTTTTACCCTATTCTGCAGTATTTTGCTTAACCGGCTACCTATAAGTATAAACAAATGTGATCGAGGTAAACTACGGCATTTAGAAGCTAAAAATATTTCGATCTCCACTAAAATTTTGGATTTGTAAAAATTCCAGGTACTATCAGCTAAAAAATAAAGTGAAATTTAAAAAATATTAGATCAAAATTCGAAAATTTAAACTTACCTCATTTTCTTAGCACAAATTGCTACTTTTAATCAAAGGTTTAAACAAATGACTAGTACACTTGAAACAAAACTGCCACCTATTAGTCATGAGAGCCGAAATGTTGCTTCATATGAAATCAGCCGGTGCGTATTTTTGCCCCGCTCATATCTTTACCCCTACCTACCCTATATCTCTCTTTGCACGAGAAAGTAAAAACTCGGCATTTTATCGCTCAGAAACTCACGTAAAATTAAAATGCAGTTGTTTATATTTAGGTTTTTTCCAAGTCTAAGATTTTCACAAAAAGTTTGAGCAGAACAATTTTTCAGATAAAATAAATACATATTTCAATATGAATGAGCTATTATTAAATTTACTCCTTAACCTTTAACTGATGTCACAGAAATTGTCACAACTAGTGTGAAGTCAACTAATGTGAAGTTGTCTGTGAGACCGCTTTATCGAAAGATGAATAAAAGGCACGATTAACTCATAGGATGGTGTTTTTGTACTGAACTTTTTGTACAGGACTGTTATAATTAAAATTCACCTATTCAAAAGTGTCTGGTGATAGTACTAAAGTTCACAACGGAACAAAATTTCGGTAGTGTTTGTAGTTAAACTGAAAATTGCAAGTACATAAAAAATTGCAAAACTATAAAAATTAAAAAAAAGCTGAGGTCTGAGAGGCCGGTAACATGAGTTAAAAGTTAAGAAAAAAATATATATATAAGAAATGTGACAAATTCTTTTTATTTAAGGCACAGTTAAGAACCATTTATCCTTCTCTAGGAATAGAAAAATTTTACCAACATTTCATCTTTCATATACACGCAAACATATGTATAATATTTCTGATAGTTTTAAAACACATACCCATGATACGTGTGTATAGATAGAAAAGTGCCCAATATTCAGAGTTAGAAGCATAGGAGAGAGTATGGAGGAATGGGACACATTTTACAAAAATAAGAAAATGAACTTTGTTTGACACAAAAACAATATTTCAGTTTATAGAATACCAAATGAAACACTTTCTAATGTCCCTGAACAATATAGAAACATAATTTTCAGAAACAATTTTATAATTAAAGAAATTGCAAGTTTCAAAATTTGTCCCATGCTTAGTTTAATCCATGCTTGAAGGCTTAGTTTATATTATGGATAATATACAGTATAATGTTCCATAAATAGGGAAACTATTACATCTATGCATAAACAAGTCATTAATATTCAGAAAGCATAAAAAGTATATGAAGCAAAATCACTTCTGATCTTGAAATAATCTTTTACTTTATACAATTGAAATCTTATGCAACTTTTTTCAACTGGAGATTGGGCTACCATTGCTTCATTTAGTGTGCGATTGATGAAATGTCTAGAATGATCATATCCAAAAATTTTTATTACTACCAAAACAAAAACAAATTTTGCAGGAAATTTTGCAGGAAAGTAAAAGAATATATAAAATTTATTAAGTTAAACCAGCTCTTTGCATGTTCGCCAACATAAATGAAAAATAGTGGAACTTCGAAGGATCACTTTTTGCTTCCTAATTGGTTTGATTAAGAGTATCAACAATAACACAGATTATAAAACATGTAAGCGTGAGGGGGGGGTGGGGGGTGTTATGATGAAAATTTTTAAAGTAAAATTTTTATTGTATAAATTTTTTTTATAAACAAAAAACTTTGAATTTTATCCATTGCTGGCACATCTGCCCTATACCTAGATTTTTAACCTGAAAAAAAATATTTTGGACATTCTTTTGAAAAATCAGTCAACCCGAACCCGACACACAAGATTCAAAACCCAAACCGACCCGATCCGAACCAAAAAAGTAAGGTAAACCCGACCCGATGCCGGAATCTAGTACAATAAATACCGATTACACGGCACGACTCTAATATTAAGAAAGATAATTTTGGTATACATTTTAAGTATTCTGCAGAAGAATAGTGGAATATTTAGCCTTCATTATCAGTCAAAGGGGGGGGGGGGTGTTACTATTCATTGCATCACTAATTTAAAATAAAATATTTAATCTGCTAACCATATTGCAATAAAATATTATTTTTTACATAAAACATTGGAAATTGCACGCATGCAGTAAACACTGATGTAAAGAATAGTCATTTGACTGAACGATAAATATTTAACAATAAAATAATAGGATGATTACGCATTAATACCTGCTAAAATCATGTTACATTATAATTCGAAATCAAACGGTCTTACTGTGTAGTTCATTTTTACTTATTAGAAATCAAGGAGAATGGAAATATAACAAAATTTAACTCATAAAGATGAAATATTTACTTACATCCTAATTTGAAATCATAATCAAGATGGATGCCTTGAACATCTCTGTGGCTGCGTGAATAGTCATTACGTCATCATTGAAGTCCTTTCTCATTGGCTGACAGTTGACACTAAGATATTTCATGTATTTTTACTATGCGAGTGGTAAATATTATACCCGGTTACAGATAAAATTCTAGTAAACATGCAGATTTCTGTAGTTTTACAAAAACTAGTTTTGTAGGATTACAGATTTTTTTTTACAGTGTGAGTTATTCCTTTCAAGTTGCATAGACAATGTGTAGGGAAATAATAAAAAAGAAAGAGTGACGTTATATTTCTAATATTTTGAATATTCGTTAAAAAATTTAAATGAAAGTGATTTATGAATATTAATATTAAATTTTTAATCCATATATTTTTAGTAGTTGTTTATATGTTTGTTTATTTGTTTGCACCATGCCTAAAAATGAAGTTTTTTTTAAATTTTCTAATCGCAATTGCATTATGGCAGGAGAAAATAACGCGCGTTTCTTTGCAGTTCAGAGGAAGGTTCAACCCACATTAGACGCCAACGCTCCCGCTACGGGAACATGTTATACATTCTAAACGGTTACAGTTATTAAAAAAATTTCAACTGCTTTATCATAGGGGCATCTTATATATATAAAATATATAAATAAACTTTATTTATTTAACGTGCTTAATATAGCGGCGCTTAATGGGTTAAGGCAGAATCAGTTGCTGTTAAGACATCCAAAGGTTGTTTTCGTGTTTTATTAAAGGACATCAGTTAAACGTTTGAAAAGAAGCTAAAAAAAATGAATTAAGTAAACGGAGTCTTTGCCTCCCGGTATTTTTTTATAGCGTTATAAAACGATTGACATAATACAATTTACAGCAATTACTACAATCTACTGCTTTAACCCCTTAAAGGGCGGTGATTCATTTTTGCATTTGGCTCACTCAACTAGGTTTTCGATTGTCTCCGGCGCATGCGGAGTACTTCAGGTACATCTTGCCTTAGGTAACAGGGACCCATGTTACAGGTTCTTTCGGAAAGAGGTTTGTTGAGAAGACTCTAGACGTTGCGGAAGGCAATGGGGGCTTCCGAAATTAGGTTCATTTAAAAGAATTTGAAAAGTTATAAAAGGTTATTATTTACGGACCCCGGGCAACGCCGGGAAGCTCTCTGAATTCTACAATAAGAAATCCAGTGCGCAAAGTGTATAAGGTGAATTCATTTATTAAAAAACATTAATTTTCAAAATAATATATAAAAAAAATTTTATATGTATCCATGCTCTTTCTAAGAACATTAAATGTTAGCATGTACATCTGTTTCCTTTTATGTTTGAAATTTCATATCCAAAAGTTAATCAAATGTTGAGTTATTGCAATTCCTATTGAAGTCACATTAACATCTAATTTCTCAGTTTCAAAGGTTAATTCCTTAATAATTGTAAAAAATCTTATATAATACATTAACCCTTTCCGGCACGGGAATTTTTTGTTGTAAAATGTGAAATGACTGACTGACACCGGAATTTTAAAACGACTTTTTTAGAAATTAAAAACATGCTATTTTAACTATTCATTGTAAAAGCAAAATTTTACTAAAATATTCCTGATGCCGTTCGTAAGTTTGGAATTAAAATTAGGTATCCTGACAAGGGCACACTGTGCCGGAAAGGGTTAATATGATTTCTATATTTTCACATCAATATGCAAATATATATATATATATATATATATATGTATATATGGTCACAAACATAAGATATTATACAGGATGTCTACAAATATGTATTGTCATATATTGTAATGAGTAATTTTTATGTGTAAAATCATAACAATCAGTTATTCATTTATTCTAAAACTCATTGCAGTGTATATCATTGACGTCTACAAAGTTTTGTCCCGAATAATTTGATGCGCAAAGCTTCAAAAGATTATTTAGTAAGTACTCGTTTTTGACATGAGCGAAAATGTAAATTGTTGATTTGAATATTTTGTTAGAAAATGGATTTAGAAGTTGGAGTCGGGTACTTTCGAGCAGATTACGTTTGACATTAAACGAAAGGAAGAGGTATTATGGTTGTCAGCACATTTAGCATAACATGAAAATTAATATTCATTATCATCTGTTGAGGTTTACTATTATAATAATATAACACGAATTTTATATCATTGTCATGGTATGCTTTTCATAATTGTTAATGCTGTGGCATAAAAATTATTATCAGAATAGCATAAAACATAATAACATCTGTCGATTGATAAGTATATGCGTTGATAAAGTGATATTTTTAAATTAAATTATTTATAGAGATGAATGATTATGAGATATGTGGATGAATAGACAATACAGATTGAACTTTTAGATATTTATATAGATTGTATGAAAAATAACATAACTTACTATTGTATTATACAGGGTTTCCCATAATGTCGTGTACAAACTTTAATGAGGGGGGGGGGAGGGTAGAGAACATCGTTACAAACCTTAATTACGTAGGAAAGCATAGGCTAAAATCGATAGGTAGCGCTGTATGCAAGCTCACAAGGTCGGCACGCATGGCTTCCTCATTGTAGACTTCGACTGCGTGTGAGCAACATAAATCACACGGACAACAACCCATACGTAAACCGACCACAAGCCGCACAACAACGCTTTACTGTTGTGTGGACGGGTATCGTGGCGAGCAGTTTAGTGGGGCCATACATCTTACCACCACGACTGGATGCTCGCAAGTACCTCGTTTTCATTCAGGAGGTTATTCTGGAAATGCTTAACGGTGTCCCCGCATATGTTGGACGCGGAATGTTGTTTGAACCTGATGGGACGCCATCTCAATACGCAATGGGCGTAAGTGACCGTTTGGACCAGACATTTGGTAACAATTTGTTTGGGCGTGGTGGTCCCGTCGCATGCTCTCTACAAGATCACTTGATTTATCTCCTCTTGATAATTTTCTCCGGGGTGCAATAAAGAGCACCGTGTACGACGCTCCTGTAAATTCTGAAATGGACTTGAAGTGACGAATCTTCATCTCTGTGGCTAAGAATCAACCCACCTACCAGAATCTTCGAAAATGTTCCCCAATCCATGTCGCGTCGGTGTCATGTATGCATACGTGCCAATGGGCTCAATTTCGAACAACTCCTGTGTTGCTTATAAGACATACACTGTACTCTTTTCTGTATAATAAAGCATTTTACACTGCTTTCTGCATTATGCCCTTACTGTGTGCGTATCTTTATCACGTGAGGGTGACGTTTCCGCTCATGATTTTAAATGTAATGGGTGTAGTAAGAAGTTTTAAAGCGTTTTTTGGAGAAATGAATATGCAATCAAGAGCTGAGAATAATACCTTTATTCATCAAAATAATCTGCATCATTATCTAACACCTTCCGCCATCGGTCGGGTAGTTGACGGACGCCAGCAGTGTCGAACGATTCGTCTTCTGACGTGATGAAGTCGTCGACCCACTTTCGCACCTCGTCAACTTTCCGGAAGTCTACAGAAGACAAGGCATTCTGCATCGACCGAAACAAATGATAGTCTGAAGGGGCTATGTCGATAGTATACGCCGGGTGTTCCAAAACTTCCCAGCCAACAGTTACTAACGTGTCTTTGACTGGTTTTGCAACATGAGGCCTGTCCTTGTCATGGAGCAATTTCAGGGGCGCAAACCTTTGCTAGTAAATGGACGTTTTCAACCGATTTCATGGTTCAGTTGAAGCAGTTGTTGCTTATAGCGTTCAGCAGTTACACTTACACCAGGTTCCAATAGTTCGTAATTGAGCACACCCTTCTTATCCCACCAGATGCAGAGAAGAACTTTCTTGCATTGAATGTCTCATTTTGACGTTGATCTTGTTGCTCCGCCGGGATTATTTTTTGCGTTTCGGATTGTTATAACATGTCCATTTTTCATCTTCCGTCACGATTTTCCCAATGAAGGTTCCTTCAGTTTCTTGTTTAGCAGATTCACGCAGAGCACTTCGAGACACGCTCATCCTTGTTCCTCTGGCTCAATGCATGTGGCACCGATCTTCCTGCATTCTGAATCTTTCCCATTGCATCTAAACGATTAAAAATCCTTTTTGTGATACTCCTAATTGTTCGGCAAATTCTTTCTGCATCAGAGATGCATCTTCATCAAGCAGTGCTTGGAAATCCTCATGACTAGCCTTCAATGGAGCGCCGCTACGTTCTCGATCGCTAACATCAAAATCGCCATCTTTAAAACGTCGAAACCGAAATTCGCATGTGCTTTTCGATATGATTCCCTTTCTATGAACAGAACAGATTGATTGATATGCTTTTTCAGCACTTTTTTCTCGGTGAAATTCGTAACGCATGCAGTGGCGAATAAATGACTTATGGTATGACATCTTTCACCTTCGAAATTTCAACTTTACTTTCACTTTTTTTCCAACTTCTGCATCGATTTGAAAACGCTGAAATATTTCTTATCACATGACACAAACTCGGTCTATTGATTGGTGTGCTATTTAGCAGTAAACGTCATACAAAATTTGCTTTAAAACTTCTTACTATGCCCAATAATTATGGATCCGAACGAAGTTCTCTATCTTTCCTTCAAGTTTGTATGCGAAGTTTTGAAACAACCTGTAGAAAGTTATTTGCAGTTTAGGAAAATATTCTTTAGTGTTAATTTTTATGCCTAAATTCTGTCATTGAAAAGTTTTACGCTAGGTAGCTCTGACAATCGGAATTAAAATTTCTACGATAGTGTAATTATTCTTAGTTTAATTATATCAGTATTATTCCGCACCTACTGCGTGATTTCGGAAATTTTTTCAGTGTTTAAGATTATTCGTAAAGATCGCTTTAGTAAAACAAACTCGGGAAAATCTATGGGTGATGAGATTGTAATAGCTCCTTTTTTATAACTCCTTTAACTTACAATTTTGTTTGTTTGTATGTGGCAGTCAAACCTTGAGATTCACTTTTTACCTACTTCCTGCTGACATAGAGCATTAAAATTTGGAATATATGTGTATTCCTGAAGGCAATACATGAATTGCACATTGAATTTTAATAATTCGATGCCGAAGGGGCGAACAGAGGGGACGAAATCAGTATGAGCTTCAACAATGAGTATTTGTTGAAAAGTACAATACAAATGGCAGGGTTACCACAATAGTGTCAAGTTTTAGCCAATTTGGTGACAAAAAAAAGTTGCCATGTATGAAGACAATTTGGCAATAGCTGGTTGATTTGGCGAAATGCCACCAAAAAATATATACTGTATTTTACACTTCTGTGAATTTTAATGAAAGCATGTTTTTTTTAAAATTATTATTACATTTATTTATCTTTATTTATTTTCTGTTTGCTCTGAGAAATCAATTGGCATATGTGATAATTTTTTTCACAAATGTCACTCTTCATATATATATGTATATATAATATATATATAGATAGATAGATAGATGGATATAGATATAGATATAGATATAGATATACAGGGTGCGTCAGGTGTTTCAAAACAAATCAACGCCTGCTTTCAAACAGGAATATACTCTAGAGATAGAGCATTTTTTTAACGTTCTACATAGCTGGCTACGTACACAATGGATGACATCATTCGTTAAAATCACTGCCAGCCGCAATAACCGCCTTTAATGACTATCACAACTGACTGCAGGTAAGGATCAGATAAGTGTTGGGAACATTTTGCACTGCATACACAACGGCTACCTTGAGAGCCGCAACATTGTTGTGTGGATGACTATTGGTGCCCTCTCAACTGTGCCACATACGTAAGAGTCCATTCGGTTAATATCTATGTGACTGGGGGCAACAAATTGAGGATGACGTCATCATGAATTCTGTTGTCCTCCATTTTTGGGCTGCATTTTGTATGGGCTGTATGAGATAGTGCAGACTCTTGTTAAAAAACGTACAGTCTCTCACGTGTTGCAGAAGTAATTTAGTGCTTCAAGACCTTGGTGTAAGTAACGGCGTTGACTCTGACTCCTTGAAGAAAGAAATGTGGAGGCATCAGATCGTCTTCGATTCTCAGGACATCCCAGAAGCATCAGTGAGGCTGGAAATTTTCTGCACATGTCTGTCAGAACATGGTCGGAAATTTTAACAATCACCGATCTTTTTGCGGTTCATTTTCTTTCTGGGAAATGTTTTTGAAGTGAAAACTTCTTTAGGCGCGTTGAGCTTTTTTTGAGATGGGGAAAAACCACTGATTTCGAGACACTGTAACGTAACCGACATGCTAGCATTTTGACACATAGACACTAGCGCGCCAAGCGGTGAATGACAGGAACTTTTCCCTCTTCAGCTCAATCCGCAAAAGAAGAAGGAAGCTAAAACTCACTTTTTCTCCCGGCGTATTGCTAAAACAAATTATTATTTTGTTTTTCGTCAGTTAAAATGAATTATACCGTATTCGTGACCTACCTATTTCGTGTAACTAAAAACCGATAACGCTGTATTTTATCGTGTTGATGGTCTGGTCAATGACCAACAGTATTGGCGGGAATTTCGATTACGGAAGATAAAATACGGGGCACAGATGTCAGATACGCACTTGGGTACCTAATTGACAGCAAAATGGCGTTACTTTATTTTACAAGGTAACCCGGCTACTGTTGCTTATTTATTAATAAATTGTTCATTTACTTTTATTTTATTTTTTTAAATTGTACAATTGTTTTGTTCTATAGTTATTAATGAAATTACCGTTTATTTATTGTTGTTTACTTTTTAAAACAATAGAAAATAATTTAAAAATATATATTGTAGCTGGTATTGGAAAACGGGCTTTCGCCAAATTGACGTTAAAAATCGCGCCAAGCCTGGTTCGTATATCACATCTCTGCCAAATTCTCTATTTTTTGATTTTTCGACTTTTTATCCAAATTTTCCGGATTTTTTAAATTTTCCCTTTCATTGTATCCCAAACACTACCTTCATACCTAATTTCAAGATTCTAGGCCTACAGGACGTACCTCTGAGTTTTGATGATCGGTGAATCAGTGTCGAAAAGGAGAAAGTTTAAGTTCATATATCTTCTGAAATAAAAAAGATAGAAACGTGAAATTTCAGCATTTAGTTCCTTTTCCACATTACTTTAGATTTACGAAGTTTCAAGTTTCTGGGAATCACCAACACAAAGATATTGGGGGTGGGGGTCAAAAGTACCCTGATTTGCTTCCAGAAAAAGATGCTTACGGCTGTGCTTTCAAGACTTGGCAGGGGCACTGCCGTGTCCCCAGTGCTTTCATTAGTGCTGCTACACAATTCAACGCATAAAACATTTCCTGACGATTAAAAAAACACACACGTAATTGTTGAAGTTTTCACTTCTATTGGCACTCCCGGAGTGCCACTGTTTTTTTTTCTCATTGGAAAGAAACAAGAGCATTCCTGGCTCTTCTTGATGTTTCAGCTTGTTAAGGAGGCGCTTGCTTCTATTCAGGCAGTTGTCCCTTCTTCTCTCAGGCAAGAATTGTACCCTCCTCATCATGAACGGGCTCTAACGAATTAAATAAAACGACGAGCCTAAATTAAATAAATTAATTAGCAAACTTTAAGTCTATATATCTCGATAACGTGCGGACGTGATTAAATGATTAATGCGTCAGAAACACATTTAACTATCCTCTTTCAATTTCTGCTTACTTAAGTTTTTTTTTTTTTTTTTTTTTTTTTTTTTTTTTTTTTTTTTTTAGTAAGGGATTGATTTTCAAGAAAGAATTTTTTTTTTTTTATAATACTAAAGAAATTGAAAAAAAAAATCTTTCAATAGTTCACGTGAAATATGTGATCCAGAAAATTATTTTTTCACATATCATTATTAATTTACTCTCTCACATCTGATTGAAATTTGTTTTCATTTTGTTTCTGAAACAAATTTCTGGTTCGAAAAGTTTTTAACTTCGATAAAATTAACCCACGTTTTAGGGAAGAAAAAGGGTAGGATGTCAAGTATGTATGTCCACGCAAAATTTTGAAATATTGCACCAATTTTCCATATTTTTTTTCTGTTGTAAAGAGTACATTTCGATATCGGTTCCAAATTTCACCAGTATCAATACATAATCTGGGTACTTTTCGGTTAGCCGGGCGCCAGTGTTATACATACGTGTATATGTATATACAGATGTATATATATACAACTATATACAATTACAAATATGTGGATAGACATGTATGTATGTGTATATATAAAATATATGTATATATATACATATATGTATATATAGACATGTATGCATAACACTGGCGCCCGGTTAATCGAAAAGTACCATAATAAGTTTTATTGATTATTTTTTATCTTTTTTCCGCTTTTCAGAGTCTAAATTTTGTAAAATCGTCCGATATCTACGAATTTTGAATATGTTGTTAAGATACACAGTATTATGCGTTTTTAAAACATTTGTCGCATCGTGCTAATTTATTTTTTAATAAAAACGCGTCAAAATATTTATTGTTAAACATTATATTACACGTCAAAACAACGTTCGCAAATAAAGGATTAAAAACTGAGTGGGGAAAGCAATTAGTTGCACCAAACCGATCTTACTAAATTACGCCAATTAGCATGCAGTAAGTACTGTAATTTCTCACTTATAGGCGATGTACTGAAGTTAATTTTTAGTACCACATTATCTGGAAAGCAAAATTCTCCTTTTAAATCCCTAGATGAAGTGCTGCAAAAATTTTTCTTCAGAAATAGTGGTACAAAAAAAAAAAAAAAAAATTGTACGATATAGTGTGAGGTTACTACATGTACAGCGTGATTCAAAGTGACGTGGCTAAAATGAAAGTACAAAACAGGCATACAGAAACAATCAAAAATCACATAAGAACATGGGGTCACAAGTGCAATCCGAGGCCGCTAGAGGGGTTGCAAATTATATGTAATGCAAGAAGAATAAACAGAAACTATTCTACATCATTTTATTTATACTGCATTTCCACACATGTTACGCAGCAGGCTGTGTTCGAGATGTTTGAGAAAGTGCGCCAGATCATAGAGCATAGGTGAGTAACTGTTGGCAAAAACTTTGAGCATCTCCTGTTGTAATATTGGTCGTAAATGTGCAAGATGTGTGGGAATACAGTATAACTAAAATGATGTAAAATGATTTTTGTTTATATTTCATGCATTACATATAATTTGCATCTCTCTACCGGCCCCGTATGGCGTTTGAGACCCATGTTCCTATGGGATTTTTGATTCTTTTTGAATCCCTGCTTTACTCTTTCATTTTGGCCAAGTTATTTTAAATCACCCGGTATAAATGTTATAAATTAAGAAACACTTACCTGTAGTATGTTTTATTATTTTTCCTTAGGGCTATGCATATATATAACGTTTTCACTTTAGGGGGAAGGGGGATCTGACATTTGATACTGTGAGATATTTCTGGGGGGAGAAGGGTTTGCTTTTTGATATCGTTATCATTTTTGAACCAACAAAACTTTTCTTTATTTAGTAATTTTTTTCTTTACATATAAATAGTCTGTTACCTTTGTTATTATTATTATTTTCATATGTTTTTAACGAAAATACAAAGCTATTATTAAAGTCATTAAATGTTTATAAAGTCCTTTCATTCCAAAATTTCGAATACCCCAACTTTTGGCATTCATGTTCTCCTGCCATATGCGCATATAATTCGCTGTTTGAGAAATCAAGAGCATAATACGTGGGAAATGATACTTGCGTTTACCAATAAAGAAATACGAAGAAGTTTGTAGACTGCTTTGTTAATAAGATCTGCTTTTAACCTTCCCGGGCAGATGGCAAACGCAAGAAGACAATATTACTTCTCAATGCATTATGTAACAATAAGCTAGCTATTATTAAATACGAAGAAGTTCGTACACTGCTTTGTTGATAAGATCTGCTTTTAACCACCAGGGGCAGATGGCAAACGCAAGAAGAAAATATTACTTTTGAATGCATTATATAACAATAAGCTAGCTATTATTAAATACGAAGAAGTTTGTACACTGCGTTGTTGATAAGATCTGCTTTTAACCTCCCCGGGCAGATGGCAAACGTAAGAATAGAATATTACTTTTGAATGCATTATATAACAATAAGCTAGCTATTATTAAATACGAAGAAGTTTGTACACTGCTTTGTTGATAACATCTGCTTTTAACCTCCCCGGGCAGATGGCAAACGCAAGACAACATTCCTTTTGAATGCATTATATAACAATAAGCTAGCTATTATTAAATACGAAGAAGTTTGTACACCGATTTGCTGATAAGATCTTCTTTTAACCTTTCCGGGCACAAGAAGACAAAACGCAAGAAGACAATATTACTTTTGAATGCATTATGTAACAATAAGCTAGCTATTATTAAATACGAAGAAGTTTGTGCTCTGCTTTGTTGATAATATCTGCTTTTAACCTCCCCGGGCAGATGGCAAACGCAAGAAGACAATATTACTTTTGAATGCATTATATAACAATAAGCTAGCTATTATTAAATACGAAGAAGTTTGTACACTGCGTTGTTGATAAGATGTGCTTTTAACCTCCCCGGGCAGATGGCAAACACAAGAATACAATATTACTTTTGAAAGCATTATATAACAATAAGCTAGCTATTATTAAATACGAAGAAGTTTGTAAACTGCTTTGTTGATAACATCTGCTTTTAACCTCCCCGGGCAGATGGCAAACGCAAGAAGACAATATTCCTTTTGAATGCATTATATAACAATAAGCTAGCTATTATTAAATACGAAGAAGTTTGTACACTGCTTTGTTGATAACATCTGCTTTTAACCTCCCCGGGCAGATGGCAAACGCAAGAAGACAATATTACTTTTGAATGCATTATCTAACAATAAGCTAGCTATTATTAAATACGAGAAGTTTGTTCACTGCTTTATTGATAAAATCTGCTTTTAACCTCCCCGATCAGATGGCAAATGCAAGAATACAATATTATAATATTGTATTCTTGCGTTATTGTATACTTTTGAATGATTATATAACAATAAGCTAGCAATTATTAAATACGAAGAAGTTTGTACACTGCTTTGTTGGTAAGATCTGCTTTTAACCTCCATGGGCAGATGGCAAACGCAAGAAGACAACATTACTTTTGAATGCATTATGTAACAATAAGCTAGCAATTACTAGGACTTCCCTCAGAGGGATTAGTCTGAGCGATATTACTGAGAACATAGATTTAATAATAACATGTGGAAGCAAAGAAAATGAGATGTTATCTTTAATTGTCCATATACTGCGAAAAATTGAAATGATGAAAATAAACGAATTGTAGAATTACAAAATCTTATATATAAATTCGTATACACTGTTTAAAAAAATGGGAAATATAACCATTCAAGACAGCCATGAATGGATATAAAATTGAAAGTACGCAATATATTAAAAGTAAAATAGAAAATGAAACACTAATTTACTTATATAGGAATTTTAACTGTATAAAATGATCTCAAGAGCATAATCAGACGCTCCGCACCAATTTGAGTAACTTTAAATGACAAATATATGATGTTTAAAAAGAATGGACTATACTTTATATGGTGTGTGCTCCCCCGGAATAGTTAATATTGTACAATATCTGTTTTCCACGAATGCAATGAAATTGTCGATAACATTTAAGGAATTCTCTTCTCAAAATCTAATATAGTATCAAAGTACTGAATACATCAAAAGTGGCATGCAATGCTTCGTTAGAGTGTGTTTTAGATATGCTCGATCGGACTTAAATGATGAGTGTATGCTGGCCACTACATACGCTGTATTGTTTTGTTTTCAAACATATTCTGCACAAGTTGAGCTGTGTTTAGCATGTATTAAATAAAAGAAATCGGCAATGATTACAACATAAAGTATGACACAAGATCTGAATATATCGTCTGCATAACTTTTGAGCTGTCAAAGTATCATTTGAAGTAATTTACAAATCCATACATATTTATTCAGCAAATCATGCAAGCTAACATACGCTAATATGAACCCGATTACAAAATTTCAAAAGAATAAGTTAATATATAAAAAATCTACTAATGATAATTGAGAATATGACCTTATGATAAAATGTCTAGAAAAATGAATCGGATAAAAAATTCATATCACATTTAAAACGGCACTTCCCTCTGTTAGTGCCCTTGGCGAGAGAGAGAAAAGCCTAGAGAAGGAACACTTTAACAAGTACTTTCGGGCAACCTACTCACTGTTTCATACAGGTCTTTATTCCATATTTACACAATTTATTTAATGCTAGGTGGGTATCCATCAGTTTTGTTGCATTTAAATCGCATGTTTTGCGGGGGAAATGCAGCATTATGAAATATTTAAAGTTGCTGTACCTAATAATTCCAAATTAATGGTAATTGAGATCGCTTTCCGTTAATTTCATCTTTTTAAATTTTAAATTTTTTAGAAACCATACATAGAGGAAATTGTATATTTTAAAACTAACCCGAAGCAAAATTTTAAGATTTTGGGCTCAGCAGTAACAGAGAAATAGAAAATTTTTGAAAGTTTTTTGTTTCTGCACTGTTTTTTATAGCGACATTTTTAGAAATTGTTCTATTGCGAGAATTTACAGCATGATAAATACAGTCATGTCAATTTTCATGTTTATATTCCTAACAGTTCCATGTTCTTCGTTACTTAGATCATCTTTAGATCTTTTTCCGCTTTGCTTAGTCTTTCTATTTTATAGAATTCGTTCTACAACGAGCATTTACATCTTATTAATTACTACCATGCCAAAGTTCTAGTTTCTAACCCCAACAGTATCCCAAAAATTTCAGTATTCCAAATAAATCATAGTTTAGAATCTTTCTAGAAATTTTTACGTTTATCCGTCAAATTGAACCTTTTAGAGAGCGTTCATTACGAGTATTTACATCTTAAAAGTAACTACCGCACCAAATTTAAAGTTTCTAACCCAATCAATATTCAATCAAATCACAATTTTAGAACTTTTTTGCTCCTGCAGCGATGTAGGTTCTTGCACTGACATACAATAGTCTTTTTTTCGGAGCAGAGATGGCCCCCAACATTTTTTTAAGTTGGCTATGTAGTTTCGGAGATAACACCTCACAAACGTACAAGCATTAATAATATTATATACTTTATAATATTATAACGATTTTTAATATTAGCATTAGATGTACAGATACAAAAGCCATTTATCTGTTACAAGATAAAGTGCCGGCGTTGCCCAGAATTTGAAGGATGTTTGTTCTGAAAAATCAATTTCAAAATTTAACATACAACACAAAACAAACATTAAAAAAAGCAGTCGAAATGTTGTTGAATGAATCATATGAAAACGCTATATAAAAATGTATAAATGTATATAACAGACGCAAAAGAATACAGCTATAAATGAACTTATTTCAATTTATAATTGGAGCAATAATGTTAAAATACGCCAATATTTCCCTAATCGGGTTTTTACTATGCTTCAATACATTTTTCACACTCATATGACGTTATACTATATCCACCATGCCCTTTATATTTCCAATATGACTTAATATTTTCCTCTTTCACGTGGAAAACTTGAAATAGAAAAGTTATGAAGTTATATTCACTTTCATTTAAATTCGTCAAAAGATTTATTTCATTTTCATATTTCACGTGAATATCTTGCAATAGAAAAGTTATGACGTAATATTCACCTTTTTTTTTAAATTCGGCAAACTATTTATTTCATTTTCATTTTTCACGTGGAAATCTTGCAGTAGAAAATTAATTGTTGTAGTAATAATTTTATTGTGTTTTTTAATTGTTGGCAACTGCTATAACGAAAAATGTTTAAATTTGATAAGAAATTGCTGTTAAATTGGTGTTTTTTTATTAATTAAATATTAACTATAAATTATTTCGATTCCGGATTACTTTAGTTATCTCGGCCATGTTTTAATACACATGTACGTATCTCTTCACAATTTTGGCTTCCAAATTGTGGATTTTTTATAGAATTACAAACAGGCAGATAGACAAGTTTTCATTTTTATATATCTCTCTATTCTATGAAAAGTAACTAACGCTGTCACCGCCATCGCCGCCGCCGCCGCCGGTTTTGAATTTTTTGTGACCGGAGGTCTTTCTTCGTTAATATTAAGAAAACTATTGCATACAAATATATGAAAATCGGTGGTATTATAGCGAAATGTTTGATCAACACACTAATGCATACAGTTTTCAAATCGAAGAATTATTTTAAGAGATATTTAATGCTAAAGTTGGACAAAATCGTTCCATTAAAAAAAATTATAAGAGCAATAGCTATACATGGGAATTAAATCATTTTTAGATCATTTTATTCAATAGAAGATCCCGGTCTGCAGATTTCATTAATTTTTTTTTAATTTGACTCATTTTTTGAGGTTTTATTTCTATTTTAAATTCAAATATTCAGCATTTTGACAGATATTTTTTACATATTTTTGAAAATGGTATTAATTTAAACTGTTGCCAACTGTATAAACAGCTCAAACAATAATGTTTGCTTCAAATAAAAAAAAAAATATTTACACGTTACTATTATAAACAGAAAAAAACATTCAAATTACAATTAAATAATTAGGTATAAAAAGCAGGCACTTATTGGAAATTACGTCATAAAAACTATATTTACATGTGAATTTCAAAAGAGAAAGGATATTGTAAAATAAATTCATTAACATGCGTTAGAAATCTGAAATAGAACAAATTACGTCGCATTACACTTATTAAGCAAAATGAACAAAAAATAGTATTGCAAAACAGTTTAAATTTAAAAATTGCGCGAGACAAAATATTAGAGGTTAAATATTAGATTTTTTCAAAATTTTATTATTTGTCTTTTGATGTGAGGTGTTCAGCTATAAGTATGCAAATTTTTATGATTTAACATAATTAGGGGCTGAGTTACAAAAATTGCTTTAAATACACAAGTTAGAGCCCAGAGGGTTAAATATTAGACTTTTTCAAAATTTTATTATTTGCTGTTTGATGTGAGGTGTTCAGCTGTAAGTATGCAAAATTTCATGTCTCCAACTTAATTAGGGGCTGAGTTAGAAAAATTGTTTAAAATACATAAGTTAGAGCCCGGAGGGTTAAATATTAGACTTTTTAAAAATGTTATTATTTTTCGTTTGATGTGAGGTGTTCAGCTATAAGTATGCAAAATGTCATGTCTCCAACTTAATTAGGGGCTGAGTTAGAAAAATTGCTTAAGATGCAGAAGTTAGAGACCGGAGGGTTAAATATGACTTTTTCAAAATTTTATGATTTATCGTGTTATCGCAAGTGTTCAGCTATAAGTATGCAAACTTTCATGTCTCCAACTTAATTAGGGGCTGAGTTAGAAAAATTGCTTTAAATACACAAGTTAGAGCCCAAAGGGTTAAATATTAAGCCTTTTTCAAAATTTTATTATTTGTCGTTTGATGTGAGATGTTCAGCTATAAGTATGCAAAATTTCATGTCTCCAACTTAATTAAATTAGGGGCCGAGTTAGAAAAATTGCTTAAAATACACAAGTTAGAGTAGAGCCCAGAGGGTTAAATATTAGACTTTTTCAAAATTTTATTATTTGCCGTTTGATGTGTCGTGTTCAGCTATAAGTATGCAAATTTTCAAGTCTCCGACATATATATTTTCTGAGAACGGGCTCTGTGACAGACGGACAAACAGACAGACAAAGGAGTGAGACAGGTAGGGTTTCGTTAGATGGACGAAACTCTAAAAACATGCTGCAGATGACTGTAACAGCATCCTAAAATTACATTACCATCAGCGATCTACCAATCCCGAATTTAGTTTATATTCGTTCCATATATTTTTATTCTTTTGTGCGGCCCTGTAAAATAATTATCAATATTATATACAGTAAAACCTCTGAATAGCGGACACCCCGAGAATGCAGAATTTGTCCTCTATTTAGAGGTGACCGCTACTGAGAGTAAAACATGTACAGTTATTTAAGAGTTGGTAATCGAAAAAATGTCCGCTAAATAGAGGTATCCGCTAATCGGGTGTGTCCGCTATGGATGTTTTACCAGTAAAACTTCTGAATAGCGAACACCTCGGGAGGGCAGAATTTGTCCTCTATTTCGAGGTGTTCGCTACTGAGAGTAAAAAATGTACAGTTATTTAAGGGTTGGTAATCGAAAAAATGCCCGCTAAATAGAGGTGTCCACTAATCGGGTGTGTCCATTATGGAGGTTTTACTGCATAATAATATCATCCTTTACAAGAAAATTGCATGCTGTATAATAGACAGACAGACAACCAGAGAAAGATAACCTCCGGATCAATAAACACTCATGTCTTTTGTTTTAATCATCCACAATTGTATGTCATACAACATGCCAGATTTTATACAACAGGCTAAAAACGGTCACCGTGGTACGGAATACTGTATTATTATTTGTTTGCCCACCAAAACTGGTTGCCACGGGTTGTTGCAAGGTTTGTGATCACGTGGTTGAAACTGAAATTCAATATTACTGCGTGCGTATTTTTTTTTTTTATTTGCTCCATGTGTTCAAAATAGTTGTCTACGAAAACATCAACCTGTGAAAGTGACGCACACCAAATTTCTATGACGTATGCAGATAAATTGTGCTTTTTAAAGAGTTTTTTCTACATAATTTTTAAACGGCTTGGAACTTATTTTTCATAGTAGGTGCATTCAGTAGGCGACCCTCATAGATACCTTCTGGTGCAATCAGAAGCGAAATCCGACAAATATTTTTTGAGTTATGCTTGACGAAAGGTTTTTATTAGGCTTTTTTTTAGTAGGACATGGCGTTAATATCCATCGTAGTAGTAAAGTGTCCGGACAGTAATATTTCGCTGAGTATTAGCCTTCGCTTCGCTCAGACAATTAAATACGAAGAAGTTTGTGCACTGCTTTGTTGATAACATCTGCTTTTAACCTCCCCGGGCAGATGGCAAACGCAAGAAGACAATATTCCTTTTGAATGCATTATATAACAATAAGCTAGCTATTATTAAATACGAAGAAGTTTGTACACTGCTTTGTTGATAACATCTGCTTTTAACCTCCCCGGGCAGATGGCAAACGCAAGAATACAATATTACTTTTGAATGCATTATATAACAATAAGCTAGCCATTATTAAATACGAAGAAGTTTGTACACTGCTTTGTTGATAAGATCTGCTTTTAACCTCCCCGGGCAGATGGCTAACGCAAGAAGACAATATTACTTTTGAATGCATTATCTAACAATAAGCTAGCTATTATTAAATACGAGAAGTTTGTTCACTGCTTTATTGATAAAATCTGCTTTTAACCTCCCCGGGCAGATGGCAAACGCAAGAATACAATATTATAATATTGTATTCTTGCGTTATTGTATACTTTTGAATGATTATATAACAATAAGCTAGCTATTATTAAATACGAAGAAGTTTGTACACTGCTTTGTTAATAAGATCTGCTTTTAACCTCCCCGGGTAGATGGCAAACGCAAGAAGACAATATTCCTTTTGAATGCATTATATAACAATAAGCTAGCTATTGTTAAATACGAAGAAGTTTGTACACTGCTTTGTTGATAAGATCTGCTTTTAACCTTCCCGGGCAGATGGCAAACGCAAGAAGACAATATTACTTTTGAATGCATTATGTAACAATAAGCTAGCTATTATTAAATACTTTTAGATCGTACACTGTAAAAAAAAAATCTGTAAAGTTACTAAAGTTTTTCTAGGAAACTGGGATTCCTAGAACTTTTCATGTAACGGCAACAACAAAAATTCCTGTAACAGCGTCTGTTACAGGACTTTTTCTTGTTCCCGTTACATGAAAATTTCTTGGAATCCCAGTTTCCTAGAAAAACTTTAGTAACTTTACAGATTTTTTTTTACTAACTCTTTTAAAGGGGTCCGGGACACAAAAATCTTCAAATTTTGCAAAAATATTTTATTTTTTAAAAAATTTCTGTTTTTTCCTGCTTAAAATGACATTTAAATCATATTTCTATCTGAATTAGAACAAAAAATATTATGTTTTTAGTTTTGGGTTGTTTTCAAAATTTAGCTGTCAAGCAATGGCTGTCATGGAAACGACTTCTTGTAAAAATGTGTTTTTCTTCATGATAGGTTTTTTCACCATTTCTCATATTTAAATTCTTATATCTCGAGAACCGTTAAAGATAATGGGTTCAGACTTGGAACATATCTTTTTCAATTGTTTTACTTTAATTTTGATTCAGCATATTTGAAAAAAATATTTACTTTTGAAAATATTATTTTTTTAATAAAAGTTGCACCACTTTTTTTTTTTTAATTTTTTCGTTAAATATTTTTAATTTTTTTCATAAATTAATATTTTTAAAAATGCGGAATCAAAATTAAAACTTATATATTTCTGCTTATTTAAATGAAAAAAAATTGAAATTCTATAAATAATATTCTGAGTTATAACGGTCATTACTATTTAGAAAAAACTTGTATTTAAATCTCCTGAGGCGTATTCCTGTTGTGATTAATTGTCTTAAATTAATAGAAATAAAGAAATAGTATCCAGAAGAAAATATGACTAGGAAACAGAAATTCTGCTATTTCGGAATTTAGTGTTGCCCCCGATGAAAAAAAAAATATATATGTATATAAATACAGATAGTACAAAGCATGTTTCAGTTTTAAGACTTAAAACACACGCTTTTATTTTCTATAAAATGACGCCATTCGCATCCGCTGAAGAGTTCCACATTTACGATCCAGTCTTAAACATCATCTACAGTTAAGTATGCATATGATGTCACTATCGGTGAATAATACACAAATGCAAAAAAAAGAGATATCGTCGTTCAAGAAACTCGACAAAAGAAATCGGCTATCTAATGATTCACATGCCTTACTTTTTTTGTAATATTAATACAGATACTTAAAATTGAATATAGTTTTGTTAGAGAATTGCACTTTTGTTTCTAGAAAATTCCACCAGATTGCAGCATCAGAGAATCCTCTTTGTTATTTTACTGGCACAGACACTCAGAACAGTTAGTGTTCCTCAATGGCTCATAGCACAGAGTATAGAGATATATCTATTCTTATTATATCTTTAAAATCTCCTTACTCTGTGGCTCATAGCAGTGTGCAGCAAAATGCTGCTGGATTAAAAATCCACTGATATTCCAAAGGAATAATAATAATACAATTATAAACTGCAAAAAACTATAGTTTAATACATAGTTCAAAGTATTTCTTTATATTTGTGTTTTGTAAATAGTCTCAAGAATATTCATCTGTTTTTTATATTGCGAGGTGTTATAAATATTGTGTGCAGCATATTATTTTAGTGTAATTTTTTCTTCAAATAAAGGTTTTTTGTTCACCCTAAGAAGAATATATTTCTACTGAATAATACATCAAAACATAAAGGTAAAACTTTTAACCTTTTTATTGTTTACTATTGAGGAATTTCGTATTCATGCCTTCCATATGGAATAACATTCCAACAAGTTTATAATAGCTTCATGTTTTATCAGAAATGCTTCATTTATATTTTCTTCAAAATAGCACGTATTTTAATTACATTTTCTTTCGGTTGTTATGAGAAGAGGGCAACGAAAATACATAATTACTATTTTAGAACTATTTTTCCTACTTTCAACAGAAATGGAGTACTTGAGGTGGCCAATATTAAACGAATGGCGCTAAAAACTTCAAAAATAAAATAATATCTCAAAAATAAATGAAGAAGCTGTTTTCAAATAAAT
Organism: Maratus speciosus; assembly: GCA_963932465.1. Taxonomy (NCBI): domain Eukaryota; kingdom Metazoa; phylum Arthropoda; class Arachnida; order Araneae; family Salticidae; genus Maratus; species Maratus speciosus. The sequence goes on along the minus strand of OZ010790.1, from coordinate 22,484,293 downwards.
TGCGTTTAAAAGCCCCTTTTCTTCCAATACGACGGTATAAAAATTGAAAACGTTCGATTATTAGAAGTTTAAAAAATTGCAGTAGAGTATTTAACCGTACAATGGTACATCTGCTTTGTTTTACGACTGACTGATACAACGTAACGTTATTTTTTAGAGACGAAGCTTTAATTGCTGGCCGAAAGAAATAGTGTATCAGGGGCTAATAAATCTTTTCAGTGAAGGAAAAAGTAAAACTTTTGAGCAAGTCAAGTAGTGTTCATAATACATTTATCCAAAAATGAAATCTATTCGTCTTCGCATCATTTGAATTTATAGGTGCGCAAAATATTCTTTCTTTATAAATATCAATGTAGTTAAACAACTCGGAATATATTGCAGTTTTCCTTCACGTTTACGGATTTCATCATATTGTGTTTTATTATGAAGCTCTTTCTATACGCAACAGTGATTTATTTTCCTTCCACGGATATCAAATAAATGAGTTTCTTTTCCAGAAATCACCAAACGAATTATCTTGAATAAAGAATTTGAAAATGTTCTTTTTATTTGTAAAAAATGAAATAAAAATAGAAATGTAATGATTCTTTTAATGAAAATCGATATGTGTACCTCTAAACAAACAGGAGATATAGTGTGAGAAATTTAAATTACATTTATATAGAATTTATTTCTGTATAACTATGAAGCTCTTTCCATGCACAACAATGCTTTATTTTCCTTCCACGAATATGAAATAAATGAGTTTCTTTTCCAAAAATCCGCAAACTAATTATCTTGAACAAAGAATTTGAAAATGGTCTTTTTATTTGTAAAATAATGAAATAAAATTAGAAATGTAATGAATATTTTAATGAAAATCGATATGTGTACATCTAAACAAATAGGATATATATTGTGCGAAATAGAAATTACATTTATATAGAAATGCACGCAATGATGACTAGAAAATGAAAGGTTAAAAAATTGAAGTTTGTGAACATTTTATCTTTTGTTAGAATGACATATCTCCACTTAATGAAATGCAATCAAACGGAGTCTCTAAACTAAAATGAAATAATACTCACGGTGTAAATAATGGATATTGTGTCGACTGAAAATTTTGTGTTGCATTCTATTTATAAACAGAATACTTATTACTAAACTATAGCCCTGGTATTAGATGTAAAATAAACTGAAAATTTTTAAATAAAACCCATACGTACTATTAACCCATTAATGACTGACGTTGCGTTTTCGAAACATTATGTTTGTGATTTTTTTTTTTTTTTGGTTGTTGTTCTTGTCAATACTTTTTTTAAAAAAAACCAGGGAGCCCCCTACGTGCTACGCTCGCCAACCCCCGTTCAGACACAGCAAACTCTAAAAACATGCTAATTTGATCGTCTTAAAAAAAAAATTCGGAAGACTGAATTATAATTAAAAAAACAATGGCGATCTTCCCGTTAACGTGCTGTTTTCGTCTTTGATTAAAACCGATCAGTGAAAATTTTCAAAATAAGCTAATATAAAACTAATTAAGTAAATAGAGTCTTTGTCTCCCGGTATTTTTTAACAAGGCTTTCAGAAAACTGTTTTAAATGAGACATTTTAAATGTATCGTTTTAAATCTGACGCAATTTTCATCAAAGTTTTCTTTCTATTTTTAATATTCACGTGAAAATACTTTTGTTGTTAGAAAGGAAATATTATTTGCGCTGTCTTGGAGTTCACAACAATAGTTTAAAAGATCATCTCGAAATATGAAATAAATATCCCGTGTAAATATATTTTAAAAATTTAAACTGTTTGGCAATATTATTGTTTGGCCATTTAAAATATGATGCAAATTCCCCCATTTACAACTTCAAACACATATTAATGAATTTATCATTTTACATTTTTTTTCTTTCTCTTATAAAATCCACATGTAAATATAATTTTTAAGACGTAATTTTCTATATTTTCCTCCTTTTAATACGCAATCATTTAATTCTAATTTGAAAGTTTTTTTTTTTCTGTTTATATAATAGTCACGTGTAAATAAATTTGTAATATGAAGGAAATATTCTTTGCACTGTTTTTAAAATTGGCAACAATTTAAAATAATACCCTTTTCTAAAGGATGTCTAAATATCTCTTGCAATGCTGAAAACTGAAATTGAAAGTGGAAATAAATCCTCAAAAAAATGAGACAAATTTAAAAAATAAATGCAGTCTACACACCGGGAACTTCTAATGTGTTAACCGTAAAAAAAAGTATTACATTCCTATGTAAGGTTTTTGCTCTTATAAAACTTTTTTAATGGACCGATTTTAACCAACTTTAACATTAAATACCTCTTAAAATAATTCTTCAATTTAAAATCCGTCTGTACCAGCGTGTTTATCAACCATTTCTCTATGATATCACCGATTTTCATATTTTTGTATGCAGTCGTTTTCTTAATATTGATAAAGAACGACCCCCCCCCCCCCCCCGGTCACAAAAAATTCATAAACAGCGGCAGTGACAGCGTTAGCTACTTTTTTTTTTTTTTAGAATAGGGAGATTTATTATCACATTTTTTTGTATATGACTTTTATTTTCAAGACATTTTTAATTGATTCGAGTAAAAAAAATTAGAAATATGAACGAAATAGTACGGAATGTTTTGAAAATTGTTATCGATAAATCTAATTGAGTTCATAGATGCATTTGAAGAATGAAATAAAATTCAGCAATTCAAGATACAGATATAGTAGCTAACTATGTGTAATAAATGTAATGTACCGCTACATAGTAAATACTTTAAAACTTTTCATACAGCAAAAACGCAGTTGATTTGTATTGACGTTTTTCAACAGTATAATATTACGCATAAAATATATAAAAAAATAATATAGCTTTTTTCTGTTAATAAGTCATTAATATGTATAAAATAAATTTTTATTTCATTTATGTCAAGTATAAGAAGATGCGGTCCTTTGGGGGTCTCAGGACGCTTAAAAAATGGAAAAAAAAGACCATTTTCAACATTTAATATCAGAAAATGTATATGATTTAAAAACACAATTTTTATTGGGATAAAAGATATAAATATGTTCTTTCACTTCATGTATTTAAAAAATTGCCAAAAAAAGGTCCAGAATTAGTCTTTACAGGGGGCTCAAAATGACAGACATTTGTCGAGCAAAAAAAAGGTACAACAGCTTAGACGCAGGATTACAAAATAAACTAGAATGAAATTTTTTTCTGCCGACATATACTTCAGATTGTAATAATTAATCTTAACCTAAACAAATTTGTAATTAAAGAATTTTTATATTTTTAATACAAAGTTATAACTAATACAAATTTTCCAAAATTTTAACAGTATAATCACCAGAAAAAATATTTTTTTAACAATAAAATCGAAATTTTAAGTTCAGTTTATACAGGCTAGCATGAAACATATGTTTTGAAAATTTCACGAAAAAAATATTCAGAAAATTTCAGATATCCCGCGCGTTATGCCCAAAAACGTCAAACAACCTTTTGTGTATGTTTCTGGCTATGCCAAAATGGTCCTCCCTAAATTTGAAAAAAAAAAAAAAATAAATAAAAAATAAAATAAAAATAAAAATAAAAATAAAAAAAAACAGCCAGAACGAGGCGCTGTAATACGATTTTTGTGCTATTTTCAATATTGTACCATAGATAACTGTATAAAGATATGCATACAATCGAACGAAATTTTTTGTGCATGTTTTTGGCTATGGCCAGCAAATCCTCCAGGAATTTCGGAATATTCCGCGGAAACGTGGCGCTATGATAGCGATTTTCTGTCTAATTTTCTTGATTTTTCGTAGATTTATTGCCCATCGGCGGCTCGTGCAGCGACAGGAACTCGCGTCCTGCTTAGCCAGCTATTCGCAAACAGCTGATGACAACAGAATAAGGAAAAACTATTGATTTTAATAAATATCATGATCTTGATTAACTCGTTTTTCTCCGATTAGTTGACTGAAACAGAAATTTAAGATGAAAATCAATGTTGGTATAGTACTGAACTAATAATATTAAAGTATTAACATGTGTAACTACTTTTTGAAATATTAAGATGTATGAGATAGAAGAAAGTTTTGGGATTGACACACCCAACTAGTTTAAATCATTTATTTGTTCTAATCAATAATTTCTTCTAGTGGTATTTTTTTACTCTATATTAAAAATAAAACCATAAAATAAATAAAACCTCAATCCGTGCATATAATATAATATTTTATCCGTTTGGTAATATACAAGTACACATATTTCCATTATATATACATATATATTAAAAAGCAGAAAAAACAACGTTTAAAATGCACAAATAATATATGAAAAGCAGCAAACAGCTGTTTCGAATCTACTAGCGAGATTCTTCTTCAGTGCATATAGGGAGAAAAAAAAAGGAACAGCGTGCAAGAAAAAGCCAGGCTGAGCAAAATGATAGACAGAGACGCGCTGGCTTATATACCCTATGCGGATAGCGAATGCGCCAAAACAACCAATGAGAGAGAAGCAGTGGAAACGACTGGGTGGACAAGTAGCGACATCTGCCGGAGAAGAAGAGAAAAAGTAACCAAAAAAGGGGGATTTAAATTAATGCTTTCCAAATAGTTGGAAAATCAGGAATACTAGATAAGTCACTGACTAAAGAGTGAGAATTTTTAATGATATGGTAAGCTTCCCCAAAATCAAGATCAAGTTTAGAAGAACATTTTTGAATAATGATGGCTGAGGAAAAATCGAACCTATGTTGAGAAGACCAAGAATGTTGAGCAATAGAAGAACGTTTGAGCTCCTGATTTTTAACATAACCTTCATGCTCTTTTAAACGAAATATAAGAGCACGTTTAGTCTGGTAAAATCAAACCTTCTTAGGATTTTAACAACTTGCTGACTGATATTAGGAGAAAATGGTAACACAACTGAAGTATTTTTTTATATACATACTAGGGGACTCTGCCCCCTGAAAGCTACGCTCGCCAACCCCCCGTTCAGACACCGCAGATCTAAAAACACGCTAATCTGATCGGTTTTAAAAATATTAGAGAAGATTGAATTATACTGAAAAAAGCTGTGCAGATCTCCCTGTAAACGGGTTTCCATTCAAGTCCCTTTGATTGCAAAAATTTAAGGCCGAATCAGTTTCTGTTAAGACATCCAATGGTTGTTTTCGTGTTTGATTAAAGAGGATCAGTTAAACATTTAAAAAGAAGCTAAAATAAAATGAATTAAGTGTACAGAGTCTTTGTCTCTCGCTATTTTAAAACAATTTCTATAACAATAGCCTAAGTCATGTGACTATCATCAACAGTTCCGGGCGAACCACTTCGCTTTTTATATTCCAGGTGCCATTTTGGTACTTTAATGTTAGTCAGGCACAAGGTGATAAGTCGCCAAATATTATTCTATCGCCATCATTTCATCTATATTATAATAGTCCAAGTCATGTAACTGCCATAAATAAAAACACTCAGATCCCTTCGCTTTTATATGAAAGTTTGGCCCAGATACATATACGGCCCCATACTGGCGCGATTTTTTCCGACGCTAATTTGGGGAAAACATCAACAGCATAAACAACAAAATCCGGCTTACCAAACCAAGCAAAATAACGATACTATGGCGCCAGTTAAGTACCCGTTGCGTATATGATATTGGCGTCAGAAAAAAATCGCGCCAATATGGGTCCGTATATGACATCTGTGCCGAAAATTTTCCATTTTGATTAAAAAATCAAAAAAAAAAAAATTTCGAATAAAACTACATAAAAGTTGCCATGGTCGCAAAGAATTCTTGGTACTGTTACGCTAGCCGGGTGCAAATCTCGCCAATAGCTTTTTTTCAACTCGCCAGTTAGCATTTTTTTTTATTTTTCGAGTGGTAAATTAAAACATTGCTTTGAAGTTGAAATTAAATGTCATGGTTTGTTACATCATACATCATTTAATATTTGGCCAGATGTCATATACGCACCGGGTTTGGCGTGATTTTTTTTTTTTTTTTTTTTTTTTTACGAAAGTTTGGAGAAAACCTTGTTTTCGAATACCAGTTACATATGTATTTTTGGTACCACTTAGTTATCCCGTCGACCAAAAATCTATCACCAAACTATAAGATTAAATGCCAATAATGGTTGATCGTAAATGTCACATTCTGTTGACTTTAAGCAAGTTACACGCCTTTACGTCATCAAGTGATTTTTATTTCGACGTTTTATTTGTATATTTATTAATGTTATACTATTTTATTTGTTCTTTCGTTATTTAAAATAAAAATTATGTCAGTTTGTATAATTTGGCAAAATGGGTCGACGGAATAACTAAGTAGAACCGTATTTTTTAATTATTTTTAAAAGAAAATAACCAAAAACATAATTAACTATAGAACAAAACAATTTATGTAATTTAAAAAATGAAAATAAAGTAAATAAACATTTATTATGAAATAAACAACAATAGCCGGGTTACCATGTCAACCAAAATAATGTCATTTTGGCGCCATTAGGTACCCCGGTACGTATATGACAATATTTTTCTTTTTGTTTCGTTTAAAAAAAAAAAAATAAGAAAGCAGTGAAATCCAATTATTTTAAATGGTTCAGTTTGTATTAAATAGAATGAAAATGAAATACAAATTGAATTATGAATAAAAGTAACATGATACATTTCTTAGTATACGTTTAAGAGATTCCAAAATGGTCGCCAAATTAGTTTAAAATAGTAACCTTTTCTAAAATTTGAAAAAAAAAAAATCTCTTATGATTAAAATTTGAGTTGCCATCATTAGAGAAAAGTATATAAAATTAGAAAAAAATTAATATTTCGAAAACTAATTCGAATTTAATAATTCTAATACCAGTTTTGCGATCCTCGGATCAATACGGATTTTTTGGTGTTAATTTCATCGCAAAGTATTCCTTATTTTAGGAGAAATCGCCGTGAAACATAATCAATTGTTTAATCAGTCGTTTCATAGAATCGTTTCATTAATTCGTTTCATAATATCCGTTTCATTAGGATTTTATATATATAGGGTAGATAAAATCTATACCATTAATTTTCATTCCATAACTATGAATCATATCTTTATTCAAATATGCACTCTGATGAAGAATAAAATATTTTTTTCCTTCGTTTACGATACAATGACTTTTAATAAATCATTCTTCATTTCATAAAATATCCAATAATTAATATTTCTAAAGATAATGTATTCAAAAAATTCCTCTTCCATGCTCAAAGTCTTCACCATTGTTTCTATATTGTAAAAGTAGTTTTATAATACTCTTGAAACTCAAAACTGCCCTAATTTATTATCTCTAATCTCAAATATTTCTCAATCAATTTTTAAAGCTATAATCTTTTAGATTTTAATAAAAGAATGAAAGACCGTGAATTATCCACGCCTTTCTTTTAAACAAAATTACTTTCATGTAATTCGAATCACAAAATCTATTTATTAATACAAACTGTAGAACGCAAAGCCTAACTTTTTTTTTTTTTTTTATTCAATGACTATAAATAGTACCTTCATTCAATAGACTGTCTTACAAAGAATATTGTACTTCACATGTATATTCTTTATTTTTACTAGGATGACATACCTACCAACTTCTACGCTTTTTTAAATCATATAAACATCTTTTGATCTGTAAATAGCATTTAATAAAATTTTTACTGCGATAGGTAATGAAATATACTACATATTTATACCATTTAATATACAACTTTCTTTTATACACACAATTGTATTTATACAATATACACAATTATACAATTCGAATCACAAAATCATTTTATTCATGCAAACTATAAAATGCAAAACTTAACTGTTTTTTCTTCAATGACGATGAATCTCTTAATTTAATATAATGTTATAAAAAATAATGTAAACTCTCGTGTACAGTGGCGGTCAAAAGTTTCCGGCGAATTAGTTTTTTTGATTTGTTCAATAGAACGTTTCAGCGAAAAGGAAGCACAATTGCTCCAAAATTTAGGAATAAGTAAATTACCTCTGAATACGTGATCATTTTGATTGGATACTGAAGATACTTTATGCAAAGGAGAGGAATTCGAAATTTGCGTGTGAAAAAGTTTCCGGCCATTCGTCATCCGTCAGTTTTTGCTATCGCTAAAGTGTTTCTTTTTTTTTTTTTTTTTTTTTTTTTTTTTTTTTTTTTTTTGCCGTGTTTGTTAATTAATAAACGTGAATAACGTATTTGAAATTCAAGAATGAAAAGTTGAACAATTTATTGTCATAAACGAGTGATTTGTTTGTCGCTAAATGGACAATCCTCTCGTGAGATTGCGGCAAAGTTGTCGATCGGAAAATTTGCTGTGAACGATATTTAAAAAACCAAAAAATAACCAAAGATATAAAGATTAATCAAAAATATAAAGATGGTCATGGCCTTCGGAACTTGCCACGGTCTGGGGGACCCTGGAAAACGACTATTCTTGTGAGCAAAATTATCAGGAGAAATGCAGTTGATGACCCGCATAAAAATGCCGCAGCAATTCCCCACGATTTACGGTGTTAAAATATTGCGGAAATAAGTTGGTCTACCGTGTCAAAACTCTTACGAGACGTAGGACTTTATGGAACAGTCGGTGTTAAAAAACCTTTCATAAGTAAAAAAAATCAGAGGGCCCGACTGGCGTTAACCAAGGAATACAAAGACTGGTCAAGTGAAAACTAGAAAGAAGTAGGGGAGATGGGGGCACATGTGAACACGGGGCACATGTCAACATCGCAATTTTTCGATAGTTATTATAAGTTTTTTTATTTGCAAAAAATTACTAAAGATGATAGTACCTGTAGACATATGGTAAAAATTTTTTGAAACTCTATGACATTTTGTTTGTCCTCTGTAGCCAAAACACTGTTTTTAGATCTCAAAAGTAAAATTCTTGTTCCAAGTTGATAAGCGAATAACTTTATTTATTTATTCATTTATTTGAATTTGAGTGTTTTAACATATACTATGAATACTAATAAACATTTTTGATACAGTTCTTTTTCTTCTAAAATTGAGAAATGTTAATGATTTATCAATTTAACAAAAGGAGCAATGTGGGGCACTTGTGAACAGACTAGTTGGGGCAGATATGAACAGTTCATAAGTGCCACAATACTCATTCGGTGATTCTGCTTCTTTCAGTTAACTTAATGAGAAATGATGTAAGTTCCATTATCTAAAATTTTCCTGAAATAGAAGGTATTTTCCTCACACAAAGTTTATTTTGTATTGAAACTTCCACAAACACATCTTTCAGCAAATACATAAAGAACAACAAGCTCGTTTATGTTCAATTGTACTTTAAATAAATTTAATGTTTACTAAAATGCAATAAGTGTTATATATTATTTTACTAAACGGTTTACAACAATATTTTTTATGCATTGTTAATACAAAAGTATTACCTTGAATAACTCTGCAAATTTTTCTGTTACATTTGTTCTAACCCTGCAATGATGGCTTACTTCCATCTCTAAACAGTTATGTATATGATGCTTTGAATAGAGCTATCCATTCAAAATACCATATCTATAAATGCCAGTAATATTTTAAGAAAGTAAAATTTTTAAACTGATAACTACCGTAAAAACCCGATTGTAATAACCCCACCCCCTCTTTCAAAAGCAAAATAAGCTGGGGGGGGGGAGGGTGTTATAATCGAGATTTTTTTTAATCATAAAAAAAACCCTTCTTTATATATAATTTACAAGTAAATAAGGCAATACAGGAGTGATAATCTTTCGTATTTCGGCAGATTTCCGATAAATAGTATGTAAAGGCCCCATCCCTAAAATTTCCCCCAAACAAAAACCCCTAAGCAAAATTTAAAAGTTTTAATTTCTCTTTTAAAATTGCTTCTTTACTTTTTTTATTTTATTGCAACAATATTTAATGAATCATCTAAGCCTCTCCCCTCCAAATCTACTTATTTTCATTTTATGTTCATATTATTTTGCTTAAACATATCACCCAGAAACTAGAGAAATATATATATATATATTTCTTTATGGTGAATTTAAAAGGTAATATAACTAATGATTACGATGACAAATGAATAACAGAATAAAAAGCATGTTAAAGGATATTTTTTCCTTGTGTTCACATGTGCCCCGCGTGTGTTCACAACTACCCCGCTGATGGGGCACATGTGAACAATTTTTTGAATTTATAAAACTATTAAAAAATGTAAGAAAAACTATACAGGTGATTTAAAAAAAATTACCATGTGTAAAAGGAAGTTCTGTTTACTATAGTAAGTAGTTTTTGTTTATAGAAATTAATCCAGTTATGAGAAAAAGCTATATTTATGCGAACTGTTCACATGTGCCCCCATCTCCCCTACTATTTTCCGATGAATCGACGTTCAGTCTTTTCTGGATTAATAAAAGACACGGCAACCGACGACCTAAAAACAAAATATAGGATTCGAGATATGTTATTCCTAAGATGAAGCATGGAAGACGACACGGTATGCTGTGGAGAGCATTTTCTGGAAAATGTGCCTGTTTGTTATTTGAAATCCGAGGCAAGATAAGTTGTGCAATGGATAAGGATATCTTGCAAGATCATTTGCTGCTTTATTGGAGGCAAAATTGTGGTCACAACTATTTGTTTCATCATGATAACTACCAAAAGCATACATGCAAACTCGCCAAGCAGTGGCTTTCGCACAAAAAAAATTCCGCTTTTGAAATGGACAGCCCAATCACCCGATCTGAATCCAATAGAAAATCATTGAAACTAACTTGAAAACGTGTGTGGAATTATAAATGTCCCAATTCAGCAGTATTTTCACAAAAATTGCAAGAACTGTAGAAAAAACTTAACACTGACGATCTACAAACTTTCATTGAATCGATGCAACGTTGCTTCGCCGCAGTACTTATTGCTAAATGTATGAATACAAAATACTAATTGTAAATGCTGTTGATCACTGTTATTTTCTGTTATAACACCATTTTTTTTCCAAACTTTCCAAGATGGCCGGAAACTTTTCAGAACATGCGTTTCCTTTTTCAATTAACTTTGTCAATTAAATTTATTAATATTTATTTTTTATTCCATAAATAAGTTCTTAACTGTTATGTCAGTAAAGTGTATAAGTATCACTTTGAGATTCCTCTTCATATGGGTATATACTTACAAATTAACCAAAAATTTTATGCTGGCCGGAAACTTTTGACCGCCACTGTATATTTGTTATTTTTACTGTAATGGGATAATTACCAACACCTTATAAACATGTTTTGAAGCATAAAAAGTATTTTAAAATATTTTAATGAGTTAGGTAATGAAATACAGTACATATTTATAAAATTTAATGTACAACTTTCTTTTATACACACTTTTACATACAGAATTATATTTACACAATTCACATAATTAAACAATTCTATCCACAAAATCATTCTATTTATAAAATTTGTAGAACGCAAAACTTAACTATTTTTTTATTCAATGATAACATATTTTTTATGCTATGAATCTTATTTTCATTCAATAAACTGTCTTATGAAGAATAATATAAATTATCACGCATATATCTTTTTATACTCTCACGGCATAGCTACCAACTTCTACGCTTTTACAAATCCTATAAACATGTTTTGAATTTTAAATAATATTTAACAAAATTTTTGCTGCTTTAGTTAATAAACTATAGTACACATTTATTTTATTTATTAAGTAAGATGTCTGGTTCAAATATGTTCATTTGAAACACAGAAATTGGCATCCATGATTATTAGATGATTATTAGATGATAGATACCATATAATAATAATGGCATCTATCATTATTATTTTTCTAAAATACCTGATAATTACACAAGCCTGCAAAATTTGGGTTGTGTCATATTGCTTAGCTTTTGATAATTGATTCTTACGTTGGTTGTATTTATGACGGCCAATTATCCGCACGAGGGATATAGGCCCTAAAGAGGGGGGTGCCCTACATGGGGGCCTTTCTAGGGGAACCCTAACACGTATTTATGCTTGGAAAACTAAGGTTCGAAGAAAACCACGAAAACTCCGAAAGATTAGGCCGACGGGCACGATTGGGAACGAACCCAGCACCTCTCGTCTACCAGCTTTCGAGAGCAAAACCTCTCGGCTACTGGTGGGGCAATTCTTACTTATTTTGTAGCACTAAATCCAAAAATGGCCTTCATTTTTTAACAACACGTCAGGATTTTTTGCAAAATTTTTACTTTTTAACTTTGAAATTTACGATTTGCAAAAAAGTCTGACGTGATGGATAAAAAGGAAGATTATTTTCAGATTTAGCGCTAAAAAGTACATTAAGGTCAATATCAAAATTTAACGCAACCATCACACTATTTTATAAACACAACCAAAAAACACAACCATCGCATCTATTTTATAGTTATATATGCTATTTTTTAACTTTGAAATTTACGATTTGCAAAAAGTCCTGACTTGATGGCTAAAAATGAAGGTCATTTTCGAATTCAGTCCTAAAAAATATATAAAATTCAGTTATAAAAAGTTTAGAAACCTTAGTTAGGTTTCCAGGAAAAGTTAAGAACTTTTCCTGTTTCTTTCAGTATCAGATGTTCTCTATTTTTTTACTTTTTACCATTGAATTTTACGATTTACAAAACATCCTGACATGATGGTTGAAAATGAAGGTCATTTTCGGATTCATCGTTAAAAAATACATAAAAATCAATTATCAAAAGTTTAACAACACAACCATCGCATGCTTGTGTAATTATTTCTGTAGAAAAGTTATTCTAAAGTAAATTTCTTTTTCATACACAACGTTTAAGTCATTGTTTCGAAATGTAAAATTATTTTAAAATATCTTGAAAGTCAAAATGCTCTTACTTAATGTATCCCCGATTATATCTGTATTTAGTCATAGCTTTTGATTCTGGAAAATTTGAAAATGAATTAGATATGAATGAGGCTGTATGCTCTACAAGAATGCAGTGATAGGCCGGATGAATGATTTTACTATCGATTGAATTATTTGGACATGCGAAAAAACATAGTTTCCAACTTTTGTATATATTTTTAATCCATCACCACCATAAACTTTGAAATAATAATAATAGTAATAATAATAATAATAATAATAATCAAATATAGTTTCCAGCAGTTGTGATTTTTTTCTGATGAAAAGAATTTTTATATTTTTATTGGTTACTTAAAGTGATTCTAATTAAAATATAAAATCTCTTTTCTTGTGTTAAATTTCCGGTAAAATTGAATTTTTAACAAACAAAAGTTGCCAACTATGTTTTTGTGCATATCCGACTGATTCATTCGAACAGTAAAATTTTTCATTCTGCCACTAAAAGATTGATTATTTTTAATCATTCAGGTATTGTTTATATAAGTTTTATAAAAATATTCTGCACTAGAACTTTTATTTAAACTTTTAAACTTATTTATTTACTTTTTTTCTGATTTACATATTTATTTTACTTTAAAGAAATTTTCGGTTTGAATAAATATTTTGAATGTACATGTCCACGGGACTATTTTACAGAAATTTGTTTTCAGTTATCAGGATTCCCATTCGCCTGGTAGGCGAAGGGTTACCCTTTAAATACCCAGGATATAATGCGTTCCAGAAATTGCGTAATTCACAGAATCGGAATTCATACCAAAAAAACCTAAATAGTAAATTTTGTTTATTTTAATATCTAAATGTCTGTTATTAAATAAATCAAAAATTTCTAATTCAAATTTCTGATGTGAATACGGAATATGTGAATAAAAAATTTCTCTGAATCGGGAACACTGATGGTATCATAAATGATACCATGGGGCATTTAAAGCTTAATCAATTTTCATATATGTTTTCAGTTATCAGGGCTCCCACTCGATTATTATTATTATTTAAATAATAGATTTTTTTCTTCTATTTAGATTTATCTTGCCCATTTGATAGAAACACACTGCAAAAGTTAATTCAATTTCAAATAATGCAGAAACCTACCACAAAAAAAAAAAAAAACCTTTAGAAATACTGGTATAAAAAAATGGAGAACTGGGAGCCCCGAGTCAGATTACAGTTATATCCCTGAGTCAGTGATCTGCATTTATAATTTTTCTACATCTTTTATAGTTATATTCATTCAGTTATACAGTTACAATGGTTCAGATGTAGGATTTATTTTATTTTTTACTTGCATAAATTAAACGTGTGTATACTTCCTTCCTGAACAGTGCATGCAGCTTGATGAGCTTTCGAGCTGTCGTCAGTTGTCCCCAGCTCGGCCTTTATAGTCCAGACGCTAGAAAGAAGTGCGCAAAGTGTGACTAAGTGCATATTTCCAATTGGTATAAGCTCATAAGAGCCCAAAGATTACTATTCTGGATGGTGCCAGTCCATTTTATGGTCCAATTGTTTTTAATACCCTCTCCAGGGATTGAGCGCATGCTGTGGAGCAGGGTTGGCATTAATCGATTACATTTTTAATCGATTGATTAGTCGATTAATGATTCAATCATACGAAATTGACGCCTAATTCAATTTATCATGATTGAAATTGAAAAAGTAATTGCTCTTTAAAAAGTTTTTTGTGATTTTTTCAATCTGAATGAATTCAATCTTGATTAATTTAATCGTGATTAATTTAATCATTAATTACACAGATAAAAATTAAATATGACTGTCCTGTTTACTTTCTTAAATTCGCTCTCATTGCTCCGAAATTCTTTTTAAGAGTCACTATACGATTTTCCTTATTGATTATACAGTGTCACACAAAATTATTCATATAAACCGAGGTCAATATGTTTAAATTATTTAGGGGAGATTAGGGGCAATTGAAACCCGCTTATTAAAACTGATATATTCTTTTATAATTATTTTAGGCAAATAGGAGCAATATTATCATCATTTGATAGTCACAAATCGATGGCGATAGTCGCTGCTTCCTCATAGACTGTACTTCATTTCGGTGCCACTACCTTCAATGGATGCAGAAGCGAAAAAGTTTTGAAATTGCGATTTTTATTACATCGATGGGGGGAGAAACTTGAAATTTGCGTGATGGTAATTACTTAAAAGTTTTAAATGCTATGTAAGAACAGTTTCTAAAAAAATCGAAAATTAAAACGCTGAAATCAGCAAAAGGTGTTTTAAAAACGTCCTAAATTGCGATTTCAATGGAATTGTTAAAGAAATATTTTTTTTTAATTTGATGTGGATGTTACTTTTAAGACTAATCTCACAGAACAGTTAAAAAGTTTAGATATTTAAAAGATTTAAATGAATGATGAAAAGCGTTAAAAAAAAAGTTTAAAATTACGATTTTTGTGGAAATGTTAAGGATACAAACTTGAAATTATACACAGTTGCTACTTTTAAGACAAAAATATATGCGCCTTACACTTTTTTAAAATTGAAATATAAAAAGCTGTGGGAAAAAAAAGCGCCTTTTAACGGGAAATATAAGAAAATTTCATAAAAATGTATTTTTTGTTCCTTCTTGAATGGCAGTAATTTTCAAATAAAAAATAGAAAAGATTCAACTCAACTTTTTTAAAAGTTTCTAGTGTAGAAACTCCTAACGGAAAAAAATGTATCTATATTTACCCATACTTAATGACCCCCTCCCCCTGGAGCGGTGACGTGTCTCCTCCCGGATGATTTGAGATTTTGTATTTACAATGGTCAAAAAGTGAAATCCCCCCCCCCCCCTCCTCCGGAGCCCCAAAAATCCCTCCCGGAGAAAAGTGCCTGAATTAAACACTGTTAATGAATAAAATAATATCTTAAGATTTGTGTACCAAGTGTACCTTAATTGCAACTCATCTAAACTTTGAAACAAAAATATATATATATACATATATATGTACATTTTTATTTTGTTGGAATTTTAATCTAATTAAATATAAAGAAAATTATCTATAAATATTATTTGTTAAGCTTACAAATATTTTTACAGTGCACATTTACATATGTTTAGACAATTTTTAAACAGTTTAAAGAATTGAAAGAAAAAAAAAAATTCTGTATCAGATAACTGATTTGCAGCTGCAAATTGCGTTTAATAAACGTACTAAATTACGCTAAACATACGACATTACGGTAATATACAAAATTATGCTTATATCATAAAAATAAACTTGCAACAAACTGGTGAAGAAAGTCTATCGTAAAAGCAAAATGAAACAGTTTGATGTCCGCTTCACATAATAAAAGTGTAAGAATAAATCAAAGGGGATGCTTTGCATCTCCCCCCATTCTCGCCAAAGTAATATTGAATTAACCTTTAACTGATGTCACATAAATTGTCACTTAACTACTGTGAAGTGGTCTGTGAGACCGCTCTATCGAAAGTTGAATAAAAGACGCGATTAAATTTCAGGATAGTGTTTTTGTACTAAAATTTTTGTGCAGTACTGTTACAATAAAAATTCCCTTATTCAAAAGTCTCTGGTGACAGTATTAAAGTTCCAAACGAAGCAAAATTTCGGTGATATTTGTAGTTAAACTGAAAGTTACAAGTTAAACTATAAAAATTGAAAAAAGCAGTGGTCTGTGAAACCGGTAACATGAGTTAAAGGTTAATATTTGCCTGTCCTTTTTTAGTTTTTTGTACTCCTTTGTGTACTCTTCGAATATAGAATGTTGGATAAGGTCAAAAACTTAAATTTAAGAAGTTTTTATTACTTATTATTTTTCTGTTTTTTAATCAATGCTTAGTATTTAATTATTAATCATCTAGTATTATTTAGATAACCTTTACAACAAGTTGTAAGTATCAACTGTTATAGAGCGAGTGTCGTGAATAAAAGTGACGCAATCATAGAATTACGAGAAAAAATTATGATGTAGGACAGCATTATTAAGACTAAATAAAATAATGAGTTGCCTGCCTTGGCTTAATTGTATTTATATACAGTTTTCTTCATTCAAAAAATATTCAGAACTTAAAAAAAAAATCAGGTCATAGCGAGCCCAACCAGAAAGAGTCGAAACCTACTCGAAACCGAAACAAATCCAAAATATTTAAAGAGAACCCTATCCAAGACAAGACCCGATGCATGACCTTAGCAGCGATCAAGGGTGATTAAACCAGAAGATGCTTGAAAAAAAGATAAAATAAAGGCCCCAAAGCCAGAACAATACATGAAGTTTTCAATCATAAATCCTTCATAAATCCTGACTAATTAGATTGACTATTTAGATTAAGAATTGATTTAATCGTAAAAAAGCAAACGATTACAACAAAATAATCATTGGTCATTAGTCTATGAGTAGAATTGCATTGATTTAATCGTAATCAAAGCATTGATTACATTAAAATAATCACTGATCGTTAGTCTATGAGTTGGATTGAAACTAAGCTTAATCGGTCAATCTTTAATCATGATTAAAAAAATAATCGTTAACTTCCAATCGTTAATCTAATTAAAATTTTGCACAACCCTGGAGTCTTTTAATATTCATTTCAAACTACAGTTATTTGAATGGAAATTAGTAATTGTTGGTTATTACATTAGATAACAGCAAAGGTAAAGTTAAAATACATTTTTTTAACTTAACATTTAAATCTGCAGATCAGGGACTACAACGTCAGCTCTGCGTGTCATTGTTATTTTAATCTCACTTTGCATAACATTTTATATCCTACAATCCACAGTTATATTCTGTTTTCTTGTTCTGTGAGAGGGTGCGCTAGTTCAGGCTGAATAAATATTTTTGCTAGTACATATATATATATATATATATATATATATATATATATATATATATATATGAAATGAATCCCGTTTGCATTTCTTTCTACTTCATGTAGTCGTGGCAGATTACGAGGTTTCTTTCCCGTCTTATCTTAGATATATTCAATAAATGTACTTGGGTGAATCCGGAATATTGAAGCAATTTGACTTGGGACCTCACTCGTTGAAATAAATTTCTTTTTATTTAGTCATTTGATGGTATACAGCATTCATTCGCAGTGTACGCCAGAGGCCCCGAGATGCCATTCTTTTTCCTAGCTCACATTATGTAGGTATTAGGGTAATTCTCAAATCTCTGAAAAAAATCTGCTCTCTTAGGCTGAGCGCATGAGTTTTGTTATGAAGTTTGGATATTTTCCAGCAGAGGGCGAAAGTGTCAATTTGGGAGGAAACTTTAATTTAATTGGCTCAATGTTCTTTGATTGGTGTGTTCTTGTGATTGCACCACAACTGGTAATTTCCACTTTTGACATTAATGATTATTTAAGTTTTAATTAACTAATTACGATTTATGACCTATCAAATCATCCTATTGACATTGATTATAATTTATAACTTAAATGTAAGCATGAATCTATTAACTGTCAAATTTGAAGGACAGTAATTAGAATTTACAGCCTAAATATAATCAACTGTCATATATGAAAAAGTAAATCAGTATTTATTGTTTTAAGTATTTATTTAATGTTTATTTCAACTCTAGTTTGTTTTTTGAGCCCAATAACTGCCATAATTAGAGTTGATTGTAATTTATGGTTTTAAGTACTTAACTAATATAAACATGCCAATCAACTTCTACTTTATTAAATGGATTTCACAAACAGTAATATGTTTATGATGGGCAATTCTTTTATTATTATTTCATATATATATATATATATATATATATCAGCATGTAAGATTCTTCGTAGCTTCCAGAAATTATAAGCATCATATTAAACACGGCTTTAAGCAATAATAGTCTGATAAATTGTTTATTCTTGTGATTTTTTTCAAAAATACATTTCTTAGGGGTACTCTGAACCCCGTAGTCCCATTAATTTTGACCTCGAAATTTTCTATCTACTGCGCTATATCATGGTTGTTATATAACTTAGATTTCATTTTATATTGCGAGCATCAGTTTGAAGAGGGATTTTATGTTATTCCTATATTCAAATAGCAATAGTTACTCACCTGACAAAGCACAAAACATCTGCATCTGATCTGAGAAGTTGAAAAAAATCTTATTCAAGAATGGTACTTTTGGAAATGTAAACAAAATTTACTATATTTTTATGTAATTTAAAAAACTAATGTTTTTGCAATTTTTGTTTCATAAACACAGTTATGGTGGTCATACTAAAATATTTAGATGTAAGATCTTATCAAAATTTTACAACGTAATCTACTCGATAGCAATAGCATACAAAAATCACCTAAAAATAGGCATATTTGGAGACTTTAAAATATGTTTGGGTCAATTCCATGAAAACTTGTCATGTCTGCCACACAGCTGAAAATCGCTATGCTTGTTAGCTACCAGTATTTTAGAACGGAAAATGTGACTTATTTTTTCGGAGATATCTCATCAATTGAATAAGCCGAAGCAAACTTTTCGAAAATAACGGTGGCCAACAAGCATAGCGATTCTCAGCTGTGTGAAAGACATGACAAGTTTTCATGGAATTTGCCTTTGGTAATCATTTATAATCGTTTCAATTGCCAGCTGACTATTTTAGCAAACGTGGCTTTACTGATAGGCTTTTACTTGTTTCCACATTCGATTTATACCGTAATGTTACTATCATCATTTATATTTGACGCAAACCTAAGTTGTAGACCTGATTACAAAGATTATTTAACCATTTATTTCCCTCATCCAGACATTCCAGACTGAATCTTTCGTAAACGGGATTATTTCAATGATTTTTTTAATAGGCATATGTTTAGTTCCTAGGGGACTGATGAAAGAAAAAGTGAAAAAATTAAACTGGTATCGTGTCAAATATATAACATGATAAAATATGCTTTTTATTTTCCGAACAAACCTATAAAACACCATCCACAGTTACACAAAAAGTTTATAACTCTTACAAATGTATTAAAATTTTTTAATTAATCGTAATAATTTAAGACCCCCCATTGAGAAATTTTAGCATCTATAATTTAATATTAAAATCAATTACACAATTGCGCCATTTTCTGTTTAATAAATGCTAAAATTTGAAAATTTTCTGAATTACCATAGAAAAGCATTACGACGTAAAAGCAGGTTTCGGAGCAGTCTCTTTTATAGCCACCACTAATTTTATAAAAATATTTTTATGATACATCACTACAAGAATTTCAGAAGTGGGTTTGTAGGAAACAGTGCGAAACAGCTCAACTGTTTTAAAGGGTTTCCTAGTAGACATCTACTTAATACCCAGTCGTAGATTGGAGCGTCTAGCAAGCATGAGTACGTACAGAGTGAAAAAGTCTTACTGCAGAGAAAAATCTACGTTTGAAAGTAAAAGTAAAGTTGCAAAATGCAGGAGAAATTTGATTGGACGAGACCCGAAAGCCCCGCCCGCTCAAGACCTAGTGAGAAATGAGAATTAATGAATGACAGACGGTAAGTAAATTTAATGAAAAAGAAGTCGAGGAATTGAATTTGGACTAAAAAATGAAAAAGTAAAGAAGTTACACACAGTTTCAAAGCCAGGTGGTAATACAGGGCTGCCACGCTACAGGGAATTTCCAGACCAGGAAATTCTTCGGCACCAGTACTTTCTCACAGAGAACCAATCTTTAAATCCGACAAAATTCCGTGCGGTTATTCTAGATATATTTTTCTATAAAAAAATACTGATATTTTGACTGGAAAATTCCCTGAAACGTGGCAACCCTGTAATAGGTCGGGAGCCGGCAGCACAGACAACCACCTCATCGAGTTGGAGACTGAAATTCTAGAATTAGCTAAAACTCGATTCCCATATTAAAACGCAATCGGTCTGGTGAGTCATATCTTGGTGGAAAACACCTAAAAACCCGATTTTAGCGGTTGACTCGTAGGTTTACCATTGCGTTTTCTTGCACCCAAAGGTATGGAAATATGGCGGACTGGGAGAACTTGGCAGATGAATTGACTTGGCAGACCGATTGCGTTTTAATATGGGAATCGAGTTTTAACCAATTCTGGAATTTCAGCATCCAACTCGACGAGCTGGGGGTCTCATGGTTCGTACGCCTCCTTGAATTTTGCAAACCAGAAAAATTTTCGGCCCCAGTATTATCTTATAGAAAATCCCTTCTTAAATGAAGGCAAAATTTTTCTTTTTCTGTAAAAAGATATTGGTATTTTTCCTGGAGAAAAAACGGTATCCGTACGAACCATCTGTCTTTGCTGCCGGCTCCCTCCCGGTCTATAAAGGAAATGCCGCCAAGGACATAATAACATATAAAAACCAAATGCCCTATTCAGGAATCATACATTTTAAATAACAAGTTAAAAGAAAATTACATTTTTATTTTATTTTCTTACTAGTAACGAAAAATAAGTTTAAGTAAATGCGTTATCGTTAGTTTTAGAGGTTCAGAAAACATTTCAATGAAAATTAGTAATTTTGAAAAAATATCTCTTTTTGGCAGAAACCTTTTCCAGAACACTGCTGAGGATTTCTGTAACTTCTGAAAAGTGAGTAATTTCGAGTTCGGCGTCGATTTTTCTTGTAATCCCAAGTATTGTGAGAATTTCGTTTGTAAATTCCTGACTTCTGACTTCTGACGGTTTAATGATGTGCCTGGGACATCAGCCCCACATCCCCGTGCCATAACAACTGGAGAGGTAACAGGAAAAACAGTCAGTAGTGACGTATGAGATGGTGAATTCGGGTTGGTTGGGGCAAGCCCCGCCCAGCCGAGCATGCCAGGACGATCAGAACGAAAGGGGAAAAGCCGTAAACTAAACCGATTAAAAAAAAAAGACCCTTTTCAGGGACCATACATTTTTTACATGAATATAAAACAATTTGCCTACACAGTTACAGAAAATTACTTAAAAATAATTGAGAAAAAAGATATTTTCAGAACAAAATAAGATAATTTACAATATTTAGAAAAAGTATTATTCTTTTCTGGCTCTTTTAGGAAATCTGGACATTCCGTCCATGAATTTTAGTGCTTTTCGAGTTTCATCAGCTTCTGATGTAATTTGCTCGTAGAGCTTTTCAAGGTAAACAGTTAATTCATCGAAAGAATCAATTTTTAATTCTTTTTTAATTTTTTCTAAGATTTCGAAGAACTTGGAAATGTTATTTCCCATCTCAAAGTCTTGGTATACAGGCGCCACCTGGTGGGTGGGGTTTGAGTTCGAATTACTTTTTTGGTTTGGGGAAGTTCTTAAATTTTCGGGTTTAGTTTTATTTTTGTAAATTCCTAATTTCAAAGATAAATCTAAAACAAAAATGTTCGTAAAGAAATAGTGGCGGCAAATGTTGTTATTTAGTCTCTATGAAAAAAGACCGCTCCAAAGCCTGCATGTAATAAAATTAAACAAAAACATAATTTGAAGAAAAAATTAAAAAAATATATTTCCTACATTGTTTAACCCCTTCGCGACGGAGCCTTTTACGAAATGTTTATTATTTTGCTACCGGTTTTAAAAAACAGAAGTTTGTGCCTTTTCAAATCGGGAAAATGCTGGGATTAAATAAGGCAAATTTTACAGTAAAATTTTACTGGTGAGGATAAACAAGGATTCATAGGCCTTTTTGTGGCACATATACGTGTCGCTCGTCCCCAAGGGGTTAATCCCGAGAAAGGACGAATATTAAGGTATGTCATTCAATTAGTTCTACACTTAATGCTAAATTTTTGTAACAAATAAGTTACGCCAATTGAAAATTAAATAAACGGTCAAGTGCGAGTATTACTCGCGCTCAGAGGGTTCCGTACAATAAATGTATGAATTATTAACTTCATTATTTAAAAAAATCGGTGCGAAAAGAATAAAAGACTTTAAAAAAACTATACAACGTAGAGTTGGGTATAGATATATATAATAGAAAAGTGCGAATGGGTTCACAGTTCAAAGAGTTCAAAGAGATATGCAGACAAAATAATACCAAATATTACCACTCTGCATAAATCTTTTTTTAATCTTATCCGAATCTGTTTATGATTAACTTAATTCAGTACTGACAATAAAAGTAGTACTTCATTTGGCATTTCATAAAACTAATTCAGCGTATTAATAATATTTTCTTTTTACAGTGTAGCTAAAACAAAACCCTTGTTAAAATTTTAAACTTGGCCTTGTGCTAAGCAAGCTTTGAAAGAAGGTTGCGAAGTTTCAAGGCCCCATTGGTCCGTGCTTCCAAATAGGTTTTTACTTAACTTTTAAAGACACGGGAGGCGTATTGAGAGATCCACTCAATGCAAACTAGTCGCGAATCCAATAGTATTTATGTGATTAATTCTAGTTAAGGGGTCTTGTACGGCGACGAAAATTAACGAAAATATTCAATTTTTAATTAGTAATTAATTAGTAATTTAATTAGTAATTTTTAAATATTCAATTAAAAAAAAATTATGTATAAACAGGAAAGTTTGACAATTGATTAAACAGATTGTGCTTTGTAATATGCTACCATTAGAAATTAGACTTTTACAGAATTTGTGTATTGTTGAAATCAAAATAGCTCCTTTTTTTTAATTTATAAGTCATTGCACACATTAAATCTTAAGAAAGAATTAGGGATTGTCAGGAAATTTGGTAAAGATACTAAACAAATATGTGTGTTTAAAATGACGTTCTACTCTTACGCTAAAATTATTTCATTAAATATATGTATAAAACAAATTGCAAAAAAATGAAATAAAAATTTTACTTTTTTAAAGAATTTTTAAATATTACCATTGTAAATACTTAAAATTAGATCCTTTTAAACACACATATTTGTTTTGTACCTTTCCCAAATTTCATGACAATCCATACATACTTTCTCAAGATATACGCGCAATGACTCCTGGAGTAAAAAAAGAGATATTTTGAGTTTCAATAATACACGAATTCTGTAAAGAGCTAATGAATTTCTAATGCTAACATATTACAAAGCACAATCTGTTTAATCAATATCCAAAATTCCATGTTTATACATAAAAAGGTTTTGTAGATAGACTAAGTCAAACTTTGAAGTTTTTCGTTTATTTTCGACGTATTTAAAAGGTAGATGACTCCTTAAATTAGTCTGTTTTTAACAATTTGACGTTTATTGCTTTTATACTGCTACCCGACATTGCACTACACAAATATATCATTAAATGTTGTTATCTGGGGTTTAAAAGTTGATTGTAGATACCGCCCCTGTCATTATATATGTCCAAACCGTCCGTAACTTTAAGGGTTAATATCTCCTCTAATTACCAACGATTTTTTTTCGAAAATCAGTATCAACAATGCTTTTATACTTCTGCTGCGATAAGTGCCTCCAGCGCTTCTCAACACCTTAGCTGAATGCCTGCAAATCAAAATTTGTGTTTACCGTAAAAATACGCTTTTCTCAAAAACTATGTGACCCAAGGTGATCGCTATGATTTTCCTGCAAGGTTTGCGTTAACGTCTACTATCTCTATTTTTTTTCATAATTTTAGTTTCAGTAGATTCGGAAATAGATGGGGGGGGGACATATTTTCCCACTACCTTTTCGACAATATCTCTGAAACTATAAAACCTAAAATTAAAATAAATGTATTTTTCAGTTCAGCTTTACGAAAGCTTTCACAGGATACCCCACACGATATACAAAGAAAAGATTTTTTTTTCAAGTAACGTAATTAGCCTCTCTACATTTTCCCTAAATATATTTGTCAATGTTCAATAATCTGAAAATATTTGTGCCAATAGTCTTTATTACTTCCCCCCAATTTGAACTTTCCACGTTCCATAGTTTACGAGTAAAGTGGCTATGACAGACAGGCAGACAGACACAGGAGTGATCTTATAATGGTTCCGTTTTTACTTTTTAAGTACGGAACCCTAAAAATAAAAATAAAATTAATATTATGTGATACTTAAAACGCCCTAAAAATTTAGATTCCGTTCAAAGGAAATCGAAATAAATCTTAGAGTGTTTCCAAATTTAAGTTGCAAATATATGTACTGCAGATTTTGTATTATGTTTATGATGATTGTACATAAAATGATAAGACACGTCTTAAATACAAACCTTTAAAAGAGTCTAAGATTTATTCCTATTTCATTTGAACGAAATCTAATTTTTCAGGGTGTTTTAAGTATCATATTGTATAAATTTAATTTTTATTTTTTAATCTTCAATTGGCTTAACATATTTGTTACAAAAATTTAACATTAATGTAGAACTAATTGAATAAAATATCTTCATATCTGTCCCTTCTCGACCTTAACCAATGTAGGAAATAAATTTTGTTCTTTAAATTATGTTTTTGTTTAATATGTCAAGTTTTTTAATAACTACTGCATTCAGACGAACTCATTTTTAAATTAATGGAGGATATCATTATCAGGCTTTGATGTATGCGATTTTGCATCACAATGTGTGATGCAGTTTACCAATTATAATTCAAAATATTTCACCACTGTAGTAATGCAAGTTGCTGCCATTTGAACAAAAACTTCTGAAAGTAAAAAACCTGTAATCAAAACATAAAAAATTAATTTCGCTTAAATTTAGATATCCTATTTCCTACTCAGGAAAGCTATGAAAGCAAAAATAAATTGTGTTGAATCCTTACTGCTAATGTTTAGCAATATTATAACTGTGATACAGTAAAAAAATTTAAAAAAAAGTTTTACTTAAATTTTGTTACATTATTCCCTCCCAAGGGGTGATGTAAACACAAGAGAAAATTATTAGCTACGTTTGACTTGGGATATAAATATTTCGCATCTTGGATAAAAAGGTGCATTTTAAAATTTAAGTTATGTAATTCCTCACTAAGTTCGCTACCTACGTAAAAATAGCTGTTAGCGTTCAATCTATTACATATAAGATTTATTATTATTCATCAAAGATATAAGTCAATGAGTCAGGTTTGTTTTTAATATCCCTGTACTCAATTTAATGATCATAATGAGTCAGGTTTGTTTTTAATATCACTGTACTCAATTTAATGATCATCAGCCGAGCCGTTTGGGATGACTGCCCCCCCACCCCCCAACTACAGCAATAACAAAAAAATTAATTGGGCGCATAAGAGCTTTGTTCGATCACATCAAAAATGATTTTTTTTTTTACTTCACTCTTTTATACCTGTTATTAAATAAATATCTTGCATTTACAACAGCGTAAACAAACGAATCACTTATTTCTTACAAAGTACGTGATGCCCTGCTCCTAAGAAAAATTATACAGTGTCCGCGGAAAAGTTAAATAAGTATATTACGGTCCTGATTTCCTATACCAAAATTGTACCACTTGACATCAATTATCGTCCTATAGCTACCTTCTTACTTTCCAGGAGTAGACGCCAATATATTTAATAAGAGACTCATTACTCCAAAAGGACATGCCACTATATACTTGAGTACAAAGAAAGTTTAATGAATCTCTGTACTACAAGAAATATTTATATTTACATTATGACTGCACATATTTACAAAGTTACGAACGACAGAAAGAATCAGCGTTGGAAACATTGATTGGCAAACATTTCATCACTTTCCGCCTCTTATAAAAATCCGGGGGGGGGGAAGCAAGACAGCGTGCATTTCGCACCCTCTCCGAAATCGCGCGTCTCACTGTGGAACACTTATCGCAGGGGATCAACGGAAAATCTGACAGTAGCTAATCTCGGAAATTAGGGAATGTCGTCTAGTGCTTCCACCTAGCGATATAATCTTTAAATATTTGTTACAATTCCTTATATTGGGTCGTTCGGAAAGTCATATCCGTTTCGGAAAATCAATTCGTACCGGAAAATTCTATCATTTAATTATTAGACATTGTTTCCGCTATCTAATGTCTAATAATTACCGGTCAGAATTTTCCGGTACGAGCTGGTATTCCCAAACGGACATGACTTTCCGAACGACCCAATAATTCTGACTACAAGTGCAGATAACCACTGTAAATTCAGGGAATTCATAAGCGCAGATATTTAACATTTCGTAATATAAGAGAGTAATACTTTTAATTAGAAAATAATGTGCGTTTAATAAAAAAATAATTAAAAAATTGTTTATATTAAATTAAAAAAATTATTACCTTTATTATCATCTGTTTTATTTATCAAGTTAGATTATTTTTCGCAAAAATCTACATCAAATATTTTTTTGTAAACAAAAATATCCACTTTCCTTTTACAAATATTTATGTATAAAAACTGATTTAAATAATAATTTCAAAATAACTATTATTCACAATTTAAAATATCTATCAGAAACAGTCAAGAAACATTTACTTCTTATGTAATAAATTAAATTTTAAATTATTAACGAATGCTTAAGTTTGTACACTAAAATTCCCGTGCATTATGCCATTGTTAAAGGATGATATAATCAACGGAACACCCAAATGGCAAAAGGAATTAATAATGCTTTTGATGTAATTAACCTTATTTAGACAAAGAGATAACGATTCGCCAACTTCTATTACAGAGTACGTTAATAATCTAGACAATAATCTTGCATAGTCAATTACACTTAATCTAGACATTTATTATCTTGAGAATTTAGAGTTAATAGTACCCGGGATTAAAGTTTCTAAGGTTGAAAATAGTATTATATATACCTACATTTAATTATACTGTATAATATTTTCAACACCATATCAACAAATAAAAAAATTAATATGTTGAGTATAAAATGACGTATATGAATATAACACAACGTTTCAATTTTTGAATAAGAAATGTACAACACTGAAAAAATATAAACTAAAGAAGGATTTTCTAGTTTATTAAGAATAGGATAATTCCTATAAAGAAGAAATTATAGTAAAGCAAGGAGAGTTCGCGCGGTAGGAGATATTGCGAGAAAGAGATTCGACGGGAAGGAGTAGAGTGCGCGCGCAGCGACTCCAGGTAGTTGCACAGCAGCATTAGTGCAGTGTCTACATGAATGTTCATATTGACTGTTCCAAGCGTCTTGGATAAAGCAGCGCTATTTTGTTTTATTTTTCCAAAGTAAGTGCTTGAATTTTCATAACTGTTCGTCAGAATTTTTATAGAACGTCAGTAATACAAAATATTTTGAACTTAAACGATTTCTTATAAACTACTAACCTGGACTAAGTGTGCGAACAAGACAATTCCTTTTAGAAGTGGCCATATTTAAATAAAAGGACGCGCAATCTCTCCTACCAAAATAGGAGAGTTTGCGCATCTGCTACTTGGGAGAGATGGCGCATTTCCCCATAAGTTTAAGTGCTAGGAGAAATAACGCAGCTTATTGATAAATTTGTACGAATTGCAAATTACGTGTAAAACATATGAATGAATCAATTTTGAAATAATTTCGGAAAAACACATAATTATCAAAACTAAATTTGGCAACAAATTAATTTGCAAAAAAATACCTTTTCAGATAAAATTTTTATTATTAATAGTACAGTTGTTATTAAATTAATTTTATGTCATTATTTTTGTTAATAAATTAATAATATATTTGTTAATAATTTAATTAACTATTTATATATTTTTTTTAATTTATGAACAATTAATTTGCTAATAAATTAATTTTTTTAACTAAAATAAATTTTCTATTACAATGTTTTGGAAAAGTTTTCACTTATTCCAAGTAGTGCAATGCCATCGAAATCAAAAGGAAACAGAGTGCAAATAATGTTGATGATCCTCAAAATATACATGAAAAAAGACTTAAGAATGATGTCGCTACAAAAAACAGCTGAAGATAAGGTACTTCCACAAGAAGTGGGATAAAAAAACTCAAGGAAAAGAACCAAAAGTCAATGAGGATGAGTGCTCTGTTTGTCTGGAACTGTACCATGAGACAACTTCGACAAGTGACTAGATTCAATGTATTGCTTGTTGCAGGTGATTGCACGAGAGATGCACGATTTACAACAATAAGTGCATCGATTGTGGACGACGACAACTTCGGTTAGCAAACAAAATACAATGAAACTGTGGAAATGGAAATGAAGTAATTTTCAAGTTAAACATGTAATCAACAAGATTAATGTTATTTTGTAATCTTAGTAGGGCTTTCTTTTTCTGATATTTTAATCTATTTAAATTAAAATTTTTGACTGTTGCTAAAATTCTTTCTTTTATTTATTATTTAAACATTTGGTTGAAATATTCACTCCTAATACAATAATATTTACTCACAAAAACCTTTCAACAACGTCGATTAAGTGTAATTATTATTGTTAACAATTTAATTGTAGTTCTTATTAATAACAATCTCTTCTACCTATGTGCGCAATCTCACCTACCCATGTGCGCATTCTCTCCTACCCTGTAAGGAGAGATTGAGCAAAATAGTTTTCTTGGTTTTATTACTGCTGTTCTATTAAATTACAGTATAACAACAAAATAACAATGGAAATGCATAAAAAACAAATGAAGTCAAAATTATTCATGCATAATTTAGCAAAATATTAATATTTAAATTTTTTATTATCATTCTTTTGAAATGTGCGCAGACTCTCCTCGCTTTACGTTATATGCGTACAAGTTTCTTTCATTTTTTAAATTGTTTTCACAGATTATTTTATACTTCACACTTTGTTAACCGGCGGGCGGTTGACTACGAAATCATTTATATATATAAATGTAAATGCTTTTATATTAGGACTATATTTAAAAATAACCTTCGTATTATTTAATCTCAGTAATCTGCGACTAAATAACTTAATTATTTAAAAATTGCTTTAAAAAAAAAGTTGGAAGCTACGAAAAAACGAGTATACTCGTCACAATACACTGCCCCCTGAATGCACCCTACTCTTGGACTAAAAAATAGCGGCTGTTGTAAGCGTATAGTTTTGAGCGTTTGTACGATGCGGTATTTTTTTTTTTTAAATAAAAGTTGGATTCTGCGAAAAGACGAGTATATTAGTCACAATGCACCGCCCCCTGAACACTAAGCCTACTCGCGGACTTAAAAATAGCGGCTGTTGTAGGCGGATATTTTCCAGCGTTTGTACGATCCCTTGAATTTAGGAACTAGTATTTTTTAAATGTAGTTTTCTGAGATTAAATAAGGTGAAGAATATTTTTATAAAATACTGATATCAGGGTTCGTACGGGTGCCGTTATTTTCAAGGCCAAATATCAGTCATTTTTTATAGAAAAATAAATCTAGTTTGAACCCGCGAAATTTCGCCTTATTTGAGGAGAAATTTCCTATAAGAAAATACTGGTACCGAAGAATTTTTTAGTCTGGAAATTCAAGGACCCGTACGAACCCTGAGGTATTAAAATTCTAGGAATCTTCAAACCCCTTAAAAAAAAAGAAAAAAAAATCCCCCTACGGCAGCCGCTATTTCTGTTTTAGCGCGTAGGCTATGTATTCAGTGGACGGTAAAGAACGAGTTAAATATCTCAAGAAATTATGAAAAACTGAAAACCATATTGTTTATTCTGAAATTACTGAGATGTTTTTCTGCATATACTGTTACCGTTGTTAAATCTGCGAAATAAGCTATCTTTATAATTTACCTAATAACATATTTGAATTTTTGCCTAAACTTTTTTTCCAAATGGCAACGCAGGAACAAAAACCAAATTGTAATACCAACTTATGATTGTGTTAGGGAATCGAAGAATATGGGTTAAAATTTTTGTTTTTAATTTTATTTTGTTTTAAGGTCATTGAATTCTTTAAGCGTACAAATAAATAAATAAGTACATAGATATTAAATAAATCGTGTACTCGTGTTTTTGACTTTGAGAAATATTCTAGCAAACTGACATATAAACTTTAAAAAATTCATTGCGCTACGGGGAAATAAGATAACTGCAAGAGATAAGTAGTAAAGAACTATTATTCAATGAAAAGCTTTGTTGTTACCCTCGTGACTCTATTCAATAAATGGGCTCTTGCAATGACACATGGCTTATATGTCGAAAACGCAGGGTCTGGCAGTATTTTTGTGCCTTTTAAGATTACTGTTATAAAATTCAGCCACTTACATGATCATATGAATGCCGGTGTGACAAATCAAAAATATGCTCTAAAAGCTAAAACTTTCTTTAAGCATTCCTTAAATCTGAACTAAAAAGAGATACGTTTCAGCAGGCAAACCGAACCCCTATCTAATTCGGGATATTAAAGAGATATTATTAAAAGTTGCAAAATACATTATTTAAAAGGATTTTATCAATTTAATACACGATTATTAATGTGTTCTGAGGCTAAAGCTCCTTGATATGAGTTGAGAAATTGTCCATAAGGGATTTCCCCCTTTATTTCAATTTAAATAATACATATTTTCCTAAATATAGACTTCAGCTACTACCTTACAAACATTAATATCGTATTCTTTTCATGGGTTCTATGGGTACAATTTGAACGGAAAACTGATTCACTTAACCTAGCCTAGGTTCTCTTACAATTTTTAGTGCCATGCGAGTTCTTATGTAGAGTTCTACGGGCCTGATTTCAACGGGGTTTGGCTCATTGGTTTTCGATGGTTTCACAGTTTTTAGTTCGATCTTCCACCACCAGAGCACACATTCTTAATTTAGGTTCTGTGAGACCGATTTCAACTTGGTTTTCGATTCTCTTACAGTTTTTTAGTTCTACATTTCACCGTCAGTGGTGCATTCTTATCTCAGGTTATGAGCACAATTTCAACGGGGTTCGACTCATTCAACTTGGTTTTCGATTATCTTACAAATTTTAATTCTTCCTATCACCGCCAGGGACACATTCTTATCTCAGGTTCTATTAGTCCTATATCAATAAAGTTTGGCTCATTCAACTTGGTTTTCGACTGTCTTAAGTTTTTAGTTCCACTTTCCACCGCCAGGTGGAGCATTATTATTTCGTGCTCTATATGGATCTTATTTCAATTGAATTTGTTTAAAGGAATTTGTTTCTTTTAACTCAGCTCACAATTTTCTTCCGATTTTCCGGCTACGCCTGCTATACGTTGGTGTAGGCAGAGGGACTCGTGCAGGACGTTTATTCGGAAAGAGGCTTGTTTGAAACACACTGCGTAGCATGACCGGTGTATGCTGCCGAAGGCAGCTCGGACTAATCTCAAAAGTCAGCTAGTTTACTTAAAAATAATATTTAAAAAATTTAAATGCTAATTAACTGTTTTCTCGAGTTCCTTTTGGTTGGGGTGTGGAATTTCCAACTTAATCATTCGCTTGGCAACATAAGTTGCATTCGTGATTGCAAGTGCGCAGGATTATTACATTCCTTCAATTTGATCACTGATTCGATTTCAGCAGTATTTTGTGTTATATAAAAAGGTTTAACTTAACTTATTAAATAGTAGAAAATTTTTGATATAATTTTACGAAGATTATTGTACAGAAATACTGGTATTAAAGAGTAAAAACTGAAAAACATAAAATCGAAAAAACCATATTTTAAATTAATTTTCGAAATATATATGTAATTATAATATGTAAATAAGAGTTTTTTTTAAACAGAAATTGATTTCCAAATGCTACAAATGTATGAAACCAAAATTACAACTCATTTCGCCAAATAGATTTTGATTTTTTTTTTTTTTTTATGTACAACCATTACAATCTGTTTTACAGTAATTAAAAATGAATTTAACATGCGAAGTTCTGCATTTTAACCCTTTATAATTGTTAAACAACTTGCTCGAATGATTTCTCTTTTGTTATTCGAAAGTAAAAATTGTTAGAAAATTAGAAAATGATGTCAGAATTAGGTGTTAGTTTTAAAAGTGTGGTACGATTTCAACATGTAAACGACCCTTTGGCAAATTTTATGTATAACAATGGTTAGTAGACATTATCACTATTATGATGGTACAAATCATAGAGATCATCATTATAAGATTATTTGCAGTACAGTTAGTATAGCGGTAATTTTTTTGTTCGTCCTATACATAAGATATTAGTCTGTAACGGCAAATACTGCGCAAATATTATTTTTCTCTGTACGTGGTTTTTTGTATCTGTTTTCTATATGGTTTAAAATAGTACCTTTGTATTTCTAAATTAAAAATACATAAATGCAATAAACCATTGCAGAATTTCACTTTTTCATTTCTCCAAACAGGAGGGATAAAATCCGAATATTAAGAGCGAAATAAAATTTAAATTACAGAATTTTTCTCATCAGTGAATCCAAATCTGACGGATTTTTATTTAAAAATTCCGAATTTATAAGAGAAACTTTTGAACAACTATTATTATAAAAAAAATTCCTCCCCTTCCACGCAATACTTACCATTATATAAATTAAAAGTAACTATTCAAATTTTCTGGTGATAATTATGAATATCTGAATTAAAAATCTGCAAGTTTTGCAACAGTTTCTCATTACTTTATCTCTGTATTTTTCAAACTTTTTTTTTATCTCACAGCAAACATATAATTTTCGTGGCACATTTTTATTATAAGGCTGGTGGAGGGTAAAAAAAGTGCTCTTATGATTTTGAGTTTATTAACGAAATGTTACGTTTATAAACGTATATTAACGTTTATAAACGTTTAGAAGAAAGATATTGAAATAAAATTGAAATGTCATCAAAAATATTGAAAATATCAATGAATAATTTCATAATTTTTCTACGCTAAATTATTTCTCTCTTTATTACAGATCCACATTTAATGAAATAAATGGGATTGTCATTTTAAACTTAAGCTTTACTTTTTAAATCTTTTCAGTACAGTTGTATATCCGAACAACATATTATTCATTCTTCTTATTATTATTACTGTTGTGTTTAATTTTTACTTTCTTCTGTCTTTACAAGAAGGAAATATACGAAAATTCGAAAATTGTTACGAATCCTATACTTTCTTCTTGTAAAGACAGAAGAAAGTAAAAATTCGTAACAATTTTCGAATTCTTTCGACGGATTTATTGTTTTAGAGGTCAGAGATCCCGAAAAACATGTTTTTACAAAATGTCTGTCTGTGAGTCTTTCTGTCCGTATGTAACACAATTTTATGGGTACTCTATCTCAAGAACTAATGAACGGAGTTTAATAAAACTTTAGATTCAGTTACTCCCTGATATAAATTGGTGCTGATAACTTTTTGGTGCTGCTATGCGGCATTTTTCACAATTTCTGCAATAGCTATATCTCAAGAACTAATTCACGGATTTTCATAAAACTTCAGATTCAGTTATTCCTTGCTATAGTTCGGCGCTGATTACTTTTTGGTGTAAATCATCTGACAGGTGGCGTTGTTATGCAGCATTATTCACAATTATCACAATATATCTATCTCAAGATCTAATGCACGAATTTTCATCAAATTTCAGAATCAGTTAGTCACTGATATAAACGGATGCTATTGAGTTTTTAGTGTAAATCGCCCAAGAGGTGTGGTGCTCCTATGCATAATTTTTTATGATTTCCACAATCTGAAAACTAATGCACAGATTTTCATAAAACTTTAATTCTGGCACTGTGACACCGAATTTTGAAGCAATAACATATATGAGACAGCAGACATTTTTTGGGATTGGCACATCCGATAAGTTTATTTTAGGAGTTATTGCAGACAAGTTTGCATCGTATGAACGAAATGTTGAAAATGAAGTAACTAGTTTTTATTTTATTTATTTATATGTAATAGTAGGAAATATATTTCAGAAATATCTAAAAGTTAATAATTTAGTACTAGTTTTATTTATTTATTAATTTTCCAGCGCACCAGTTTGCCGTAGCCAATCGATAGAGGACATCCCCTCTATTTATTGAAAACTAATTTTTACTTTCTTCTATCTTTACCAGAAGAAAGTATTTGATTCGTAAAATTTTCGAATTCTTCTTCTTGTTTCTGAAGGATTTACACTTTTTAAGGCTCAGAGATTACAAAAACATGTTGTTACAAAAGTCTGTGATTCTGTCTGTTTGTCCATCTGTCTGTATGTATGTGACACAAATTTTGAGGGCGCTGTATCTCAAAAACTAATGCACATAATTTAATAAAAAATTATATTCAGTTAGTCCTGATATAAATTGATGCTGATCAGTTTTTGGTGCAAATCGCGCAACAGGTGGCGCTATTATGCTGCATTTTTTTACAATTTCAGCAACAACTCCTCAAGAACTAGTGTACGAATTTTCATCAAACTTCAGATTAATTTAGTCCTTCACATGAATTGATGCGGTTTACACTTTGGTTTAAATCGCCCTGTAGGTGGCGCTAATATGCAGCATTTTTTACAGATTGCGAAATAGTTCGATCTCAAGAATTAATGCACGGATTTACATCAAACTTCAGATTCATGTAATCCTTGATATGAATTGTTTTTTTATGTTTTGGTGTCATCGCCCTGCAGGTGGCGCTGCTATGCTGCATTTTTCACGATTTCGGCAAAAGTCTTATTTGAAGAACTAATTCATGGAATTTGATATCTTTAGAATCCTCCAGATGGGCATAGATTGTCCTTTAATTTTGGTACTGTGATAACGAATTTTGAAGTAGTAGCACGTATGCGATAGAAGAATATTTTGGGATTCCCAAATCCGACTAGTTTTATTTTTTTATTACAAAAAGATAAAAAGAAAATGTTTTAAGAAAAAGTGAAAAGTAACTTTTATATGCAAAATCATTAAAACCAGTATTTCATTTAATCCCATACATATTTTTCCATACTTTACATCTACAAAGTTCTGCTATGAATGATTTGTTGCACAAAGTTTGAAGATATTATTTGGTTAGTATCTATTTTTGACAAAACGAAAATGCCGACTATTTATTTGAATAATTTGCTAGGAAATGGATTTAAAACATGAAGTTGTGTGAATTATATTTGACATAAAATGAACAGAAGAAATATATAAATGCTAATATTCATGAGCAAGGTGTTGAGCTTATTACAGTATTAATATGTCACGTTTGACATGTAATTTCAAAATCAGTTTCAGGGGAAACTTATTAAGGACAGTAATAAGAGCGAAAAAATATTTTTGATGTATTAACTAGAACTAAACTATGTATTGATAGTTTATATATGTAATATCAAAATTTTTAGAAAACAGATTTATAATCTCATAGATAAAATGGTATGTCTCAAATAAATTATTCACATAAACAAATATTTATCTTTATAGTAGATGTATAGATAATACAGATTATTTATGAAAGTTATGAAGATAGTTCATTAAATATCTTGAACAGTTATTAATCATGCTGTTTCAATCTGATATTTTACTTAGACACCCAGTTGGTTCCATAAAAAATATCAAATGAAATATGCTTCAGCACAGTTTTACAGTTAATAGTTATATAATAACAAGTCATAAATTGTACGTCAAACGTGTAAATGAGGTGCGTTCGTACTATAACTAGTTTTATAAATATTCAGATCTTGGTACAATAGCTGTTCACTCTTATGCAATAATGCATGAATACTAAATTTATTACGATTATATATATTAAATATGATTCCATCTTAAATAGGACGTAATCCCCATGGCAACCTAGAACCATTACCTATCATGGTATATCAGTGAATTATTTACATATGATAAGATTTTATAGAATGAAGATAACATTTATTAATATCTTTTTGAGTTTTTATTCGATTTTCATAAAATTTGAAACGACTCGACAAAATTCTGAAGCGATTCTATATATTGAATTTTAAACAATTTGGTTGGGTAGTTTTTGTGCTGTTATATGCGGACAGACGGACAGACAGACGAGACAAAGATTAAAAGTATTTATATAATTACGACATTTCCTTATAGACGATAATGTAATGGAATACTTTTGAGTGTCTCTGTAAATAAACTATGAGCGCTACATACTTTATTTTTAATAACAAATATGGCATACTAAATCTCAATAACATATAGCAATTACAGAGCAATCCACCTATAATAACCCAAATTTGAGTTCGGCCAGACAGACAAAAAGAATTCAAAAACACTTTTCAACTGAGTTTTTATTCGATTTTCATAAAATTTGAAATGACTGGATAAAACTCTGTAGCGATTACATATATTAAATTTCAAACCATTTGATTGAGTAGTTTGTGCGCTGTTATATGCGGACAGACGGACGGACCAGACGACGACTATTGGTGCTATGTATTTGTGTAATTAAGAATGCACCTAAAAAGGCTTAATGGATCTTTTTTTTTTTTTTTTTTTTGTATAATCAGTCACAGCTATGGAGTTCTACAATAATACGAGTTACAGTAAGTTCTTGAATTCTATAATCTTATTCGATTTCATCCTTCTCTAAAATTATGATGTAAATCATTTGAAAAATAATAATAACTTAGATTCAAACTTTTAAAGATTCAAACTTTTATTTTTATTCTCAAGTTATTACTATAGATGGATGCGACAAAGAATTTTTTATTCACTCCACACTATATTTTATGAAAAAAAATCTCTCTCCCCTCAAAAGAAAAGAACTAAAAAAAAACAGTAAGTGCATAAACAACGCACAATCCATTAATGGGAAAAAACATATTTTTGCCAGGAGAATTTTTTAAGACGAATTGTTTGCTTATTACTTTTCAAATATTCGGTGTAATGGGAGTTATATAATCTTTATTATATAACTTAATTATATCATTTTTGTGTGTGAGTATGTGCGTGAACACGATAATTCACAAATGATAATCCGATTATGTGGATTTTTTTGGCGAAAATGTTATAGAAAACTGTCTTAAGAACCGTATAGATTTACGTACAAATCGGCCGCGAGTTTAAATATTTAATCCATTTTTAAACTATTTCAAACCATTTTCCGACCGATTCTACTCGTATAGGGAAAATCACCAAGGAAATGAGTATAAGGGATAAGGAATATAATAAAAGAAAGTATTGCTCTTTGTGTATGTGTGTGTCCACGATAGCTAGCAAAATCTACCGCACGTACAAAGCTCAAAATTATTGTGAGGATAGCCCTAGACAGTTTCTGATGCACCTGAGCCTCAGAATTTAAAATTTCTAATTATAAGCCGAGTTATCATTTCACAATCGCAATTCACTCTCATTAAAAACTCATCTCGGCCTTGGCGTGAAGGGGAAAAGGTGGTGGCTTACGCACAGAAGCCTTATTTACGCATCCGCAGAAAATGAAGTTCGAAAGGAAGGAATTTCGGGGGGCGGGGGATATTTTGTCATTATTTATTGACTTACATCAGCCAAACAGCTCAGTAAAGTTAAAAATGGAAGACATGTTCTGAAAGTTTGGTACTCTTACGTCCCAAATGCCGCAGTCAATTTAAAAAATATCACAGAAAACCCTTTGAACAAAAAAGTTTTAAAAGGGTCGTTTTTCAAAAAAAAAATCTTTCCTTATTCCAACGACCCTCCGAGAAATCAAAAATATGTTCTCAAAACTGAAATCTTCTTCTAATTGTTGGTGGAATTAGTTTTTAAAAAATATGAATATTAACACTTTAAAATACACCGGCAAACTCAGGTCACTTCGCGTCTCAAGGAGACGAAATTTTCCTACGCTAAAAGTAACTAAACGTCCGTATTTCGATCCAATTTTTAAGTGATTTTAAGTGAAGTTTTCGATCAATATTTTTAATGCATCTCAATAGACTACATTTGCAACACATACAAGAATTTTGATACATCCAGATGAGTAGAAATGTTTTTTACAAAATAAAAAGTGTGAAAATGTCGACGAAATCAGTAAAACACTGTTTCATCCCCGTTTCTCTGGCTTTTGGTACGCATAGACTCCAAAAATCAAATTATACAGAAAATAAAAATTTAAATTTAAGTTTTAATAAAAACTTTCAATTCAATATTTTTTTCGCGATTTTTTCATTTAAAAATATAAATTCAGTCAAAATGGAGTTAAAGATGTAAAATCATACCAATTTCAGGTTCATTTAAACTATTTACCGCAAAAACTATAAGGTTGAAATTTTCAACTTTTTAGCTAAACGCCATCACAATCTCTGAAACATAATATTCGCTTTATATGATCTTAAAATTTTATGTCTTTAAGTAAGGCCAATTTTTTTAATTCAAAAATAGTGGTGGGTACGTAAATAATATCTAACAAAAAAATAACTGTGAAAAAAGGGAGCCAAGTTCTGTAAAGATAATGGCAAGAAAAGAAGTGATATCTAAGTGGGTGCCAAGTTCAAATAAAATTCCCTCAAACTTACCTAGTGAAGTATTATAGCATTTTTTAAATTGTTCAAAAATAAAAATTATTGATAGCATAATAATAAATCTAGAACTTGGCAAGTTTTTACGTACGAGTCATTTATTTTTATTAATGACGTTATTATATCAAAACTTGTTATTTCATGTTTGGAAGTCTTAATTTGAGTGAGCTCCTTCCCCTTGAAGGGCGGTGGGATAAAATATATCCCACTTAATTTTAACTGCAAAATGCCACATTGACACTAGAATTCAGGATTAAAAAGTTTAATTTTATTAAATACGTGAAAAGAAGCTTTTACCCATTTTGAAATAAATTTGTTTTTAAATTCTGATGTGATTTAATCGTTTCAGCATTTTACGATTTGTTCTTTGACCCGGAAAGGGTTAAAGGGGTGCAGTCTCTCGAGTGATGAGCAAGAACAAGCGTATCTGTCTCTTTGTCATGCCTTTTAGTTTGTTTGCATTGAGGTTTCCGGAGAGTGACTGCTACAGTGATTACCACAGACGAGTGGGAGTGTATCTGTGTGTTTATTGGTTTATCAAATCTTAAACATGAGTCATTTGTTTATAACAATAACTATATTAATTTTTTTATAATGACATTGTTATTAATATTAACATCATCATTTTATTAAGACATGAAATTGATAGCCATAACATTTATGAAAAACTTGCCAAGTTCTAGATTTTATTAATATGCTAACAATAATTTTTATTTTTAAACAATTTAAAAAAATGCTATAATACTTCAGTAGGTAAGTTTGAGGGAATTTTATTTGAACTTGGCACCCACTTAGATATCACTTCTTTTCTTGTCATTGTCTTTACAGAACTTGGCTCCCTTTTTTCACAGTTATGTTTTTGTTAGATATCATTACTTTTTCTAAAGTTACAATATATTTAGACACTTTACTTAATGCTTTTTAATGTGTTTACATGTGACTATTTTATTCACCAAGAAACATTCAATTTTAATTTAAATTTCCTACAACAAATTATTTGGCTGTCAGTTTGCGGCAGAAATTTTAATACTGCTATATTAAATGCATGTTTTGAAATGAAATGCATTAATTCGAAATTTTTATTGTTTCTGAAACAACAATGCCTATCAAATTCCTATATTAAATTTTCCTATTAAATATTGCAATTAAATTTACTATAGCTGGGCCTGATTTTTTGTACTGAAAGTGAAAAATAAAGTTATGCGCTTATGCCATACTATGTTTACTTCATCCATGGGCGCCGGCAAAGAGGCAGTGCAGAGGAGGGACATTGCCCCTCCCTGGATTTTCAAATTTAATTAACTAAATATTCTTTTTCTCGGATGATTTTGAAAATAAAATGAGTTTTATTCTTCTTAAGTGATTTAAAATAATTAAAACACTGAGGAAGAAAGGAAATAAAAATTTTTCTTATAGCCGAAATTTTTTACTACAATTAACTGGATATTTCGTTTGCAAACAGGGTTTTTCTCTAGTTTGTACCGTACTATCGCATTTGAGAATTCTAATTTTTTATAAAATTTCCTGTTATCGAAATGAACACTCGGGTTTTTGAAAAAAAGACCGCAACTGTTCATTGAAAATTTGATAGGGTTCGGAGAAAAAATCTTGACATTAAGTGTTTTCGGTATTTCATAATAGGTGAATATTAAAGGAATAAAGTAGTTACTCAATGTTAATCGGCTTCAGATCAAACTACTTTCAAATGAGTCCGGCCTTATTCATTAAAGGAATATTTCAAGATAAAATGATTTTTAGAGTTATTTTTCATTAATTCGAGCAAATTTGCTTATTTGCAATCTCCCTGCCCGCTTAAAATATCCCAATACGTTTAAATAACCAATTCTCAGCAAATGTAACATAATATTTTTATTGTTTCATATTAAAGACTGTGCATTTAGCTATGCAGAACTGTTTTTGTTTCCTTTGTACTATCATTGGAAGTGCAGCTATGACTGTTTTTAACCGTTTGGAAAAATGCTTATTGTCCTCGTCAGGTTAGGAAATCAAAAGCATATCTGAAGCGTTTTATTGGTTGAATCCGCATTTTATTCGTTTTCTGATTGGTCTATACAGTAATCTGTATTTCCCTTTACTTTGAACAGAGATTGATACTTCTGTTGCCACTATGACAAAAAAGTAATAAAAACTACAAAAAAAAAATATTAATAACTCAGAAACAAATTGA
This sequence comes from Maratus speciosus, assembly GCA_963932465.1. NCBI lineage: Eukaryota > Metazoa > Arthropoda > Arachnida > Araneae > Salticidae > Maratus > Maratus speciosus. Next base: position 22,443,130 of record OZ010790.1, on the reverse strand, counting down.
GATACAGCTTTCAAACAAATTGCATTTAAAAGTACATCTTTTTTCTGTATACGATGGTGTAAAAAGTAATATTGTGGGATGTTTAGAAGTTTAAAAATGAAATTTCATTTAAAATGGATCGTCAGTTTTCCAGAAATCTGAGGATGAAAAAGCCTTTTCCCGAACACAGCCAATGAAATGCTTGGATAATATGTAAGTTTCAGGTGGATAATACGTAAGTTTCAGGAAATCTGACGAGTCGCAGGCGATTTTTGTCGCTTGCAATTTTTGCGTGTAATAACACTATTAATGTTTAATTCATGGCGTACGTAATGTATGATCAACTCCGTGCGACTTTTTATGTCTTAAATTTTAGTCTTTGAAAAAATCATTTTGCAAATGGTCGTTGTAATTTGTTAAATTGCTTTTTCGTTTATTTTTATTTCAGTTCTCAAACAAGAAGTTTTTATTTAAAAAACGGATATGTAAGTTTAGGTAACCTAAAGAAAAATAATGTCTTTCAATATTGAAATTAAGGAAAGTACAACGCATAAAACGAGAGATTTTTTGAGGAGGTTGAATATTTCTACTAAATTTTACGAAATAAAAACTTTAAATGCGCTTTCTGAAAACATGATTTTTGTGATGAATCAGTTAAGGAAACAATCAGTTGCTGCATTTTTTGCTCGGATTCAGCATTTAGCGCTTCTTTTGGCAAATTAAAATTTTACCTAATAGACGTAATGTTAATGTAAAAATGGACACCACCAGATAGTTAATTAATCTATTTTCACGTTTTTTTTATTCCTTAGTTTTATAGTATAAACGAACTTCACACCAAATTTCAAATTTGTAGGTGCAGTAGATATATGAGATTTTTTTTATGAGTGAGTGAGTCAGTCAGTCAATGATAAAATTATCGATTATCAGACATTTTCAAATGTTATTATCTCGGAAATTAATTATGTGTTATTTTTTTAAATTTTGGATTCTAGGTAATTAGGGTGGCCTTACTATGAATTTCGTATCACAAGTATGTAGGTCAAATAGATTTTGGGTAGTAGAGTATCGAAATTTGGCGAAAACAGCTCGAAATAGTTCGTGTAATATAACACACAAGCATGTCAGAAAAACTTGGCTAATACACTGCTGTGTGTCTAGTTTCACCAAGCAGCATTCAATTTTAATTTAAATTTCCTACAACAAAGTATTTGGCTGTCATTTCCAGCAGAAATCTATATTTTAATACTGCTGTATTGAATGCATGTTTTGAAATGAAATGTACTGATTCGAAATTTTTATAATATTACAAAATTATTGAAATATCTCAATTTATTGATTTTCTGTAAGCAAGTAAACCCAGATAAACCCCGAGTAAGTAGATAGGTTTACAATGGAAGTCTATGGGAATTTGGCGAAATATTGGAGATATCGCAAAGGTGGCTTAACTTTTGGCGACTAATTTTGGTCGCCAAATTTGGCGATATATCGCCATGTTGGCGAGAAACTTGGCGGTATTTGGCGACAGAACAGCGTCCCCTCCTACGGCAAATTAAAATTTCGCCTAATAGACGTAATGTTAAATCAAAAATGGACACCCCCAGGTGGGTAATTCATCGATTTTCAAAATTTTTTAATTTTATTCCTTAATTTTATAGTGTAAACGAACTTCGCACCAAATTTGAAGTCTTTAGCTGCAGTAGATATATGAGATCTTTTTGATGAGTGAGTGAGTGAGTCAGTCAGTCAGTGATGAAATTATCAATTATCAGATATTTTCAAATGTCATTATCTCGTAAACTAATTATGCGTTACTTATACAATTTTTGATTCTAGGTAATTAGGGTGGCCTTACTACACATTTCGTATAATAAGTACGTAGGTCTCATAGATTTTCAGTTGTAGAGCATTGAAATTTGACGAAAACAGTTCGAAATGGTTCGTGTAATATAACACACGGCTATGTCAGGCGAACTTGGCTGACACACTGCCGTGTTTCTAGATAAACATGTGCATTTATTTTGCCCGTTGCGTGAACGCAGCACCAGCGGGTAATGGGTTAAGGGCCATTCATAGGCCCGAGTAACGGCGGCCGAGTCTGCTAGTACATATGCATCGAGTTCATCTATATATTTATGTTTATAAAATTATAATTTATTTTGTTTTACGAAATTACATGATTCAAACCTTTAAATATAATTAATGAAAGCAAACACATTTATTGATTTGGACACTAATACTGCTCTGATTATATTCAATAAACATAGCTATCTTCTAATGGAAAAACGAGGTTACACTTGATATATTGATGAAGTCAATACGCACTGAGCTCGTTCGCCCATATTTTTTGGCTTATATATATTGTGCTAAATCTTCCTAATGAAGATAAACAACTGCTAGAATCTGGAAAACATTTTTAGAAACATTGTTACTAGGAAACTAAAACAGGTTTTATTAGATATTAACGTTTTTTATCACTTCTTTATCTAAGACTCAGAATGTAAGTTAAATGACGTGGTGTAATGCGAATTATATTAATGAGAGGATTTTATTCGCTAAAAAAAGGCTTTTTGTTACCGAAAAAATTAAATATTACGTTGCAAGTACATGAGGAAAATATATCACGTAATAAAAAATATTATTCAATTTTTTATAAAAAAAAATTTATTGCGGATTAAAGATGATACATTTATACATACATACATACATACATACACACATATATATATATATATACCTTTATATATTTATATACGTACCTTTGTTTCACATTTTATAAATAATTCAATCGTCTAGAATGCCCCCAAAAGCAAAAGGCATTCATTGGAAAAGATAAATAACGCAAATTTGAAATTTTTAGATAAATAATTTTCAAAATAAGAGTACATGAGAACTTAAAAATTTGAAATTTGAAAGCTTGGTTACAAGAACAGTTGGTAAATTACGGGATTAGACTTAATTATATGTAGTTTTCAGATTTAAAAAAAATTCCGTGCGTTAAGAAATTATACACAACTAACGAATTGGTGCACTTCTGAAGAATTAGACACAATATGCAAATTTTTAGCATGTGTATTTAAAATGGATCGTAGAAAGTTTTCTGTTATAATTGCTACATTAAAATTTAAGTTACATTTCATTAAAATCTTCTAATTGTTTTAAAAACGTAAATAAGGTGACTGTTAAGAAATTATAACGCCACCTGAGGAAATTAGCATGTTATACGTCACAGCAGAATCATTATAAAACGTACACGTTTGCATATCGTGAAAGTATTCCCGAGAAGCAAAGGTGCAGGTTTAGATAGTGTTACTTATGATATATTTGAAGATGCCGCGGGGTAAACAGTTGTCTGCGACCGAAGTAAGAAAAATTTGGTTTTATAAGGGTGCTGGTAAATCTATACAAAAAATAGCTCGGTTAATGAAGCGTTCTAAAAATGCCATTCACAACGAAATAATTAGAAAAAAGATTCAAATAAAATTAAACGATCTGAAATAAAAAGGATTTTGACAGCACGGGATGATCGACAAATATTTCGATTATCAACTCCAAAAGGTCTTTCAACTCGCGAAATTTCGAACCGTTTCAGCAAAAGATCCTCATACGTTACAGTTTGGAAGAGTCTGAAATCAAGTAGTAATTCAAAATGTATGAAACTGCACAAAAAACCGAGGTTAATGAAGCATCATAAAGAAGAAAGACTGAAATGGGCTAAAAATGTCATGTCATGGGACAAGGAATGGAAACAAGTGGTATTTTTCAGATGAAAAAAAAATAATCTTGACGGTCCGCATGGTTATAAACACTATTGGCATGATTTGCGGAAGGAGCCGAAATAATGCTTCAGTCGACAAATGGGAGGAGGATCAGTAACGGTTTGGGGAGCTTTTAATCATGGTGGATTATGCGATTTAACCCGAATTTTGGGACTTATGAACACTGCGCAATATTAAGCTAAGTTATATGATCATTTCATACCATTTGGACCTTTTTTAGGTGGTGCAAACTGGGTGTTTCAGCAGAATAATGCTTCTTGTCATGTGTCTAAATCCACCCAGCAACGGTATAAAAAAGAGAAAAATTATGTTTTGCCATGACTAAGTCGAAGTCCAGACTTGAACCCTATGGAAAATCTTTGGGACATATTAAGTCGCAAAGTTAATGCTAATAATAAACAGTTTTTATCTGCCAATGAATTAGAAGTAGTCATTGTAAAAGAATGGCAAGTATTTCTGAATCTCTACTTAATCACCTGGTACTTCTATGAAAAACCAGACTATTTGAGGTTATAAGGAAAACTGGAGGACCAATATCATATTAATTTACATATTATTTTTGTTTGTAGACAAGTGGTCTTATAATTTGTTTACAGTGTATTTTTCAATCATCTATATATATAAAAGAAAGTTTGGATTTTGTATTAATCAACGAGCAGTCAAAACTACTGAACCTAAAATCTTGAAAATCGGAGTAAAAATACTCCTTATGATATAGAGTGCCGCTAAGAAAGGATTTTCCAAAATTCCACCCCTAAGGGAGGTAAAATAGAGAACGAACTTAAAAAAAATTCCTTAAAAATCTGATTTTATAGTTATTTTTCAACTGATAACATATTTTGGTGTATTTTTGTATGCTGAATCGAATGGTACTAACTAAATTCTTTTAAGCCCAATAGTTCGAGAGATATTTCCTATTTTTCTAATTTGGCACTATCTTTGGCGCCAAAACCTGAATTTTTCAAGTGATAATTTCTAAAAACTCATTCTTTTCATTCTGTTAAAAGAAGCAAGCGAAAAAATTCAAATTGAATAATTTTTTAACCATTCCTTTTGGTTAAATAAAAACAACTTCGTCAATTAGAAAAAAAAAATTCAAACGCCTCAAAAACTAAAACTAAATTAAAAAAAAAAAAAAAAAAATCTGTGGTACTCTTTCGTTCTAATTTTCGTCGCGATACCATGCCAAAATGCATGGTATCGCGCCATTTATTTCAACCCTAATCGTGCAAACGATTTTTATTGCAAACCGTGCCACATATTAACATTTGCTAATTATTGAACGTGAATATTTTTAATGATGGAATTTATTTTATTCCATCATGATCTCGCAAAACTTTTTTATTTGTTATTTTTTGAATAGAAAATATTTATTACTGATACTGATATAGATTTTACCATTTCGCAGTTATCTGATGATGAGGAACCTACAATAAAATTATTTCAGAAATTAGGAATTATACATATAAAAATGTTTTGTTCAAAAAACCATGAATGTCTTCATTGAAAGAATGAAATGTTTACTGCAATGTGAGACATATTTTACGTATTTCGTACGCCATGCTTCAGTAGTAAAAGACATTTACAATTTCAAGACTGCAGTTTAAATTGACTATATTTTATTACTTGCAAAATATTTATTTATTCTTATATTTTAAGAATTTATTTTGGTACCCGTCGACCAATTTCGCCAAATTATATAAATCGCCAAATTATACAAATTGACATAATTTTTATTTTGAATAACGAAAGAACAAATAAATTAGTATAACATTAATAAAAATACATTTAAAACGTCGAAATAAAAATCACCTGATGACGTAAATACGTGTAACTTGCTTAAAGTCAAGTGAATGTGACATTTACTATAAACCATTATTGGCATTTAATCTTATAGTTTGGCAATATATTTTTGGTCGACGGGATAACCAAGTAGTACCATTATTTTTATTGATTTAAAAAAAAAATGGTAGGTAAAAGTCTATAATTTTCAAAAGTTATATTTTTTAAATGCTCATTTTTTTATCAACAATTTTTTTTTTTTCAAATGTATCATTTCATTTTTGTGCCAACTATTACCCTTAGTGACAATGGTGTTGGCATAACAGGGAAATACCAAAACAGTTACTGATTTTATTTCAAATGTAAAGAAAAAAGGTTTAATGACCAATACATATTTTAAATATGACTATAACTCAGATTCTACTGAACAGAATTTTGTCAAACTTACACTGTTAAATAGTAAATTTGGTTTATAAATGGTTTAATGTAAAAACCATCATTCTAAGTTACTACGGGAGTTCTAAAATTAGGTGAACTCGATTATGAAAGATTTCAAGTCAAATAATTAAATGCATAGTAAGTTAGATAATATTTCAGAGATTTTTTTCAATATTTATCATATCATTCTGTGTTGTTTAGTTACGGAGCTATAAGTTCTCAGTGGTACAGTAAAGAAAATTTGGAAGCTACACGCTACAGAGATATGGTATACTAGAGAGTATATATGCTATAGTTATGGAAGTTGAGCTGAGTTCTTTAAAAAATTCAGAAGTGATGCAGTATATACCTACCCCTACCTCCCAGAGAGTTCTCTAATCAGGTGAACGCGATTATGAAAGTTATATTTAACTATCTTAAAATATATGTATAATGCGAAGAGAAATTTCATTCCGGCCGCTTATATCTTGAGTTCTGCTGAATAGATTTTGACGGGACATACATTGTTAGTTTGATAATATTTCAGAAAAGATGTTAGTATAAAACATAACGTTCTACGTTGCTTAGTTGCCGAAACGTCAGTGAAGGCTTACTGCGGAGACACGAAAAGTTTTGGTTTCTGTTAGTCTGTCTGTCTGTTAATCTGTCTGTCTGTTCCGCGATAACTGCCGCAAAAAGCATCCGATCGGCTTGAAATTCACTGGGCATGTTGATGAGGTACCCGGACTTAGCTGTATAGTTTTTGGTTAAATTTGGTTCATTCGTTCGGGAGATATGGAAGATTTTATTTTGCTCTATAATGCTTTTCAGTGGCAAGTCAGACGATTTTCAGATTTTCATTTGTTGAAAGAAATGGCTCATATGAAAAATGGATTTAAATGGTAAATTTTTGATGCTGAAATTTTTAAATAACATTATTAAATTATTCCAATAAATTATGTCAATATATTTGCGAGATTTTTTTATTTAAGTTTATAATATTGGGGGGAATTTTATGCATGTTTTCCAATAATATAAAGGATTTTGTTTTATCAATTTGACATAATGCATATTTCATTTTTTTCCTTTTCTTTCTCTGTTGCCTAGCAACGTATTTGGTCCTAATAATATTAGTATAATTGCGTGTATAATGCTTGAGTAAAGCCAACGTCAAAACAGATGAATTAATGCATTTGTATCTTTGCATATAGAAGGATTTTAGCCCAGAAATAAAAATAGGCAATATTTCATTTATTTTATTTATTTTATTGAAATATTTTGCTTAAAAATACAAAAGTAAAATAAAACATAAAAATAAAAATAAAACATTTTCCCATAACATTTACCAATATTTCTTTAATTGTTGCCAAGAAAATCAAAACCCGGAATAATATTTTCTTTTAAACAATTTTCAATTGAAATGTTTTGTCGTGAAACAGGAAAATGAAAAATAAAATTAAGAATAGAAAAATTAATATGGCGGCATATTGGAAATAAAAAGAAAACTCTCGAGTATTTCTTAATATAACAAGATGAAAAGTTTTGAGTAAGTCCGCATAGCAGGTGAATTAGACGTCATTTATCGAAAACAAAGATGCTGGAATAAAAAGATCTTGAGTAAAATAAAATTAACTATTATTCACGGAGGAAAGAGATAGATGGAGATGCAGTATGCCGTAAAAACAGTTTGCAATACGATGTGCGTTATCGCTCAGATTTAAATGCTATCATTCGGCCCAAACAAAACAAGCACGTGGAACAGGGACCAAATTCTTTGACTTCATCCGTTTTTTTTTTTTTTTTTTTTTTTTTTTTTTTTTAAAGCACGTCGTTGTGTTGTGCCGAATCTAGCGGATTTTAGGGTTACATTTTTGGCGTCACTTCAAGATTTATTGTCAGTGTACGGTTAACTTGAATATTTTATTTTAAATTTAAATTTTATTAATTTATAAAAAAAACTTATGCTTATCCTTATGTTACGAATTTACTCCTCGATCAATCTAATTGAACGGTAGCTGTGAGGAATAATTCTCTCTACTATGCAAGATTAATCAAACGTTTTATTTTGAAATCTTGAATTTGTAGTATACAACAAAAATAATAAATTAAATGCGTAGGTTGTTGACTTATATGATTGTATAAAACACTGAGTCCTTGTAGCTTCAAATTGGGAAATTAGTTCACTCTAGAACTTCTCATTCAGCAGCAAGTTCGTTGGTCGGATGGCTTTTACGGGACGGTCTCTCGCCGTCCTATACAAGTTCCGAGCGCTTCGCTCAATTTAACTCGTCACGTCTCGTGCCTTCAGCCCGGGAAAAAATCTCTTTTTCCCTCGTTCGTGCGAGCCAAACGCACACCTCAGTTTTCGAATCCAAACTGCTCCCCTCCTCTCTTTTCCTCCGAAAGAAAAATGCTCACTCTCTCGGACACCGTGAGAATACTTTCAACATCCATCTCTGTCAATGCCTTTAGGCATTAGCGAATTCCTTTGCGAGACCTAAACAGGGTGGGCTATACTCCGAACCCTTAGATGTATCTCATATCCTTTATCAGGGCGTGCTACGTCCTAAGTGCTAATCCATCATCACTTACAATGTCCTAGAGCGTGAGAAAAATGTCTACTAGTCTTTCTATGCACCTGGGTGTATTCAGTTTTTCTCTAGGAAGACTTCTTCCCCCATCATCTGAAAACATAGAAGTTCAATTCTTTACAACACCCCCTTCTAAAAGACGATTCTTCAGGCTTGAATGAAGAATCTTATGACCAGTGGATGAACGCAACAAATTCCAATATCTCAGAGTGGCAGATGCAATAAATACAATTATCAATGCGCGCTCTGATACATTACACTAAAAAAAATATACATATATAAATACATAACAAGATCAAAAATTACCAAATGAAAAATTTAGAATAAAACAACTATTCCTTGGCTTACAAAGTATAAACAAATGAAATTGTTATTTTTTTTGTACAATAGTACTTTTAGATTTAGTACTCAACGAGTTTATTCCGCACGACTTAAATAGTCAACATGTGCAATATCTCGTCCTGGTCTATGCTTTATTGCATAATGATAGGGTTGCAGTGTGAGAGCCCATCGTAAAAGCCTCGGATTATTCCCAGAATTTCGTTTAAGAAAAACTAAAGGATTGTGATCGGTTTCTATAGCAAAGAGTTGGCCGTCAACATAGTGACGCAATTTCTTGATTGCAAAGATAATAGCTGCACATTCCTTCTCCGTCGCACAAAAACTTTTTTCTGTTTCCGAAAATTTCCGACTTAAGTAAATTATGGGATGTTCCTCTGAACCCTCACGTTGTGCTAAAATAACCCCAATACCCTTTTCAGAAGCATCCGTTTGTATGATAAATTCCTTAGAATAATTGGGAGCGTACAAAATGGGTTCTTCCGTAAGTTTCGTTTTCAACAGTTGAAAAGCCTTTTCCATTTCGTAGCTCCATGTTACCTTTTCCCTTTTATTTTTACCTTTAAGCGCGCGCGTTAATGGTTCTACCATAACTGCATAATCTTTTATATACCTTGAGTAGTAACCCGCCATACCCAAGCATCGACGTATCTCAGTTTTGTTTTTAGGGGTTGGTAAATCTAAAATAGCACGAATTTTAGTTTCTGCCGGGGAGCGTCTCCCGTCGCCTACCACATGCCCCAGATATTTGACCGTTTTTTGTGCAAACTTGCACTTAGCTAATTTAATCTTTACCTTAGCTTCTTCTACTCTCATGAGCACTTTTTCTAGGTGCTGCAAATGATCCTCCCAAGTTTCCGAGAATACGGCCATGTCATCAAGGTAAGGTAAACAAAATTCCTCTAAACCTCTTAACATTTTATCCATAAATTTCGAAAATCTATAGGACGCGTTTAACATTCCAAATGGCATGACCAGGGGGATATAAGAACCGAAACTGGTTACAAATGCGGCCAACCTTTGCGCCCTAGCTGTCAATGGAAGTTGCCAATATCCTTTTGTGAGATCCAAAACTGTTATGTACTTCGCGGTAGCAACTCTCTCTACCCTATCCTCTATGTTTGGTAAGGGAAAAAACTCGGCCCGGGTGATCTCATTTAACTTTCGGTAATCTATACAAGGACGAGCGTCTTTCCCAGGGGCTTCTACCAGAATCATCGGGGAGGCGAAATCTGACTCCCCTTCAACGATTATATTTAACTCTAACATTCTTTTGATTTCTTTCCTCAAAATTTCAGTTTGTCTAGGCGAAGATCTGTAAGGTTTTATCTTTACAGGTTTATATTCTAATAGTTCCACGTCATGCTCCATTAAGTCAGTGCGCCCCGGATCATTAGAAAATAAAGTTTTAAATTTATCTAATAAATTTCTCAATTGCTCTATCTGCCCCGACGTACATCTAGTACTCAAATTGCTGTCTTTAATAACATTTTCAAAATCATAAATCTCAGCCCCCGCTTCTGGAAATGCTATGTCCAAATCTTGATTTTCCTCGCCCTCATCTATCTCTTGCGCCACAAAATTCACTAACTCAATTCTTTTCAAATATGGTTTTAAGAGATTGACGTGATATATTTGAGCCTTTTCGCGCCTACCTGGAACATTCACAATATAATTTGTCTCTGAGATTTTGGACTGAATTTTTCCTGGACCTATCCACGATACCGATAATTTGTTCTTTTTGTTGGTAGCTAGAACCAACACTTCGTCACCCACCTTAAATTTCCGTTCTACCGCCGTTTTGTCATACCACAACTTTCTTTTTTCACGAGATTCGGTCATATTTTCCACTGCTAGTTCCTGACAGTGTTTTAGCCTATTAACCAAATTAAATACATATTCAGTAACTAACTCATTCTCTTCCTCTCCTCCCGTCCACTTTTCAAAGAGCAATGATTCGGGAGTTCGTAAATTCTTTCCATGTACTAACTCTGCAGGAGAAAAACCCGTAGAATCATGAGTTACCGTCCGCAAGGCTAATAACGCATACGGCAAATTTCCCTCCCAACTTGCGCCATTTTCAACACACAAAACTTTCAATAATCTTTTCACTGAGCGATGCCATCGCTCAACCAAATTACTTTGTGGTCGACAAACCGACGAGTGAGTTAACTTAACTCCAAATTTCTTTAAGAATGCGGTTGTTAACTCGCTTACAAAATATCTTCCGAGATCTGTTTGTAACTCTCTGGGATATCCTAATCTGCTAAATACCCACATTAATGCTTCAATTATAGTTTCCGATCGGACATTAGATATCGCAACAGCCTCCGGATACCTGGACGCCACACAAATAACTGTTAAAATATACCGATTCCCTTTTTCAGACTTCGGTAAGGGACCCACAATGTCAGCTGATAACTTCGAAAAAACCTCTCCAATAATCGGCACACGTCTGAGCGGCGCTTTCCCTATTTCCCTAGGTTTTCCAATCCTCTGACATGAATCACATGTTTTGACAAAATTCTCTATGTGTTTTATTACATTCGGCCAAAAGTAATGACGCAAAACCTTATCCTTTGTTTTCATTTCACCAAAGTGCGATGAAATCCCCTCATGACAGGCTCCTAAAACATCTAATCTGAATTTCGAAGGCACCACTAACTGCAATCTCTCCCCACCACGATTGTCAAAGGTTTTCCTAAACACCAAGTCATTCATAATTTCATAGTGAGATTTCTTGGCTCTCGCTTTTTCCCTAACTTCTTTTAACGAAGGATCAACATCCTGTTCTTTTTTAAATTCCTCACGACTAATCCGTGCTAAATTTCCGAACTTGTCATTTAAATCAGCAGGTAACAATACACTTTCTGAGGTTTCATTTTCCGTTAGCTGCTCCAACTCCTTTTCGCATTGTTCTGCAAACTCGTCCGATTCACATTCTAAATCCACGACCGGCTTTCCCTCTCCCCTTTCGCAACTCGTATTTCCACTAGCCCCGTCCATCAAACTAACCGTGTCTTTCTTTGCCTGCGATCTCGTCATTACCGCATTCACTGCATTAACCTTTTTTCGGGCTAATTCAATTATCTTTTGCGTTTTATTCCCTAAGAGATAATAATGCAAGTCTGCTTCTTTGTAAACAACCCCAACTTCCGTTTTTAGGGAACCCAATCCATCAAAATCTATCTCTATGTGAGCGACAGGTAAACAGCGGATTTTAGAATCCAAGGGCTGTTTCACGAAGATATAATCTCCGGTCAATTGTTCCTTTTTTACGTGTTCCTCACCACACAAATCGTAATTGGTACCCGTATCTCTTAGAGTGACAATATCACGCCCATTTATTTTCGCTCTACTAAGATAAGGTTTGAAACCTTCTTCGTAATCCGACGTTTTACTCACATGATTTACTTTAGCAGTGTCTCTCTCCTTCTTTTTTAACTGCGGACAATTGGCTCGAAGGTGAGTTGTGGAATCACAAAGGAAACACCTGTTTACCCTCCTTTTTTCGAAAACACGATCCCTATCTGTCACTATATTCTTGTCCCTCCAATTGAAATTTTTATCTGCACTTTTATTCTCCAACCCCGAGCTATTTTTCTCAAATTTCTTATCAAAAAAATTTCTCGAATTTCCTGTTTTCCTTTGGGAATTTTTCACAACCTCTAATTCATCTAAGCGTTTCACTAAAACTTCTGGGTCAGTGAAATTTGACCAGGCATCAATCAGATGATCCTTTAATTCTTGAGGGGCTCTTTTTTTAATTTGATCAGTGATCAAAAGCTTCTTTAATTCCTCAAAATTAGTAATTTTTAAAGAATTTAACCACCCCTCCAGATAGCTATTCAATTCGAAAATTAAATCACGCCACGGATTTTTTGGATTCCTCTGGTGTTGATTAAATTTTAGTCTATACGATTCTGCATTTAATTTGTACCTTTCTAATAATTTACCTTTCACATAATCATAACTATCAATCAAATGTGATGGCTCCCTAAGGATTAATTCTGCCACATTTACCGGTAGAAGCGCTAATAAATTTGTCACTAATTCATCATCTTCTAAATTACATTTTTTTGCCTGCCTCTCAAACAAATTTAAGAATAAAAATATTTCTGATCGACTCTCATCGAAACGATGTATTAAGGATTTTAAGGGCAATTTATTGCTTTTCTCTGCACCATGATTTGATGTTAAGCTACGCGTCTCTGCTTCTTGCAATAATTTTAACTTTTTGAGTTCATAAGCCCTGTCTTTGTCTCGATCCTCCCTTTCTAATCTCTTTCTTTCCTTTTCCTCCGCTATAAGCGCTTCCCGATCTTGCAGTATATTTTTGGCTTGTGCCAATGCAAAATCTCTATCAAAATCTTCAGCCGCTTCTATTTTACTAACTATTTTTGCAATCGTGTCGCTCTCATCTATTTGAACATCTAATTCACCCGCCAGGATTCGCAAATCTACCTTTTTAAAATTTTTCCACTCTGACATTTTTGAAAAATTAACCCCAAAACCTAATTTACATGGATATCAGATCAAAATTTAAAACAGAAAAAATACATACATACACAAAAAATATAATTCAGTTATACATTTACAAAACAGTTAGAAATATAATTTCCCCTTTTTATAACTTGTATTAAAAAAATGGCACTATGTTTCACTTCTGCAATCCATCATCTCGCAAAATTTTCACATATTAAACGTCTTTGCCAGATCACGACAAATACATTTTCCCGAAAAAAAAACCAGAAAATTAAAATATCAAATTTTAGATACAGCTCAAGCAAAATTTTCCTAAACAAAACTTGTTATTAACAGAATAAACGCACTTAAAATTTTCCTGACAGTAAAAATTATTAACTTTTTTTTTTTTTTTTTTTTTTTTTTTTTTTTACATGCCAATAGCAGAAAGACTATCCTTTATTATTACTTTTCCTTTGAGAGGAAAAAAAATAAAAATAACTGCCCTTTATCATTGAAATCTACTGAGATATTTCTCGTGTCACACACAATAAACCACTGACACACAATAGCCATCTTAAGGCAAAAGGAAATTAAACTCAACAGAATGCCACTGAGATAAAAGAATTTGTTAGCTCACCCCTTTTGAAGACAGGATCCGTTGTCGTCCACCCAGCTGTTCCGAATAGAAGGAAGGCACTGTCAATCAACGTCGTCACTACGATAATCCTTTAGCTCCAGAGGTTTGTAATCCACACAGAAATGTTTTTCTAGCTTGACCCAAGACACACAGTCTAAACACAAGGCAGTCAGTTCTAAGAAATGTTTCTTTCCAATAATCCTTGACGTTGTCACCACTAATAGCACTTGATAACAAGTTTTAATCACCACAATGCTTGTCACTATTAACGTTGCACTTCACAAATGTTCTTTGAGGACCCCTATTGTTTTACGCATCATCTGGTCAACATGATCTTCCGCTGCCACCAGCTGTTACGAATTTACTCCTCGATCAATCTAATTGAACGGTAGCTGTGAGGAATAATTCTCTCTACTATGCAAGATTAATCAAACGTTTTATTTTGAAATCTTGAATTTGTAGTATACAACAAAAATAATAAATTAAATGCGTAGGTTGTTGACTTATATGATTGTATAAAACACCGAGTCCTTGTAGCTTCAAATTGGGAAATTAGTTCACTCTAGAACTTCTCATTCAGCAGCAAGTTCGTTGGTCGGATGGCTTTTACGGGACGGTCTCTCGCCGTCCTATACAAGTTCCGAGCGCTTCGCTCAATTTAACTCGGCACGTCTCGTGCCTTCAGCCCGGGAAAAAATCTCTTTTTCCCTCGTTCGTGCGAGCCAAACGCACACCTCAGTTTTCGAATCCAAACTGCTCCCCTCCTCTCTTTTCCTCCGAAAGAAAAATGGTCACTCTCTCGGACACCGTGAGAATACTTTCAACATCCATCTCTGTCAATGCCTTTAGGCATTAGCGAATTCCTTTGCGAGACCTAAACAGGGTGGTCTATACTCCGAACCCTTAGATGTATCTCATATCCTTTATCAGGGCGTGCTACGTCCTAAGTGCTAATCCATCATCACTTACAATGTCCTAGAGCGTGAGAAAAATGTCTACTAGTCTTTCTATGCACCTGGGTGTATTCAGTTTTTCTCTAGGAAGACTTCTTCCCCCATCATCTGAAAACATAGAAATTCAATTCTTTACACTTATAAATCACAGCGTAAAAAAAATCTAAGATATACTATAACCATCCGCACAATCAATAAAAAATTACGAATGTAAATTTAAATAGACTACGGGGGGTTTTGGGGGACAGAGCCCCCCTGAAGAAATGCATTTTTTGATTAAAAAAGTTACCAGAATAAGTAGCTCATCAGAATTTCAGAACATCAATGTACAACCATTTGTTTAACACTTTTAATTTCTGAAACTTTACGAAGTATCTTGTATGCTCATAAATATTTATGTAATTTGAAAATTTTAAAAAGCGATTTGTAGGAAGTTGAATATTATGCAATGAGTGTTAAAAAACAATGACTTGCAAAGATGACGTTGAGGCTTCTGATCTGCAGATTTACTAGTTAAATAATTATGGGGAAAGTTCTAAATCAGATGAACCCAATTTTGAAAGATTTGCTTTTTTTAAAGGTTCCACTGAATGAATTTTTATGGGATTTAAACTGTTAATTGCCGAAACGTCAGTGAAGGCTTACTGTGGAGACACGAGAAGTTTTGATTTCCGTTTGTCTGTCTGTCTGTCTGTTCCGCGATAACTGCCGCAAAAAGCACCCGATCAGCTTGAAATTAATTGGGCATATTCGTGAGATACCCGGACGTAGCTGTATAGTTTTTGGTTAAATTTGGTTCATTCGTTCGGAAAATATGGAAGATTTTATTTTTCTTTATAATGCTTTTCTACGGCAAGTCAGACGATTTTCAAATTTCCATTTGTTGAAAGAAAATGGCACGTTTGATTAATGGATTTAAATGTCAAATTATGGATACTAAAATTCCAAATAAGGGTTTTAAATTATTCCTATTATATTGAAGTTTTATCAATATATCTATCAGATTTTTTTATTTACGAGTATAATGTTTTGAGGACATTTATACATGTATTCCAATAATATAAAGAATTTTTAAATTAATTTTCTTGTTTTACATGATACATATTTCTTTTTTTTTTTTCCTTTTCTTCGTAGCCTATCATTGCGTCAAATATGAATGAAGTTAGTAAATTACGTTAATTTTGTTGCAGGTACTATTAAAAGGCTATCACAAAAAATATTTTATCGCGCCAAATCGATGCAATTTATGCAATTAACAGTGGGCACGATAATGAATTATTTTCCAGTAGATTTATAGATCTCCAGATATGCATATTTTGGGGGGCTTTTAATATGTTATTGCTATCGCATGGATTAGGATGTTTAAACTAATGTTTAACCATGCTATAAGGGGAAAAAAAGTACAGTTAAAGGCATGTAAATCCTTTTTAACACTTTCCAACATGGATGAAAAGTATTTATGACTTCAGTTTTTCTATCTGTCGCCTGCCGTGTTTCTCTACGTGCTCTAACTCGCGTAAATATAGTCGGGATTACATGTAATTGATATACGTTATTGAGGTTTGCCAAAGTATGTTTGGTATTAAAAATGAAGAGTGTAGCATTCATAGCTTAATTACAGGGGCACTCAAAACTATTCCGTTACATTATAGTCTTTGGGAAAAATCGTCTCCGGTGTATTTTAATAATGTTACACAATTTTAAACGTAATGAAATTTATATACTTTATTAAGGTGCACTAGAACCTGGTTACTATAAAATATGTTATGTGTAGCACTTACAACATGCGTACAGGGAACTCAAAAGTATTCATAATATTACAATCTTTGAAGAAAATCCTTTTGTGGCGTTTTTTAATGATGTTACTCTGTTACAAAATAATAAAATTGATATGTATTTTTGAAACATTTTTGTAGTATATGGGGTGCAAAGCATATGTTTTTTTCAGGGTCACACAAAAGTGGTCGATTAAAATGTGGTCTACGGGGGAAAAAAAACTCTTCACAGCTTATTTTAACACATTAGCGACGGGAAACGAGAATTCTCGTTTTTATTCAGAATACATTAATTAAATTGCCTGTCGTCAGTGTGTTAATTGTGTTGCACTAATTCAAACATTATGAAATTAAATTACATTACTGTGGTTGACTACAAGAAGCTTGAATATGATTTGTATCGTATTTATCGTTCATTTATAGGGTCACATAAAAAATTTCGGATACAGTTCTGGTCTATTAGGGATGATTGCTGAAGAGCATTTTCGATTATGGTGTGCGTTTTAACATTAAGTAAATTTGTGCTTAATAAGTAGTGCTTAAATATTGTATAGACCATGTACAGGGATACACAAATGAATTCGTAAGTATAAATGAAAATGAGCGCGAATTGCTTCAGTGTTTTTTTTTTTTTTTTTTTTTTTTTTTTTTTTGAGTTATGTATTTCCCAGCCCAATTACATTTAGTATACTAACAAATGTTTGCAGAATTTAAATAGAACCATATACAGGACTCCGCAGAAACTGGATATATGGTGCACACTATGCATACTAATCCCCGGAAATGTGATATGAGCAGTTTTAAGAGGGTTTTTTGTCTGCATTAAATTTAAATGTTATAGACGACGCGTAAAAATCTTCACGTAATATACAGGGCTGTATAAAAGAATTCATGTACGTTTCCGTCTATTGGTAGAATTTACTAAAGGACATTAACACAATTAATTGATAATTACAAATGTAAATTAAATTACACTACGAAGGGGTTCAGGGGGGCAGAGCCCCCTGAAGAAATCTACTTTATTATCTAAATATTAGCAGAATAAGTAGCTCATGAGATTTTCAGAATACCATTACATAACAAGGGGTTTAATTTAACGCTTCTAATGTCAGAAACCTTCGAAATATTTTTTCGTTTTATAAATGTTTATGTAATTTCAAAACTTTAAATTTCGTTTTTTGTAGAAAGTAAATTACTCAAAGTAAATTACTCAAAATTAATATTACTCAAAGGGTGCTAAACACAATGAATTGTAGAGCTGACGTTGAGGCTCCTGATCTCCAGATTTACTAGTTAGATCATTTTTAGGGAAGGTTTCGGTATATTTTTCAGTTTAAAAGATTCTGCTAAGTGGATTTAGATGCAACTTGATAGGTTAGTTAATTTTGAATATTTTAGTATAAAGCACATATCATTTGCTGTTGCTTGATTGTTAGGTTGTTTGATTGTAGAATTATAGATGAAAGTTCTAGAATCAGGCAAACCTAATTATTATGAACGATCAGCCTTTTCAATAAGTCCAATTAACAGATTCTGTTGAGACTTGCATTGATAATTTTTATTGAACGCTTTTAGTATATTACATATTGTTCTATTGTTCTTTACCGAATCCTACACTATCAGATCAACTAAAGAAATTGGTCCTTAACAGTCTAAATTTTGTATGACTCAATAAAAGATATAATAGCGTAATGACATTCATATTGCTTTCAGCAATTCGGTTGGATACACCAGGTAAATGCCCATATTGCTTTAAAACGCATGATCAAATTCACAGATATATTTTGTTTCATTCAAGATTTCTTTAGAAAAACCGACCAGCGTAGCGGGCGAAGGCGGCTAGTTGCTTATATATTTGTTAACATCTTTATTTCATTCTTCAAAATATTGCAAACTAATTTTAATAAATATGTTGTACTTTGATATATCATGTGTTTAAACAATAATTAGAACCTTTATTTACTTCATAATTTTCAAAGTCAAAGTGGTCTTATAATTTCTTAACGCAGTGTACAACATTTAAATGATGTAACATTTCATATACAAATTTCACTTATTCGTCTCTTGAATGTTCTTAAATTTAAACAAGCTATTTTCAGACACATACCTGAACTAATTTTTATTCATGAGTAAACAAAATTTTCAGGTATTCTTGATTAGAAACTATACATTAGATACCGTTTTCCAATTTTCGATATAGGCAAATGATTTATCGGAAAATGCAGTCAAAGTTGCCATTTTGTACCGAATTTCAATTGCGGCAGACCGCTTAGAAACACCACCTATAAAAAAGTCGATAAGGAGTTGTAATGACTTAAAACGTTTATCAAAAACCGAAAAACTCAATTTGTTTCCAAATTACATTAATAGTCGCCTGTCGATTGCAGGCTTTCTCTTTTGGAAAAATGAAAATCTGTGAATGTGTCAAACAAATTTCGCACTGCTGTATGGGGGAAAATATCTTCATACCCGCGTTCTGTGAATGAAGTGAAAAATTCTTACAACTGAAAAAGTTGCATAAATGAGATATCACTATACTACAACGATTAAATTTCATACATGCATTATTCTACATTTAAATCAATGATACATAAGAAAATGCATTAAATATTAAATTTTAATCTGCACAAAACATAACCAATCAATAACAAGTAAGAAAAATCATGCGTACAGCATAGATTATGAAACACTTTCCAACACTCCTTGAAAGCTTTAACGAAACTGCGTTATTTAGGGAAATAAGGTAAATAAGATAACTAAGTAAACATTTCAAAATCTGATTTCAGTAGTTACCGCTCAAGGCCAAATCTGTATTCCAATTCTTTTGAACAACCCCGAATTCGATCTGTATGTTGATATATACATACTATATAATGAGAAAATTTAGTTTAGCAAGAAAATGCATAACAGGTTGAAATTCATCTTTCAGCAATTTATACTAATAGACGGAAACATACTTGAATACTTTTGTACAGCCCTGTAGTTTACCTAGTATCTTTATTACATGCCACTATTTAGCTAAAATTTTATTCAAATTAAAACACGCTTAAAACTACTGAAATTACATTTCCAGAAATTATCAGCCAGAGACGGCCATGTATCCAACTCTTTGCGTGGCCCTGTATATCATTTTATCTATATTCTACAAATATTTTTTAGTACACTAAATTCAGTTCAGCGTAAAAATGCATAACTCCTTTAAAACCCACCTTTAAGCAATTTATGCTCATACTCAGCAACGTTTACGAATTCATGATGTGTATAAGTTAAAATATTCACTAAAAATCGATCGATAAAAATTTTATTTCTTTAATTTGAAAGACAAGGAAAAAAGATTTCATTTTGGCGGGAAAGCAGATGTCAGACATGACGACGCTGCGGTTTTTCACATTAGGATATTTGAATACGAAATTTTAACTTTTTAAATATTGAATTTTTTGTTATCCCGATGTGAAATTTCTTGCTGATTTCATTGATACCCATTTCTAAGTCCTATCTTAATTACAAGCTGAGATATTAATTATTATTTAATTAATCGGTTTAATT